>CM062810.1:597887378-599087378 GCA_031772625.1 Pinus tabuliformis | reverse complement strand
TCTAAATTAATTCTCAAGTGTCTTTCTGACACAAGTTAATTCCAAAAACTGGTGTGTATTTCTAGCCCTTGTTTTTGGCTACCCTCCGAGATTTATATTCTATGATGGGTTTCACTCTAATTATTTCAACTGACCTGTTTTAACATACCATGGTGGAAACCCGATACCCCTTTCGCTTGTTTTGCGACTATTTTCATACATAGGTGAAGTTCTATCCTCGGTGGCATGGAAGGATAATATCCTTACAACACTATAGAATGTCAATTAGATATTTTGATGTTAAATTGTTTTTTTTTCTAAATGAATATCAGTAATCTACATTGAATTCCTATGTTTTAGGACTACAACAGAATATTGTCATTTAATATAATACTTACATGATTAGTCAGCATACATGTAACCTATTCTGAGATTGGAATTTTCCTTTGTTAATCAAATCATGCTTAACAACCTACATGCCCCATCGATACTTTGTTTCAAGAAAAATCATCTATAGATATATGGAAATTATTTCAATAGAAATTCATACTTTATGTTTATAAGAATTTACTATTGTATCACATATATTCTCCTAACTGTAGTAAAGCCTTACATCACATATTTAAATCATTAGATAATTAACAAAAAAATATCACTACTTATGTGCAATGTAGAACAATCCGAAGATGTGATAAGGATGGGACTACTCCTCCCTTCCAACCGAATTGGAAATTACGTCTAAATTCTCCCCTAGTGCCAATTCTAGCACAATTTTGCGTCTGCAAGCTTCATAGTTAGACTACCTTCGGAGACCTCAAGACCCTCCTGGTTGAGTCTAGAATATCATATTTAACTCTAATCGTAGGGTTTCCACCGGCTCTAGCCAGCTCAAGGCAACCATCTTGGCAATATTTCTCAAGCTCTCTCCTTCAAGTGGTTTCCTTCTCACTCTGGCTAAACCCTAACTTGTCCCTCATGAGATCTATTATATCTCTAGGGTCAAGGAAAAGAAAAGAGATAACTGAATTTTCTCAACTGTCTGGAAGTTTAAAATTAGTTAACGAGTCTCATTCGTATACCAAATTCTCAATTGCCTTTTCTTTATTACTTCAATCTAACAAATAACAATATTTGTTATCAAATCGTTTTTTTTCTTTCTTTGAGTTGTTTCCTTCACAATAACAATTTAAAAGTAAATGATAGTAATTATAAAATTCACTTTCAGATATGAGGGTGTTACAGTGGAGAAGAACATTAGAGTGGAAATTAGAAAAATTGACCTATATTTGATGGAATAATGGAGAAAAATGTATGCACAATAAAAAAATTTAACTCTAAAATTTTCCAAGTTTTATCATTGATGTATAAATTTATAATGTTATATAATAATAATAATATACAATTGTTTAGTATTGTTTATTGCTCTGAATATAATTGAAAAAATTAAATATATATATTTGTTTTACCATTAGATATATATATATATATATATATATATATATATATATATATATATATATATATATATATATGTATATATATATTCAAGCTGATTTTGCCTAAAAGATTATAAGGATTTTTGAGATTTACAGAGATGAGTTGTGTAGTATGGACAATCCAATTTCACTAAAAAAAAATTAAGAAGTTGAATTCATTTATACATTAAAAAATGTGATTTTATCAATAAAAAATTATAATCTCTTAAACTAATTGCAATTAAAAACGAAATAATTAAACTGCACTTTTAATAATATTATTAAATATTATGTATAAAATTTAATTAAATATATTTCAGTACATCATTTATCTCAATTAAATTTAAATTAATATAAACTTAACTATTAAACATTATTTTCTTTTACATATAAATGAAACTTATATTAATTAGACGATATAAAATTGGAGAGCATGTATAACAAATATTAATTTTCTTTAATTAAATTTTATAGTAAAATACAAATCAATCGATTTTCTCATCGCTATATTCATTTAAGTGGAAAAGATTGGAGTTGAAGATAAACACTTCAAAGATGAAAATTTGTTGCTGCATTTGAGGGGTTGTAGTGTTTTATCCCTTCTTTATTACTCGCATAAAAGTCCACAAAATTTTGATTTGTATCATCATGAACATAATATCTGGGTAACTTTAGGGCTCCCTTGGTGTTGTAATCTAAAAATGTTGTTTCAAAACTTTAGGTGTGTCTGGATGTAGAATGTAACCATATTAGCAATCTTTATGGGGATCATTGCGTAGGGAATAAGTAGAGTACCACTTGTAATTTAGGATTGAACCATATAAGTGAACGCTCAACTCCAGATATCAAACTCCAAAAGTTGTGAGCATTTTCATCTCCTTCAGAAATTAATTCTTATTCATTAAAAATAAAAAAAAATAAAAATGATGCTAATAACATAGAGTTAGTTGGAGATTCTAAGCAATGGCGAAGATCTGTAGCGTCGAAGTTTATGTGATGCTGGTGATTTGTGGCAATGAAGGGCAAAAGATGATGGCGAGGGGCTACAAAGAGGATCTGTGAAGGAAGCGAGGGACAACAACCCACTCCTCTAATACGATGTGAATAATATCTATGTTTGTATGCAAAGGATGAAGAAAGTTAGGGTTTTGCAGTTGTCCGTAGCTAAAAATATTGATGACTCTGGGTCTGCGAACCTAGCCCAAATCGTTGACGAATAGAACTGGAACTCTTGTTATGTGTCGGATGGATTCGTACACCATGGGATCTCCCCCCAAATTCTTATGGACATCTATTCTCTAACATCACTATCAACAAAGGTGCTTTATTTACTGTCTCTTAAAGTGAGGGGAATTTTTATTTTCTAATCAATTTATTGTTTTGGGCTAGGTATTCACACACAGAGTCACGTCAATGCACTCTGGGATCTCCCCTTCATATTGCATTGCTTTGTATTTTTGCACCTGCAACCACATTAGTCGGGGTATCTCATCCAATTGGGGTTTCTCTCTCTATCATAGTTGTTTACCATTTTGCTTTAGCACCACTGGAAATGAAGACATTCTTCATAAAGCAAAGGCAATATCTGATAGATCTTCCCTTACCAAGGACAATTGAATCAGAGCTAAAGCATTACTCCTCCATGCAGCTCAAAATGAAACCAAATCTATGGCTAATGGATCCCCTCTCTGCAGCTCGAACCTCTTTCATTAGGCCCACAAAACAGACTTCGTTGCAGGCTTCAAAGATGCCATCTTATGCTCCCCTAGATTAGGAAGGACTAGAAGAATAGAACATTGTACAAATTTTCATAAAAACCCCTGCTGGTAAATCAACAACAGTTTGGGTACAAACATCTGACAAGGTTTCTCAATTGAAGTAGAACATCATGATCAAGTTGGGCTACCCATCACATCTACAAAACTTGATCTATGAAGGCAGCTTTATAGAATGATTAGAGCCTTCAAGAATACAACATTCATTCGATGGTCACCATCATCCTTAATCTGCGTCTAAGTGGCAGGATCAATTAAGTCAAAGACAACATGTGGGTTCGTTGGATCTTGTTTACCCAAGGGTACATAACCAAACCAAGAATATATCAAGGGTGGTCTCTCCTACAAAAACATTTTACAAGGGGAAACAAAAAATACAACAAAGACAGAACAATTATTCAACACTCCTAGCCCCTACATAGTAGAACAAGTGAATTATGTCCCATAAAAGGTTATAGAAATTCCAGAAACAAATGATATGTGCAAAACATCTACAACCCAAGCACTCATCTATAGATCTAATAGCTTTTGGCTAAAACCAATGGACCTTTTCCATTGGATTTTCACAAATTGGACAACAAACTGTGAAATTCATCTTTTCTCCAAAGGATTCTTCATAGTAAAGTTTGCATCATGGAAGGATCAATAAATTATACTTTAGGAAGGCCCATGGTTTTGGGGATCAACAAGACTTTTGATTACCCCATGGTTCCAAGAATTCGATGAAAGCACCATGATTGTATCAAAAATTCTGATGTGGGCTAGGCTTCATAACATTCCCCTACACTTTTGGCATGAAGAAGTGCTATAAGGAATTGGGAATATTTTAGGGCTATACATAAAGACAAACACACAAATACTGGAGGAAATAATCTACACTTTTGCTAGAATATGTATAGAAGTGGACCTCACTAAATACCCGCCAGATTGCATACAGTTGAAAATCAACAAGCGTAACTGGAATCAATTCCTAGATTTTGAGAACACATATTTTAGATGCAGAACATGTCATTAAATAATACATCTACAAAACACGTGACCTAATGCCATGAAAGAACCACGAAGAAAGAAAAATTCACGATAGTATCCCAAAGGATGAAAATTTACCCCAAATGAGTCAGATGAGGAAGAGGATGATGAAAAGGCTCCCATTCCCACTTAGAATACGCAAGAAAAGGAAGGAAAGGAGGAAGCAATACAAGAACAATCGGATCTACAAGCCACTACACAACTATTAAGGATATGTGAAACAAATTATTCTAGTGGATTCCAACATCTTCATGCATCTAAAAATTATGATTCAGTGAAGGAAAATTCAAGAGTAGAAGAAGGAAATCAACTCACCATAGTATCCTCCATGCCATCTCAAGGAGAATGACGAAAGGTTGAAAAAATGAAATGGAGGAAAGTTTCACTTTTTTTCTTCACGTTGATTATTTTGTATGAACTTCTGATCATCAGTCTTTAACTAGTTGATGGAATGCTTTCAAGCATCTCCAACATATAATTTTGTTTTCATTAATAAAACTACGATTTTTCCTTGGGAAAAACATAGAGTTAGTTGTACATTTCAATAATTTCATCGCTCCTACACGACACTTCTACCCACGAGTGCACGGAAATTTGTATAACCATTTTCCCTCTTCCAAAATATCCACTCTTTCGGTTCACTAAAGTTTGTCTCGTTGGGTTACCTTTGAACTTACTTTACACATGAAAGTTTGAAAATGAAGATGTGTACTATGACATCAAACAGTTTAAAAGTATAATTGGCATGTAATATCATATGTTATGATATGATGTTATATGACTAGCGTTTCAAACCAAAAATGGGCAAGAGAACTGAGAAATAACAACATTGAGCAATGTATAATCTAATCTTTCACGAAACGCAGATGCAAAGGAAATATACAAACAAATTGAAGGCAAAACATAAAAAATAAATATATACCCAATTCCATGCTCATGATGTTTGTGGTGTCGTTGATGAGACATTTTCTCCTTCAAACACGCAGTAATGGAATTCAATCGCAGTAAATTTAATTGTTAAATATAATAAAAAAATCCCATACACATGACATCAAAATACGATGGAGGGTTTTTTTTCAAATTCCCACCGTATGAGAAAACCCTAAAGATCTTCACAATGTTTTGCATTAAAAAACAATCAAAAGAAAAGTGGCAATTACGAAATAATGATCAGTAGTTGTTACCCCTACGAAGTCCCTTGTTTCAAATTTTCGTTGTACATCTCTCTTTGAAATTTTCTGGTGATAGAGAATCATTCCAATTAGGGCCTCCGTGTCATGGCATTCACTAAGCTTAAGGGAATTGGAGCTTACATAAATAATACAATCAACACTCATGTTTATTTGAAAACGAAAAACAACGAAAATGTTCTGAAAACCGCAAAAATGTTCGGAGGCAAATAAAAATGACAAGAACGACAAGTAATCTATTTCGCTACGTGATAATGCCAGGGAAAATATACTAGACGAAGAAGCTAATTCTTCAGCAGCTATTTTCAGGAGAAGCGAGCTACATACCTTCAGGAAAAAGACACTAATCCCTCCAGGGAAAAGACACTGATACGCAGAAAGCCTCTGCCCTACGCACAAAGTCCAACAACGATAACAAGACAACATATATGAAATTGTAAAATGAGCAAATTTAATTGAACAAAGTACAAAATTGTGCGGCATGTATTGAAGACACAACACAGTGGACAATCAATCACAATCGGGCCACTTAAAAGCGTGAATCAAAATTTGTATGTTTAAGATCCTAAGGTTCATTATAAGTAATGATCTTAATTCCATCCATTAGAGGTATGTACCATTGTACCGTAGCATAAGTTCCTTCTTTCATAGAATAAAATAGAATATTAGATATCATTTTTGGGATTCAACTGCGTTAAGTAAGTCATTCAAACGTATGACCATTTCCATGAGAGGTAGTCGTAACTGACTAATTTCTCATGATTTTTGAATAGTTCACTTAGCACTCATTGCATTGCATCGGGTGATGCTCACAGGGGTGAAGAAGTGGGATTGAAACTAGTGAAATGTGGAGAACGAATCACATAGCATCAATCATCACTTCCGCGGCTTACACCCGGTAACCAGGACTTCCCAGGAGGTCACCCATCCCAGAACTCCTCTGGCTCAAGCGCGCTTAACTGTGGAGTTTTTCCCCACAATCAAGCCCACTTAGCTTGCTACCCCATTTGCAAAACCTTAGCAAGTATTGTGCCTCATGAACCATTCAAGTAGAGATCCCTTGACTCTTTTTAAATTTAAGTATGGGGGATTACGCAGTGCATTATATTAGATATCATTTTTGGGATTCAACTGCGTTAAGTAAGTCATTCAAACGTATGACCATTTCCATGAGAGGTAGTCGTAACTGACTAATTTCTCATGATTTTTGAATAGTTCACTTAGCACTCATTGCATCGGGTGATGCTCACAGGGGTGAAGAAGTGGGATTGAAACTAGTGAAATGTGGAGAACGAATCACATAGCATCAATCATCACTTCCGAGGCTTACACCCGGTAACCAGGACTTCCCAGGAGGTCACCCATCCCAGAACTCCTCTGGCTCAAGCGTGCTTAACTGTGGAGTTTTTCCCCACAATCAAGCCCACTTAGCTTGCTACCCCATTTGCAAAACCTTAGCAAGTATTGTGCCTCATGAACCATTCAAGTAGAGATCCCTTGACTCTTTTTGAATTTAAGTATGGGGGATTACGCAGTGCATTATATTAGATATCATTTTTGGGATTCAACTGCGTTAAGTAAGTCATTCAAACATATGACCATTTCCATGAGAGGTAGTCGTAACTAACTAATTTCTCATGATTTTTGAATAGTTCACTTAGCACTCATTGCATCGGGTGATGCTCACAGGGGTGAAGAAGTGGGATTAAAACTAGTGAAATGTGGAGAACGAATCACATAGCATCAATCATCACTTCCGGGGCTTACACCCGATAACCAGGACTTCCTAGGAGGTCACCCATCCCAGAACTCCTCTGGCTCAAGCGCGCTTAACTGTGGAGTTTTTCCCCACAATCAAGCCCACTTAGCTTGCTACCCCATTTGCAAAACCTTAGCAAGTATTGTGCCTCATGAACCATTCAAGTAGAGATCCCTTGACTCTTTTTGAATTTAAGTATGGGGGATTACGCAATGCATTATATTAGATATCATTTTTGGGATTCAACTGCGTTAAGTAAGTCATTCAAACGTATGACCATTTCCATGAGAGGTAGTCGTAACTGACTAATTTCTCATGATTTTTGAATAGTTCACTTAGCACTCATTGCATCGGGTGATGCTCACAGGGGTGAAGAAGTGGGATTGAAACTAGTGAAATGTGGAGAACGAATCACATAGCATCAATCATCACTTCCGGGGCTTACACCTGGTAACCAGAGGAGTTCTGGGATGGGTGACCTCCTGGGAAGTCCTGGTTACCGGGTGTAAGCCCCGGAATTGATGATTGATGCTATGTGATTCGTTCTCCACATTTCACTAGTTTCAATCCCACTTCTTCACCCCTGTGAGCATCACCCGATGCAATGAGTGCTAAGTGAACTATTCAAGAATCATGAGAAATTAGTCACTTACGACTACCTCTCATGGAAATGGTCATACGTTTGAATGACTTACTTAACGCAGTTGAATCCCAAAAATGATATCTAATATAATGCACTGCGTAATCCCCCATACTTAAATTCAAAAAGAGTCAAGGGATCTCTACTTGAATGGTTCATGAGGCACAATACTTGCTAAGGTTTTGCAAATGGGGTAGCAAGCTAAGTGGGCTTGATTGTGGGGAAAAACTCCACAGTTAAGCGCGCTTGAGCCAGAGGAGTTCTGGGATGGGTGACCTCCTGGGAAGTCCTGGTTACCGGGTGTAAGCCCCGGAAGTGATGATTGATGCTATGTGATTCGTTCTCCACATTTCACTAGTTTCAATCCCACTTCTTCACCCCTGTGAGCATCACCCGATGCAATGAGTGCTAAGTGAACTATTCAAAAATCATGAGAAATTAGTCAGTTACGACTACCTCTCATGGAAATGGTCATACGTTTGAATGATTTACTTAATGCAGTTGAATCCCAAAAATGATATCTAATATAATGCACTGCGTGATCCCCCATACTAAAATAGAATATGTTACAAACCACAAAGAATAGTTTTTAATTACTATTATATATGTTGTCGTTGCCTATTCATCATCAGAATCATGCTGAATGGATATCATTATTTGCGGTTCTGCCAATCCCATGTTTAAGCGATTCCATCATACCTGCAAATCCACTAACCCTTGACATGACCGACATTGAATTTATTTGAGCCACATCGATGGACAACCAGAAGAACAAAACGTGAAGCTGAGGGGTGCACAAGGTATAATAACAATGAATGTCGTGAATGTCGAGACAAGACAAGATGGATCACAATGAATGCTCTAAAGCTATAAGAATGAATGTTGAGGCAGGTGTTGACATCGCGCATCAAAGCTTGAAACCCTGGTGCTGACAGAGTATTGATATAACCACCTTGGAAATTAGATATCATAATAATACCCTTAAATTAATACCAAAACATGGTTACTAGATGTCATAATAATATAATAATTTAATATTAAAAGAAATAAAAATAAAATAACTCCACCACCGACTTATGATTAATATTTACTATTCGGATGGGCCTTCTAAGGGCAGGAATATTGCAACGAAAAGGAATAATATTGGCTAAATGTTTTCCCACTTTTGAAAGGGTCAGTCGTGGCCACTATTGATGGGGCAATGAAAGCAAATATATGTGTTTTTGTGTTACTTTTTCACGACAAACCTAGTCTCCTTTAACTCTGCCACTGTTATAGGCGAGGCGAGGCATTGTTAAATAAAAATAATCTCCTACTTGTGTCCATAGGTGAATTTTCCAATTGTGTGACTATGCAATTTTTAAAATAAATATTTTTTTAAATAAATATAATATAATACAATATTATCATATAGTATAATAAAAAATAAAATAAATATAATTTTAATTAAAAGCAATATAAAATATTAATAATTTGAGACTTATTGTAATTAATAAATTCTTTATTAATATTTTAATATAGTATGAAAAAGAGGTGATAGAAATATTTCACTCTTACATATATGTATATATATAATTTTCATAATTTTTAAAATATATTTAAATATATGACTTAAAAAAGTTGTAATAAAAATATTTTTCCTTAATTAATTTAATTCTTGATTAGTAAGATGAGGCATTTAAAAATATTATTAATAAAAGATAAAATTCAATATGGGTTATAAGTGCATATTAAGTAAAATATTTGAATGTTACCTTTGTGTCTATAAACTATTTTCTATTTAAAATGGTTTCACTATATATTTTGGTCTTTTTCCATAATATTTAAATCAATTTTGATTAAAATTCAAAAAATATTCATTGGAATTCTAAGATTAAATTGTAGCCTACAGATTGCAAGTGTTCAACAAAATTTTAAAACATTGAATCTATTTATGTATAAATCCAATATTAAAAACTAGTATAACTACACACCATTGGACTTACATTGGTTTTTGTTTATAGATATTCATTCTACTAAAAGATCTAAGCATATGCAAAGATGCTATTTTTGGAAGTGCAAAAACATTTTTCAAATTTTACCATCTAAAAAATATTTAACTTCAACAAATTTAATAATCTTACTAGATCTATATTTAAAGTAGATCTACACTAGTTTAACCTAAATTATGTCTTGCAAATTTTTGCCTAACTATAGATATAATCTCCCATGGTTGGAAAGCAAAAAACACCACTAAAATGGAAAAAAAAAGATATCGATAAGTGGGTCCATGTTGGATCAAATGTATAGGCAACCTAAATAGCTCAATGGGAGCAACTGATATCCCCATTATTGAATGGACAGCGAGCTTTTGTTGACTAATAACAATGTTGGTAAGTAATATTGTTCTAAAATTTGAGAACATATATACGATGCACCTGTCACAACATCGGTATTGGTAGCCAAGCAACGCATATGCACAATAAAGCATGAAAGGACAACGAGCTTTTCTATTTGTCAATCATGACAGAGAGCCTGGTATTTGCACAGAATTCCATCGTTTTCGATTCTTTGTAAAGCTCATATACGTGATACACGTGAAACAGTGGGGGACAAATCTAAAGCCTACGGAATACCACTCCCTGATGTGAACAATGCTGAATTAAATTGTGGCCTAATGTGGAATGACGTTGAATTATATTCATCTTGGAAAAATATTATGTCAGATGTCAAATTAGACTTGTTACCGTTAATTTAGTTGCTTTATCTTTTGGATTTCTCTGGCTTGTACGCCAAAGAATGTGGGGTCTAAAGAACGTGGTATCTTTACTGTGCGGAAAAAGTGAGAATGCCATGCCTATGTTTTTTCAAGGACACGTCATATTTCTCTTTAAATACAAATACAGTGGTTCTTTAAATATAAATTTTGTAGTTTTAGTTTTTTTAAATGAATTCTTTTAATATTTTTAATATATATTTTGATAGCGCGATCATATAAACTCTGGGTAAGCATCATAAATATAAATTCATAATAATTATAAAAAATTATCATGTTATAAAAAATGTTCTGATACATTTTATGTTGTTAAAATTAAAAGATTCATAAAAACCAATTAAATTATAATTTTATTTTAAATTATTATGATGGTTATTATTTAAAAAATTAATTTATAAGTTAAACACATATATTTAAAAATATATTAAATAAAATTTTTAATTTCAAAAATTTATCATCATTTTATTATGGAAATTTTTAATCTGTAAATATGTTTTGTTACAATATCGTGGGCTAATACCATTGGTTATGAATACCACTTGACCAAAAAACAAAAAATTAAATAATCAATTTAAAAAAAAAAAAGAAAAAGAAAAAGAAAAAAAAACATAACTACTTTAAACATAAATATTAACTTTTGATTTCTGTATACTATTATGAATATTCTTTTGAGTTTAAATGTTTGCCATTCACCTAATACTTATTGATAATCAAATTAAATTTTTAAAACCTTATTATAAAAGAAATATACTTATATATATAATTAAGAAAAAAATTATTAAAAAATATTGATTAAAATATGTTTCAAATTAAATTAAAAAAAGTCTATATTTATTTATTTATTAAAATTAAAATATATCAAATTATAATTATTGATATAAAATAATAAATGGCTGTTATCTGAAGCAATTTAATTTTAAAAATCAAAATACATTTTAAACTTAACAACATTAATTTCAGAAAATAAAAAATACATTTTTAACTTAAATGTGATGAGTATAAGATGCTTGATATCCAATAAGTATTAATATTAAAGATGGTGTAATATTAAAGATGAATATAACATGTTTGATATCCATTGCAATATCTTTTATCTAGCAGGCTTTTTTTAATAGATATCACAATTAAAAATTTATGAAAAATAAAATTTTTAAAATAATTAATTTAGAGAATAATTAAATAATAATTTTATTCTCAAATATGAAAATATTAATATTTTCATAAATTTTTAAAATAATTAATTTAGAGAATAATTAAATAATAATTTTATTCTCAAATATGAAAATATTAATAAAATTAATTGAAGAAATGTATTATTTCAAAGTAATGCATTCTAACAGGTATGATTGTTGTTTTCTAGTAAGGGTGAGTTATACTTGGGTAGGTCATCCTAGCTTATACTAAGAGTATGGGATATTGTTATGCAAGAGAAATAACATCTAATAAATCTCTCTTGAAGAGAGTCTGGTTTGGTTGTGTTGTTTACGAAAACAGATTTATGACATATTTCCCTGTTGGGAAGGCCTAGAGAAATGAAATCTTGACATCTTATAAATAGCATCATCCATTAATGTATGAGAGTAAAATAGACTTTGTTGAGAGTGGATTATACTATATGTTTGTGGTAGATTGTTTTTCCATTAAACTATAATGTTTTTCTGTTATGAGGTGACTTATTAAGTTGATATCTACATCAAAAGATTTGAATCCAAATCAATGATTCAGATCCAAGATCAACCATGGACCGGGAGCCAATTGTTTGAGTTGCACTCCATCTAAGGCCCAAAGCCTAGATTTGATCTGCAATGTGTAGCCAAAATTGAGGAGAAGCAACATGCGATCAGCGTGAAGTTGAAAGTTGTTGGAGCACTAGTTTCTCTTTTTTTCTACCATCACTCCGAATATTATATGTTTATGGTTTTCTTTTGATTTGGTATTCATTGCATATATGTCTATGAGGGTTCGCACAGATTAACATGGATGTGTAGCCATTGTGTTTAGTAGTTCCATTTAGGTTTTTGCCTGGGTAATTCCAACGTGTTCTCTGATGGGAAGCCCACAAACGACAATGTTCCTGTGAGTACATCCAAATCTAACAATGAATCCTACTGTAGCCTTCTGTCCATAATTTTCTACTTTGTGTTCACTACTGTAACTAATGTACTTCTTGTGTGGAAGGCAAAGTATAAAGGCACTGCCAAAGTAAAAGGAGTTGGCTTTGTATGGGTGTGTATTGCTGCAATGAATTTCGAAGGAAGCATCATAAATATATGCTTGGTGTTATCTCATTTTAGTTCGAGCCTTCGCGCTATAATATTTAGATGTGATGTTGGTGCCACTTCGGGTGCCTCTCCTTCATTGCAAATGACTGGATTGAGTAAGTGTATCTCGAGCAATGGCGAATTACCGTGTGAAGGAGTTTCGCTACACCTAAATTTACCTTGGTATTAATGTTTATATTAATGTTCATTGGAATGAAGAATACACCCCATTGTCAGTAGAAGAAAAATAAATTATCTATTTTTTTTTAATTCACCGATGGAAAAGCACCAAATTCAAGGTTTATATGAAAAGGTGAAATCAGAAAGTAATAGTATTATATTTCTCGGTGAAAGGTAATTTATATATATATAATATTAATGCAAGGAGAGAAAGAGGGGATGTTGAGATACTACTCATTATATTATTAATGAGAACCTCTTAAAATTTATTATATAGTGGAGTTTTAAAAATGTAATGAGTGAATGGTGTATTATTAGTTATTTATACGAGTGCATAAACTAAGTTTATATAATTATTAGTCCTCCTTTACGAAGGACTATAGCAATTTTCCTCTTAAAGTAGATTGACTTCACATTATTTTGTTCCATGTTTATAATTTTATCCAAAATTTAAAAAAAATATTAAATATTCTTATTTCCTTAAAAATTCAAAAATAATTTTAAATAACTAATAATACATTGTGTGTAGTGGGAGAAGCCCCACTCTTAAAGCTCCTCTGCACAGTATATTAACATTTAAGATTATAAATGTTCATATTCATTCATATAAATTCATCATCAAAGTTTTGAAACCTACGATGACTGTAGTAGTGTCGGTGCATAGAGCTGACTATGGAAGTAGAGCAAGAAAACTGCGCACGTTGACTTCTCTTCTCTATCATAGATTACAAATGTTTGATATGTAAAGCACAGAAGACGAGAAAACGAAAGGCAAAAGAGAAAACGACAACGTTGGTCTGCCATTTGAAATACTCAAAACAACGCCGTAAATAGCTTCACGTGCAACGTGGGCGGTCTGCATTGTTCAGTGTTCATTCGCCGAATTACTTTGCGACTCTTTCCCCATTGGAAATTTGGATGTTTCCCGTGTCCCATACAAATCGAAAGCCAATATTTGGTTTTAAACTATTAAAATACAATGACCGAGAGTATGGAGGCATCTAATTTCAATGTATCAAACCCATAGTTTTGAGTATGTTGATTTTCTATGAACATTCCAAATGGTGTACGATAAAGCGTGAACTTTTTTCGTTTCAGTGGAATTTAAAAGAAAATTAAACGAATCTACGCAAAATTATCTCAACTATCGAGGATAATTTAATTTTCCATAACTATGGAGGGTTTGGTATTGCTGTATGGAATGAAGAATGCAGAGTTAACAATCGAGGGTAATTTAATTTTCCATAACTATCGACGGTTTGGTATAGCTGTGGGGAATGCGGAATGCAGAGGATAGCTTTCCTCCGGATTGCTCTCCTCCGTATCTGTATTGCCATTTCAAAGGATGTTCATTCTGTGGATTCCGCATACCAGAAGGGTCATCATTTCTTCATTGACGAGGGCCAAAAGCATAAGGACGTAAGAGAAATAGCAAATTGCGAAAAAGGAGTGATTTTCCTTCCCGCTCATCGTATTCCACCACAAATATAGATTTGCCCTCTTCAATAACTAATCCCACTTGCACTTCGAAACTGTGAGAGTGGAGGGTTGATGAAGAAGCTTGTTGGCAGATAACAAAGCTGCAAAAGCTCGATGTAATTTTTTGTCCACTTCGATGACAGTGTTTGTATTTTAATATGTATATTCACCATTTATGTCAATGACTGCGTGAGACTGCCACCTCTCGTGTCAATTCTTTGGCGACTTCTCGGAAGCAAAACATAACAAATGGAAAATGAGATTGTTGTTCGGCATCTGATGAACACTACAACTTGCAACATTTGGGCCTCGGCATTGGTTGCTCTAGTTTTTGCAGTTTCCGTAACCATTTTGGTTTTCAGTTGTGAAGTTTTTTCGTTTTTCAATGTAACAGTTATATATATTATCAAAAGGTAGTAGCAGAATTAGTACAACATTTATTGAGCAAAATAAGTGTATCTAAGTGTATGGAATGTAGTTAAGTAAAAACGTTTAATATGAAGAATGTTTTAAAAGTAGAAATAAATATTTTTAATTGTCCAGGGTAATTTAACTTTCCATAAACATGGTAAGGGTGGTTTGATATAGCTTTGGTGGAATGTCGAGGATAGATCTCCTCTGCATTGTTCTCCTCTACGAGCTCTTCTTCGCTTACGCATTTCCATTTTGGAGGAAGTTTATTATGCAGAGTGCGAAGGTTCTCTCTGCACAATGAAATTTCTCTGAAATAACAATTCCGGGTTCAATCAATGCGGACGAGAGCTATCCTCCGCATTCTAAAGGATCAGAAACAATGTTGATACGGTGGAAAATGTGATTTGGTTGAAAACGGTGAGCATGAAAGCGATTTCTTCCCGTTCTTGAAGAAAAGTTGAAAGCAACACACTACAAGAGGTCTATCCAAGCAGCGACCAACTCGCAGTTTCATCATATTATATTCTTTTTGACGACTACATACATAGTTTTCCTTCTTCGGTATTTCTGAGCGAGGGCATAGGGTAAGCGATGCCTATAACTCTCTCTTTTTAAGGCGAAATCTGCGACGTGATTTTGGTGAAAATTTTTATTTCAATTAGAGTTTCAAAATAGTTTTGATTTTCTATAAAACTAGTTTTCTTATATTTCTTAGCAACAAACGTATCTTATAAACTAGCTCTAGCTTAGCCCTCTCCCTCAAGTATGGAAATGGAAATGTATCGCCACTTTATCCCTTAAAAACTTAACCTTTATGCAAATTACATGCCCATATATCAAAGATCCTTCTTAGTGATGAGGTTGTGGGCACTGTCCAAACTAGTAATCTATACACTTATTTTTTGAATCGTGTCTTTCTTTTAATGTTATATAATAGCGACCTGCTATGCAATAAAGCAACTTCACGGTTTGTAAACAAGAAAAGAAAGTAAGAAATGTTCTTTTTATATGTAGTTACTAACTTTCTGAAAATTACAGCTAGCTTTTCAAATATGTAACGTGTCACTTAAATGTAACTTGATTGGGGATTTTAAGATATTTCAGAAATAGAAACAGTTTTTGAGAACATCGAAATCACATAATTGTATCATCCCCAATGTTTCAGAGTGAGAAACCAGTTACAAGGTGAGGAAAAATTAACAACCTAATTTAAGATTGAGTTATTTATTTTTTGGAAATTTTTTCATTACGTTTATTTTTTAATTTTTCTAAAATTTGGTAGGAATTTATTGAAATCACAAGCTTGATGGGTAGTCCCTACACAATGGAAGTTCCTTAGAGGTTTTACAGGGTGATTAATCCATATATACAGTAAAAAAAACTATTTTAAATAATAAAAATCAAGATTTCACCTCAAATTTTTCTGCCAATTCCAACACTAGAAATTTCGAAAAATAACAGTAAAGACAATTCCAATTTAAAATGGCAATACTTTATTATCGTCTTAGAAGTCAATGCAAAATAAATGTACCTTTCAATTGTGGATATTAAGTCATTAAGTCACTGCCCAAAAAGACAAGAGCATATTTCAAATATTGTGATATTTAACATTTTTGCGTTCTGGTTTTTCTATTTAACGGAAAATAATTTAGGGTAACAATCACATGTAGGTGATAAAAACGTTCATGTGCCACATGGGCTGACTACCTTCAATCCAAAGATGTAAATACCACGAATTCATGTTGACCACGGAGTACGTTGTGTGGAAGAGTGAATTCCTGTTGATTGTGGAACAAGTTGTGCGGAGGTGCAAAGCAAGGTTTTCATTGTGCACCTCCGCACAACGGGTCTCCCTTCAAACCAATGGCCAGGACTTTGCAGCTCCTTATTTTGATGAGTTGCATGCTAGGCGAGAAATATTTGTGCGCCATTATCAATATAAACACGGAAGTATTACGGTCTCTCCCATTCTATGGCCTCGACAAAGGTTTTCTAGATAGCCCAAGGAATAGTTATTCCTATGGCTTTAAGGGCTTCATTGGCTATTGGATTTCATACTCTTGCAAAGAAAAGAGGTAGGGAAATTTTAAATTTATTTAGGATATATGTGTATGAATCTTAAACTATGATGTTAAGTATGTCTAAACTATCAACTAAATAATTATTAAAATATGATATATGTAAATGTGTTAGAAAATCTACACAGATGAATCTAGTTAGTAAAGGTTGAACACACAGTTTTGCAGAGCAAAAACACTAAAAGAAAATTGAAAGAACAAAAGAATGATTCATTAGAAAATAGGTTACAATGCTCGTGATATAGCATTATTGGGTGAAGATCCCAAGGTAATGCACCATAGTGGTGATCAATGAGAAGACTCAACACCTACAACAAGTTCCAGAGAGAACTAGCCAGTTGCGGAGTGAAAGAATGAGCAAATCAGGGAGTAAATCATGCAGAAGAACTAACCAGTTGCGGAGTTAAAGAAGGAGCAAATCAGGGAGTAAATCATGCAAAAGAACTAACCAGTTGCGGAGTTAAAGAATGAGCAAATCAAGGAGTAAATCATGCAGAATGAATCTTGCATGTAGTCTCATGCTCTAACTAAGAGTCCGCATGGAGGTGTGTAGTACTTCCAACACCCCCCCTGAACACCACTATGGGGAAAAATAGAAAATGGGCCTTAGCAAATAAGGCCAAAGGTCACCCAAAATACAATGCAACTTGTACTAAAATTGAGGAAAGAGGGAAAACCTCGTGGGAACCCCCCCCCGCCCCTTCAAAATACAATGTAATCAAAAGAAAAGAGGAAGAAAAGACAGTTAATAAGCCACTGTGTCCTTCACTCCAAGACGATCGTGTAGAGAGCGAAGCTTCTGCTCAGTGCATGTCTTGGTGAAGATGTCTGCAGTTTGTTCTGCTGAAGGACAGAACTGCAAATCAATGACCCGATCATGTACTAAGTCTCTGATGTAGTGCATATGGATCTCTATGTGCTTCATTCACTGCCGCTGTATTGGATCCCTGCAAAATTTGAGAGTGTTCTGGTTTTCACAGCAAATGACAATGGGCTGGTGGAACTGGATGCCCAACTCAGTGAGGAAGTGTTGTAGCCACAGAGCCTGAATGGTGATGTTGACTACTCCTCTGTACTCGGCCTCAGCTGAAGAGAGAGTAATAGTAGCATGCTTCTTGCTCTACCAAAAGATAGGGCCAGACCCTAGATTGAGTGAATATCTGGAGGTGGACTTGCGATCAATACTATTGTCTGCCCAATCAGAATCAGTGAAGCCAAGGAGATTCAATGCAATGCCTACTGCATAGTGAATCCCAAAGGTGATGGTGCCCTGCACATATCAGAGGATGTGCTTGGTATCATTCCAGTGTAGCTCATGCGGCTCCTTCATGTATCTGGAAACTGCCCCTACTGCATATGAGAGATCTAGTCTAGAGTGGGTGAGGTACAATAAGCTCCCCACTAGCTATCGGTAAAGAGTGCTATCAACTAATGGAGTGTCACCTCCATCCTCAAGGTGGACCCCAGATAGAAAAGGAGGCGGTGCTGGCTTACAGTCAGTCATGTGAAATCTCTCGAGGATATCTCGTGCATAATTAGCCTGAGAGAGTTTGATGCCTGTGGCATCCTGGCTAATCTCAAGACCAGGAAAGAAGTGTAATGGACCCATGTCTGTCATCAAGAACCTATCATGTAGGGCCCTCTTAACTGTAGCAATGGATGAAGCCAAGCTGCCAGTGATTAGGAGATCATCCACATACAAAACTAAGATAAGAATAGAATCATGTCCTGATCATGTAAACATTTGGATCAGACTTCCATCTTTCAAAGTTTTGTGATAAGAGAAACGAATCCATCTTTGCATACCAAGCTCTCAGGGCCTGCTTAAGGCCATAGAGAGATTTCTTCAGTCTGCAAACCAAAGATGAATCCTGAATGAAACCATGTTGCTGCTCCATGTAGGTCTCCTCAGATAGGTGTCCATGAAGAAAGGCATTCTTCACATCCATCTGATGTACTTCCCACCCCTGGGCAACGGCAATGGCAAGTGTAAGGCATATGGAATCCATCTTTGCTACTGGAGCAAAGGTCTTGTCATAATCAATGCCATGCACTTGTTGGAAGCCTTTGGCTACTAGCCTTGCTTTCCATCTGGTCATTTGCCCATCTACAACACTCTTGGTCCTGTAGACCCATTTGCATTAGACAAATTTCCTTCCTGAAGGAAGGGGGACCAGATCCAGGTCTGGTTCTCGAGGAGGGAGTTATACTCCTCCTCCATGGCGGACTCCCAAGATGGATGCCCAACAGCCTCAGCATAAGACTGTGGATCAAAAGATTGAACCAAATGACAATGCCAGGACGACGATGGTTCAGTGGCAGTGAGGACAAGAGGAGGCTCAATAAACTCTGAGCTAGTCCTCTGTAGATTAGAATTATCCCCCACAAGACCATTTCTAGCAACCGGGTGGTCTTGTGCATATATCTCACATAAACTCCTTGTTCTCTGATTTATGACAGGGGAATTTGATTCACTATTGGAAGCCCGATCTGGGCTTGGATGTGGATCATCATATGCATGCACTAGATTTGTATCTGAAGACTCTGTCTCTACATCTGCATGCTCTACTGCGGCATCTACATGCTCTGTAGCTGCATCTGAGTGTACTGAGTCATCATATCGGACATGAGGTAGATAAAAGGTGTCTTCATGCAGCAATTGAGGTGCATACGAGAGACTTTCCTCAAATTTGACACTTCGCTCAATGATGAGCTTGTCCGTAGAGGAAATCAGGAGTTGGTATCCCTTCACATCATCAGGGTATCCAACAAAGATGCACTCAATGCTCTATGGATCAAGATCTTTCCTCTTTTCAGAGGGGATCCTAGCCGATGCTTGGGAACCGAAAACATGGAAGTGGGTGACCTCTGGTTTAGTGCCACCCCAGGCCTCAAAGGGGGTCTGATCCTTGATAGACCTATGAGGAGATCTGTTTTGGATGTAGTTAGAACAATTAAGTGCTTCAACCCATAGCTTATGAGGTTGTGACTGAGCCTGCAACATGCAGGAAGACATCTCTTTAAGAGATCGGTTCTTTCTCTCAGCAACTCTGTTCTGTTGCAGAGTGTATGGAACTGTGTACTGTAACTGTATGTTAGACTCAAGACAAAGGTTCTGAAGTGCTGTGTTAACATATTCCCCCCCATTGTTTGTACGAAGGGATTTGATCTTTCTTTCTGATTGTGTCTCAACTAGTGCTTTGAAATCTTCAAAGTGTGCAAAGACTTCAGATTTGTTCCTGAGAAGATACACCCAAGTATACCATGAGAAATCATCAATAAATGTAAGCACATACCTTGCTTTGTTGATGGAATGATGAGGAAAAGGTCCCATGAGAACACTATGGATCAGATCTAGAGGAGAGGATGCTTTGTGAGTCTTGCCAGTGTCAAACTTTTCTCTAGGATGTTTACCAAGGACACACCCTTCACAAACTCCTTTGGAGAAACTGATATTTGGAAAGCCTTCCACGATCTCATGCTTTCTTAGCTGCTACGTATACCTGTAATTTAAGTGACCAAACCTCTCGTGCCAAAGCCTACTACTATCATCAGCATGTGTAAGCAATAAGGAGGCTTCAGATTCAATAAATTCAGAAAATGTATACAGTCTGGCTACATTGTTTACCTCACTGGTTGCAATTTTGGAGCTGTTATGTAGGTCATATATGTTCACTGCATCTGGAGTGAATTCCACTCTCTTTCTAGTGCCGGAATGAGTGATCTGATAAACTGGAAGCAGGTTTACCGAAAGTTTTGGAACATGAAGCACATCTTCAAAGCTTCCGTGTAAAAGTTCCACTCTACCTTTTCCGGTGACCTCAATAGGCGAGTCATCTCCCATGAGGATGGGAGGTCCTTTGCATGCATTCAAAGAGGAACAGACTTCCTTTGCAGTAGCCATATGATGTGATGCACCAGAATCTATAATCCATGCATCAAGGAAAGAATTGATTGCAACTAAAGCATGAAAATTGTTACCTTTCCTGTGTGGCGGACCCTCGATTTTCTTCTTGGCACCCTGAGGGATGTGGTCCCCAAGGTTGTGCTTCTAAAGGATTTATGCCATTTGGTCACTTTGTTTCTTCATGTAATAGGATTCTAGATGGAATCCTCTCTGACAGTAGGTGCATCTGTTTCCTTTCTTCCCTTTCTCATTTCTCGAGCCGGAGGAGTCATTCAAGGGCTTGGTGTACCCTTCCTTCTTTGGATGGGAATGTGCTTTTCCCTTGTCTTTTTGCTGCTGATTTTTCTGATTTGAATCAGATCTATGATTTTTATTATGGCTGCCATCATGCACAACAAGTGCATGTGCTTTTGGAGGTTTGATTTTCCCCATGCCAATGAGTTTATCTTGCTCAAAAGTAAGGGACTCCATGAACTCTTTGACAGAAGGCATAGTGTAGGATTTACTTGTTGCAAGCCTTACTGAATGAAATGTAGACACAAAGACAGAGTGTTCCAGTCTAAGCTTTGACATAATAGAGAGAACTTGGCGACTCTCCCCCTTGGATTTGTCAATTCCACAACCCTTGAGTTGCAACAATAGATCATTATATTTGGTGAAGAAGTCTTGAATTCTGTCATAGTTCTGTGGATCCAATGATAGTAGCTCCACTTTGAGCAGATATCCTTTCATCTCATCCTGTTTCCCATAGAGTTCTTCAATCTTTTTCCAAATCTCATTGGGAGTATTATAGGCAGATAGATGAAACTGCAACTCTAGAGAGATGCACATGCATATGGATCTGTGAGCCTCATCCATAGAGTTGAGGTACTTGGATTTCTCTATGGCTGAAGTGGGTTCCACTTCTGTAGCCATGGTAATCCTGTACAACCCTTTTTGACGAAGGTATCGAGCCATTTGGTCCTTCCATTCGTGATAGTTGTACGGTGTTAGGATCAATGCTTTGGGAAACTCCATTTTTTTGTCGATCTTCGATCTCCAAGCTGTAATACCTGCAAAACAAAGCATTGGTGTGCCTTTTATCTAGTAACATATGGGCTTTGATACCATGTAAATGTGTTAGAAAACCTGCACAATTGAATCTAGCTAGTAAAGGTTGAACACACAGCTTTGCAGAGCAAAAACACTAAAAGAAAATTGAAAGAACAAAAGAATGATTCATCAAAAAATAGGTTACAATGCTCATGATATAGCATTACTTGGTGAATATCCCAAGGTAATGCACCATAGTGGTGATCAATGAGAAGACTCAACACCTACAACAAGTTCCGGAGAGAACTAGCCAGTTGCGAAGTGAAAGAATGAGAAAATCATGTAGAAGAACTAACCAGTTGCAGAGTTAAAGAAGGAGCAAATCAGGGAGTAAATCATGCAGAAGAACTAACCAGTTGCAGAGTTAAAGAAGGAGCAAATCAAGGAGTAAACCATGCAGAAGGAATCTTGCATGTAGTCCCATGCTCTAACTAAGAGTCTGCATGGAGGTGTGTAGTACTTCCAACAATATAAAGAAAAACAATCATAAATTAATGTTATTAATGATTTTCTTTTGTAAAATACTAAACCATTAAAATTTAAACTAAATATAACATCTAAATTATAAATGGAGTACTAATTTAGAATAGACATAATTCTCGATGCTATACAGTAAAAAGAATGGAACACTATGATAATATAAATATTCATTTTTTTAAAGAGAAACAAAACAATCTACATTGTTTAAATATTTTACATGAAGAATAAATATTAAATGCAAATAGTTAAACTAACAAGTATTTTTGTAAAAAAATCACTCTTTAATTACTTATCAACAAAACAATTCACTAAATAAATACTAAAAAAAATAATAAACTAGAAATTGTTACAGCATATGCTCGTTAGTTGAATTTGTATAAAAATAACATCCCTAATAATTTGAATACATGGAAATAATTCATAGGCACATAGAAAAGAGTTATGTTCAGATCAACATTCTCATTAAGACATAAGTTATTGACATATATAAACATAACTAACACAATAAAGAAGAGAAATGTAGTAATTCACTGCTTGTTCATAGATCCAAGACACAAAATGACATAGGTTTTTTAAGGAATTTTCAGAAATCAAATTACAAAAAATCAAAAAATATAAAAGTAACCAGTGATCGTGGGAATCAAAATAACATAAACATTAATTGATTGAGTTAAATCAAATCAAAACACTTACAAAAATACTTCAATTCAATAGGTTAGGGTAGCATTTTTCCTCTTCACAGCCTACAACCTATAGGTGCACGCCCTCCCTCATAGAATCCCTCATGGCATTTATAATACATTCATAAAACTTTTCTCTCTACCCACAAATACTAGACTGATCTTGAGAAGATCAGAAACTTGATTTCCTGCACAAAATGCATCCCCAAAATCAATACTTTGATCTCATCTTCCTTACCTAAAACAATAAATCTTTCCAATTGTTTAAAAAATTCAGATGGGATTCAGACCAATAAAATTTCTCTTACTATATTACTACTCTAATCCTCTCACTGCAACATAGACCATTTTTGGGTAAATTGTCTTAACTTGAGACAATAAGAAACTTGTGCGTTATCTTAAATATTGTCTTTAAGCCAATGTCTCAAATTATTATTATCTTAAAAAAATGTCTCTATAAAGACAATATATAGCACACTCATTATTGTCTCTTAGGAGACAATTTCATTCTTGTCTCTCTAAAGACAATAGTTAGGATTAAAGACATTGTCATTATAGAGTTGAATATGTCTTTAATTCTAGCTATTATCTCTCTAGAGAGAATAAAAATTTATATTTAAAGACAATACAATATCACTTTTATTTCTTTACACACAATATAAGACAATGAATCTAGAAACATTTCTCACCATTGAAATAAATCAATATAAGATTTATTTAATTAAGGGTAAACTACAATAATTCCAATATTATTGATTAATTCATGTTAGGGCACAATGGAATCGAACCACCAACCTCTTTATTATAAGGCAAGTTCTCTTCTATTGAGCTAACACCCTTTAAAGAATTGTGATTAGTGAATTCACGGGGCTCAACAAGTAGTTTGTAGAGAGTGCCCAGTCTTATCCACACTTCACTACACTATAAATTGTCAGGTAAGTGGTCCTTGTCAATAATCGTCATGATTTTGTCCTACCAACCTGCAAGCTTCAGTCTATTGAGATTAGCATCAAAGTCTATTCTAGATTTCTGCTTTTTGAAATAATCATAGGATCTAGTGTCGTTTCTAAATCACTGTACACGCTACTCTTCTATTTTTTTGACGACGGCTTCTATATTTCATTTTCATTCTCCAATATGGACTTGTATTCCCATTATTGCTTCAAAACATGTCTCGTTGCACTTAGGGAAAGCCTTGTTGGAGAGTTCTTAACAAAATTACTCAACCCACACAATTATTCATAAAAGAAATTCCTTACAAATATTACTAGCAAAACATATTAAAACTAGTTTGCATAAAAGATGGAGTACCCTCTCACAATAACTAACAATAAATGGTGTTTATTGTTATTTCCATGTAATAAAAAGTTTAATTTGTAACCAAATATCATTAATTCTATAAAGAAACTAAAACAAAGGGTTCGGGTTAGAGAGAGTATGCGTTAGAGTTGCAGTGATATAATATTTCATTGAAAGTTCCATAATTGAATGCCCACTACCATAGTGAGCCATAAACCTAAATAAATCCATGAGTTAGAACCAAATAAATTATCAAATAGAATTTCATTGATCCACTATGTCATTGAAAGTTCCAGTAATTTAATTCCCACTACCACTCGGTCTTGATTATTTTATCTTATGTTTCTAGCTTCTTATCCTTGACTAACTATCAATTACCCAACCTTATGATTAGAAACTATGTGTCTTTTCCTCAAAACATATATATACACACACACTACTAAAAACTTAACTTTATAATAACAAATACTAAAATACTGCCATACATGAGGCTACATTGTAACCAAGGGTAGTATCTAGTCTCATGTGTGGGACTAAGGAGAGATTTTTTTTATTTTTTTTTTGTAAACTGCTGCATTTCTATTATCTACATCAAATTTAAAAATACAAACTAAGAAACCTCAATCCGCCCAAATGGGAAACCGGATCTGTTGGTTTCTCTTCATCAAACATTCAATACTGTTTTTCGTTCTACATACTGTCATGAAAAACTTGCAGGACATTGAACCTATTTAATCCAAATGTTTCCATAAACTGTTCTTTCAAAGATCTGCTAAAAGACCTATCTTCACTACTACTGTTGAGACATGCAAACGAATTTCCAAAAAACAGAGCAGTAGCATCTAAATTTCAAAAAAAGACAGTTAACAAGCCTCTCAATTCTCCGCGCTTCCCCTTTTGATTTCATTGTTGTCTTTGGTCTGCACCAGCTCCTTCAGCATCTCCCGAATCTCCTTAATTTGTTCGTTCTATTGACGCAGTATACCTTCAACATTTTCCACCTCCTGCTTCGCTGCCGACGCTTCTTGAGCCATTTCCACCATTTCTGCCGCGACTTGCTCCATGGCCTTGGCCAAAAGATGCTTCAGTACCTAGTACGTGTGAAGAGCTCGGCGGTATAGAGTTAATTTTCCTCTGGTGTTGCCTGGGTCAGGCAGCTGGGTTGTCCATTCTTCCATCTCAGGGTCTGACAGTTCTTCCAGGACTCTGTTTTCGATAACTTCAATGATTTTCCGGATGTCTTCATTCGTTTCTAGATTGTACGCCTGTTCTGCCTCATGCACTGTCCTGTGGATAGATTTCTTTCCCCTTTTTCGCCTTCCCTGAGGCTGGTTCCCCTCCTCTCTATTATTTGCTTGCCGGGGTCTACCTCTGCCTCTCTGTTCACGAGCTTTCCTTCTTCCATCTGTTCTACCTCGTTTAGCACCTTTGCTGCTCTGACCTGTTTCAAAAGTCTTACTCTGAAAACCCTCGTCCTGGTTAATCTCCATTTCGTCTGAGCTTTCGATTTCAATTTTTATTCTGCTCCGTTCAAATTGCCTGTCTCCGAATTCCTCCCGCTCTGCCTGGACTCCTTTATCCCAGCTCGCTGCCATTTTGATTCGTTTGAGGCGTTGATTTTGGTTCCTCTGCCAGGTCTCTCCTTTCCTCGCCACCTTCTTCAACTTCTTGCTGTCTTTCATCCTTCTCTTGTTCCGCCTTATAGATTTCTCGCCACCTTTCCGTTTATGATGAGTTTGCCCTCCACTTCCTTTCTCCCTTGTAACTTGAATGATGCTCTCTTCGGTGTTTTCCAAGATTTGTTTTGGATTGCGTACCTGCTACTCTGAATTATCATTAATTGCTATAGTCAGGGAGGTGTGGCCGCCGTCCTTCTGTCCTGTCTTTGCTGCCGAATACACCTGCCTTATCTTCCCGCTCTGGATCTTCACGGTTTTTTGATTACCATTATGTTGTTTCATGGTTATCATTGTCTATGAGTTGTTTTAAGCTATCCCATCTTGTCATCACTATTTGATTTGTCCAGTTGTCATCCACTTTCCCCATTAATTCCTTACTTCCCCAACTGGCCAAGCAATCCATAGGCTTATTTCCTTCTCTCCTGACATGCGAGGTGATCTTGTATTCAATATCTTTCAATGTTTCCTCAATTTCTTGGACTATGCTCACTGTTCTCCAACTTTTGACAAACTGCTCCCATTTTTTCCCTTGTATTAATTTTCTAATGGTGGTTATTACCAGGGCTGAATCGCCTTCGATCTCTATCTTCCTATATCTGTTTCTTGTAGCAATTTAGAGGCCCTGGTAAGCTGTCATAAATTCCGCTTCGTTATTACTCATTGTTCCTCCATGTTCTGCATAGATCCATTCTACCTCTCCTTGTCTGTTTCTAAAGATTCCTCCATATCCTGCTGGACCTAGATTCCCCTTATCCGCTCCGTCAAAATTAAGCTTGATAAACCCTTCCTGTGGCCTTCGAAAGACTACAAGACTTTGGCCAGCGATAGGTTGTTGTTGCTTTGTTTTTTGTTGAAAGACCATCCCTTGTTCCAGGTTCAGCCTTTTTAGGATTTCTGCTTCTTCCTCAGAGGTCTTCCAATCTTCCTCTGTCCAAATTTCTGCAAGGATTGATTCCCTGATTTGTCTCAGGGTCCTTTGCCAAACTTCTTCCGGATTTGATATTTTCCCCTGGAAAATTCTTCCATTTCTCTCTTTCCAAATATTCCACACATTGAAACCTGCCATCATGTTCCAGGCTCTTCTTACCACCGAGATTCTAAACTTTCCTTCTCCCCAATTACATAGAGTTTGTATGATATCCTGTGGATTTCATTTAGTTGTTGAAAATAGATCTTTAGTCTTATCCCATTGGAATTGGTAATTCTGCAACCATTTAGGAGGTGTTCATGGTCTTCTTCATCTTGGTAGCAGAGTCAACATCTTGTTGGGCCTGAGAATCCTCTTTTTTGGATTCGATCTCAGGTTAGAATGTGTTTTCTCCCTACCAACCATATGAACATCTTTATCTTCGGCCACCATTGATTTTTCCAAAGCTTCCTCCATTTCTGCTCATCTTCCCTCTACTCTTGCTGGATTTTTATATTATATGCTTCCCTAATAGTGAAAGTTCCTTTAGTTTATTTACCCCATCGTAGAATATCATTTCCTCCTCTATTTTTTATTTTCCTGGACTCTAATTCCTTACTGAATAAGGTTTTTTGTTCCTCCGTTGCATTCCTGTTCCAATCTTCCATTGTTTTCCATTCCCTCCATTCTTCATTTCCTCTTCCTTCTATCCAATAATCTTTGACCCAAATGAGTTCTCTGTCCATCCCTGTTCTATAGATATCCTGCATTCCCTGTAGATTCACCGTTTTCTCCCTTTGCTGCCACGCTTCCTCCCAAAATCTCACATTCTGGGCCCCTCTGATTTCCCAAAATATATGTCCATCAACTAATTCTCTGCTTTGATTAGTTAGGTTCCATATATCTGATCCTCGTGGTGTTTCTTGTTTCCTTAATATTTCTTCAGGAGTTGATGGCATATTATATTTTGCTGTCCATATTTCTTTCCACGGGTCCTTCCCTCCTTGCATCCATCTCCATCTTAATTTGGCTACTAGAACTTGATTTAGGATCGATGGGTCCATTAGACCTAGTCCACCTTTTTCTTTTGGTTTGGTTAGGCTATCCCATGAGCAGAGTGCCCATTTCTTTTGTTGCTTAGGCCCTCCCCATAGGAATTTTCTGTATATCTCTATCAGCTTATTGCATATCCTTTTTGGGGCTTCCATTACTGATAATGGATATATTGGAATCGCCTGAATGGATGATTTGAGCAAAACGACCCTTGCAGCAAGATTCAGAGTACGGAAAGACCAATTTTCCAGTCTCTTCATGATCTTTTCCAAGATGGATTTCCAGTTTCCTATTTTAAGGGATGATGAGTCTAGCATAGTTCCTAAATACTTTGTTGGAAGTTCCCCTTTTCTATAGCCCAAGGTCCTGGTTAAATGATTTTTGATGGGTTCCACTGTATTAAAAAAGAATGTTCTTGATTTTTCATTATTTACCTCCATACCTGAACCTTTCATAAACACCTCTAGAATTCTCTTTATCCTTCTCACCTCATTCAAGGATACTTTGCAGTATATCATGATGTCGTCCACGAACTGTTGGTGAGTGATAGTAGTATGATTGCCCCATAGTCTCAGACCCTGGATTTTCCTTTCTCTTAATTCTTTTTTGAAATATCTACCTAATCCTTTTGCTGCTATTATGAAGAGAAAGGGGGATAAGGGATCCCCTTGTCGAAGTCCTCTTGAAGCATTAAAAGTAATAGATGGGGCTCCATTTAGCAGGATGGAGAAATTCGGCGTGGAAATCATGCTTAAGACCCACCTCACCCATCTGTCATAGAATCCAAAGGCTTGAAGGATGGCTTCTAGATATCTCCAATTTAATCTGTCGTAGGCTTTTGACAGATCTAATTTTATCAGCATTCCTTTTTCCTTTTTCATTTTCAATGTGTGGATTACTTCCTGGGCCACCACTAATCCATCCAGAATCTGTCTTCCTTCTTCCTTATGTTTGGGAGAATAGATTTCAGCCTCTGGGCCACCACTGATGCCACTATCTTATAGATAACGTTACATAAAGCTATAGGGCGAAAGCCTTCAGCTTGATCCGCTTGGGTAGTTTTAGGAATGAGAGTCAACAAGGTTGAGTTTATACTTGGCCATATTCTTTGATTGATTCTAGCTTCCTCCAGCACTTCTAGAACCTCTTCAGTAAGGAAGTGCCATCCTGCTTGGTATAATTCTATCGTGTACCCATCTGGCCTGGGGGCTTCGTTCCTTTTCATATTCCTGACTGTTTCCTCTACTTCTTCCATTGTAATTTTCCTCATCAGAGCCAAATTCTGTTCTCTGGTTACCAGCTTAGGGATCTCCTTGCTTATCTTCGTTATAGCCTCTGTTCTATTGTCTTGAGGTTCATTTAGTAAGTTTTTGAAATGATTAACCAGAACTTTTTCAATTTCTTCATGCTGGAGTACTTGCTGACCTTCTTGGTTTTTTATGGAGAAAATTATGTTTCTTTGTCTATGCTGTATCATTGCTTTATGGAAGAACTTAGTATTCCTTTCCCCTTCTCTAAGCCACTGAACCCTTGACTTCTATCTCCATAAGATCTCTTCTTGTTTCCTTCTCTCTTCTAGCTGGTTTATTATAATTCCTTCTTCCTTTATTCTATCTTCCTGTATACCTTCTAGAATATCCATCTGCTGCAGCTCTTCCATTCTTTGCTCTAGGCGTTGTTTCTCTTCCAGTATATTTCCAAATTCTTCTTTATTCCACTTTTTTATTTTGTCTTTCAGCTCCTTTAATTTGAGTTGGAAGGTGTGCATTTTATTTTTCCCTTTTTGTTCACTCTTCCTCCACCATTCTTCAAGTTTCTCTATCAGCCCCTCATTTCTGAGCCAAAATGCTTCAAATCTAAAAGGTTTGTTATTTGGCCTTTGCTTTAGATCTATTTCCATTTTAATCCGCCAGTGATCCGATCCTGCGACCGGAAGAATTGTGGCTTATATGAAAACATCTTTCATCATTATTTGTTCAGAAATTAAGAACCTATCAAGTCGTGAAGCAATTTGATTAACTCCCCCTCTTCGGTTGTTCTAGGTATGGTTTCCATTTATAGTTTGAATATCGATCAGTCTCTGCTCCCTTATCATATCTCCGAATTGTTCCATTTCTTTATCCATTCTCCTTAGCCCTCCTCTTTTTTCCGCTAAGCTTTTAATCAGATTGAAATCCCCTCCTACTATCCACTGCCTTCTAGGGATTAGACTCCTCAATGCTTTTAGATTTTGCAGAAAGTTTTCCCGTTCTCCTTGGGTATGGGGTCCGTAAATCCATGTTATAATAACCTCCTCTGTTGTTCCTATTATTTTTGCAGTTCCTGTTAGAATTCTTGGAAAGCTTATCCAATTACTTAATTGTATTTCTTCAGGGTTCCAAATTATTACCAAACCCCCCGCACTCCCAATCGCATCCTGTCCCATCATTTCATATCTATTCTTGTTTCTATTCAAAATATCTCTCATTTTCTCAGTACTTATTTTTGTTTCTTGTACTATCATTATGCTGGGCTTGTCTTTTTTCAGTCTGTCATTTAAATACCTCTGTTTGCCTCTACTGTTGAGGCCTCTTATGTTCCAACTTGTGATGATCATAGCAAAAGTTTTGGAGGGGTTTGAAATACCTCTAAGAGAGGTATAACTCTTCCTGAATTTACTAACGTCTCTCCTACTTCTTGAATTGTTTCACTCATTGTTCTTCTACCTCTTTTTTTGCCTCCCTTGCCAATACTACTCATTCCTAGATTTGGTGTTTCCTGCATCTCCATTTTCCCACCTCTTTGGTCTTCAGTTATTCCTTTTTTCTCTTTGTATCTTTGAAAGGCCTCTTTGTACATCTGTTTCTGATCCTCTGGAATAAATCTTTCATCGAGCCTCTTCCATTCCTGCAAGAGCTTCGTCATTACTTGTTCTTCTTCCTCTCCTTTTGTTTTTTGTGGGTCTATTCCCATTCCTCGTTGATCCTCTTGGTTTTCTATTGGATTCTCTATCCTCTCTTGACCTTTATCTACTTGATCTACCTCTTTATCTACAATTTCCTTTATGACTTCCATTCCTTCTATTTCCTCATCTTCCTTCTCCTCTGTTTCTACTTCTTTATCCTATAATATTTGGAACTTGTTTTGGGATTCTATAATATGGATTCCTTTTTGTTTGTCCGACTGTGTCTTGTTGTTCCCTCTTTTTTTCTTCCTCTGCACTTCTCTGAAGTCCTCATTCTCCTTTCTTGATTTCTTTGCCACGTTTCTCCTCTCATTTTCTGCTTCCTTTTCCTTTTCTGATAACGTGATAGGGCATTCTCGGTATAGATTACCATACTCATGGTATCTTCTGCAACGAAAGGGAATGTGCTCGTAATCAATTGGTTGATGCCAAATCTCATCGTGATATTACAACTCTATTGTGTCTGGAAGTGGCTCTGTTATGTTCATATACGCGCATATTCTTGCGTATGTTGAATATATTCCCCTCTTTGTTGACTCTACCACTTCCACAAACGATCCTATTGCGTTACCTATACCCTCAAGAATCTCTGGGTCCCAAAATTCTGTTGGTAGGCCAAAGAGTCTGATCCATACCGGGGCTGCTAACATTCTTTCCTTATCTGGGTTGTAACAGTCTACCCACTGTCTCATAAATAATCCAGCATTGTTCATGAAGTAGGATCCTTCCTAAAAGATCCTTTCCCTGTCTTCTAGATTGGAAAATATAGCTGTAAAAAATCCCTTCGCCCCCAGCTTTATTTCCACATGTCCTTTTGGTTTCCACCTTTGTTGGATCCATCTAAGAAGATCTTTCTCTGCTGGCCAGTATCCTACAAACTTATAGATCAAAGCATAATCCTTCATGTAGCTTCTATATTTCTCTAATCTATTATGCGGTATTACAAACCTGGGTTTGTTCGTCGCCCTCGGCAGACATTTACTTGTTGCTCCCGTTCTCCTTTGCGTTCTTGTTGTTGAGGTCTCTCCTTCATTTGTTCTATCTCCTTCCTTCTGCCGTTACTTCCTCGCTTCTCCCGTTTTCACTGCTTTGAAGGAGGGGATCTCTCCCCTCCCCTACTTCGTTTCCATTTCGTTCCCTCAGATCTTGCACTTCTATTTATCCCCCAGTCTTTAGGTTTTTGTCCTTTTCTTGCTCTAGTTCCTATACTTCTGATTCTCACACCCGAGATCTGTCCTGGTGCGCTACTTCCGCGATCGACAGCCCTTCTACCCTATGTTTGACGAAACCCTCGCCTGCGAAACCCTCATCCATTCAACATCCTTGCCGGGACTAAGGAGAGATTTAACCTTAAATATTCTGACTCCATTTTTGTAGCCTCAATAATGATCACTATCTTTCTTACAAATATTATCTTGGTTGAAACCACATTTTAGTCATGGAGTATGAACTAAAACGTTTTATGATTCTCTAAGAGCTTCTCTTTTTCAAATGTAAGAAAACAAATTAACAACCCAAGACTCAAAGACATTTAGCAAATGTGGGAGTCTTCCCCCTCATGGACCATTATTGGATTATTTTATGTGAACAACTTATCTCACAGGCTAATGTTGTTGCACAATAAGGTATTTACATTGTATCACACATAAAATACTTTTATTTTATATATTTTATAACTAGTATATCAAATTAAAAGTAGAAAATCAATCCATGCCCTAATCACATCATAGCATTTTACATATACCAACAACCCCATTACCTTAGTCCATTGGGTAATGTGTCGCTTGGCTAGTGGGAAGAGAGCCAAGGATATTTCCAATCATTCCAGTACATTCAATCCATGCACTAATGAGAAAAGGCATTGTGGGAATGGAAACCATTTTAGTAATGCCAATATTGATCAATACAAACAATCTATAAGGATACATATGAACTATTACATATGCAAATAGATATGCATCACCATATAAAAAAGTTATTAAAACCAAAGTTAAAGGTAATTAATAAATGAAAATGACACTTAGCAACAATTTAATTGGCCAAACCTTATTGAATTTGTGTGGTTACCAGTTAAACACATCAATTTTCAAAATTGATCCTTGAAATATGGAAAACACAATGACATAGATACGAGGGGACCCCAGGTACCATGAGTACGGATCACTTTATAGCCTCTCCAACATGTCCACACCAATCTCATCAATCTCATGGTTTGGGAGGCTAACCTTATCTCTAGTCTAGAAAAGCTATAAAATAAAAGGGGCAAGAAACCACTCGCTCTAGTAACAAGCAACCACTTGGGTCCAACATTGATGGCTAGGATCCAATGAGTATTAAACCAAAGATTTATGTTACTAGATAGGGCCAACTGATAAAAACCTTGATGATCCACCATACAATGTTGTCTAATAATAATTGCTGCAAATGTTTCTAGCCACGTGTTTCTTCTTAGGCCTCAGGTTGTACGTTTGTGGCCACCGCATTTGTGGCACACCATTTTTTGTATTAAATACATGCACACACAAACAAAAAAGGCATTAGCTCAACCAATTGCTTCCAATGTTATTGGATATTTGGCTATGAAAACAAGTCCCTAATTTGACTCCCCCTCAGTAAGTTGTAGTGGTCTATGTCAACAAGTTTACTATGGGTGTCATCCATAAGTGTTGAGAAGCATTTTGTGGGTTTCCTTGTGAATTTTTCCCTTAAGAAAAGTAAGAAATAAAATATATATATATATATATATATATATATATATATATATATATATATAAGAAAGAAATTGACACTCATAAATTTCACTTTATATCCACTCCATAATGATATACAACTCTAAATGGTAGCCTTCTAACACACTTCTTTGTCTCACATATATAGGGATAGGGACATGGTAGTTGATGACCCTTTCAAAGAGGCATCGGGGATGAAGTGGGGTATTTGTACCATTTCCATTTCTCAGCATGCGCATACAAATGATTTATTTCATGCACCTTAGTTATCAAATTCTCAATAGATAGACACTTTGACTTCTAAAATGATGTATTTATGTTTTTTAACGTTAAACATAACCATGGAGAAGACATAAGATATGGAGGATAAGCATTAGATGCATATATTATTCACATGATATACATTTATAGTACATTGGAGTGACTCTTGGATTCATATTCCAACTTCTCTTGGACTCCCTCTGCCTGTTCAACTGTTGGGTCCCTATAATACTAGTGATTACCCCATTACTATTGTAGTTATACCCCTTATTTATATTGTTGTACCCCTATTACCCCCATGTTGTTATTTTTGTGGCTTTATATTATTATTGTTAGGTCGGCTGGATTATATTGTGACTCCTTAGACTCCTATATATAGAAAGGAGGTTTTGTCATTTGTATCATCCAAGAATTGTTCATTTATGTAATGTAAAGGAGGTTGCCCCCTCGAAGAGGCTGAATTCTAAGGCGTTGATCTATCTTTTCTATCTTTTCTTGAGCTGGTTTCATAACATTTGGTATCAGAGCTTTGGATTCTAGGGTTTCGCTGCTCCAAACAGGTCATCGTGGCATTTTCGCTATAACTTTTTTTTGTGACGTTTCAAAAGTCATAAAAAAAACCCATTTGAGAAGAAATTGTGCTGAACCTTGGGTCCAAATTTCAGAGCTTTTCGCGCGATATTTACAGAGATATGATCTAAGGAAGTTGGCCTTTTTGCAGACTCCTGAATTACATTCAAAACAGGTGACCTGGGGAAAATCATCATAACTTTCTCTCTGGGGATTGGATTGAAATTTCGTAAGAAGGTACAGAAAGAGGACAGAATGTAGTTTCTTGTATGCATGTTTCAGATCTAAAGGTTGAAACAGTGACTCGTGGCACGTCGTACAAGTTTGCTCTACTGAACTAGTCTAAACACAAGTCACTGTGGGAGATTTCACATAACTCTTCCTTGGAGAATCCAATTTGGGTCAGACTTGTGGCATTGGAAAGAGGACGCAGAAGGCTACTACAGGTCGCAATTTCAGAATTGGATGATCTGAAATTACAGAGATACATCAGATTCAATATCAGGCTTCTATAAAGTGAAAAAAGGTGTGTAGTTTTTTTTAAATTTTTGTGTAAGCTTGGTTTAACAGAATTCAAAGGGCATAGTAAAGCATTATTATCGGTAACTGATGCCCCGAGGAAAGAAAATGCAAACACCTAGTAAGGAACCTGAAAGCTCTAGCATGACTCATGAAGAAGAGGAAGAAATGCTACATGATATATCAAAATTACAAGAACAAGTGCAACAAATGTCACGCTCACAAAAGCTAACAGAAGCTAAGATAAATGGCGTGGAATCTAAGATAAATGGTGTGGAATCTAAGATAAAGGGCATGGAAGCTAAGATGGATGATTCGAAGACAGATTTGAAGAGAGACATGGCAGATTTGATGACAGATTTGAAGACAGACATGGTAGATTTGAAGACAGATTTGACAAATTTTCTACAAGAAATACTTACTAATGGTGAAAAGGTAGTAAAGGAAACTCATGATGAGAACAAAAGAAATGTTAATCATGATTCCATAGACTCTAATGTTGGATCGAAGACCCACCATATTCCAAAAATCGATATGAGGAAGTTTGATGGCAAGGATCCCGCCACATGGATATTACAGATGGAGCAATTCTTCGATCTCAATAATGTGCAAAACACACAAAAGGTACGTATGGCAACTTTATATTTGGAACCAAATCAGTTTGTATGGTATCAATGGCTTTGCTCTCGTAAACAATTTATCACTTGGGCAATTTTTACGGAAGAATTGATAGCACATTATGAAGATACAAAAAGCAACACTTTTTTTAGCCAATTGATAAGTCTCAAACAAAAGGGTTCAGTAATGGAGCACATTGAGGAGTTCCAAAAATTGAACATAAGGGTAAAAGATATTCCAGAGGAGCATAGGATTGATGTGTTCATAGGGTCTTTAAAGGATAATATCCAACATGATGTTCGCCTTTGGGAACCTGATTCATTAGAGAAGGCATTCAGGTTAGCAAGAAAAATGGAAAGCAAAATTATGGCAACCAGGAAGCATACCACTCACAACTATAAAGACGGAAGTGTTGTTGCCCCTAGTCTTCCACAACCTATAAGGTTGACACCACAACAATTGGAAGAAAAAAGAGCAAAAGGGCTTTGTTACAGTTGTGATAGCAAATACACTAAAGGTCATAAGTGTGCTGAGAAGAAATTATTCTACATAGATTGTGAAGAGGAAGAAGAAAAGGAGCAAGAAAGGTCAAAAGAAGAAGATATACTCCAGGAACAAAGCCTAGATGAAGAACAAATAAATCCGACCATATCTTGTAATGCATTGGCGGGAATTACCACTCCTCAAACCATCAAGATAGAAGGACAAATCAAGAAGAAAAAGGTAATAGTGTTGATTGATTCAGGAAGCACCCACAATTTTATTCATTGTAGGGTAGCAAAAGAATTGAATTGCTTCCTATATCCAGCACCAGAGTGTCAAGTGATGATTGCAAATGGAGGAACAATAAATTTCTCTGGAAAGTGCCATAATATCAAGCTATCCATGGGAGAATATGTATTGACTAGCCCAATGCTTTCCATTCCAATGGGAGGTGCTGATGTTGTACTAGGAGTCCAATGGCTACAATCCTTGGGTACAATAGCTTTTAATTTTCAAGAACTTTTCATCAAATTTTCTACGGAAGGAAAGGAAGTTGAATTAAGGGGTATTGCAGGGAAACCAGGAAAGATAATCAGCTCTAATGGTATGACAAAGCTTCTAAAAAAGGAGCAAAGAGGTGTAATTGCACAATTATGTTCGCTAGATGTTTCCACATTGGAATCATCTATTTCTCCAGATCTCCAAAAAGTCCTGGACAATCATTCCAAGGTATTTGAGACTCCCAAAGGTCTCCCACCTATGCGTGATCATGATCATGCTATTCATCTGATTCCAGGAAGTGTTCCTCCAAACATCAGGCCGTACAGATATCCCTATGTCCAAAAAAGTGAAATTGAACGTATGGTTGCAGAAATGCTAGAGGCTGGTATAATTCAACCGAGTCAAAGTTCTTTCTCTGCTCCAGTAGTATTGGTGCACAAGAAGGATGGATCATGGCGCATGTGTCCGGATTATAGGGAGCTCAACAAGCTCACTATTAAAGATAAGTTCCCCATTCCTGTCATTGATGAATTACTGGATGAATTGCATGGATCAATTTACTTCACCAAGTTGGATCTTCGTTCGGGATATCATCAAATCAGAATGAAGATTGAAGACATTCCGAAAACGGCATTTAGAACTCATGAGGGTCATTATGAATTTTTGGTCATGCCTTTTGGCCTTACCAATGCACCTTCAACATTTCAAGGTTTGATGAATTCAATTTTCAAACCATTCCTTAGAAAATTTGTGTTAGTATTTTTTGATGATATACTAATCTACAGCAAGTCTTGGAAGGATCATGTTGAACATGTTGACAGGGTGCTACAACTATTGGAGGAGAAACAATTATATGCAAAAAGATCCAAATGTTTCTTTGGAGTCCAGGAGGTGGAATATTTGGGTCATATTGTATCTCATGAAGGAGTTAAGGTAGACCCTAGCAAAATTAAAGCCATTAAGGAATGGAAAATCCCCACATCCATAAAGCATCTGCGAGGATTTCTTGGGTTGACAGGGTATTATCGCAAGTTTGTTAAGAATTATGGGAGAATAGCAGCACCTCTAACAACATTATTGAAGAAAGATGCATTTTCATGGACTCCGGAAGCAACAAAGGCCTTTGAACATCTTAAAGAGGCAATGTGCCAAGCACCGGTCTTAGCTACACCGGACTTCACAAAAACCTTTATTGTGGAATGTGATGCTTCAGGAAATGGAATTGGTGCTGTTCTAATGCAAGATGAAAGACCCATTGCTTTTGAAAGTCGTCCAATCAAGGGAAAGTTTTTAAGCAAAGCTATTTATGAGAAGGAAATGTTGGCAATACTCCATGCACTTAAGAAATGGCGACCCTACCTAATGGGAAGACACTTCAAGGTAAAAACGGATCATGATAGCCTTAAATACTTTTTAGAACAAAGATTATCCTCTGAAGAGCAACAAAAGTGGGTCACAAAGATGTTGGGTTATGACTTTGAAATCATCTACAAAAAAGGGAAGCAAAATGTGGTGGCAGATGCACTCTCAAGAAAGGATGAGGATGTGGAAGCATTGTTGTGCGCCATTTCTATTATCCAACCAGATTGGATAAACGAAGCAAGGGAGGAATGGAAGAATGATGAAGAAGTGTGGGCACTTATTCGAAAGCTACAACAAGATTCCAGTACGTCTGATACATTTAGCTGGAAAAATGATTCGTTATGGTACAAAGATCGCTTATACCTCTGTAAGAATTCCCAGCTAAAACAAAAGATTCTTATGGAATTGCACACTTCTCCCTTAGGAGGGCACTCAGGATTTTTAAAAACTTACCACAGGGTTAAGAAGGAATTTTTTTGGGATGGCCTTAAATCAGATATTCAAAAGTTTGTGGCGGAATGTTTGGTTTGCCAACAAAATAAAGTTGAAACAATTAAGACACCGGGTCTATTACAACCTTTATCCATTCCAAGCCAACGTTGGGAGGAGGTTTCAATGGATTTTATCACAGGTTTACCCAAGTCTGAGGGAAAGAGTGTCATCATGGTGGTAGTTGACAGACTTACCAAGTATGCACACTTTTGTGCATTATCACATCCATTTAAAGCCAGTACAGTTTCTACTGCATTTATGGAAACAATTCAAAAGCTACATGGAAACCCAAAGATTATTGTAAGTGACAGAGATCCCATTTTCACTGGAAATTTTTGGACAGAATTATTTTCTTGTCTTGGTACTCAGTTAGCTCATAGCTCATCTTATCATCCTCAATCTGATGGGCAAACTGAGATAGTAAACAAATGTTTGGAAGGATATCTTCGTTGCTTTGTATCTGATAAACAGACACAATGGGTCAAATGGTTGCCTCTGGCTGAATGGTGGTATAACACTTCCTTCCATACAGCAACAAAAATGACCCCATTTATGGCACTTTATGGGTATCAACCACCATCCATCACATCATATTTAAGAGAAAATTCTAAGGTTCAGGCAGTGGAACATCACATCGAACATCAACAACAAGTCCTCCAACTCTTAAAGGATAACCTCGTGTTGGCACAAAATAGAATGAAACAACAGGCAGATCAACATCGCAGTGAAAGAAGTTTTGATGTAGGTGATTGGGTATTCCTACGGCTACAACCATATAAGCAAATGTCCCTAAAGCAAGCTAAGAAGGATAATAAATTATCACCAAAGTATTATGGTCCGTACAAGGTGTTGCAAAAGATTGGTACTATGGCATACAAATTGGAGCTTCCTGCAGCTTCTCGATTGCACCCAGTTTTCCATGTTTCATGTTTAAAGAAGGTTATAGGCGACAAGCTCCCAGTTCAAACAATATTGCCAGAACTTGACGAGGAAGGAAAAATTATATTGGAACCAGAAGCAGTCACAGAAACAAGAACTCGACAGCTACGAAATCGATCAATTTCAGAGTATCTTATCAAGTGGAAGAACTTATCCGCTGAAGATTCCACATGGGAGGATGAGAATTTTATGCAGAAGTATCCAGAACTACTCAAGCGTTGAGGACAACACTTTTTTGAAGGAGAGGGGCATGTTGGGTCCCTATAATACTAGTGATTACCCCATTACTATTGTAGTTATACCCCTTATTTATATTGTTGTGCCCCTATTACCCCCATATTGTTATTTCTGTGCCCCATAGAATCCCTCTATTGTTATTTTTGTGGCTTTATATTATTATTGTTAGGTCGGCTGGATTATATTGTGACTCCTTAGACTCCTATATATAGAAAGGAGGTTTTGTCATTTGTATCATCCAAGAATTGTTCATTTATGTAATGTAAAGGAGGTTGCCCCCTCGAAGAGGCTGAATTCTAAGGCGTTGATCTATCTTTTCTATCTTTTCTTGAGCTGGTTTCATAACATCAACTTCCTCACCATAGCTCTTAGCAGACTAGATGTCCAACGTTGCCCCCTTAATACAAAGGGGTATGTGTGAGTCCAAGAAGAGAGTTGTAATACAAAAATATGAAAAAATGCATGGTAGCACTAGGTTGAATGTGCTCTATAAAATGTTGGTGTAAGGGGGTCGTTTAAGGATGACCACCAACACTGGAACGCTTAGTGCAGTTCCCGAAACTCTTCCAAACCTAGCAATAAGTTGAAATCTTCTGCTAGAGGAAGTGTTCCTAATGGTTTGGAGAGGGAGACCTTCAACCTAGAAGAGGGAGGTCTACAACCTGAAATGGTTTAAGGATGACCACCAACTATGGAATGCTTAGTGCAATTCTTAAAACTCTTCCATAACTACAAAGAAGTTGAAGTCTTCTACTAGAGGAAGTGTCCCAAATTCTTTGAAGAGGGAGAAGCTTAACCTGAAAAGGGAGGTCTCAACCTTGCATAGATGGTTTAAGATGAAACACCAATCAAAGGTATTCTCATGGGAATCTTTGTCTCTGGATACAACTCTAAATTATGAAACAAGTTCAGGTTGTGGCTCAGGCTCGCTTGTTGTTGCTTTGAAGCTTGTATATGACCATCACTCCCCCCCCTCTTAGAGACAAGGTGAGAAAATCGAGAAAACTCAACTCTAACACTATTCAATACTTTAGAACAGGTTTTGGAATATGACTGAAATATGTTCTTGGTTGTTGAATCCCATTGCCGAGAAATGATCCATCGAATCTTTGTTCTTGCAAGAGGCTTGTTTTTGAAGCATTTGTTTGAAGAATGAGTGATTTTATGAAAATTATCACTTAGATGATGATCAAAACAATGATATTTCATATGGCTAACTCGGTCACAATGTTGGCATTTTACAATTTGTTGTGGATGTTATGGAAGAGGGCCAAAATATGGAATAGTTGAAGATAAACTATCATAAATAAATCCAACACTCTGAAACTGGATGGTGTTTGAGTAATATCGAATATGAAAGGAAACATCCTTTTCATATCCAAGACTAGTTTTGTTCTTGTGTTGGACGAGACCCAAGGTCTCATGATGGTCTTGGGAAGTGTATGCTGAATTTTTGCATTTGCATGCAACTCTACTCCTTCATGGGGCACTAAATCTGAATGAACTTCAACATTATTGACATGCTACTGATGGGAGTCTATCTCAATGTTCTAGACAAAAAACGTTTAGGATGATGACTCCAATGTTGTAATTCTACTTGTTGAAGCTGAGATTGAAGCTCCAAAAATTTTGTTTTTTCCTGTGTATTATGCAGACAAGTTTTAAGATCCCAGAGAGTGTTCTTGTTGATTCTCACTATATCATGATCATTATAATGTATTATAGTTTTGAAGATCTCTAATACTTTAGTAATTCGAGCCATTTTCCAGTAAATAAATCGCAACTAATGGTAAAATAATGAGGAAAAGATATACTCCCAACTTTTCTATGGAAGTAAACTTATGAGAAAATTGGGCAGCTCTATTATATAAATATGTTAGGTAGAAGTCAACAATATGTACCAGCACTAGTGCAATGCACTTAGCTCCAACATTTGCATTTTAAAACTAGGGACAAACAATGCAAAACCCACAAGTCATATTCCTTTTGAAATACTACTACGAAAATTATTTTGAAACCAAGGACAAATGATGCTTAACCACTTAATGTAGAGGACCAATAGGATGTTTCTCCCTTCAACACATACGACACATATAATTCAACAAATTTCAACTCACGAACTCAGGCTCCAACATTGAACACGACTTCTTGTTTACAAAACACAATAATTGATTGAAACTCTACACAAGCTTCAGAAGAAGAAGATGAGACCAAGCTTAAAATCACATGTATGATCTTATCTCAGATATTCATCCTATTTTTATACAAATTCAAGGCGTTAACGACATTAAAGGGGATCTTTTTATAGGAGAGGGATTGAGGATTTCTCGTGTGGAAAATCAGTATACAAACGAGAAGCACAAGAGTGTAGATCCACTGAGAATGTTGTCATTAGTTAAGTATGGATGAAACGAGGTATTTAATGGTGAGGCATCAATGATATCAAGACACAATAGACACAAATTCGAGCAACAGAGCAAGGTGAGCTCAATATTGCTCATGGCACAAACAAACAACTATTGAATGTCAAAAACAAGAGTTCTTGACCAGCATAATGAATAAACACACGAAAATGGGATTCAAATAAATGTGCAAAGAATATATATCAAGTCTTGAATCCTACACTTCAGAGCTTCCTATTTGTCTTCTCCATGGAATATTGTCCATAAATTCCTCACATCTTTCTCATCACACAGCAAAAGATGCATCACCATACATCTAGACATGACCCATCAAGACCAAGGTGGAGAACATACTCATGCTAAAAACTTGGTAACTTCAACGCATCTCAATGCTAAAACAAATATATATATATATATATATCTATATATATATATATATATATATATATATATATATATATATATATATATATATATATATATATATATATATATGTATTCTTCATCCATACATAACTTGTTTAGTCCCCGATGAGTAGTAGATATAATTTAAATAATATTGAATTGGTGATGGGTAGGCATCACAAACCCCTCCAATTGTCCATCCATTTTAATATGAGTTTTATGACTTCAATTCAGACATTAAAGAACACCAAGCTACAATACTGACATACACAAAAGGGCCAACAAGAAGAATGAGATTAGGAGTTTGGTTACTAGTGAGTTCAATTGGAGAAGAGTGCCTCTTAAAGCGAGAATGTAGTCCTCTACACAAGTTCTTTTCTTGAATAATGATGTAAAGGAGTTTGAATGAGCTAAATCATGCACTATCTGAGTCACAACCAACACTAGTGATCTAGCTGACGAAGGTAAGTCGAAGTGTCGGAACGCTGCCTTCACAATAGACACAAGAATTTGTTATGCAACCAGTTCACAAAATAGAAGAAAGAGATAGATCAATGACTTAAAAAGTAACCTCTTCATTGGGCAACCTCCTTTACATTACAAAAATGGAAAATTCTTGGATGGTACAAATTACAAGATGTCCTTTCTATATACAGGAGCCTAAGGGGTCACAATATAATCAAAGCCGACATAACAATAATAATGTAAGGGCACAACAATAACAGTAGTGGGCATCTATGGAGCACAATAATAACAATATGGGGGAAGCATGGGCACAAAAATAAAAATAAGGGGCTACAATGACAATAATAGCAAGCGAATACACTAGTATTAGAGGAACCTAACATGCCCCTCTCCTTAAAAAAGGTGTTTTCCTCAACACTTGAGCAGTTTTGGATGCTTCTGTATAAAATTCTCATCCTCCCATATCAAATCTTTAGCGGGTAAGTTCTTCCACTTGATGAGATACTCTGAAATTGATTGATTTTGTAGTTATTGAGTGTTTGTTTCTATGAATGCTTCAGGTTCCAATATGATTTTTTCTTCCTCGTCAAGTTCTGGCAATATTGTTTGAACTAGGAGCTTGTCACATATAAACTTATTTTAGCATGAAACATGGAAAATTGAGTGCACTGAAGAAGATGCCAAAAGCTCCAATTTGTATGCTATATTACCAATCTTTTGCAACACCTTGTATGGAGCGTAATATTTTGGTGATAATTTATTATCCTTCTTAGCTTGCTTGAGGGACATTTGTTTGTATGGTTGTAGTCATAGAAATACCCAGTCACCTACATCAAAACGTATTTCACTACGATGTTGACTTGCATGTTGTTTCATTCTATTCTACAGCAAACTGAGATTGGCCTTTAAGTGTTGGAGAACTTCTTGTTGATGCTCGATGTGATCTTCCACTACTTGAACCTTAGAATTTTCTCTTAAATATGATGTGATGGATGGTGGATTATATCTATAAATTGCATAAATGGGGTTATTTTTGTTGCAGTATGGAAGGAAGTGTTATACCATCATTCAGCCAGAGGCAACCATTTGACCCATTGTGTTTGTTTACCAGATACAAAGAAATGACAATATCCTTCCAAAAATTTGTTCACTATCTCAATTTTCCCATCAAATTGTGGATGATAAGATAAGTTATGAGCTAATTGAGTATCCAGACAAGAAAATAATTTTGTCCAAAAATCTCCAGTGAAATAGGATCTCTATCGCTTACAATAATCATTGGTTTCCATGTAGCTTTTGAATTCTTCCGTAAATGTAGTATTAACCGTACTGGCTTTAAATGGATGAGATAATGCACAAAATCGTGCATACTTAGTAAGTCTATCAACTACCACTATGATGACACTCTTTCCTTTGGACTTGGGTAAACCTATGACAAAATCCATTGAAACCTCCTCCCAATGTTGACTTGGAATGGATAAAGGTTGTAACAGACCTGGGGTCTTAATTGTCTCAACTTTATTTTGTTGTCAAACCAAACATTCTACCACAAACTTTTGAATATCATATTTTAGGCCATCCCAAAAAAAGTCCTTCTTAACCCTATGGTAAGTTTTTTAAAATATTAAGTTCCCTCCTAAGGGAGAGGTGTGGAATTCCAAAAACAATCTTTTGTTTGAGTTGGGAATTCTAACAAAGGTATAAGTGATCTTTGTACCATAACAAATCATTTTTCTAGCTAAATGTATGAGATGTACAGGGATCTTACTGTAACGTTTGAATGAGTGCCCACACCTCTTTCTCATTCTTTCATTCATCCCTTGCTTTGTTTATCCAATCCGGTTGGATAATAAAAATGGCACAAAGCAGTGCTTCCACATCGTCATCCTTTCTTGAGAGGGCATCTGAAAAAAAAAAAAATCTTCCCTTTTTTGTAGATGATTTCAAAGTCATAACCCACAATCTTTGTGACCCATCTTTTCTCCTCTTCTAAAGATAATATTTGTTCTAAGAAGTATTTAAGACTATAATGATCCATTTTTACCTTCAAGCATCTTCCTATTAGGTAAGGTCACATTTCTTAAGTGCGTGTAGCATTTCCAACATATCCTTCTCATAAATGTCTTTGTTTAAATACTTTCCTTTGATTGGACAACTTTCAAAAGAAACGGGTCATGCTTCTTTCATTAAAACAACACCAATTGTATTTCCTGATGCATCACATTCCACAATAATGGTTTTTGTGAAGTCTAGCATAGCTAAGACCGGTGCTTGGCACATTGCCTCTTTAAGATGTTCAAAAGCCTTCATTCCTTCTAGAGTCCAAGAAAATGTATATTTCTTTAGTAATGTTGTTAGAGGTGCTGCTATTCTCCCATAATTCTTAACAAAATTACGATAATACCCTGTCAACCTGAGAAATCCTCACAGATTCTTTATGGATGTGGGGATTTTCCATTCATTAATCGCTTTAATTTTATTAGGGTATACCTTAACACCTTCATGAGATATAATATGACCCATATATTCCATCTCTTGTACTCCAAAGAAACATTTGGAGGCTTTTGTATATAATTGTTTCTCCTCAAATAATTTGAGCACCCTGTCAACATGTTGAACATGATCCTTCAAAGACTTGTTGTAGATTAGTATATCATCAAAAAATACTAGCACAAATTTTCTAAGGGTTTGAAAATGGAATTCATCAAACCTTGAAATATAGAAGGTTCATTGGTAAGGCCAAAAGGCATGACCAAAAATTTATAATTGTAGGTTTTAACCCTGTACAGAAATTACCTGCATACGAATTCTAAAACACAGAAAATAAACAATGCGAGAGCATAACACATAAAACACATATACACAGAGATTTTCCCCTGGATCCCAAAACTGGAACTACCAGCTTGATTTTTCATTTTGTTCCTTTCAATGTTACAATACGTATTTATACATGCCAAAGCATCCAATACCATGGACCGAAAACTATCGCGTCCAAAAACCATGGAACAAAAACCATCGCATCCAAAACCATGCGTGAAAACCATGCACAAAACCATGGGTAGGTCTGCCCAAACTAATATAGGGTCATAGTCATGGAAAGAATATAACACAACCCAAAATTCTCCCACTTGTAGTTTTCTTTCTACAGGGGGCCACAGAGAGCTTAGTCATTTATCCAACCCTGCAACGCCCATTGTTTCTCTACACCAAGAGAACTTCTTAGAGCTCACATACTTTTTCAATGCATCTGCAGTATTCTCCAAAGTGTCAACCTTTATGAGCAATGGCTTTTTGTCTTCTATCATATCCCTCAAAAAGTGATACTAAACATCAATATGCTTCCTCTTTGAATGGTAAGCAGGGTTCTTTGCCAATAAAATTGCACTTTGGTTGTCACAGTCTATCCTTATAGCTCCCTATACTAACCCCATACTTGAACACAATCTCTACAACCAAACTACTTCCTTGCTTGCATAAGTGGCTGCCATGTATTCTGCCTCTGTAGTTGATAATGCCACTATAGATTGTTTCTTACTCATCCAATTGACTGCACCTCCAAATAGGTTAAACACATACCCACTTGTATATCTTCTTTGATCGAAATATCCAGCATAGTCTACATCAACAAAGCCATGGATATCCAAAACTCTATCCAATCCCGATCTTCCTTGGTAGCACAAACCATAATCACTAGTGCCACACAAATACCTGAAAACCCGCTTCACTGTTGTCCAATGCTCATTTCCTGGTTTTGACATAAACCTGCTCAATACACCCATTGCATGTTCAATGTCTGGTCTACTACAAACCATTGCATACATCAGGCTATCAACAACACTTGCATATGGAACACGGGACACGTCCTGTTCCTCTTCTTATGTCTTGGGACACTGTTCACAGATAAGTTCACACCTACGGGAATGGGAACCTTCATCGGTTTACTATCCTACATATTAAACCTTTGTAGTATTGTATCGACATACTTCCTCTGGTTTAACCAAAGCTTCCTCTTTGCCTGATCTCTTTTAATTTCCATGCCCAAACTATAGTTTGCAGCACCAATATATTTCATGTCGAATTTGGAGGACAATTGGGTCTTTAAATCCTGGATAATTTCTTTGTCATTTCCAACCAGCAACATATCATCCACATACAAGACCAGATAAATAACACGGTCACCAATTAATTTAAAATACACACAGTGATCTTCCTTGCTTCTGTTGAAGCCAACTCCCCGTATAAATGTATCAAATTTCTGATACCACATCCTTGCTGACTGTTTTAACCCATACAGAGACTTATTTAACTTGCATACTATTTCTTTCTTACCCTTCACCACAAAGCCTTCAATTTGCTTCACGTAGATCTCCTCTTCCAGATCCCTATGAAGAAATGTTGTCTTCACATCCATCTATTCTACCTCAAAATCAAAAGCATCAGCAACAAATAAATGTAATCTAATAGAAGCTACCTTGGCAACAGGACAAAAAATATCACCAAAATCAATTCCCGACACCTGGGAATAACCTTTTGCTACCAACCAAGCATTGTATTTCTCCACCTTTCCTTCTGCATTTGTTTTCTTATTGAACACCCATTTGTTGCCAATGGGTTTCCTTCTAGCCGACAACTCCACCAAATCCGAAGCCTCATTTTTTTTCAAAGATGCCATTTCATTAACCATGGCCTCTTTCTAGACTTTTCCATCCTTTGAATTTATTGCTTCCTTCACAGTTCTAGGATCATCATCAATAACAGATAAACAAAAATTTGAATATAAAGTAGATGGACTATACATTTTTGGCTGCCTTCTTTCGTGAATTGATATTCTCACACCTGGAATTTGTGGCTCTTCTTCTTCTGATTCCTTCTCTACTATAGAGTTTGATTATTCCTCCTTAGGCTCAAACTCTATCTTCTCAAGTTCCTTTGGTTAGACTTCATGTTTAATAACATCTTTCACCTCTCTGAACACCACATCTCAGTTGTACACAAAATTCCTTGTTACTGGGTTCCAAATCTTATAACCCTTTAAACCATACGTATACCCAATAAAGATGCACTTTTCAAATTTACTATCCAACTTGGTTATTTTCTCCTTTGGAACATGTACATACACATCGCATCCAAATACCCTCAGATGTGAAAGAGAGGGTTTCTTACCAGTCCATACCTCTTGTGGAGTCTTATCCTCCAACTTTGATGAAGGTGATTTGTTGACCAGGTAACATGTTGTCTCCGTTGCCTCTACCTAGAATTCCTGTCCTAGCCCGGCACCGCTAATCATGCTTCTTGCCCTTTCCATCAACGTCTTGTTCATTTTTTTTGCAACTCCATTTTTCTCATATGTGTATGGAGTAGTATTCTATTGTGTTATACCACACTTCTTATAGAATTCTTCAAATTCCTTGCTGCAAAACTCTCCACCATTATCTAATCTCAACACCTTTATCTTCTTCTCTACCTGGTTTTTCACCAGAGCCTTAAATTCTTTAAAACTGTCAAAGACTTCAGATTTGTTCTTAAGGAAATATATCCATGTATTCCTTGAGAAGTCATCTATAAATGATACATAGTACACAAAATTACCTAGTGATGGAACCTTCATAGGTCCAAACACATCACTGTGCACAAGCTCTAATATCTATTTTGCCCTCTTACCACCAAAGGGGAAAGTCACCCGATTTTGCTTCCCATATACACAATTTTCACAGAAATCAAAATCCAGAGAGCTATTACTCATACCTTCTACCACAACTTTACCATGAAGTATTCAAAGGCCCTTCTCTCCAATATGTCCAAGCCTTTGATGTCACAACATGGTCTTTTCTCCAGAGACCACTAGATTTTTTGCTCCACTTTCAGGAACCATAGAACTGTTGCACCCATCAACAACATTGCTACCTTGTAGCTTGTATAGAGTTCTAATCCGAACTCCACGCATCAATACCAGTGCTCCCCGAACCATCTTGCAGGTATCCTCCTCGAACATTGTTTTTACACTTACATCATCCAACTTGCTTGAAGAAATCAGATTTCTGGCCAATGCAGGAATATGCAGAACACCGAAAAGTGTTCTAACCCTTCCACCTTGCAACTTCAACTTTACTTTTCCATGACCAATGATTCTAGCCTTCCTATCATCTCCTAAAAAGACATCACCACCATTGTATTTTTTATACTCACAGAACCATTCTCTATGGGGAGTGAAGTGAAAGGATGCACCTGAGTCAATCAACCATGCCTCATAATCTACATATGTACTTGAAGAATCCAAGTACACATCCCCACCTTCATCTGAGGTGGTTTTCACCTCTGCAGAAGGAGCATCATCAGATCCCTTTCCTTTATCAGGAGCTTTAGATTTACAGTCCCTTTTGTAGTGCCCTTCCTTTTCACATTTCTAGCAAACCACCTTTACATGTTTTCCTGGAGATTTAGATCTCCCTCTAGATTTAGGTCTCCGACACGATGATTTTTTTTTTCCTGTTCTGGGACCGTCGTTGTATAGACAAGGCATCACCATTCTGGCTCTCCATATTCTTCCATCTCATCTCCTCCATCGTCAAGGATGAGACTATTTCATCAAACTGCAAGGTAGTTGCATTTCTACCTATTGGAATAACCAGACTATCCCATGAATCTATTAGAGAACACAACAAATTGATGCATTTATCTTCATCTGAAATTTTAATATCAACAGATAATAATTGACTTACCATAATATTAAATGTGTTTATATGCTATGTCACCGAGTCTCCACCTTTCATCCTCAGGTTATATAGCTTTTTCCGTAGGAAAAGTTTATTCACCAGAGACTTAGATTGGTACAAAGTCCCTAACATGTCCCACAAAGCCTTAGTCATAGCTTCCCCTGACTTCAGCAATACTGAATCTGAGACACATAATCGTATTGTGCTATTTTCCTTTCGAGCCAACTTCTTCCATTCTTCATCGGACACTCCCGTTGGTTTAGTACCTGGATCTACCATGATCCACTGATATTTATCTACCAACATATCCTTTGTCTTGAGTTTGCATAACTCAAAACTCTGACCATTAAATTTCTCGATCTCTATCTTTCCACTGCTCACCATCTTCTTTTAGCACTGGAATCAATCCCGCAGATCTCCCACTGAACAGGGTCTACCACAAGCCGGAGCAAAACCCCTCAGCAACAAAGGTGTCCCCTTGAAGCGAAAACAACTCTGATACCAAATGTAGGTTTTAACCCTGTACAGAAATTACCTGCATACGAATTCTGAAACATAGAAAATAAACAATGCAAGACCATAATACATAAAACACATATACATAGAGATTTTCCCCTGGATCTCAAAACCGAGACTACCAGCCTGATTTTTCATTATGTTACTTTAAATGTTACAATATGTATTTATACATGTTGAAGCATCCAATATCATGGACTGAAAACCATCATGTCCAAAACCATGGACCAAAAACCATCGCGACTAAACCATGTGAAAATCATGCACAAAACCATAGTTAGGTCTACCCATCCTAATATAGGGTCCAAAACATTTTTGCCCAGGGCACTGCCCCTAACCCCATAGAAGGGGGCTACCCAACCCTGTCAAACCCACTCGACAGTGGGGTTGCCGCCCCCTCTGTGACCCCCCCACTACGCAATTGGTGCAATGATGGGGGGGCTCCGCCCCCCCTCTAACCCCCCAGTTAACTACGTGTGCTAGTTGTGGAAAGAATATAACGCAACCCAACAATAATGACCCTCTTGAGTTATAAATGTTGTTTTCAAAATGTCTTCAGTTTTCATTCTGATTTGATGATATCCTGAATGAAGATCCAACTTGGTGAAGTAAATTGTTTCATGAAATTCATCCAATAATTCATCAATGATAGGAATGGGAAATTTATCTATAATAGTGAGCTTGTTGAGCTCCCTATAATCCAAACACATGTGCCATGATCCATCCTTCTTGTGCACCAATAATACTAGAGCAGAGAAAGAACTTTTACTAGGTTGAATTATACCAGCCTCTAGCTTTTCTGCAACCATACGTTCAATTTCACTCTTTTGTGCATAGGGAAATCTATAAGGCCTAATGTTTGGAGGAACACTTCTTGGAATAAAATGAATAGAATGTTCATGATCACGAATGGGTGAGAGGCCTTTGGAAGTCTCAAATACCTTGGAGTGGTTGTTCAAGACTTTTTGGAGTACTGGAGAAATGGATGATTTCGATGTGGGAACCTCTATCGAACATAATTGTGCAATTACACCTCGTTGTTATTTATTTAGAATATTTTTCATGTTGTTAGAGATGATTATATTTGCTGGTTTCCCTTTGATACCCCTTAATTTAACTTCCTTTCCTTCCAAAAAAAATTCAGGAAAAGTTCTTGAAAATTAAAAGCTACCGTACCCAAAGATTGCAGCCATTGGACTCCTAGTGCAACATCAACACCACCCATTAGAATGAAAAGAATTGGACTATTCAATACATATTCTCCCATGGATAGCTTGATATTATAGCACTTTCTAGTGAAATTTATGGTTCCTCCTTTTGCAACTATCACTTGACACTCTAGTGTTGGATATAGGAAGCAATTCAACTTGTTGGTTATTTTACAATCAATAAAATTATGGGTAATGCTCGAATCATTCAACATTATTACCTTTTTCTTTTTGATATGTCCTTCTATCTTGAGAGTTTGAGGAGTGGTAATTCCGGCCAATGGATTACAAGATATCGTCGAATTCATTTCTTCTTTCTCTAGGGTTTGTTCTTGGTGTATATCCTCGTCTTTTGATGTTTCTTGTTCCTTTTCTTCCTCCTCTTCACAATCTATGTAAAATAATTTATTCTCAGAACACTTATGATCTTTAGTGTATTTTCTATCTCAAGTGTAACAAAGATCTTTTTCTCTTTTTTCTTCCAATTGTTGTGGTATCAACCTTGTAGGTTGTGGAAGGCTAGGGGAAACAACACTTCCATCTTTATAGTTGTGAGTGGTAGGCTTCCTTGTTGCCATAATTTTTCTTTCAAGTTTTATTGGAAACCTGAATTCCTTCTCCAATGAATCAGATTCGTAAAGGAAAACCTCATGTTGGATGTCATACTTTAAAGTCCCTATGAATACATCAATCCTATCCTCCTCTAGAATATCCTTTACCCTTTTATTCAATTTTTGCAAGTCCTCAATGTGCTCCACCGTGGAACCCTTTTGGTTGAGATTTATCAATTGGCTAAAAAGAGTGTTTCTTTTTGTATCCTCATAATGCGATATCATTTCTTCCGTAAAAATTGACCAAGTGAAAATTTCTTTACGAGAGAAAATCCATCGATACCATACAAACTGATTGGGTTCCAAATATGAAGTTGCAATGCATACTTTGTGTTTTTTTCACATTATGGAGATCGAAATATTGCTCCATCTGTAGTATCCACGTTACGAGATCCTTGCCATCAAACTTCCTCATATTTATATTTGGAACATGGTGGGTCTTCAATCCAACGTTAGAGTCTATGAAATCATGATTAACATTCCTTTTGTTCTCATCATGAGTTTCCATTACTACCCTTTCGCCATTAGTAAGCATTTCTTGTAGCAACATTATCAAATCTATCTTCAAATCTTCCATGTTGCCTTTAAGTTTTGCTTCTATATCATCCATATTAGCTTCCATTCCATTCTTTAAACCATCCATCTTAGCTTTAGTTACTTTTTGTGAGAGCAAAATTTGTTGCATTCAGTCTCGTAATTTTGATATATCACGTTGCATTTCTACCTCTTCTTCATGTGTCATAGTAGAGATTTTAGGTTGCTTACTAGATGTTTCCATTTTCTTTTTTCAGTTCATTAATGAATGATAATTATGGTTCACAATTCCCCTTTAATCACTTCAAACTACTTGCTCAAATAAAACTTATGCAAATTTAAAAAATAACTACACACCTTTTTTGTTTTTCCGCTTTGTATGAGCTCGATCTTGAAACGCCTATAACATTGTAATTTCAGATCTTCAAGTTCTGAAATTTTGGCTAGTGATAGACCTCTGCATCCTCTTTCCAACCTAGAATTCTTCTCACGATTGGATTCTCTAAGAAAGAGTTATGCCCAATCTCCCATGATTAATTGATTTTAGGCTCATTCAGTAGATTGAAGTTGTATGACGTGCCACATGTCACTGTTATGACCATCAGCCCTGAAACCAATAACCAAAAAAAAAATCGTCCTGTTTCATTCAAGTTTTTTGAAATTTAAATCTAATTCTCAGAGAGAATGTCATGATGATTTTCCCAAGGTGACATGTTTGAGATCGAATTCGAGAGCCTGCAACAACCCTAACTTCCTCAGCTTATATCTCAGAAAATATGGCAAGTCAATATCGGAAATTTGGTCACAAGGTTCACCACGATTTACGCTCAAATGGGTTTTAAGTTCAGTTTCTGAAGCTTCATAGAAAAACATTTATAGAAAAAATTTCATGATGACCTGTTTGAAGCAACGAAACCCTAGAATCCAAGCTATGATACCAATTGTTATGCAACCAGCTCACAAAATAGAAGAAAGAGATAGATCAATGAATTCAAAAGTAAACTTTTTGAGGGGGAAACCTCCTTTACATTACACAAATGAACAATTCTTGGATGATACAAATGACAAGACCTTGTTTCTATATATAGGAGTTTAAGGGGTCACAATATGATCAGAGTCAACATAACAATAATAATGTAAGGGCACAACAATAACAATAGTAGGCTTCTATGGGGCACAATAATAAAAATATGGGGACAACATGGGCACAACAATCACAATAAGGGCTACAATTATAATAATAATAAGGGAAAACACTAGTATTATAGGGACCTAACAAAATTCAAGAAAATGACTGCATATCACTTCATCTTATGAGCTCCCCAGAGGAAATGTGAGAAAGAAGAAAAAAACTTGACAAATCTTATGAAGAGAATATTTGGATGTTTTTTGGTGGAATATTGTAATTCATTTATCCAAAATATTTTAGGTAACAATCAATCTATCAAAATTATGATCCACAATGAAGGTGAGCATATAGAAACAGGTGATATTTTGAATGATAAGGGTCTATTTGTGCAAGGATATTCAGAGAGATTGGGATTATTGTCTCAGATATCCAATATTGAATTGGCTGATCCACAGATATGAGAATGGCATGCACATTTGGAATGTCTTGTGCTTTTTTGTTCCGTTGAACGAAGCCAACATATCGAGCAAGATGACACAAATTGGGAAATTTATATTAGGGTCTAGAGGGATTCATTAAGTGGAGGTAGTGTTTTGTGTATATTACTTGGATTCTGTACTATTTACTATTTCTATCATTATCCAGAGACCACCACTCTAAGAATTATCTAGAGGATAGTCGCGAGGCATTTTGGAGGCCACCAAGTTAAGGCCTCATGCACTAACAAAGAAACAACCATCAGGAGACTATTCAAGTAGGTACCAGAACTATGATAGGTAAATAAATGCAATGTGGGAAATACTACCACTCAATAAAGAGTGTTATATTTCTAAAGAGTGTTCCTTGGAATCTTTCTTAACTATTAACATCTACGCCTTCGTCGTTTCCCAAATGTAGAAAATAATGGAGATTCTACAACATTCCAATTAAAAATACCCTTTCAAACTATCCATATCAAAATAAGAAACTAAGAATCCACAATCCAATACTACGTCCTCGAATGAAATCCCATAAATTTACCATTGAAATTCATTAAATTCAATGATTTTACATTCAAAATTCTAGTCTTTGCATCAGTTTCCACGACATTGTAGCATACCACCAATGTGGGAAAAACACATGTGAGAATTCCTTGAAATGCTACACAAAAAGTTAGAGATAGAGATGCATAGGTTTACATAGGCCACAAAAACAAGTGGCTCATAAAACATTGAGTAGTTTATGAATGCACCAGCTCTGATACCATGATAAACATAACCGTGGTGGAGAAATAAGATATGAAGGATAAGAATTAGATGCATATATTATTCACATGATATAAATTTATAGTACATTGGAGTGACTCTTGGATTCATCTTCCAAGGTATCTTGGACTCACTAACTGTTCAACTTCCTCACCATAACCCTTAGTAGATTAGTGCTATATAGATTGGGTGGTCATGGCTGGAATACCCACAAGGATCTTCCCGGTATCTAAGGTGGACTATTCATATTAACTGCAGCTAGCACAAAGAAGCATATACATATCTATATTAATATGTGATATTCAAAGTAAAAAATGATAAATTACCTGAGATCGTGATGAAGTCTTGTTGGAGAACCCAGTGTAGCAGAGCGGAAGACCCCTTTGCTAGCTCCTAGATTAACACCTGCACATAAACAAGACGAAGATTAATACTACAACATATAAACTTTGATAATCACAACATTAATACATAAAGATATGAAAATGGCATGCATCTAAGATACTCATAAACAATGTACTAAATCAACATGTAGACCCTCACGACATTGGCACCATCGAGTAGACAACACAACAACATGTCTCTATTATTAGATAGGAAAGAATAATTACAACCATTTGGTGAATAAAGCTTACCTTAATCCTCCAACTCCTTTCTCTCTCTATCTTGTTAACATCTTGGTGATAAAGCAACTATATCTCATACAAAGTTTCAAAAATCAGTTGACAATCCTTCGACCTCTTTCACAATGCCCAAGCCTCCAATATATAGATGATGAGAGGCTTATCCTTGCCAATTCTCTCATGACTTCCCTTTAGCAAAATCTAGGATGTTTCATTGATTTATTTCTATTTCCACTCCATTAGACTACGTTAGGAATGGAAATATCTATAGGCAGGTCAAAGGTAGAGGTTTCCTAATTTTCAGCTTGACATTTGAGTAAAAAGTGGAATGCTGGTCAGTCAACCCACTCATTTGACCTTCGGAATCTCACAAAACTTGGGTAACGTTGTCCCTTAGGCAACATAGTGAGTTACCCTAGGGACTAACGCCCATAGCGCATGCATAGGGAGTGTTCTAACTCTTTCTTCTAGTTCTTGGGGAGCATTACCTTGGAAAATAGGCCTATGGACAATTGTCATGCCTTCAGTCAAATTGTCTTTCTCCTTTGAGCTGACGAGGAGGTCATTTTCCTATATAACATATGCCCCCTAAAGTGTGAGGTCAGAGATGAAGATGATGGCTGATATACTTTATAAATTGTTGGAAAAAAGAGGGATAGGATCAGAGTTTCGGGACTATGGGCAACCTGATACAAACCACATATGTTGAAAATCTAAAATCATGTCCTGAGTCCGGCAATCCCATGTTCAGTAGCTCTATCAGAGTGATTTATCAAAAGAGGTATGACGATTATGTCCACCGATAAACACAATGTGGAACTCTATCATAATATGATCATCCTAACGAGATGCATTTGAAAATAATATACACAGCTTGGGAGAGGAAATAAGCTTGAGTGATGTAACCCTCTACCCAAGGTCTTGGTCACCACTTTATCTCAACAACATATTTCTACACATGTGAATAAAGGATTTTATGTCAAACATCTGAGAAATCGTCTGATTACCAGTCAATAATGAAAATTGTTAATGGATGCAAGGATGACCACTGATAATGATGATGGTATCCAAGACACATAGTACAATAACAAGTGTGAATAATGATGTTGTCATTGAACACCTGTAGAATAATTCAAATGGGAACCAATGATGAAAACCCCCAATTAAACACAAGGTAACCAACCACTAATGATTACAAGTTCCAGGGTACTGATATGTTCACGGATCTGCTTCCTAGATAGAGTGTTAAATTTGATAAGAAGATACCTCTTGAGAGGTAGATAATAATCTATCCTACATCAGTGAACATGAAACGGGACAAGAATTATTGTTTTTGTTGATAAATTTTGAGCAATGAGTCAAACAGACGAAGGGCATGATGGAAGTATATGAGTGATGGTTGATACAGGAAGTAGAGGATAAAGGAATCCCTTGAACAATAGAGGGCATGATACAAAGGGTTGCCAGATAGCTTTAGACTCATGAACAACAAAGAGTGTTAGGATACAGGGATGCAATAACATTAGAGTACATAGGCTAAAATCATAGGATGGCAAGGTTCATCTGAGAGGCTAACAAAAAGGAGGTTTGCTAATGGAGTGCCATGTTCAAGGGAACAAGTGCTGCCAATTTTGTTTTTTCGAATATATACATAAAGCCACTGTGTTTTCCAATTTTTCCCCATCTGATTAAGTTTAATGAGTCCAGAAGAGTAAAATAGGTGGTCTTTTCATATTTAGAGACTCTGAAAAGATCTTAAAGAGAAACTCTAAGGGGGTCCCTTTGTCATAGTTGATAATTGGGTGCAAAAAAGGTTTAATAATATACCTGATGTTGTAACATGCATTTTTTGTTACCTTTAATATTCATGTTTCATTCAAGAATCACTTGAAAATATCTTAAAAGATAAGGCAAGAGGGAGATATAATAAATTATATATCAGAATCAAAACACAAAAGAAACATGCATAAAATAATTGGCCCCCGTATACCGATGCGATCAAGTTAAATCATATTATAAATGGTTATATGGAGACACAACCAAACTATATATATATATATATATATATATATATATATATATATATATATATATATCTATATATATGGCTATGTCGACTGTGATATGCGATGGCTGGACTCGATAGTTTATATATGATGTGCTTTATAAGTCCAGTGGGTCCACAATATCACAAGGTTGGAGCTCAAGCACCAATTAAAAGCGTCGATTGCAATTTGCGATGGCGCTCCAGACCCGTTATTACATATATTATATTTAATTCTCCCGTCGCGTCCATTATATCACATATCATTAAGTTTTGTATTGATATATCATTTGAAAGGGCCAATTGTGATTTGCGATATGAAGCAGATTTGATAGATTTATGAAGTAGAATTAATTATTTTTGAGTTCTACAATTACCAAAGGTTTGCATTAATTTTGCTATGTAAAAGGAAAAATCAGCATTAAAGCCGAATTTGAAGAGGAAGGCAGTTAGGCATGTTTTCTTTGTATTTTGGCTAATCAAAATGCTTGATACATGCGTAAGTCCTAATTTATGCACAAGTCAAAGAAAAACATTGTTTATTACGGTTAAAGTGGATTAATCATTGTTAAGGCATATACAGAAGAACTCAACAGCCGATTAACAGAGCAAGTGAGCAATTATTCTCATCTTCTAGTTCAGTTACTTCATGTTATTATATGTTATTTGAGGAGTCTTTTACCCTTTGTAAAATTCTGTAATAGTTTTTACTTCATATAGTTAGAGAAGAAGTTAAGTAGTTTGATAGTTTAAGAGATCGGAAACTGTTCCCAATGTATAAAAGAGGAAAAACTACAAGCGAAAAGGGTTGTTGTTGGAATTTTGGAGAACCCAGAGACTAGGCCTTTGTATTCTTGATATAACTATTGATTGATGAAAGAAACAAAAGTTTCCATGAATTGTTGGGTTAATTTTGTAACTTCTTTGTCATGTGTCATCTTATGTTTTCTTCTTTCAAGTATAGTAATGAAGCTGCAGGTCTTTATTTTCTTATGTATATAAAGTTTAAATTCCATAGAATAGTGCTCCTATACTTGAAGTTTTCACCTTCCTTTCTAAGTTATAGATAATGGTTTTTGTGTAAGGTAGCATATTATCTTTAACTTTCCAAGGGTCACAGATAATAGTTTCTATTTCAAGCAGCATATTTCCTATGATTCAATTCTCATTTTCATAATTCTTCTAAGTGATAGATAGTAGGTTTTGTGTTAAGCAACATATTATCTTTAACTTCTCCTTCAAACTTTCTTCATTCATCATTTATTGTTAGGCCCCTATACTACTACTGTAACCCCTTATTGTTATTAGTATAACCCACTTATTATATTGATGTACCCATGTAGTTCCCGTATTGTTACTATTGTGCCCCATAGAAGCCCATTATTTTTATTATTGTGCCCTTACATTATTATTGTTATGTCGGCTCTGATTATGTTATGACCCCTTAGACTCCTATATATAGAAAGGAGGTCTTTTCATTTGTATCATCCAAGAATTGTTCATTTATGTAATGTAAAGGAGGTTTCCCCCTCGAAGAGGTTGAATCCTAAGGCGTTAATCTATCTTTTCTATCTTTTCTTGAGCTAGTTTCATAGCATTTGGTATCAGAGCTTTGGATTCTAGGGTTTCGCTCCTCCAAACAGGTCATCATGGAATTTTTGCTATAATTTTTTTTCTGCGACGTTTCAGAAGTTGCAAAAATAACCCATTTGATAAGAAATCGCGTTGAACCTCAGGTTCGAACTTCAGAGCTTTTCGCGCTATATTTGCAGAGATATGATCTCAGGAAGTTGGTCTTTTTGCAGAATCCTGAATTACATTCCAAATAGGTGACCTAGGGGAAAATCGTCATAACTTTCTCTCTAGGGATCAGATTGAAATTTCGTAAGAAGGTACAGAGAGAGGATGGACTGTAGTTTTTTTATATATTTTTCAGATCCAAAGGTCAAAATAGTGACACATGGCACTTCATACAAGTTCGCTCTTCTGTAAAGGTCTATAATCAGGTCATCTTGGGAGATTGTGCATACTCTCTCTTAGAGAATCCAATTTGGATCAGACTGGTGGCATTGGAAAGAGGACACAAAGGGCTACTATAGGTTGCAATTTCAGAACTTAAAGATCTGAAAGTACAGAGTTACAGTCGTTTCAAAGTCGAACTCCTAAAATCAAGAAAAAGCAAGATGAGGAAGTTTTATGGCAATGATCCGGTAAATTGGATATTTCAAATGGAGCAATATTTTGATCTACATGGTGTACAACTATTACAAAAGGTATGTATTACATCTTCATATTTAGAACCAGATCAATTTTTATGGTACGAAGGGCTTTGTTCTCATAAACAACTTGTTACGTGGTCAATTTTCATGGAGGAAATGACAACACATTATGAGGATACAAAGAGCAACACCTTCTTTAGAGCAACACCACAACAATTGGAAAGATTAAAAGGGCTTTGTGACATAGTGGAAAGAAAAATTATGGAAACCAGGAAGCGTACCCCTCACAACTATAAAAATGGAAGTGTTGTTTCTCCTCACCTTCCACAACCTACAAGGGTTACACCACAACAATTGGAAGAAAAAAGAGAAAAATGGCTTTGTTACAATTGTGATAACAAATGCACTAAAGGTCATAAGTGTGCTGAGAAGAAATTATTTTACATAGAATATGAAGAGGAGGAAGAAAAGGATCTAGAAACATCAAAAGAAGAAGATATACGCTAGGACCCCACCCCAGAGAAAGAAGAAATGAATCAGACCATATCTTGTAAAGCATTGGCAAGAATTACCACTCCTCAAACTCTCAATATAGAAGGACATATCAAGAAGAAAAATGTGCAAGAAGTGAAAGATCACATCAAGAAAGAAGAAATGAATCCAACCATAACTTGTAATTCATTGTTCGAAATTACCACTCCTCAAACTATCAAGATAGAAGGACATATCAAGAAGAAAAATGTTCAAGAAGTGAAAGATCACATTGAGCATCAAGAAATGAATCCGACCATATCTTGTAAAGGATTGGAAGAAATTACCACTCCTCAAACTCTAGATATAGAAGGACATATCAAGAAGAAAAAGGTTCAAGTAGTGAAAGATCACATCAAGCATCAACAACAAGTTCTCCAACTTTTAAAGGATAATGCCACTTCGGTTCAAAATCAAACGAAACAACAGGTAGATAAACATTGTAGTGAAAAATGTTTTGATGTAGGTGATTGGGTATTTTTACTGCTACATCTCAAGCAAGCTATTTATGAGAAGGAAATGTTGGCAATACTACATGCACTTAAAAAATGCCGACCTTACCGAATGGGAAGACTCTTCAAGGATGAGGATGTGGAAGCATTGTTTTGTGCTATTTATATTATCCAACAAAATTGGATAAACAAAGCAAGGGATGAATGGAAGAAGGACGAAGAAGTATGGCCACTTATTCAAAAGTTGCAAAAGATCCCAATTCAAACAATATTGCCAGAAATTGAAGAGGAAGGAAAAATCATATTAGAACCTGGAGAAGTCACAGAAACAAGACCCGAAAGCTACGAAATCGATCAATTTCAGAGTATCTCATCAAGTGGAAGAACTTACCCGCTGAAGATTCCACATGGGAGGACAAGAATTTTATACAGAAGCATCAAGAACTACTCAAGCGTTGAGGACAACGCTTTTTGAAGGAGAGGGGCATGTTAGGCCCCTATACTACTAGTGTAACCCCTTATTTTTATTAGTATAACCCACTTATTATATTGATGTACCCATGTAGTGCCCATATTGTTACTATTGTGCCCCATAGAAGCCCACTATTGTTATTATTGTGCCCTTACATTATTATTGTTATGTCAGCTCTGATTATGTTATGACCCCTTAGACTCCTATATATAGAAAGGATGTCTTTTCATTTGTATCATCCAAGAATTGTTCATTTATGTAATGTAAAGGAGGTTTCCCCCTCGAAGAGGCTGAATTCTAAGGCATTGATCTATCTTTTCTATCTTTTCTTGAGCTGGTTTCATAACATTTATACCTAGCAACAAATGGCATTCTGAGATTTTCTAGTCACATATGTATTAAGGGTTAAAGACCAAGTTTTCCAAGTCCTTCATTTGAGAATAAAACAAACAATAAAGGGACAAATAAGTGACAACAAACAATAAATATTAATGTCTTAAGCAGAATTTCTCTTCAGCCAGGGAATTGGTTTCTTATGGTACAACACCTGACACAGTTCCTTTTCCATAAGTTATTCTATTGATTCTGGATAAAGTGATAAACCTATGCTCAATAGATGTTTGCCTCATCTTGTTACGAGTATGAGGGGACAGAGTAAACTTGATATTATTCGTGAAATTTTAATGAGTTACATGAAGACAAACTCAATAGATCTCCATCAAGTTTTAACCAGTCAAATGAAGAAAAAATTATATGCCTTTTTTAGTTTAATGACTGAGGAAAAAGATAAATGAATTTCTCGTGTCTTCTTCATAAATGTTTTATGAGTCTAAAGGACATAACTTAGGTATTTTTCAGTTTAAGAGCGAAAAAATGTCCTAAAAAAGAAAGAGCTCATATCGTCTTTGTAGGAGTTTTATGAGCCCAAAGACAGTAACTCAAGGTTTTTTCAATTTTACGAGCGAGAAAAAGTTCCTAAAGTGAATGCTCAGAGCTTCCTCATAAGCTTCTAATGAGCCTATAGAAGTAACTTGGGGTTTTTTCAATTTTACAAGCGAGAGAAATTCCCTAAAAAGAATTCTCAGACTATCTTTTTCAGTTTAATGAGCTAGAAAAAGAGAGAAAAAGAGTTGCTCATATATTCTTCATAAGATTTTAACGAGCCTGAAGAAGTAACTTGGGGATTTTTTGTTTTAAGAGTTAGAAAAGGTCTCAAAAACATATATGCTAATTTCTTCTTTGTATTAGTTTAATGAGCCCAAAGAAGTAGACTAGAGGTTTTTCATATTAATGAGCTAGAAAAATACAATAAAAAGAATGCTCGGGCTTCTTCATAGTAGTTTAATGAGTCCAAAGACAGAGACTCGAGGTTTTCTTGGATTAACAAGCAAGAAAAATACCATAAAAGGAATGCTCAATACTTTTTGATCTCATTCTCATCAGTAGAAGGATCTATGTCGAGCATTTCCTCATAAGACAAAGGGAAAACATCGTGGAGGTCCTTAAAAGGGTAGGTGAAGCTTGTAATTTTCCTCAATATTGCAATCAGCTCCAATTTGAATATTTTCCACAATACTTGTTTTGACTGAGATATCAATGGGCATTGTCGTTGAAATATTTCACATGTTCCCTTCTGAATCCAAAGTTTGGACAATCGTGCAACTAGAGGGAACAACCTTAGGTGGCTCACAAGACAATATTTTTACAGGGGTAGTGTCCAAATTAGATATCAAAATGCTATGGTGATAGTTTTCCCAAGGTCGCTCCTCTAAATACATGATCTCTCAAATATCTTTGTCCGAAGGGGTTATTTCATTGAGGAGATTGTTAGAAGGAGCCATGATGGGAGAGGTTTCCTAAGGTTTCTCTTCTAAAGACATGATCTCTCGAATAACTTCATCCAAAGATAGGAATTGATTGAGGAGATCGTTAGAGGGAGCATTTATGGGAGAGGATATGGCACCGTTGGTCATGGGAAAAGTGACAGGAGAATCAGATGTAGATTGGATGGCTTGATAAGAGAATTCAACTGGTGGCAGCGACATTTTTGCTCCATAAGAGTCAATGTCTGAAGGGGCCGGGAGGATCCAAGGGTCAATTGGGTCATGAGGAATGGTGGATACCACAGAAAATGTCTATGGACCCTCACACAACAGGAGAGGAAAGAAACCCATCAAGGAAGAACCCTTCAAAGGATCAATACCAATACTGACGTAAGAGTCAGGTGTGCCACCCACTAAAGGTATGGTGTCGCTAGGAAAAGAGGAGTAGTATGGGGTGTAGAAGGACAACTAGTCCACCATGTTTATTCTCCCATCCAATGGAAAGAGAATGAGGTGAAAAACTAAATACACGATGGCATTCATGGCATAAATCCACCTCCGGCCCAAAAGTTGATTATAGTCGAGTTTTCGATCTATGGCTTCAATGTCCACCATTATCGTTTTCCCACTTAGAGTGATGGGGTAGTTGACAAGGTAACCTTTTGGGATGAATTTATGGCCATCAAATTCTTTAAGGGAATTCAATGATGGAGAGAGGGTTGGAGAACCCAAGGTCATCCAAAATGAAGTAGACATGACATAGGTCGAAGCGCCTTCGGCAATGACTAAACTTTGTACACCTCGGTGTTTCGTAAATATTTGCACCTGAAATTCAAGTTGGTGGGAAAGGAGGGGTTTACATTTCTCCATATCAAATATTGCTAGCAGGGAATCTTGAGGTTCAACTACACCAATAACCCAAAGAAAATCTTTTCTTAGTGCTAGACAAGTTTACAGTACTCGAGTGTAGACATAGTTGACGTTGCTTGCACCAAGTCTTCTACAATACCGTAGTTCTAGGAAGCACGTGAAGAGGTATTATGTGTTGTGCGATGAAGTGCCCCTTTTAGGGGGGTAAATTACAAGATCAAAAATAGGCCTTTTGATATGAAGATTGTTATGTTGCAGTGGGTTTGAACTTGAGGAAGCATCCTGAGAGTTAGTGACTAGAGCTCCATAAGTTTTGGCTTGCATTTCAATATCAACCATTTCAAAGGTGTAAATGATCGATAATCCTTCACCAGAGGAAGGATTGTTTGAACTTTTATTACCCCGTACGAGGGTTGAGGTAGGTTCACAATAAGATGTTGTTGTTTCTGAGTAGGGAAAGGTTTGTGTAGGACCGTAGGGGTCCGTCCAATGTCCTTTTGAGTGAGAATATTCATTCATTCTTGGAGATGCGGAAATAGATGTGTCATATGGTCTTTCACACAAAATTTTCAAGGGAACTTCACTGCTTTGTCCTTTCCACTGTGAGGTAGTGCAACATCTTTCAACTTGGGGTTGGATTGCTTAGTTGCCTTCTCTTCAGAAGGAGAGGTATTTTTCTTATTCTTCTTGTTCTTGTTGTTGGGTTTTTGCATAGACTTTACAGAGTTTACCGCAGTAGTAGGAAGAGCAGCCGATTGGGTAGAAGTAGCGGGAGCAACAAAAAACTGGGCAATGTGTTGGCTAGTTGTTTTATAGTAGCCTGTTGACAGTGTTCGACCCGCCAACATGTCAAGGGGATCTCCCCGATAAGAAATCCCAATCAGAGCTCAAATTGTTTGGTGTAGGAGTCCCAATAGTGGGTTGTAAGGTAATTCCTTAACCACAATGTATCATAGAGGCAAGTAGAATAACTCTGTCAGCAGCAAGTGTGTGACTGATGTAGTGAGTCAACGAAGGTGTATGAGAGGTTCCAACACTTCGAAGGGAGAAGGAGGTGAAGGTGAGTTCTAGGTTGAAAGGGATCAGTCCCAACTTGGCTAGGAACACATAAAACAAAGGACATGCACAGCTTTCGACAGAGTAGTCCACTCAGACGCGGTAGTCACTTCATACAAGATAAGGTGACATGTACAACACTCATGTCTGATGTCCGATAAAGCAGTCGACACGGACAATGACAACATTCACACCATATGCAACACATTAATAACAAGATTCATATAATTTCATGTGAATTAGTTCATACACAAGCAGGGAAGTTAAACAACATATATCATTAAAGCAACTAGAGTAGTCCAACTACAATAACAACATATGCATGAAAATTCTTTGGCTCTTATTATATAAAGAAGTGTAAGTCACAATCATACAATACATCTATGTAAACCTGCTAGCCCCAACAGTGGAACGTTACAGCCACATCTGCATGCTCCTCCAAAGAGATGTACAAGTTTCATGCAGTGGAGAAGCCAAGGCACGTTACAATATTGTCCAAGCCTTCTTCAAGATAGTCTTCATAGAAGCTTGGCTGACCAAAAGCCTCTACAATGATTTATGAGGGACTATTCCTAGCAAAGGGTTGGGTGATCCTTGACATTCTCCTTTGTGATAGTTCAACTACTGTCATGAATCTTCACCTACTCTATGACTGTTATATCCAACTGTTGACACTTGATTTACACTTGACATGACTCAATATTACAATGCACATGTACTAATGTGAGACAACATGGCTTGAGAAAGCCTTGCAAGAAATCACTGACCCTCAGTCCACTGTGACGAGACTAACTCTTTGACATGCTTATGATGGTGAAGGTGGTGAGTTGATGCAAATATTGGTCATTCGTGAAGGTGTGCAAGCACCTCATGGTTGCATCTTGCTGAAGTGAACTCTTTCCTCCGTTGCAACTAGTGCATTGGTTCAGCTGCTTCATCCAACTCATCTACTAGCATGCGCATGGTCTTCTTGGGTGCGGCTAAATCGACAACACACTGATTCATAGTGTTCATGCCGATCTTCAAGTGTGTGCTGGTGGTCATGCACATCAATTTTTCAAAGTACATGTTCATCCCCAGTTGGACTAGCTTCTTGTCTTCACCTTGGTGAGTGTGTTGAATGGGTTGGATTGCATGCATGCACTCAATGACATGCATGATGCTGAATCCCTTGCATGCGATCAACAACACTACTCACCATGTTTTCTCCGTGTTAGCTACTGGGATGGATCTTTAACTTGTGCAGGAGTAGTTTCATTGATGACTGCATGTTGCGCTCGATGTTTTTCTTGTTCCTATTGCAACTCATTCATTTGTCTGTGTAGCTTCATGTTCTTCCTGAGTTGCTACTTCAGCACATGCAACTCCTTCTTTGTTCCATCTTCTAACTTTGCACGATATTCATGTCATGACATCACTTCATATCCAGAGTCTCCAAAAGTTTCTTTCATCATCAATGGACCTGCTTGAGCTTGCAATCTTGTTCCGCCTCTATGTTGTCAACAACCCTCCTCTTGCATTCGTTGCATTTGGTATGCTATCTTTAGCTACTGTACATTATGCTGCTAGCATATCTTGATGTCCTTGTCTATGAATAACTTGATGTCTTTGTTGGTAGCCAAGTCCATGGACACTTGATTGACTGCATCCCCAAGTGTGCTCTGAACAGTGTCCTCGTCTCTGCTCTCCTGGAAACCATTGTACCTGTACTGCTGAGAGGCAGATGAACACCTCAGATACCTAGAGACATGGAAACACTCATGGAAAGCAATATGTCAGTTGAAAACCAAAATTAACATGAGAACTGACTTGCAACATATCTGGGTGCATGATCATGAAGGTTGCGCAATTTCGGCTAGGAGGTCGGGAGACCGACTACCAAGACTACACATCACACAGTCTGGGCTGTTGGGAGACTGACTAACTACTGGAACTGCGTAATGCACAGTCCATTCTAGTTGTTGATTGTTGGGATTACGCAATGTGAAATTCCAGCTGGGAAGGACTGTTGGCACATGGATAGATTTGTGCAATTTCTTGGCCCAAGCAGCCACTGTCCTCCAGAAATGCGAAAAGCAGTCTTGGAGGCTAGTGCTAGGCAGGAATGCACAAATATGGAGAGGAAGGTGAGCCTTCCTTTCCCAGATTGTGCAATGTAGCCTTGGTGAATGCAGAGCCCAGGCCAAGGTTGGCCAGGCTCGCCAACGGGCAACTAAAGCAAGTAAGACAGTGAATGCATGGCGACACTAAGTGATAGCAGAAGCGAACGTCCATGAAAAATAGTTTCATGCATGCAAAAGTAGTGAGATAGCAGTGAAAACTGAAACAAAGCTAGCAAAATCTAAAATACATGTAAACGACAACAAGAATTCAAAGAGATCAAGAAAATAATACTCACACAAACAAAAACACAAAAAGCGACAGAAATGCAGCACAAGGGATCGTAAGCGGGCTTACCCCAAAACAGTTGAGGTCAATGTGCCGACTTCTCCTAGATGTGATGTGGGATGTGAGAGCTGCAAGGTTGATGTGAAGAATCAGCTTTGTAGCATCCGGTTGATGAGTGTTGATAACAACGAGGTTGTGACACGCATGCCACAAATCTTGGGGAAGCGACACTTTGTGGGAGGTTTCCTAAATTCCTCCTTGCATGTAACCTCCCTGAGACAAGGGTTGTCTTTGCATGATGCCTTAGGAGAAGTATCCTATGCATGCAATTCTATTTTTCTCGGTCCCAGAGGGAATCGGTCAACTCAACTGCACATGCAAGAGGTTGTTCAACTGCTGGAGAAAAATGTGCATTTCTGGCTGGGATCTGGGCTGGCTGCCCATGAGATTTGTGCAATTTCTGGGCAAAGCAGCTGACTGCTGTCTAGATTTGCACAAATTTTGGGCTAAGCAGCCTTGCTGGGGAGATTTGTGCAAATCCTGCTAGGAGGGTTGGCAGGAAATATTGTGTAATCTTGGAGCCGATTAGGCTTCCAAATAGGATTGTACAATTTATGGAGGGAAGGTTGGTTTCCCTCTAGAAATGTGCAATTTTCAAGTGGAATATTCTCAGCCTACAACTAGACCAAGTCCAAGTGAACATCCTATCAGGGGAATGGATCAAGCTATGACTGACAGGCTACCTTTGAGCAAGAAAGACACTAAAGCTTGTGAACTTGACGAAGCAATGCAAGCTATTGTCAAGGTTGGAAGGGAGGCTTCAAAACAAGGTGAAGGAAAAATTTTGGAGGGTGGTTGTATCCACTACAACAAGTGGCGACATACTGTTAGAACTCTAGCTCTCCAAATGGACCTTGTTCATGAAAACCAAGTCTAACACCTTCGGAAGTATGGTTGAGTTTTTAGCTCATCTTGGTTTCACACTAACTTGATTGTAAGATGTAGCTTCTACCAAACCCTTGGTCGATTGACACACATTCCAAGCCAACGAAACACAATTGTTTCGATTGGGGTTGAGGGTTATATAGGTGCACAAGTAGTATAGTCGTCAGAGTCTTAGTTTCATCTCTAGTGTTGCTCCACTACTAGTAGGCCTGGACAGTACCTCGGTGGAGTCACATAGGAACATAAGCATGGCTCCGCTACCAGGGATCCTGGTCAGTGCCCCGAAGGATTTACTTGCATCACCTACCTATGCAGGAAGCCTTTCTCTTCTTTCGCCTTATTCATTTTAAATGTTCAACTTTTTTACTTTTGAATTTTTTTTTTTTATTTTTTTTTTTCATTTTCACTATGCATAACACTTATTCATTTTATAGGTGGAAGAGGGATCCCGACGTATTGAGAGCAGAAGAGGTTGTCCTAGAAGAGAAGTAGTTTATTGTATCTTTGATGTGATTTTTAAGGTTTTCACCCTTACCTCACTCTACTTGACTAAGCTAACAATGGTTAACCCAAAAAATAATTGACTAGAGAAGGTGACACTAGTTAGTGCGCAAGTGTTGTGTTTACACTAAGGTACACTTTGAACAGTATGCATTTTCCTTTGATGTATCATGGAATAAAAGTAACAGGCCCATCATATAGAGGCAAGATGATAGATAACCAAGTAGTCATAGTTGTACAAGCCCTCTTGTACTTTACTCAGCTCGCTTCAAGAGTCATACATGGTTTCATGCAAAATGAAGCTATGAACAAAACAAGTGAACAAACTAACAATCAACAAATCGAAGCAAGAGTAGAAAAAAATGAAAGTGAAGCAAGTAAACAAACAAGCAAGGAAATAAACAAGAAAATAAAGCACATAAGAAAACAAACATGCAAGCAAACAACTGAAAGCAGACACTACTCCTACTCCTACACTAACGGTACATGGGCTTGATCACATGAAGTGATACATCCAATGAAACCACTGGCACATTGATAGACCCATGTTGGTGAAGGCTTTGTTTGTGAGCAACCCAGTTGTGCGAACCAACAAGCAAGAAAGATATATCAATGAAGACAACCATACTTCGTGATTCAAAGTGCCCATGGGACATAAGTGAGTGCATGTGCATGACGGGCAGTCAACGGACTTATCATGGTGCTATGTGACACTACATGCAACTTTGAAGCATAATAGCACTCTTGACTGTGACATGAAAGCAAATGAAAGAAACAAAGATAGCTTGTGCCATGCACGAGTGCTTGTAATGTAAGACTCCTCCAATGCATGAGCAGTGGGATCGTTTAGTTCGAGTGGAGGAAGTAAAATATGAGTGTTGGATTGATCTTGAGTGCATATAGATGAGTGATGAGGAGCCTTGAGTGTTTGAACAATTTCCTAATTGGAATCAAAACCAACCTCGAGATAGTGAGGGCCTAACATAACCATCAGCTTGGGCCAAAGTGCCTTGATGGTCTGTGGGGTTTCAACTTCATTCATAGATGGATCTTCGTAGACTAGTGGCTTAGACATATTAACAATGAGTGAATCAACATCATGATCAGATGATGAGGTGAAGAGATCCCAACAACCAAGATCAAAAAATTCAGGATGCTGGTCAGCATCCTCATGGTTGGATGAATCACATAGTGGGGTAGATGGAAAGCGAACAAACTCATCCTCTTTGTTTCCAGAAAATAGGGATGAAGGATCAAGTGGATTTTCAACGAGTAACTTATCCTCTCCATTGTTGAATAATGGACTAACATCATGTGAGTCCTAAGAGTGATCAACAATGGGTGCATCCGTGGATGAAGATACACATGCAAAATCATGGATGGCAGTTTCACCAAAGAGGTTAGAAAATAATGGAGGGGACTAAAACAGAAGGTAGTCATCCTTTTCCAAGTGTTGATGTTGAAACTCCCACTCATACTCTTCATAAATGACAACGCATGTTGGTTGTGCAACACTGACTCCGTCAGTGTTTTGTTCCTCATTCACAACAAGTGGAGAGTCTGGAATGGATGAACACAAGACAACATCATCTAGAGGAACAAATGAGTGTGAAGATGGAGGTCAAAGAAAAGAATTCATATGAAAACTCGAAGGACTCACAACCAAATCTACGTGAAAATTTAGTGGAGTGACATTGATAGAGTGTGAAGGATGAACAGGTGTGTGAGCATGATCCTCAACATCGTTGGACAATGGTGGAGCTGTTGAATGAGAGGGAGGTGGACAGTTAGTTGAGACAGTGCCCACTCCCACATGAGATTGGGTAGTTCCATCAATGAAGAATGTTGAGCGAGGTTTGATATCAAGTTTCCTCTTGGGATAGGCAAATTTCTTAAGGAAATACTTGAAATGGTCCCAAATATAAGCAAATTTCATCTGGCTCTTCGGAGATTGAAACTGCAAGTCACGAAAGTGCTGCCAAAAATCAATAATGGATTCATGCGTTGCCCTCCATTGCTGTAATAGTTTCCAGTCAAGATAGTCTCGATCAAAATGTTAGAACATGTCTTCAATGAGATCACAGAAGTGCTCAAATGAGTGAACGGTGTCAGTAGGTAGGTCAAGCAACCAACGAAATGGAGATGCACGAAGCATGTATGTAAGCAGCAAACCGACATGTTCGTTAGAAGACTCATCGTCCTCATAAATCATGAAAATAAAGTTATATAAGCGCTCAAGCCATGCCACTTCACCTTCACTATCATACATGTGAGTGGACAAGAGATCGAAAAGCTTCCTCAAGATGGAAACATCACAATTCGAAATAGACCTCGGGGGAAGAAGAGTGAAAGACTCCATGAAAGATATGCAAAGGTTCAAAACAAGATGAGAGGACACAGGTTGTCATACCCTCCTTCTAGTGCCAGAAATGTTAACAGTGCTGGACCCACCAACATGTCAAGGGGATCTCCTCGGTAAGAAGTCCTAATTAGACCTCAGACTATTTGGTGTAGGAGTCCCTGCAGTGGGTTGCAAGGTAATTATTTGACCGCGATGTCGCACAGAGGCAAGTAGAATAACTCTGTCAGTAGCAAGGGTGTGACTGATGTAGTGAGTTAAGGAAGGTGTATGAGAGGTTCCAACACTTCGAAGGGGGAAGGAGGTGAAGGTGAGTTCTAAGTTGAAAGTGATCAGTCCCAACACGTCTAGGAGCACACAACACAAAGTACATGCACATCTTCTAGCAGAGCAGTCCATTCAGATGTGGTAGTCACATCATACAAGGTAAGATAACACGTACAACACTCACAGATCAATCTGAGATGAGTGTGACGGTTGTTATGGAGAGATTCAAGTGAAAGGTCTATCTGATGTCGGTAGAGCAGTCGACATGGATGGTGATAGCATTAACAACATATGCAACACATGAACAACAAGATTCATACAATTTCATGCGAATCAGTTCATACACAAGTACGTAAGTTAAACAACATATATCATTAAAGCAATCGGAATAGTCCAACTACAATAACAACATATGCATGAAAATGTGTTGGCTATTATTATATAAAGAGGTGTAAGTCATGATCATATAATACATCCATGTAAACTTGCTAGCCCCAATTGTGGAACGTTATAGCCACATATGACTGCTCCTCCAAAGAGATGTATAAGCTTCATGTAGTGGAGCGGCCAAGGCACATTAAAATATTGTCCAAGCCTTCTTCAAGATAGTCTTCGTAGAAGCTTGGCTGACCAAAAGCCTCTACAATGATTAATGAGGGACTATTTATAACAAAGGGTGGGGTGATCCTTGACATTCCCCTTTGTGACAGTTTAACTATCCTCATGACTCTTCACCTACTCTATGACTGTTACATCCAACTGTTGACACTTGACTTACACTTGACATGACTCAACATTATAATGCACATGTTGATCCAGGTGGATATTGGTGGCCACCCGCTAATTCCACTTGGATCCCCTCTAGTGCTTCTTACAGTTTTTTCAGTTTCCTTAATTATAGCACAATTTACTATTTTTAGCAGTTTTTCGGGTCCTAAACTTCCAGAGCCGTTTTGAGGCCCTAAACAACGTTTTTTGGGAAATCTACTGCCAGCGATTTTTCTTTCTAAAAATCGTCTTTTTCATCATAGTCCTCGGAGAGATCTTTCCAATGGGATATCATGCACGTCAAACATAGATAGTACGACCAATTCGCGACCCCGGGAAGTTGATGTACCAACTTACCCAAAAAACGGGGCCCACAATTTGGCGTTTCATCTTCTAGGGTTAGGTTTTGGAATGTGAAGGGTTTTCCATTGTTTCTCAACAATAAATAGGCCTTCGAGCCTCATTGTAAGATAGTTCAGAGGCATGTAGCCACCACATCTTTTCTCAGAGATAAGCTACCATCGCCCTAGCTGGTTTATTTCCATTTCTGTTTGTAAGCATATTTCAGTATTTTACAGTAATGAATTGAGGTATTATTTCTGCTGCATATATGTCTTTATGGTTATCTCTATATTTTATTGCATTCCTGTTTAAATCCGGATTAGTGGTATCAGAGCTGTTTGCTTTTCTTCTTTGTTTTTCTTTGGATGTCCCCAATGAGGTTGGGATATAAGGAGTTAGGGCTTGAACTGGTCGAACCTTTGCAAGACCAGCCTCACAAATCTCGACGGCCTCCCATGGCGGATGAAAAGAAAGACGAGGAGGTAGGAGATCCTATCAAAATCTTGCTCGAAGAAGCCCTCGAGCGACAAAGGAACGCGATGATGGACAACTTTGCCCAAATCCTTCATCGGCTACCCAGGGGCGACGCATCGGCTTCCAACAGTAACTCTGGAAATGCCACACCATTTAAGGTACAAGTTAATTTTGAAATCCCCATATTCGAGGGTCAGATAGACACAGATGCCGTCGATAAGTGGTTAAATGTGCTAGAGGGTTATTTTTCTGTTCATGATTTTTCCAGTCAGGAAAAGATTATTTTCGCTCTTCTCAAAGCAGCCCCCCACGTCAAGGATTGGTCGGAAACCTACTGCGAGCAAAAGGATGAAAGTACAGGCTCACTATTTTCAGTCGCACTGACTTGGGATTCATTCCAAGATGCCATCAAGGAGCAGTACTACCTTGTCGGAAGCTATGAGGATCAATACATAAAGTGGACCACACTACGGCAGGGAAGGGACCAAGACGTACCAGAGTTTACCAATATTTTCCATACCCTTTGCACAAAGTTGGGTATCAAGGATACAGAGCAGCATTTGGTACTAAAATACCGTGGCTGCCTGCACAAGTACATCCAAGAAGAAATAAAATTCCTGAACATCTCCTCGCTCGGCATGGCATACCGATATGCCATCAAGGTCGAGCAAAAGTTTAAAAACAAGAAGCAAGACTTTGGGTCTGTAAATCCGAAACAAGGGAAAGGTGCCCCCAAACTGTACAACAAAGGACAAAGCCGAGGCGGGGTGGCCCAAGACAACTCGCCAAAGCTGCAAGCAAAGAACAACGCCACCAAGCCGAAAAAGGACACCAGAAAGTGGTGTGAGTTCCATAAGAGCTCCACTCACAACAAAAGTGAGTGTCGAGCCAAGCAGTCACTGGTGGCCGAGCTAAAGGTTTCAGAATCAGATGCTTGTTCTAACTCTGAGTCAGAACCTGATAAGGGGAATGACAAAGGGAAGTAGATTATCGATGCAGAGCCCAATGCCACTGTTGCCACCACGAAGATCCAGAAGGAGGAACCTGAAGATCCAGAGGAGGAGGAGTGTCTCTTCCACTCCGAGATGTGGGTAAAGGGCTCCCTACTATAGCTCATTGTCGACAGCGGGAGCCAAAAGAACCTCATTTCAGCAGAGGTCATGAAACGGCTGGGCTTACCGACCACAGCACATCCACAACCATACACCATTGGGTGGCTGCACCAATGACGGGATCTTCGCGTGAGCCAACAGTGTCGCCTTCCATACAACATCAAGCCCTTCACGGATGAGGTATTGTGTGACATTGCTCCCCTTGAAGTTTGTGATGTGTTATTAGGACAACCATACTTGTGGAAGCGACATGTTGTGTATGAGTCAAGGCCCCGTGCTGTTATTGTTACTTTGGAAAATAAGTTGTACAGGATACCAGAGGTAGCACCACCTACCGCCATCTCTTTGGTTACTGCAAAACAATGCAGTAAGCTCATTTCCAAAACCGGGAAGTTTGTTTTCCTGATGATACACCCTCAAGAAAAGAAGAAGACGGTGGCCACGACCTCCAGACAGGGCCCCTCCGCACGACAGCTACAGATGGACAAGGTCATGGAGGAGTATGAGGGCATCTTCACCTCCCTTGCAGGGGTTCCTCTGCACTGTCAAGTCAAGCACTCCATTGATCTAACCCCAGGTTCACCGATGCCCTATGGACCAATCTATCAGCGCTCTGTTCTGGAGAACGATGAAATCAAGAGGCAGATTCAGGAGTTGCTGCAAAAAGGTCACATCCGTCCGAGTTCATCGCCCTGTGGGAGCCCAATCGTGCTGGTACAAAAGAAAGATGGGACTTGGAGACTCTGTATTGACTATCAGGCGCTGGACAAGATCACTGTCCGTAATAGGTACCCAATCCCACGGATTGATGACCTCCTGGACCAACTAAAGGGGGAAAATATTTCAGCAAGATCGATTTGAAGTCAGGATATCACCAGGTACCAATCAAACCCTCCAATGTGTGGAAGACTGCCTTCAAAGCCAAGGAGGGCCTTTTCGAATGGTTGGTTATGCCTTTCGGATTGACGAATGCTCCTGCAACCTTCATGAGGCTAATGGACGACATCTTGCGGCCATTCACCAACTCATTTGCAGTGGTATACTTGGATGACATCTTGATCTTTAGCAAGGCTTGGGAAGAGCACCTCCACCACATCTGACAGGTTCTCCAAACACTGCGACAACACAAGTTATGTGCCAATTTGGAGAAATGCACTTTTGGCATGACCCAGGTTCAGTATCTGGGATACATTATTGATGAACGGGGGGTGCATGTGGATCCAGCCAAGATCCAAGTCATTCAGGATTAGCCATCTCCAACCACTCTGACAGAGCTTCGCAGCTTTCTAGGCCTTGCCAACTTCTATCACAGGTTCATGTTGGGATTTTCTCATATCACTTGGCCCTTGAGTCAGGTCACCAAGGGAGGAGTGAAAGCAAAATTCTTTTGGTCTGAATCTCAACAGAAGGCATTCACAGAGTTGAAAGATTGACTCTGCACAACACCAGTTCTCGCATTACCATACTTGCAACAACCATTTGAGGTCGAGACAGATGCCTCTGACTATGCTATTGGGGCAGTCCTTACTCAACATGGGCATCCAATGGCATATCACAGTGAGACACTTTTAGACATAGTCCGGAAGTATCCCACTTATGACAAAGAGATGTGTTCCATTGTGCAGGCCTGCCGACAATGGAAGCATTACATTTTGGGGAAGGAAACAGTCATCCACATAGACCACTGACCCCTGCAGTTCATACAGACCCAAGGGAAATTGCAGAATTATCGCCATCAGAAGTGGTCCACATACCTACAACAGTTCCATTTGAATATCAAGTATACGAAGGGCAGCACCAATAATGTTGCAGATTGCCTCAGTCGACCACCGATCATGGCGTTAACCACCGTGCTCAACTCTTGTGGGCACGAGACTTCTGATTGGCCATTGCTCTACAAAGGCAACCTGGAATTCGGCCACACATACCAGAAACTCTTGGAGGGTTAGCATGTTCTAGATTCTCACCTCCAAGATGACCTGTTATGCCACCTGGGTCACCTTTGTGTTCCTTCAAGTGAGCATGCCAAGATGATCTGGGAAGCACACTATAGTCGGGCTGTTGGGCATTTTGGGGTTGAAAACACGGTGGCAGTACTGCAGAAATATTTCTATTGGCCAAATCTTCGACAGGATGTCGGGAAGTACATCAGATCATGCACTGCTTGCGCCATTGCCAAACCGACCATCAAGAAGCAAGGCCTTTATACCCCGCTGCCTACCCCTAGTCGACCTTGGGAATCCATCTCCATCGATTACATGTCAGGCCTCCCTTCCACTAGGCATGGAAATGACTGTGTTTTTGTGGTCATCGACAGGTTCTCGAAGATGGCCATTATTGCGGCCTGCAAGAAGAATATCACAGTAGAAGCCACTGCTAAACTCTTCTTTGAACGAGTATGGGTACGCTTTGGGATACCACAGTCTATCATTTTAGATCGGGACAGCAGGTTCCTCAGTACATTTTGGTTTAGCCTTTGGTTGATGCTGGACACCAAACTCACTAAGTCCACCGCCTTCCATCCTCAAACTGATGGCCAGACTCAGGTCGTCAACAGGATGATCGTACACATTCTGTGCATGTACAACTCAAAGCATCCATGCACATGGGACAAGAGCCTCCCCTATGTTCATCACAGCTACAATCGGGCTCTCCACAGCTCGACTGGCCACAGCCCTTTTCAGGTGGGATTGGGATTCCAGCCACTATGTCCCATCGATGTGGCCATGCCATTTGCAGCTACTCACGCAGATTCTGCTCATGTCCAGTCTGAAACAGATAAGGAAAACAACTTCATTGAGAACATCCAACATATTCGCCAGCAATTCCATGAAATTCTAGAGAAATCAAATGCCAAGTACAAGCAGCGACATGATCAACATCGGGTGCTATACAAGTTTCAGGTGGGCGAAAAGGTCTGGTTGCATTTGCAAAAGGAACGCCTTATCGGAGCCTATCGGAAACTCAAACCACTCTGATATGGCCCTTACACCATTACAAAGGTTGCGGGAGACAATTCATTTGAGCTCAGCATTCCCCCATTCCTTGGCCTGCACCCGGTGTTCAATGTCGACCGCCTTCGGCCATACTTTCCACCATTACTAGACACGTCCGACATTGCAGAACAACTCACACCCATAGAGTTAAATCCAGCTTGCATGGAACAAGCTGCAACTGATCGGATCATGGACACACAGATCAAGCACACTTGCGAGCAGAATATCCAACTGTATCGAGTTGTCAAAGCAGGACAACTCCTTCACCAGGGCAAGTGGCTCACCAGGGACCAAGTGCAGCAGAAGTTCCCTCATCTCATGGAGGAACTCAACGCAATGGGGACCATTGCTTCCTAAGGGGGGAGGAATGATCCAGGTGGATATTGGTGGCCACCCACTAATTCCACTTGGATCCCCTCTAGTGCTTCTTACATTTTTTTCAGTTTCCTTAATTATAGCACAGTTTACTATTTTTAGCAGTTTTTTGGGTCCTAAACTTCCGGAGCCGTTTTGAGGCCCTAAGTGATGTTTTTTGGGAAATCTACCACCAGTGATTTTTTTGTCTAAAAATTGTCTTTTTCGTCATAGTCCTCGGAGAGATCTTTCCAACGGGCTATCATGCACGTCAAACGGAGATAGTACAACCAATTCGCGACCCCGGGAAGTTGATGTACCAACTTACCCAAAAAACGGGGCCCACAACTTGGCACTTCATCTTCTAGGGTTAGGTTTTGGAATGTGAAGGGTTTTCCATTGTTTCTCAACAATAAATAGGCCTTTGAGCCTCATTGTAAGACAGTTCAGAGGCAAGTAGCCACCACATCTCTTCTCAGAGATAAGCTACCATCGCCCTAGCTGGCTTATTTCCATTTCTGTTTGTAAGCATATTTCAGTATTTTACAGTAATGAATTGAGGTATTATTTCTGGATCACATGTACTCATGTGAGACAACATGGCTTGACCAAGCCTTGCAAGACATCACTGACGCTCAGTCCATTGTGATGAGACCAACTCTTTGACATGCTTATGATGGTGAACGTGGTGAGCTGATGCCAAGCTTGGTCACCTGTGATGGTGTTTTATAGACATATTTGGGCGCTACAACCCCAATCACATATGTCAATAAACCAACAGCTCTCAAACCCCTAAAAGTGTTGTTTCATACCCTAAAGGATCAAGGTCAACTGATTACATCATTTCCTAGAAGTTATCCCTGAAAAACTGCTTAGAAATGGTCAAAACTGGACCATACAGACTGCTCTATGCTGAGGGTGTGATGCATCTCACCTGCTACACACAAAGAGTGATGCATACTGAAAGACCCTTCTATAGGGTGCGATGAGCGAGAGCAGACAAATGGCAGAGGCAGTTTTCTAGGTGGAAACTCAGAGAATCTTCTAGAAAATTCTCATATGACACTTGCCTCTTTGAATTTTCCCAGGGATGAGTAAGAGATCATGAAATCTTCAAGTGGAACCAGGAATTATCAGTGAAATGACACTAATCAAAATCCCAGAAGCTAACTCACTCCCCTGCAAAGATCTATATATGGATCCCTCATCCTAGAGCTCTAGAGGCTGGAATTTTGTAATTTGTAAGGAAGTGTTGTTGGTTTCTCTTTGAGACATTGTATTGTTGGGTGATATTGCTTTTCATGAGGTGAAGAGGGCTTCCATGATGGGAGGATGATGCTGGATCAGATAGCTGCGTTGTAATCCTCTCTTCTACTACTTCTATCAATAAGGCTATTTGAGTTTTCCTCCATATACTTTTATATTTCTGAATCTTGTATTTATGTATCCATTTGTATGGTTAATGTACATCTGATTCTACATTGTTTAGTGTTATAGATCTCTATTCTTTGATGCTATTTTGTTTCTTTGACTCTACAGGTGTTCTTTGAAGCAGGAAAAGTGAGAAAGGAGTGACGAAGCTCTATCAAAGGAGAGAGGAAACAAGTAAGGAGCCAAGCGAAAGACTGAGGTTGGTACTCTTTGCTTCTCTGTCATCTATCTCTCATAAAGGAAAACACAAGTTACTTTGAATTGTTTATTTCGAAGATAGCTACCCGTCTTAGTGGGACTAGCAGCTCTGAATGGACATTAGTTTTCCCAGAAACAAAATGTTGACTCCACTGGGGAATGAATAGTTTGTTTGTTTGTTACTGTTGTTTGCTTTACAAACTACAAACGGAGCCTGAAGTTAAGCCAGCTAGCCTTCGAACTGCTTTTTCTATGCAACTGCAAAGTAGATCAATGTTGCTTCAGTCAATCTCCAGGTTGATTTATGAATTGAACATCTGACTTGTGAACATCCTAAGTTCCCTAGTGGTAGCTCAATAACCTCATTAGATCAACCCCTATGCTTTGTGTTTACTATCTATCACAAGCTCAGCCTAAATCCCTGAACTTAGCTGCAAATTGTGGGTGAAACCAAGCTCAATCTTGTCCCTGGACCATTTCATTGTCTCTCATTGGCATTTTCGATGCATCGCACCTCCCGTGTGTTGCAGGTGAGATGCATCCCTGTTTTCCTTAAGGACAGGTGCAATGATTGAATGAGATTGTTTCTGCCTCTAGATTTTGGTTTTTTCTTCATTGTTTCCAGCTCTATTCAGTGGTTTTGCTGTCTATGATCAGTATATCATTGTTGAAACTCTATTCCTTCACATTATTTAGCCTCCATTAATAAGGAATTTTGAATGTTTTTTATGTATTTTTCATCATTTACAGTCCTCCTTTGCAAACAATAGCTTAACCGAACTATCCTCTTTTTATTCGAAAGTGTTGCAACTGTCGTTTTTAGTCAAGAAAAAGGGTGTTGTAAAGTCTTCCTCTTTTAGATAGTCAATTACACTTTTGCCATTATATTTGATTTGAATTATCAATTCTTTGAAGTGTCGAAAACAATTTTCCATTCGAAAGAGAAAGTGTCGTCTTAGTCTTCCTTTCGTTTTTTGAAAAGAAATTGTTAAAGTGTCGCTTCGAGGAAAAGTAGTTCAGATTTGTACTTAGTTTTCTTTTTGTCATTCTCACATTAAGGGAACTGAAAAACAAATACATGCATGTGCATTTTCATTTAGACTGCATGCGGAAATTGATTTAGGAAAAGTGCATTTAGTGTGTGCTCTCTGCTCTATGTTGAAAGAATCATATTTTTCTTTCCTTAGTAGCTAGGATTTTCATTGCTAAAAGAAAATAAATGATTGTTTATCATTTTAGATTGCATATTTAGGAGTTGTACATCTACATCATGCGATGAACCTTGAAAGGAAAACTTCTTAAGAAAGATCAACTATAAAATAAACCTCAATGAACATAAAAATGCTTTGGAACCTAATGCACAACATCTAGAAGTCTAGGCTAGAGACGTATTCCAGCATCGTAAAGCCTGGTAACTATCATTTTCATCGTAGGTTGGGTGGTTCCTCCTTTTTGATATAACAAGTGCCAATACGGACTTGTGCTCCCACATACTGTCGAGTATATATTGGGAGACCACAATAGGCTGATATCTTTTATCCTTAGGAAACTGTGTCTGTCACCCTATCAGTCGCAATGCATTGAACACAGCATTCGGGAAGATTGATTGCCGTACGTAAAGTCCTCAGTTTTGCGATTGGTTTTGTAATCCCTTTGTCTAGATTTCCAAAGTAGTCACTTTCGTTCCTTTTTAGACTCCTTAAAAGAAAAAGTCCATCTAAGTACTTGTCACTTTAGGCTCATTAAAAATCGAAGGCGACTAGAGTCATCTTTATATTTTTCTCAACTCTTAAAAATTGAAAAAGAAGTTGTGTCAAAGCGTCATAAAATTTATTTTATTCAGAATAAAATCACTATTCCCTCATTCGTCTTAGGTTGATAAAATGGAGTCCACCGATCAAGGATTTCCCCTTGGGGGGAATCCTAGTCCTTTCTCCTCTTCGGGAGATATTGGTGCTCCACACATGGCTACATTGTTCCTTCCAAGACTCACAATTGGCCTGCCAGTATGGCTATTCTCGACCTCTGTCGTTCAAAACACCGTAATTCCTCAGCAATCAAATCAACAACTAGATGATACTGAAGTTGCTCCCCCACCTTCCACTTCGTTTATTTCTCCCTCTCCTTCTTCTTCTTCGCTTGGTGAAACTAGTAACACTAAAAACCAAGTAACTGAGAAGAAGAAGAAAGGGAATGAGAAGAAGAAGAAGAAGCCAATGGTGAAAGGGGGAAACCATGCATCCTCTAGCGAAAATCCACACACTGCACCATCCAAACCCAAATCTCCGTGTGTCATTTGCAAAGGAGACCACTATCATCGAAATTGTCCTTGTATCTCGCGGATCTTGAGAGACTGATCTCCCCGCTTGCACAATCCAGTGTCTTCAACCTCTGTCGATCATGTTGAGAGTACATCGTCAACTAGTGAAAATGAAGTCAATGGGAAAAAAGGAAGATCTAAGTTTCCTTGTAGGTTGTGTTAAGATGATCATGCTCTCCACCGTTGCCCTTTCCTGGATGAAGCTAAAAGAGTCTTGGATAACCGTCCTGCTTCATCGTAGCGACTTCCTCCTGGATAAAAGAAACTCTTGCCAAGTCCATCACTAGTTAAAAATCCGACTGAAATACCTCTGTTATCGGTCGAAATGCCTATCATTGAAGATAAACCCTTTGAGTCCACACCGGACTAAAGTCAACAGGTCAAGACGGCAGTCGACCTAGTTTTGTCTTCAGAAGGTCCACCTTCAGATGATACATTCTCCAAAGAGAATAAGAACGACCCCGTTCAAATTATTTTTGTTAACACAGAATCTGATGAACATGGGGAAATCTACCCGTTCCTCTATCACAGGAGGGAAGTTCCTCAGTTCAAGAGATTCATTCAGCCGTTTATTTAGTCCCTCCTCCAAGCAATCTAGTTGTTCCCTTTTATTGGAATCTACTAGCGAGACCCTGCCTACCATCTAATGTACCATTTTGAATCATAGAACAAGCTTAAAGAATGATCATGGCTGGTACTATCATCGATGAAGGGGCTTCTGTGAGTATCCTTTCCTCAACTGCTTGGAAAGCGCTTGGTTCGCCATTGCTTCTACCTGAAATTTGAAATTTTTCAGGCTTCAATAAAGGAACCAGTCAACTGTTAGGGATCCTTCCAAATTTGCCTATAACTTTGAGAAGGAAAATCGTTCATCTGAACATGATGGTAGTCCAAGGGCCTCTAGATTACAATCTACTCCTTGGGCGTGACTACATTTATAGCATGGGAGCTATTGTTTCCTCACTCTTTCGGGTGATGTGTTTCCCGTATGAAGGCAGAATGGTCCAGCTCATTGACCAGCTTTCATTCCCCGATTCAAACATGGCTACTAGTCAAATGCCATCCCTAAATGGTCTTTTTTCACAAGGAATGTCTCATCAACCTCCAGTCCGTCCACCTGATGATCACGAGTGATTCGGTGAATGTGACGAACCCAGGGGGCATGCACCCTGGTCTGCTCCAGCAGGAAAACCCCAGATATAAGGTAGGTTTCCTCGTAGGATATATGACTAGTCTGACACACCCGTCCATTTAGGATATGGGATCAGTCTAGAATAGGACTTCCTCGTCGAAGGTTATGTGATTGGCAGTGGATCCACACCTTTCACCTTTGTCTATTTCGATGGACAGAGCCAAAGAAGTGTTTTGTCTGCAACGTGGACAAAACAACCTTGCTTTAATGCAAGAACTTCCATATGGTAACCTGGAAACTTTATTTTTCTTTATACCTGGGGGCATGCAAACCTTTTGTATGCAAGTGAAAAGTGACCAATGTAACTCTAACCCCACAATTTTTACTAACTTAAACTGCTTAAGTTAGGTGATTGGTTTGATCCACCATTCATCTTTGTCGAGACCAATGGCGATGGCAAAGAAAAGGAAAAGTTTTGTACGAAACTATCCTACCTAACCTCGGTAGTTCATTAACCCTTAGGACAGTAGTTGGTCATTCCTGGCCTACATACAAAAGGCTCTGGAGAAAAGTTTCACATGGGGTAAGCTCCCTAAAAAATGAACCTACTGATGAGAGACATCCTTAATAAACGACTGGCACGAGCAATTTTTCTCCAAAGTTCAAGCTCGTTAAAAAATAAACCCAACAATGAGCATATTTTCCCCTAGAGTTCAAGCTCATTATAAAATGAACCCACCTTCGGTAAATAACCTTTGTGATCACATCACTATCAGCTTTTGAGCCTTGGTCGTGTTCTTACCATCACCTCCACCTTTTTTATCCGATCATATGCCTCCACTTAATTGTTTACCCTTTTGAGGAATCGCTGTGATGAGTGATTCTATTAGCCACCTTTTCTACACTACCATGATTGAAAAGTTCCAAACTTACTTGGAACAAGTTGCTATCTGAACACATCACTCATTCCTCAAAAACGAGTATCCTTTAAGCTCTTTTTAGACTCGTAAAATATGAAAAGATTGTTGAGCAATTGGCCTCTCCAGCTCGTTAAAGTGATTGGAAGTGCCATCCCTCCTCTATATTTTAATCTTTTTGGACTTGAGGGATCATTACACAAAACGATCGAGCACTTGTCTCTTTCAGCTCGCTAAAGTGATCGGAAAAGTCATCCCCTTCGTATTATTTTATACTTTTTCTGACTTAAGGGATTATACTATGAAAAAGGACTACTGGAGTTTCTTTTATGTCTCTTTTCAAACTCTCTAAAACTAAAAAGGACTGAGTTATCTTTGTTGTTAAACTTGTTAAAACAATAGCACAAACTTGGCCATATGGACAAGAGTGAGTTTCACTGTCGCTAGGCTCACTAAAACATAGCGGCAGGTTTGCCCGAAGGGAAAATTATAGAACAAGCATATGTTATCCTCCTCAAGCTTGACAAAAGTAAAGAGGTACTGGTTAGCAATGACTGGGGAAAAGGGGAAGAAAACTTGAAGAACTTCATTGGTAGCAGGTCGCTCTTGAACATGACACTTTCACTCCATCACCATGATTGAGTCGGGTTGGGTTATTCCATTCACCGGTCATATCACCATTGGTCCTTTGTACCATCAATTTTGGGGTTAACGCTACAAATCCATTCTAATGTCACCGATATGTTCAAGAGAAGTTGCTCAGAGAATTCACCAACCCAACTAACACCTCATCCACTGTAATACCTTTGTGCTCCATTTTTCATGACTGCCACCCTGAACCTTGTGTCATCAGATCGTTTTCACCTCCACAAAATCATTTGCTCCATTCCATGTTGTAGATGTGGGATTCATTAAGGCCCTCCTACAATGGGTCACTTCATGTCAACATCAGCTCATTATCCAAGAAGTCGACTTAGGAACAACCCTTTCAGTACTTTGAAGCTTGCATGCCTCAATGGCAAGTTTCTCACTTCCGGTGATAGGTTTACATCAATGGCCTTTGACCGAAATATTTTATGTGGTGTTAGACATTGACTAATGTATTCACACCATGTGAATTGTACTGCAGTACCTTGAGGGTCATTATCATTATTGGTGATCCCTCTCGTGCCTATTAACAACTTACATCATTGGCTGGTAATCAGGCGATGTCTTTCGATGTTCGACACCAGAACATTTTTTCACATGGATCGACTTGTACATCGGGCGAAGATTCAATGAGTTTGAAGACCTCGGATCTAGTTTCATCCATCTGGGCTGTGATACATTCGAGAAAATAAAAACATCAAATGTACTCCATGGCTGCACAGATAATCACATAAGCAAAGGGATGATGGCTCTACTAGAATCATCAATCTACCACATAGATGATTGTCTGTCCTATGTACATGAAAATGAATTTATAAAGCTGAGCATGGGAATGCCCACCTTAGCTATATCATGAAAATAATATGAAGATAATGTCTTGTATTGTATTTTATATAGGTCACCTTCCAGTTCGAAAAACCTTGGATCCTCATGATAAAGAATTTCACCTGACATAAGAAGATTTACGACCTCATGCTTTAGGGGGAAACTGTTATAGAAATATTTGGGCACTGCAACCCCAATCAAATATGTCAAAAAACCAAGGGCTCTCAAACCCCTAAAAGTGTTGTTTCATATCCTAAAGGATCAAGGTCAATCGATTACATCATTTCCCAGAAGTTATCCCTGAAAAACTACTCAGAACTGGTCAAAACTGGACCATACAGACTGCTCCATGTTGAGGGTGAGATGCATATTGAAAAGCCCTTTTGTAAGGGGTTTTCACAAAGGGTGTGATGAGCGAGAGCAGACAAATGGCAGAGGTAGTTTGCTAGTTGGAAACTCAGAGAATCTTCTAGAAATTTCTCATATGACACTTGCCTCTCTGAATTCGCCCAAGGATCAGTAAGAGATCATGAAATCTCCAAGTGGAACCAAGAACTATCAGTGAAATGACACTAATCAAAATCCCAGAAGCTGACTCACTCCCTTGCAAACATTTATATATGATCCCTCATCCTAGAGATCCAGATGCTCGAATTTTGTAATTTGTAAGGAAGTGTTGTTGGTTTCTCTTTGAGACATTGCATTGTTGGCTGATCTTGCTTTTCATGAGGTGAAGAGGGCTTTCATGCTGGGAGGATGATGCTGCATCAGATAGCTAGGTTGTAATCCTCTCTTCTACTACTTCTATCAATAAAGCTATTTGATTTTTCCTCCATATAATTGTATATTTATGAATCTTGTATTTGTGTATGCATTTGTATGGTTAATGTATAATTGATTCTACATTGGTTATGGTTATAGATCTCTATTCTTTGATGGTATTTTGTTGCTTTGAATCTACAAGTGTTCTTTGAAGTGGGACAAGTGAGAAAGAAGTGACGAAGCTCTATCAAAGGAGAGAAGAAACAAGTAAGGAGCCAAGTGAAAGACTGAGGTTGGTACTCTCAACTTCTCTCTCATCTATAGGAAAACACAAGTTACTTTGAATTGTTTGTTTCTAAGATAGCCACCCGTCTTAGTGGGACTAGCAGCTCTGAATGGACAATAGTTTTCCCGAAAACATAGTGTGCAAGCACCTCATGTTGACATCTTACTGAAGAAAACTCTTGCCTCCATTGCAACTGGTGCATTGGTCCGGCTCATTCATCGAACTCGTCTGAAAGCATTCACATGGTCTTCTTGGGTGCAACTGAACCAGAAACGCACTGATGCATAGTTTCTGTACTAATATTCAAGTGTGTGCTGGTGGTCATGCGCATCAACTTGCCGAAGTACATGTTCAGCCCCAGTTGGACTTGCTTCTTGTCTTCTCCTTGGTGAGTGTGTTGAATGGGTTGGATTTCATGCGTGAAATCAATGACATGCATGATGTTCAATCCCTTACATGCGATCAACAACACTACTCACCATGTCTACTCTGTGTCAGCTGCTAGGATGGATGTTTAACTTGTACGGGTGCAGTTTCATCCATGAGTGCATGTTGCACTCACTCTTGTTCTTGTTCCTACTGCAACTCATTCGTCCGTCTGTGCAGCTTCATTTTCTTCTTGAGTTGTTGCTTCAGCACATGAAACTCCTTCTTTGTTCGATCTTCTGCCTTCGCGTGATCTTCATGTCACACCATCACTTCATGGCCAGAGTGTCCAAAGTTTCTTTCATCATCAATGGACCTGCTTGATCTTGCAACCTTGTTCTGCCTTAGTGTTCTCGACAACCCTTCCCTTGCATTTGTTGCATTTGGTATGCTGTCTCCAGGTGTTGTTCATGATGTTGCTCGCCGCGATGTTGTCGTTGTCATATCTTGAGGTCCTTGTCTACGAACAACTTGAGGTCTTCATGGGTAGGCAAGTCCATGGACGCTTGATTGACTGCATCCCCAAGTATGCTTTGAATGATGTCTTCATATCTACTCTCCTGGAAACCATTGTACCTGTACTACTGAGAAGCAAATCAACACTTGGGATACCTGGAGACATGGCAACACTCATGGCAAACAATCTGTCAGTTGAAAACCAAAATGAAAATGAAAACTGACTTGCAACATACCTGGGTGCATGATCATGAAGGTTGCACAATTTCAATTGGGAGGTCGGGAGACCAACTGCCAAGATTGCACAAGGCAAAGTTTAGGCTACTGGGAGAGTGACTAATTGCTGGAACTATGCAATGCATAGTCTAGTCTAGCTTCTGACTGCTGGGATTGCATAATGCGTAATTCTAGCTAGGAAGGACTACTGGCCCAGGGACAAATTTGCACAATTTCTTGGGCCAAGCAGACACTGTCCCCAAGAAATACGCAAAAAATTCCTAGAGGCCAGTATTAGGCGAAAATGTGAAAATTTAGAGAGGAAGGTGAGCCTTCCTTTCCCAGATTGCACAATGCAGCCTTGGTGAAGGTAGAGCCTGGGCTAAGGTTAGCCAGAATCGCCGATGGGAAACTAAAAGCAAGTAAGAAAATGAATGCATGGAGACACTAAGTGATAGCAGAAGTGATTGACAATGCATGCAAAACATGAATGGAAGATTCAGCAAGTAGATCAACATGCATGTGGGTGAGGCAGTTCGCCGGTTGGGCGAATGTCCATACAAAACAGTTTCATGCATGCGACACCAGTGAGATAGCAATGAAAAATGAAATAGATCTAGGACAAGCTATAATACATGTAAGCGATAGCAAGCGTTCAAAGAGATCAAGAAAATAGTACTCACACAAGCTAAAACACCAAAAACAATATAAATGTAGCATAAGGCATGGGAAGCGGGCTTACCCCAAAACAATTTAGTTGAATGTGCTGACTGCTCCTAGATGTGATGTGGGATGTCAGGCTGCGAGGTTGATGTGAGGAATGAGCTATGCAACGTCTGGTTTCTGAGTGTTGATAACATCGAGGTTGTGACACACATGCCACAAATCTAGGGGAAGTGACACTTTGTGGGAGGTTTCTGAATTGCTCCTTGCATGTAAACTCCAACTACTAAACATAGATCCCTGAGACAAGGGATGCCTTTGCATGCCACCTTAGGACAAGTAGCCTATACATGCAAGTCTTTTCTTCTTAGCCCCGAAGGGAACTGTTTGACTCAGCTGCACATGCAAGAGGTTGTTCGACTACTAGAGAGAAATGATCATTTTTGGCTGGGAGTTGGGTTGGCTATCGAGGAGATTTGTGTAATTTCTAGGCAGAGCAGCTGATTACTACCCTGGTTTGAGCAAATTCTAGGCTTAGCAGCCTTGCTGGGGAGATTTGTGAAAATCTTGCTGGGAGTGTTGGCAGGCAAGATTGCGTAATCTTGGAGTCCAGCAGGTTACCAGAGAGGATTACACAATTTCTGGAGGGAAGGTTGGTTGCCCTCCAGAAATGTGCAATTCTCAAGGGGAAGCTTCTTAGCCTATAGCTAGACCAACTCTGGGTGAACATCCTATGAGGGGAATCAATCAAGTTGTGTCCAACAAGGTGCTTTTATGCAAGAAAGACACCAAAGCTTGTGAACTTGACGAAGCAAGGCAAGCTGCTGTGAAGGCTGGAAGGGATGCTCCACAACGAGGCTAAGGAAAAATTTTGGAGGGTGGTTATAGCCCCTACAACACAAACCGAGAAGTAGCACCGACGATACCATCAGCGTGCGTGCCAGGTTGTTGAGTAGCGGGAGCATTGAATGTTCTAGGGGCATTAGGGATTACATCGTATAATGTGCCAGACTATGAATAAATCAAATTTAAGTGTTAGGCACGACGAATGGCTTGGTATTTGGTGACCACACCACCTAAGGTAATGTCCTTGTCTATTTGGGGAAGAATAGCTTTACAGAACCAATCTGCTAATAGACAATCCGAAATGGGGGCTTTGACTAGCCTCCACCGACATCTCCATTCAGGAATGTGATTAGAGATGTGGGTGGAGGTGTCTTGGCACAACGTAGTAAGAAGTTTTTTCCTACTTTCTTAATAGATGGATGACTAAAAGTGCTTTGAAAATTCCATCGCCAAGGAGCCTAAGGTATTAACTGATGCACGTGGTAACTCAATGTACCACTTGGTGACATTTCCAGTAAGGGTGCGAGGGAAGAGCCAAGGCCAGAAACTGTCATCCACCATGGAGTTTTATACGCACCATAGATGATAGTTGGTGACATGCATACCTAGGTCATCCCCTTGTTTTCCTTCATAGTTCGGGATGTCGGTAGATATTTTGTTCGGGATTGGGGGCCAATATAAGTTATTGTAGATGGGGTAATTGGTCATTTTCCACAAATCAGGGATGTCGAGTGTTGCAAAAGAAGGCAAAGTATTTGGTGCTCCCAAGTCTAACGAGGGTGATGACGAATGAATTGAAGGACCCTAGGGTCCACCCATCATATTGTTTCCAACAGGGTACATAGGGTTTGTTGGATAATAGTTTCCCGGTGGTGGTGGAATAGTCATATAGAGTGGTTGTCCACATGGGATGTTAGGCTAGGGGATATAAGCTTAATTTCCCCAAGATAAAAATTTCCCCATTGACTCAACTGAGGTTGATAAGGGGGTGCCCAAATGGATCGACTAGGAACAAGTTGAGGGATCCTGCCAACTATGTAGTTGGCTATAGGCATATGACTGACACTGAGGTAGTGTACACTTGGAGGATTTATGTCAATTAATGATGGTCCAACTTTTACTATAGCAGGAGGGGGAATAGTAATGCCCCCTATTGATATGTGCATGTTCGGAACATTTCCCCCTTACATTTGAGCCTGGGGGTTTGAACTTAAAAGATGGATTCCAACCAAAGGTATTATTGAAGGGACATGTGCTAACAATGCTATTTAGAGAGACAACTGAAGGTCCAAGGGCATACACAAAAGGGGCAGAAACCGATATGTAGTGGGTTCCACTCATAATAGGTGTAACTAAGTTGCTCAGACTTGGAATAGTTTGGATAGTGGGGAAACCAATCAGTTGTTTATTACTGACTATTGGTGGGGGAAGTGAGGGTGGACCAAAGTTGTCCACAAAAGCTCATGACCCATTAGTCACTGAAGGAATGGTGGATGCGGGTATATTCAAAGACATGGTAGGTATAGGTGCTACCTAAATCAATATTGGTCCCAAGGGATTAGTGAGGGGAGGGTTATAAGGAGGTAAAAATCCTTCAACGGAAAAGTCCTCCAATAGTATAGTGTCTTGGGATATACTGTTTGATTCAATTTTATATACTGGATACTGATTAGGCAAAGAGGGGAAATCTGGATCACTGAGCCTCGACAAATCCTCTGCAACCAGTAGAGGAAGACATTGTTGTTGCGGATATTGATGATGAGGTCCGTATGTAGCCATGGTGACTGATATATTTTATCAAAAGAAATTATATTGATATTGATTATAGTCTCAATGATAACAAACCAACACCTAAAAAATAAAAAATACTCTAAAATTAATGAGCAAGCAGTCAGGGGATATTACTTTGTCTGATAAACACCATTTGATGGAGATGAAACCTGGTATCACAATGGATAAAAGAGAGAGTTGGCCAAGTGTACAATTATGATTACCCTTTAGCTTCTCCTGAACCTTAGATTAAGGAGCCGGGTACTCTCATGAAGATGAGCACCCTCCCAAAAACCAAAGACAGAGTGGGTTTGCCTATTTAGGTACTAAGGTAGCCCACCCTAGTCACCTTATGTTCATCCAGAAGAACATCTAGTCACTATGGTTACCTCAAATCATAGGCACTACCGGGGGGGGGGGGCGGCATGGTCATAGACAGTACGTTGTGCGGGCAGGATACTTGAGTCCTCGAATTATCTTTGATATCCCTAAAGGGATCCCCGATAAACAGAATACCCAATGGAGATGCAATCGAAGGCAGGCTACCAAATCTCACATTCCAACGTTGTCTCACATTTAACTCCGCTTTGAGTAGAGAGGTCTCGGATAGTATGAGTGTAGCAGGATTTTACCCTCTTTAATGACACCAGTATCAGTTTTACGGTCTTGGGTAGTTAACTCACAATTTTCTATCCCAAGATCCTAGCCTAGACTAATATGCGTATACTCAGAAGAGAGTTGTTGATTTATTTTATTAGGATATAGATTTTAGACGTACTTTATTAATGTCTTCAGAAGGGGTGGTAATGTATGGAGTTTTTTCAAACCCTGACATAAGCCATGCAAAAAATGCTTTTCAATTTCAATTTTATCAATGAATTATTTCTACAAGGAGAGAATCATTTATACATCAATAAAAACCATGCACACAATGTAGTAAACACAATCAAAACTTGCAGACATGCAATGCTCTCTAACAACTAACCCAATATATAGATGTAGAATCTAACCAACTAAACCATAAAAAAAAATTAAACAAATTTTTATTTTATTTTCTTGAAAAACATAAGAACTTAAGATATTTTTATAAAATGAAAAAATTCTAAAGAAATAGGAAACCAAACATAGTGCACAACTGCAGATCCTTAAACAGACTATAGGCAGCTTCCTCAACCCAAGAATGCACAGAACAGGCTGCTTATCAAGATATTGGTTGCCTAACACACTTCAAGAGAGGTTACAGAGCATTAATGGCATGACTAATGCTCTATTTGCAAGCCAACATAGTGTTATAACTCACCGTTTTCACTAATGGCATGCGTTAGGGGGGCAGAAGCTGTAAAAAGAGTCTTTCAGGGTCAGATCAAAGTCGAGCATAGCACAGAAGGTTATGAAGAGTCCTGAGTGGTCAGAAAGAGAACCAAGAAGAATAGGAGGGCTTGGAAAGAAAGAGAGATCCAAGAACTTGGAAGGAGAAAACCGGGAACTAATTGTGGTCCCTAGTGGAGTTGCCAATTCTGCTATAGGGATTAATGGATGGGTGGTTGTGGCTAGAGTACCCTCAAGGCTCTTCCCGAGATCCAAGGAAGACCGTTTAGATTAAGTGAAGATGGAACAAAGGAGCATATACATATCTATATTAATGCATTATATTCAAAGTAGAAAAGGAGACATTACCTCGGATCTTTATGCAGTCCTACTGAAGAAACCAATGTAGCAGAGCGGAAGACCCCTTTGCTAGCTCCCAGATAAACACCTGCATATAAACAAGATGGAGAGTAATAATATGACATATAAACTCTAATTATAACAACATTAATACATAAAGATATGAAAATGACATGAATCTAAACTACTCATAAACAATGGTACTAAATCAACATGTAAACCATCATGACATTAGCACCATCAAGTAGACAACACAACAACAGTTATATATTATTAGATAGGAAAGAATGATTATAACCATCTAGTGAATCAAGCTTTGCTTAATCCTCCATCTCATTTCTCTCTCTCTCTTGTTAACCTCTTGGTGATAAACCAACTATATCTCATACAAAGTTTCGACAATCAGTTGACAATCCTTCGACCTCTTCCACAATTCCCAAGCCTCCAATATATAAATGATGAGACGCTTATCCTTGCCAATTCTCTCATGAGTTCCCCTTGGAAAAAATAAGATATTTCCTTGTTTTATTGTTCTTTCCCCTTCAATTAGACTCTGTCAGGAATGGAAATATATTTAGATAAGTCAAAGGTAGAGGTTTCCTCCTTTTCGAGCTAACATTTGAGTAAAAAGTGGGATACTATTCAGTAAACCCACTCATTTGACCTCTAAAATCTCACAAAACTTGGGTAACACTATCCCTTACGAAACACAGTGAGTTACCCTAGAGACTAACACCCCTGGCTCATGCATAGGGAGCATTCTAAATCTTCTTGCTAGTTCCTAAGGAGCACTAACTTGGAAAATAGGCCTGTGAATTAGGTCATGTCTTTAGTCAAACTATGATTCTCCTCTGAGTTGATGAGGAGGTATAACAATTACGTATTCAAAATTTAAATCCATGAAAAGTTTTTATTTTTTGTTGATATACCTCATATGTCTTGTGATAGTGGACAACTTTCGGAGCCTGATTTTGAAAGCTCTAATATATGTCCTTTTAATTCAAGATATATATATATTTTTAATTAGCTCACTGACATGTAAGGCATGTATCCAAATCTATCACGAGACAAATGTGAGACCTCTCACGCAAATTTGGGGAGGTTACAAATTTGAATCTCATGATCCCCTAACAGTTAATATTCCTAATTAGGGCCACTTCTTTACCGCTTTTACCATCCATGGATCATGGACAAGTACTTGAATTGTTTTCCACGAAGTTTTCTCCTAGGAAAAAAATACTCAAGAGGTTTTCTTTGGAAAAGGAAACAAATGTGTAATAATATCTACGCAGGTATATAGGTAGGCAGATATATAACATTTCTTTATAGCCACAATGGTTAGTTCATATGGTTTTACATGCCATGCCAAATCCGTAATAACCATAAATATCACAAGGTAAATCCGCTAAAGGTCCCTTGAGGGTTGACGCATGTCTACCAACAACATATCACTATTCATAGAATGTGAAGAAACTACTCGAGGTTTTTCCCAAAGATGTTGTCTATGCAAAAAATTATATTATAACTATTTATATTAATACTTAAATAAGAGTTTTATCAACGAAAGAAAGAGGACAATAACACTATACTATTCTCTTAATTAGGCTTATATTGGAGAACTTAGAGGCAATAGTTGCACTTGCTTGGAACCTGTTATTACATTTAGGAATGTCAAAGTAAGGCTTCTACTTATTATTGCTTGTCTTGTATTTTGATAATACAAATATTGTGGCTCCAATGCTCTAGTAAGTTATCACTAGAATAGTACAAAGTGGCTCTTTATGGGGAGAGGATGAAATATAAAATTCCCTCCATCTATGGCTTAATGTCACAATATTGAGAATTTCTTAGCTTGTATTGATATCTATTACAATTACAATCTATCTGAGAGTTCTATATTTTGAAGGATTTGTAGAGTCTAGTTCTCATCATGAGGATCCTGACTTGTATCCAGTAGAAATAAATGTTACAACCTATTTTCATTATGCATTTAAAAAACATGGTTGGAAAGTTTTCATAAGACTCATTCCTTTGAAAATCTTTGGAAAGGATCTATCAAAGTAACACACACAATATTGTTTGCATATATATATATATACATATATAGATATATATATATATATATATATATATATATATATATATATATATATATATATTGCATAAAGTATAATAATGTACCATTCTTTGCCTTTTTTGTAACCCTCTGTACTGTGCTATAAATATTAAGTTTTTGAATCATAACAAAAATACGATCTATGACTTTCAATCATATTAATCAATCAATTGCAAGGGAAATCTGCTGCAATATCTATTTCCATTAGTTGTTACTTTTGCACCAAACTAATGTCAAAAGAATTATATGATATAAAATAAAATGAGGATTAAATTAAATCCAACATACCAATGGACACTTTAAAAGACAGATCCATGAAACTCACACATTGCTTTGTTATATCAGTATCACCTTTTCTATATTAACTAATTTATCATGTTTATAGTGCCAATAAAAAAATGGCTCCTTCTGAAATATTTGCAACAATAAATAAAACATTAAAAATTCAAAAGCAAAACTATATATAAAACTTAAAATAGGGAAAGTTACTCATACAAAGCATTTGTGTGGATAATTAAATGTGTTCCCTTAACATTGTTTTGTTGCTTACCATTCCATAAAACCTACAACCAAGGCTCCACATATTAAGGGAATAATCATAATATTCAAGGTCAAAAATAAGCTTAGAACCTTTGAAGTATGTGATACACAAATATGTCTCATTGTTAATTGGCTACCCATTTGAACATGGGAGATACTAGATGATACAAATATCCATCTTCTAATTCTTTCTCCTTAACACACAAAAGAGTGTTTCTAGCTCTTATCAATGTTCCAAGAGCTAACATGGTCAAGAAAAGATGAAGAATCACGGTATAACCATTTGAAAGTATTCAAAATATAATATAACAAGAACATGGCAAAGCAACCACATCTAGAGAAAAATGTCAGTATCCATAAATTAACCAAATTTAAATGGTAAATATTATTATTAGCAAGGGTTCAACCAACCAGACAAATCAATACCTCCACAACATATCAGAAGGTTCATCCACATGAAGCACATGATGTGGAGCAACAATTCACATAATTCCTTAGGAATTAAATTTTTCCTGTTTTAATTTTCCTTTTGACGTACGGACATGTTCAATGAGGTTTGTATCTTTCTCTAATTGGTCAATAAAGTTACATAAACTTCAAAATATGTTTAGATGGAAATATAATAAATTGGAGGATATGAACTCAGCTCCCTGGACCCGCTGTAAATAGTAGGCATAGTCAAGTTCCTATAAACCATAATAAGGAAAATCTTGTATTTTGTGGACCATAATAGTACTTGAACTAAAGGAATGTACCCAAATAAAAATTAAGACAATGGAAAACAAGATACAACACTAAAACTTAAGGTATTCATAAAGTATATGAAGGTTTGCAATTCTTGAAATAATACTTACTTGAAACTTACTTTGTAAAGGACCACTTTATAGTAAAGGAGAAAATGATAAAAAGGTATTAGACAAATAGTTGCAGATGTGAAAATTAGGACTCGATAAGGTGTGGACATAAGCATGTAATAAATAACTAAAATTGTCAAAATTTTCCAGTTTATCGCTATTTACAGTGAGTTAAGATCCTATTAGTCCCAAGTTGCTGGCAAACAAAAACTAGGGTAGTTATTATTATAATCACAAAGCCCAAGTTTTATATTTCTACCTTGTTTTCTCATTAGTTGTTTTCCTTCCTCAAAGCATAGCTGTAACAACATATCCATGCCTCGATATATATTTGTTGCATTGATAGAAGAGGAGTCTAGGCATAGCAATAAATAGCTTTGGTAGGAGTGATGTTGTTACCTAGATAGGTTTATATGGGGTAGAAGCATGCATGCATGCATCATCATTAGTTAATTTTTTGTTTTATATTTAGACAAGACCCAATTATCTATGAGCAAAGTGTATGTTGCATAGAACAAATTGCAAGAAGTTTGTGCATTAGTTTTGTTTTCAATCCAGAGGCTCTATGTCTGCATGCAATGCCCTAGTATTCTCCAGTTGAGTAGACTATTTCTAGAAGCATTATCCATACATGAGGGTGCACTCACCTAGGCCAATACGGTTAGGTTTTAATGCCATCACCATGGGTGCATCACCAGACGTCATTAACAACCCCCAACAACCTAACTAAGGGATATTACCCTTGAACATTGTCTCGAATTCCATAAATTTAACATTTCTTTAGCCTATTTTGGGAATATTGTTCAATGTTTTCTCTAAAGCCATTTTTAGCAATATTTTCCTAGGAAATACTTTGTTAGCTTTTGTAAAAGAGATTGAATCACCTAAATCATGGAGTGTTGGCTTGATGGGGCCTAAACCGGGTTTGGAGTTATTTAGCCAAACAAGTCCCTGTACTATTGGCCCTTTCGGCAACCAAGTTTCCGCACCCTTGAGATGTCTGAGGGGTCGATTTAGTCCAACTATGAATACCTTCGCGTAGGTCACTTCGCGCACTTTCCTAACCTGTGAGGCCTTCGCACCTTGTTATACTTGACTTCATGCAACCCTAACCAAGGTTTGAGGAGCTTTATGCTGCTACAGCAATGATCTACACTATCTCCTCAAGTCACATTATGGATATTACTTATTTTCTTATAACAGTTAGTTATCTCTGTGTAAACAAATACCTTATATTATATTCACTTACTTAGCACATTCATATAAGTTCGTGCAGTAAATAAATAGTTAACTTGCAATTCATACCCAATATACTTCAATGCATAAAACAGGAAAAGATACACAAAAATATTGTAAAACTTATCTTTATTAATGCTTCAATCGGTTATAGACTCAACTTGCCCTGTGCACACAGCTGTAAGGGTCTGCGAACTCAGTTGCAGACTATTATGCCTCTACACACTCAGCTGCAGAGCCTTCTCCTACTCTACTACCCAAAGACTCGACTTTACACTTAGAATCAATGCTTCCTCATTAGATCTTACATCAATTCGTTTCTTCTATGATGCTCTCTTTATACTTAGAGCCTCGCTCGATTTATACAATCCCATGGTCCACGGACCATGGGTAGAACTCTCAAGCCAACACTACATTTACAAAAGTAAGGGCAGTAAACCCTATGAATCAATTACAACTTCACGCTCTACACCCACAAATCATCCAGTCTTTACGTTGGACTTAGTCAAAACTTGGGCTTTAAGCCCCAAAACTTGCCTTAGGGGGATCTCACACCCAACAGACCCCCGACACAAACATCGTGACTCACCCTTGAGTCACTCTATCGGTGCAGAGATCTTCACACAGAGACCTCCCAACTCTGCTCGAATTGCTGCAAGGTCGGCACCGCACTAAGTGGCTTCCTGTTGTATCTCCTACACGCGTTGTTCTAAGACCACATGTGAGAACTGCTCCCCTATATCTATTCCTGCGTCCCCTATATCTGTGCGAGCTTGCCTTTAATTGTTGCTGTGATTACGAAGGCCTCATGGATCCAAGGCTAAACACGCGCCTTCAAAACCACTTCTCTGTGTCATGCTACATTTACTTGCTCCTTAAGCCCTTTGGCTTCTTACATTCGCGCGAGCCTTCGTGTCAGGGCCACCGTCTACACAGTCCCTTTGATGTTGTCATACTGCTATTGTAGCTCACGCACCTCTATTTCTAAGTGCTGTATATTCGGGTCCTTCTGTAGAGTGGTGAGGACCTCGAACAATTCTCCCAAAATTTTGGTGCAATCCCTCACTGCATTGTTGATCGCCTCCATCCTCGATGTAATGGTGTTGGTGTGTTGTTCCCTTAACTCTAGAGGAGTTGAAGGTTGTGCCTTCAACCGCAGCTCTGATATCTGGAGGTTGAGCTCTAGCTAAACCTTGGCCATTTCTTCTTGCACCTCATGCACCCCTTCTCCTAGCCTCTGGTTGCGCGCTTCTGTTGGTGCTTCTGCTGGGATGGCCAGCTCAGGGACCATCTGGTAGGCTTCTTCAATTACCTATACCATCTGCATGTTTTGAGACATGACCTCGTCAGACTACAAGCTCAACTTCTCCATGTTGATCCTCTACTCACGCAACACCTGCAATGCCTGGCTCTCCCTAGCCTGCAGCCTTGCAGTAATTCCATCCTACAAAACATAGAGCATCTCCCGAGGGAGCGTAGCCATGTTGATCCCTATTCCTTTCAATGTACTGACTGTAGGCTTGTCGGCCTCATTTTCTGTAACCAATGCCCCTTCTGGCAGCACTATTGTGTTGGTCATATGAGCGCGCAACATTTCCTCGGTGCAGCTATTCCTACTATGAGGTTGGTCGAGAGAGTACCAGCCTAAGGAGTGCGCACCTGCAATTCCTAAATCTATGCTCGGAGGGCCCCCAACACAATCGGATTCTCCTCCGTAAAGTTCTGGAGGGCCTTTGTGGTGATGTGGCACACCATCTCTCCTATATCGTGCAGATCCCCCTGAGTAAGGGTGATCAAGTCGATAGACATCTTAGACACTTTTACCTTCTTGGGTGAACCCATCTACTCTCTTGGGTGTTGGTGCTTCAATTGTTTCGACACTATCTGTGCATCCATGTCACCCTCCTCTATCTCTATTTCCATCTCTTGCTCGTGCTGAGGCGAAAGCGACTTCTTTCCCTCGCACTTCTTCTTTGCTACCTTCGGTGCTGCTGCTGTGACCTTTTTTTGAATTTGAATCTGACCATTCCCACCCAAATCCATTTCATCAATGCTCCCTTGGTGGAATATTCTCAGAAATATTTCCCATAAAACTAGCCTTAAATGCCTGCTGCCCACTCCATTTGGTCTCAAGTCAAGCATCACATCATGAATAGTGACTACAATGGTCACTTTCCAACCAAGACGCGTGGCAGCGTAGCCAATCTTGCGTTGGCGCAGACCCCGTGGCACTTCGCTTCTGGGCGCAGCCCTGACATCACGCAATTCTCGGGCACAGTAGTTTATAGTCCCGAACCTCCCTCCAACTGCCTTGAGCGCTAAGACTGTGCTTACTATGGCTAATCAAGTGGCCGCACCACTTATATAGGGTTTCAACCGACCATCCATTACTTTTTCTGGAAAAAATCCACCTTTTATTTTTATTGTCTGCGTCGCGCACTTTACCATCTGCATCACACCACCATGGGTGATCCCTTTAGTAATATACAGTCCAATCCAAGTCATCAAATTGATCACATCTCAGTGGTAGTCCCCAAATTTGTCAACATAATCGGGCACACACTGTTTTATCACCCTAGTTTTCTTATCAAGAAAACCCTTCTTTATTTCTTCCTCAAGCTTCTTGACTTCTGCTTCCACTAGAGCACTTTTCTCCCTTAACTGCACTCTTTCTTCAATGTGTTATTGGAGCCTAAGATCACCTTGTCGGATTTCTTCCTCAAGTCACAAGCATTCTTTGTCCTTTAGCTGTGCGATCCCTTCTTCTAAGGCTCCGCGAATCATCATATCTAGCAGTGCTGCTATGCGTGGACTAGGCATATTATACTCTATTAGGACTACAGAGGTTGCTCCATAGACCTGCCTAGAAGGCATCTGTCTTGTCAGTTTTTTGCACGCTATGCTATACGCCCACAAAACTGCTAGTACATGTAGGTCCCAATCAATGCACTACACATTATATACCCTGTTCTGTGCTTCGCACATTTCATTAAAGGATTCTGCGTGGTTAACCTTCTGCACACTCATTCTTTCCAAATTCTGTTGTCCCAACTGGAGGGACTGTTCACACAATTGCCTCGCCAACACATGCTTATTTACCATGTTCCCCAACGTGAAGTCCATGTTTCTCCGCACAGGTTGTTCACCATATGCCTGTACCCACCTTGACAGATGCACATGTGGATCATTTTGTCCGTCATTTTTGTATGTTAGACGCATCTGATGCTTCCTAAAATGCATGCATGTCATTATCTTGAATTCAAGCCAGTCCTCAGAGCTTCGTTGGTGTGTACCCCACTAGCTTGTGGGCATAGTGCATAGTACCCATTTCAAAGCCTCGAAACGTTGTTATTCTGGCACCTCCCTTTCAAATTTGTTTAGGAAAGCATCTACCTCACTTAACCCATCATAAGTAGGTAGATACCTCTCTTATGTCGATACACAGAGCAATGATGTTGTCATCATATTACAGTTCAGCATGGTCACCTCGTGCAACTAGTTCTGCCATCGCTCTATCTCCTCATTAGAATTTGATGTACAGGAGTTTTCATGCTCCCATGAGATTCATCCATCTGCGGTGGGATTTACCCAGTCTTTCTCTCACATGGTTATCTTGTAGATGCATTCCAAATCGTCATCACTCTCATAGTTGTGCACCAACTCTGTGTATCACAATCCTTCTACAGGGTCCAAAGGTATGACTATGCACAGAGACATTTTCTCAAAAATCATCTTGCGCTTCTCTAGATTTATCACCCCGTTCACGTCAGTGGCCTAATCGATTCCTAAGAGCACATGATAGGGATTGTTGTCGTCAACAATCTCTATCACTTCAAAGTCTTCTGGCGCACTTGCTCCTATAATATCCACAGTGATTCCCTGCAATCTCCCCATGGGTATTATCTTTTGTTGGTTTGCCATTCACAGGTGGATAGGAGATCATTGCAACATAGGCCTTCCCATGTGCTCCCATGTCTGCTTCAGTAGAATGTTTGCTTCCGACCCTAGGTCCAGAATTACTTGGTCCATCTCATATTCTCTAATCTGTGTGGTCAATCTCATTTCTCTTCCCGTCCTCATCACATGCTTGCCAATCTTTCACACTATGTGCGGTTCTCCTATCGTGGTCCTAGTGCACCTATTAATGAGTTCCTGTAGCCCCTTTACAACCTTGCTATCACATACTAGCTTCATGCATGTTTCTAGGAACGTCGTGAGCATCGAAGGGTCCATTTCTGGCTCTGGTCTATCTTTTCTTCCTGAAGTGGATGCATCAGTGAAGCTCTTCCTAGCTTCCATGAAGGCTTCCTTAGCACGCTCCAAATCAAGCTCTGGTTCTTTCATCAGAGCCTTGCGAGCCCAAGTACTATCTTCAATATGTTTACCTTTATCATCTCCTATTGTAATTCTGCTTTGGAGAACAATGTTCACATTAGGGTCTTCCTCGCGTGGCTCAGACCTCATCATCTGTAGGTTCTGAGTCGGGGGAGGTTGGAGTGCTCCCTCCGCACAGCCTAACTGTCAGCATAGGACAATCCTCCGTCTCATGATCAAACAAGGTACAATACAAACACGATGGACGCATTGGATTCATACAGTCACGGGCATAATTTCCTGGCACCTCACAATTGTAACATATCAAATGTCCGTCACCTCTTCCAGGTCCTCCTCCACCTCGGTCTCATCTGTGCCCCTAAAATCTAGTTCATGCTACTCCTGCGTTTTGGTCAAGGGGCCGCGTTCTGGCCTAAACTCTGTAGGTGGTAGTCTTATCCATCATCAACTCATAGCTCCTACGGGTGCGCTCATCATGTCCAACCGATCTACAAAAGTTACAAAACGACTATTGCAGTTTCTGCGTGTACTTATGCAACAGATGATAGTTGTCTGTAACATGCTTTCCTACTATTTGACAAATCGCGCACAACAAAGAAGGTGCCGAGCTAGGTCCTTCTTGTGCCTCCGATATTAGTGGCATCGACCCTCCTCACACGAGGTAATTCGTGAACACTGGGTAGTGGTCTTTGTCATGTCCTTGACCCTTGCATTTTACATGCCAAACTTCTTCGCACACTTGCGAGCAAGCTACCCTATTCTGTTTTAGACTCTGCATCTCAAGGCATAAGTTTTTCAAATGCGTGTGGATTTGCTAAACTCGTAGGTTAGGATCCAGTATCGAGGTCTCATGCAACCTCATCGCAATCTCCTAGGCATATGCCTGATTTGTTAACCTCTATTGTGACAACATTTTCCTCAAATGTGGCATTAGCGGTTATACAAACCATTTGCAGTGCTATCCATCTGTCAAAGACATATTAGCTTCGCAAATTGTGCACTTCAGTCTCTGATCCAACTCCCAAGGGGTCTCGCCTAGTAGCATTGTGATCTCTTTGAATCTAATGATAAACTGCGCCTCTAACTTTGGCCCGTTGAATTCTCTGTTCAACGCAATTTGGATATTCGTGATCCTTGCATTCAGATTGTCATTAGAATGCTTAATATACCAGGTCAACACGCAATCCTGTTGTTATCACTCAGGTTTTCCCTGAAGGTTAAGAAAGGGATATGGCTGAGGTAACCACAAACCAACTTTGGATTGCAGGTTCTAGCCAACTTGCAATTAGAGAGGGCTCTCTCTTTTAGATTTAACTTTGTTTGAAAGGATTTCAGGCTAGGTCTTGGGCTCAGGGGGTTCTTTGTTTTGTTTTGGTGGGAAAATTGATTCTTCAAGTGGAGAGGCAGTGTATACTCTAAGTTTCTCGAACCATTGGGTGTGGAGTCAAGGATGAGAAAAGCTGTTATATTTCTTTAAACACAGTGACAGAAGATGGAGCAGGATAGCTGAGGTCGAAGCAACTTTCAAGTTTTATGGATGGGAGAGATGCCAAGCAATGAGAGGCAGTTAAGAATCTCTCAATTGGCTTAACAGAGGATATGACAGAGCGCTACCCAGGGGCAGTTAAGAATCCCTAGATAATTTGCAAACACAGGTAAATTGCGGTAAATATGAGCCGGGAGGAATTCATATTCATAACCAATTCATTGAGACGAAAACACAGAGAAATAGCAGAAATTGAGCATAGAGAGTGTTTAAACTTATTCTAGGCTATTCTTTCTTCCTGATATTTAGATAATGGTAAACACATAAACAGAGATAAGAGGCACTTATTGCTTCAGGCCGCAGCGCAGGAATTCCACCTTCAACTCTTAAAAAAATTCATCAACAACAGATAGTTCGTTCTCCGAGCTTTCAGCAATCTTTGATTATGGAAGAACTCAGGTGTACAATGTGAGTCTCTCATGAAATTCTCAATTGACCAACCCTTAAAACTATACAGAGGGTGGTATATATAGGGCAAAACTTTATATCTACTGCTTTTATTACAACTTGACCTAATCAGGTCATAAAACATCATTTATTGACCTAACTCTATCTGGAATTAAATGCAAAAAATCTCTTGAGCGGCGCTGAGGGTCGTCGTATCAGAATTGAGTGAATGATGTGGTCCTTGGTGGCTTGGTGTAGTGTCTTCTGAAATAAATATGCATGGGTTCCTGTTCCTCGAAGCCTGCCTGCATTTAAGTTTAAGCTGTGATTTGAGTGCAGGAATGGGCTTTAGCTGCCTGATTTGACTTCCTGATGGGCTCATTAATTCTTAGCTGCTTCGAGCCACTAAAATATCTTCGGCTAATACTCTTTGGCGTCTTCTCCTTCTCTGATACTCTTTGACAAAATCTGGGCTACTGATCTGATGTACTGCGGGTCTAATCACGATTTAACGGCCGTTGTTCGGCCTCTGCACCTTTGAAATTGTTTTCTGATCCTTTCGGCCTGCTCTGTGAAGAAAACTGATCATTTCTGCGCCTTTTCGGGCTTCCTGGGGCTGCATGGAGCAAAGATTCCTTAAAGATTCCCTGAAGATTCTCCATTTTGGCCCAAAAAATTAAGCGATGAGCGATTTGCGCTAGGCAAATCGCTCATCAAAAACTGGCTCAGAATTCGAGTCGGGGCTCCGAAGTGCGATTTTCACGCCTCTGTGTCCAAAAAGGGTTGATGACGTCAGCATGATGTCAGCATTGTATGGCGGGTGACGTCAGCATGGCGATGTGGCGAGATGACATCAACATGATGTCATCACGTACGGATGATGATGTGGCAGGTACGGTGGCGGGACACGTGGCAGTGACATGGCAGGAGGCCATGCAGGCGGGTGACTCATCGGGTGACTGTACAAGGGGGGTGATGTGGGCTGTTGACTGTGCAGGGGGTGACGTGGGCTGGTGACGTCACCAGGCGGGGCGGTAAGCGGTATGTGCCGCACCGCTTATGGGGGATGGCGGTTTTGGAGGGAGGGGCTCCGCCACAGCCCGACGCTTGATGCGTGGCGGGAGTACGGCGGCGAAACCGCCGAAATCCCATACGTTAAAGGCCGGGTGCGTCAGGGATAAGGATGGCCGCCAGCCGTAGATCTGCGGGGCTGTGGATCGGACGGCTGGCGGCGGACGCGACGGGATATGGGGTTAACGGGCGGGAATATTCACAGGAATATTCCGAATTTAATATGCGCGGCGGATGGGTTATAAGCTTAGGAAAACGGGTTTACGGGGTTAAATAAAGGCGCGGGTTAATAATTATGCACAGGAACTTTGGGTTAGGGGCAGAATGTGGGTTTTTACAGCGGTGGGGTGAAATTTTACAAGAGGAAGGTGAAAACATGGGTTTTTTTTTTTTTTTTTTGGGGGGTTTTTAGGGTTAAGGGAGAGGTTGCTAGCTGACCAGATGTCAAACTAGTTCCTCAATGACACGGATGGGCTAAAAACAGTCCCAGATGGACTGTGATTTCCCTGACTTAGTATAATTATGGCTATAATGCCAGGGATGGGATATTTACATAGGGGAGTGTTATATACATGATTTTTAGTAGGGGAAAGGAAAAATTGTTAGGGAGCTAGATAATAACGTTAAAAGTTAATATGGAAATGAAGAGAGGGCGCTAAGGTGTGAGACCTTATGCCATTTGGGGAAAAGAAGACTCACAGATGATGAGTGAGCAGTCCTTGAGTGAAGAAGATCCTCACCAAGGCACATGTCACGGAAACGATGTTACTGACAGGCTCAAGCAGATCTTCACCTCTTGGGGGATGTTAGTAAGTGACTTGGGGGGGGGGGGGAATGAGAAGAGGGGGATGTTAATGAATCTTCAGCCTGAGTACCTTCATGAAATTGCAAAACGGCCTGATAACTATGATCTGGAAGAATAAGACATTGTGAGGTACTAAATTGATCACTGTTCATCACTCTGCCATCGAACGGCTATCTACCCAGCCTACTGTCCTAACATTTTTTCTTCTTTTTATTTTGGGTGCACTTGGACTTGCAGACCCAGATTCAAAATTTTTTCTTTTGAATTTTCCTATCTAGATCTGCAGTTATTTCTGCCAGGGCCCAGATTAAACAGTTGGGTCCCTTTGATTCTCTACCTATCTACAAATCTGCCAAGATTAAACTATTTGGATAGATGTCATTCTCTATATTCTAAAACAGGAAATTGAAACCTAGGGAAGCCAGGATTAGACGGTCTGGACCCCCCTTTAAGAACTTCTTCAAAACTGGAACAACTCATCAAAATTGGAAACAACAGTAACATTTGAATTGGCATACTCTATTGCTTCTTCTCTGGTTTTTCTTCTCTGGAAATATGGAACCTTGCTGCAAGAAAGATGACATATTTGGCATGTAAAAATGTCAATCATGAAATATGAAACCTGTTGCAACAGGAGGCTAACAGTGGCTCCACTTGGGGATGGCTTTTCCTTGTGAAAGGTCAAGAACAGCAGGTCAGACTGCCTTGATCTCTGTTGTCACTGTAAATTGAAAATAACTTCTTCGCTCTGGTTGTTAGAAATATAAAACTTTGTGACAAAACGACCTTCTCCTCAATTGAATCTTTGTGAACTGCTTAGCAATGCCTGCTTTCTTCTGCGTGCTGTATTATTATGTACAATCCTACCTGAGAATATATCTTTGAAAACATGGATTGCAAATTGATGTACTTCCTTCAGCTTAGGTGTGAAATAAATAGCTGAAGTCTTTCCTCTTCTGTTAACCTTTTCTTGCCTGAAAATTGCAAGTGCAAAACAGCTTCTCTTTGGCCCGAATTGCTGTTGTGACGTTGTTACTCTTGTTGCCTTGCTTAGATTGATACAGAGATGGGTCTTTGAAAACTGGACAATCAGCACCGGCTGTGCCTCCATGAATTTACTATTGTTCCTTCAATAATCGGTCTGTTTATCAAAATGAATTAAAAACAGTGCTCATATATACACAATATAACTGTACAAATATATTTACAGGACTTTCATTGTTTTAACAACAAGGATCGTGATAATGTTTCAACATCCTGCCATTCACAGGGCCTTCTTCAATAGTGCTGTCCTCCATAGATTTGAGAAAATAGGTGTTGTTTCCTTGAACAGCAGAAATAATAAATGGGCCTTTCCACAGGAAATCAAACTTTGCATGCTTGCCTTTGTCTTCTCTTCTTGAGTCCCACTTTAGAACTTTGTCATTAATTCTGAAATCTTCAGCTTTAGCTCTCTTGTCAAACATCTTTTTGAGCTTTTCTTGCAAAATCTGTGCTCTGTCATATACTTGTTCTCTGGTTTGCTGGAGATGGATCGTCTGATTAATTCTTCTTTGGATGTCATTTGGTTCTGCCTGAATCTCTTGCAACAGCTTGATGGTGGGAATGCCGAGGGATGAAGGAAATCTAGCCTCCATGCCATATACCAGCTCATAAGGGCTCATTCCAATTGATCTTTTGTTTGAAAGTCTGTCTGCCCATAGGGCATTCACCAGCTTTTTGTGCCAGTTTTTCTTGTTTTCTTCTAGCATTTTCTTTATGATGTTGATGAGGCTCTTGTTAGATGATTCGGCCAATCCATTGCCTTGATGATAATATGCTGTAGAGTGGCCCAGGGTGATATGAAACTTATGGAAAAAACTGATCATATTTTTGGACTTAAAGGCAGCGGCATTATCAGTGATGATTTTCTCAGGACAGCCAAATCTAGAAAGGATGTTGCATTCAAGGAATTGGATAATGATGGTATCATTGGCTTGTCTATAGGGAATGGCTTCAACCCACTTGGTGAAATAATCGGTGGCTGTTAGGATCCATTTGTGTTGGCCTAAGGAAGAGGGATGGATTTCTCCAATGAAGTCAAGACCCCATTGTTGAAAAGGTTTTTCGGTGGAGATTTGTTTGAGGGGTAGGGGCAATAATTTTCTCTTGCCTTCAAAAATTTGGCACTTATGACATGTTGTGGAAAATTTTTTAACATCTGCAAAAAGAGTGGGCCAGTAGAAACCAGCCCTCAGGATTTTGTCTGCTGTGGACTTCCAGTAGAGATGTCCTCCACAATCACCTGCATGGAATTCTTTCATGACATTGTTGGTTTCATTCATGGTTAAGCAATTTAACAATATACCTTCATGATTTCTCCAAAATAATGCACCATCAACAACACAAAATCTCAACGCTTTCATCTTCAAAAATCTTTTCTTTGTTCTGGACAATCCTGGGGGAGCACACAGGTTTAACAATACAAAGCAAATATCAGTGTACCAGGGGCATTGCAGAAATATTTCACTGATCTGTGGAGTCGCCAGCTCCGGTTCATTGTCCAGCTGGTTAATGTCTAAGACCTGAAAGTTTGTTTCGGACATCAGTTTAGCTAAACCTTGTCCCTTTATCAGCTTGGTTGGTTTTATTTCAATGTCGTATTCGAGGATACTTGCAATCCACTTACCTCTTTTGCCTTCTAATCCGTCTTGATTCAGTATGTCTTTTACAGCAGCGTGTGGGACGTAGGCGATCACGTGTGAGTACAGTATGTACACTCGAAAATCCTTGATGGCCTTGATAAGCGCATAGGCCTGTTTTTCCATTATCGGGTACTTCAGTGGGGCATCTCTTAAGGCTCGGCTGAAAAAAGAAATTGGCTTTTCAACTCCCTGTTCATCCTTTTGCAGCAGGACAGCAGCTATCGTATGCTCGGACGCAAATGAAAATATGATGAAATCTTTATCGAACTATGGACTAGTTAGGACAGGGGTTTGAGTTAAGGCAGATTTGATACTCTCAAATGCTTGCTTAGCTTCCAGGGACCATCTTACCTTGGCATCCTTCTTTAACATGTTGTTTAATAGTCTTATTAATTCGGCCAGGTTTGGAATGAATCTTCTCAAGAAGTTGATTTTCCCAAGGAATGCTTGTAACTCTTTTATGTTTCTGGGGTATGGGATTTGGAGGATGGCTTGTATTCTCTCAGGATCAATTCTGATCCCATCTTTTGATATGATGTGGCCAAGTAATTTTCCTTCCTCAAGGCCAAATAAGGACTTCTTAGGATTTAAGGAAATTCCATATTTTCTGCATGTTATGAAAATTTGCCTGAGATGCTTGAGATGTTCTTCATCAGATTTGGAAAATACGGTTAAATCATCGAGGTACACAACTAAAAAATCGTGTATTTCTTTTGCAAATGCAATATCCATTGCTCGTTGGAAAGTAGCACCAGCGTTTTTAAGTCTGAATGGCATTTTTACATACTTAAATGTTCCCCAGGGTGTGGTAAAAGTTGTTTTGTCTTGGTCATCTGGGTGAACAAGTATTTGGTTGAAACCTGAAAATCCATCTAATAAAGAGATTCTAGATGATCCCACTACTCTCTGCAATATGTGGTCCATCTTGGGCAAAGGATAGTGGTCTTTTAAGGAGACTTGGTTTAAGTTTCTGAGGTCTACACAAAGTCTGATTTCTCCTGTCTTTTTTCTTGTAGGAACAAGATTGGACACCCACTCTGAGAATCTGATAGGTGCTATAATGCCTGCTTCCCACATCCTTTTTACTTCTTTTTCAATCGGGGGAAGCAGCACGGGGTTGATTCTTCTCAACTTCTGTTTGAAGGGCTTCTGATTGGGCTTCAATGGGATAGTGTGCTGAATCACTGATGTATCATAGGACTTCAAGTCCTCATAGCTCCAAGCAAATACATCTTGAAATTCTTTGAATAAGTCAATGTACTTGGGCTTTTGATCGAGTGGCAAATTTTTGGACAGTTTGATCATTTTTGGATTCTCTGGTGTCCCAATGTTGTGTTCTTCAATTTCCGTGTTTATTGGTTGCAATTTTGGTTTTCTGGGAACGTCATTAGAATCAAACATGTCTTCTAGTGGAGTTAGCCCAGCGGGCAAAAAATTATCCTTTAGGTCAATGATTTCTACTTCTGTTTTGTCTATTTCTTCTGCCTGTGTTTGTCTTAGTTGTTCAATGTTTTCATTGTCAAAAACGGTTGGCTTCAGAATCAGTTTGGCTGTTGCAGCATCTAAAGCTTGCTGACTTTCATTTCTCTGTTGTTCAGAATCTGTCATGGCATCCGTGTCAATGTGTATATTTGAGAATTCGTGCGCAAGGGTAAGGAAATTGTTAATCTGGGCATCATTCTCGAACACTTGCCAATCTCTTACATTATTTGGGACGGTGGGTCTATGTTTTATTTCGGCTGTGAAGTGATGATTCGGGTCAGAAGAGAGCTTGCATGTACTCGCGAAGGTGGCTAGGCTGTGTGCATGAATGTTGTGATTTCTGGAAATCTTGTCAAGCTTGAATTCAGTGAATGACTGGAGCATGTCAATAGCAGATGTTCTATAGGCTCTCATTCTATTGTCATTGGTAACAAAATTACCTTTTATCTGTTGTATGACTAGATCAGAGTCACCTAAGATAGATATTTTTACAGCACCTAGGGTTTTCAACAGTTTAAGGCCTAACAGCAGAGCCTCATACTCTGCCATGTTATTTGTGCATTTGAAATTCAGTCTATAGGCATGTCCTTCTACATGGTTATCATATGTATTGTGAATCCAGACACCTGCCCCTGCTCCTAACTTGTTAACGGAGCCATCAAACTCTAAGAACCATGTGATTTCATGCCTGTTGACAATTCTAGGAGTGTTATCCGAATCGGGGTTGGGCAGGTCTAAATTTTTTGTTTGGGCATGTTCTTGTAACATGCTGGTTGCATTTACTGTTTTGACAATCTTTTTATTATGGGTAACCACTTCTTCACTGTTGTACACTTGTTGTTCTAGAGCGAAAGGCTCCTTATTGGTGGGCAGATCCAAATCATCATTAAATAAAATGAAAGAATCCATATCAGAATGGATCGAATAAATGGGAAAATTTTTAGGCTTGCTTTCACTACTCACTACATATTTCATGAGCGTTTCTCTATACAGTGTCTTTGGTTGCCCAAAGAATGAAATGGTAGCATAGGAAAGGTCTAGTTGAAGGGATCCTTGAAGCTTCGCTCCCCATGATCTTGACAGGAGCATACCATACTTGGGAGGAATATCAGCGACCACTACATCCATGAGAATGGTCTTGTTCAGATATTGGACTAGGGAAACACATAGGTCTTTGATGAGACCTAGACATTTCACTTGACTTGAGTCAAATGAGTATAAATCTTTGTAAGGTCTTGTAACATCAAGGTTAAGTTTTTCCATTACTGCTTTGGGCATAAGATTGTGTGATGCCCCTGAGTCAAACATAGCATTGTGTAAAACTTTGTCATGTATATGCAGACTGATATAAAAGGGTGGGACAGGTCCATAGGTAGATTTTCCGTTAACCTCTGGGCCAAATAGCAGTTCAGGGGAATCATCCAAAACATTTACATCATCTTTATTTTCTGGGATTTGCAATGATCTTTGAATTTGTTGCCTATACACATCGTGTTTAGCCAACTCTGAAAGAGGAATGGCTATCTTGAGTTTTCCAATCTCTGTTTCTAAACTAAAAGGCTTCTCCAGGGGAGTCTTGGTATTGGCATTGGCAGTTTTTCCCTCTTCATTTGAATTCTCAGCGACTTGCTCTTGTTTATCAATGTTATGGGATTTATTTGCTTGCAGTTTGGCAATCTTAGGAATATTTTTTGGGACGTTGTTTGAGTTTTGTTTTGAGAAAGGAGGTGTCAAATGCTGCTCAACAGCAGGCTGCGTGTCTGTTATGTCCTCTACAGTCACTTGACTGGAGTTTGAGGCAGTCGTGTCAGCTGGTTGGGTTATGATAGCTGTGTTTTTAATTTTGTTGGACTGTTTGGTTTCCTTTGTCTTGCTGGGCTCAGAGATGTCGATGGTCCTAGTTCTGAGCTTATATTGTTTGTGTACTTCATATACAGCAGTATCATAACCTTGTTTAAAATCAAAAGATTTGCCAGTTTTAGTTTGAAATTGCTTATCATCGTGTTCATTCTGGTCTTCTTGTGTCAGGAAAGTTTGATGCTCACCCTTTAGATCCATTACATTTATGTGATCGTCTTCTATAGGCTGACTGGATGTGGATCCTTCTACGTAGTTATCTTGAAAAGGGGGTCTAATATCCTGGTCTTGGTTAGGCCTACCAGCATTTATGTTCTGTGTCTTCCTAAAATTCGGGTTTCTTATAGTGTTGGACTGCTGCCCTTCCCATGATGCTTTTCTCTCAACATGTTCTACTCTTTCTCCTAGTCTTTGCAGGCCATTAATGATAGCGTCAAGTTTCTGGTCAAAGGCTGAGGGTTCTTCCTTAAAGATGGTTCTCTTTTCCATTCTTGCTCTGTTTCTTTTGGCAATTAAGTTGGCTTCTACCATGACGGCGACCTTTTGCGCGTCTTCAAGGGTTGCGGGAGCTCTTTCTTTCAGCTGATATGCCATATCAGGGTCAAAACCGTCGGGAAATTTGTATAAGGCTAAATCGGGTGGAGGTCTTAAATTCTGTGGTATCGCGTTATATACATTGTTGAATCTTGCACAGTACTCCAAAACGGTCTCTTGAGGACCTCGTTTGATTGTATCATATTCAGCTAGTATGTGCAGAGGATCTTTCTTTTTCTCCCATCTGTTGGTAAAGGCTAGGTAAAGCTCGTCAGGAGTGGTTATAGAATTTGCAGCAAGTGATCTGAACCAAGTTCTCACATCACCTGTCAGGCTCTGGACAAAAATTCTCATTCTCACGCTGTCATCATCTATTTCATAGTTCTCAAAATAGTCTTGCATCTTTTTGGCATGTTGAATAGCTGTGAAGGCACCAGTGGAATCAAAATATGTGATTTTGGATTGGTAATCTTGAGGCAAGGCTGCAGTGTTAGCAGGTAATTGCAGGGGTGCATATCTATTAGCCATATTTGCAGGGTTTATAGGAATGACCGGGATAACTGGAACAACGGGAACGACTGGTACAATAGGGGTAATAGGAACGGTAGTAACAACAGTGGTTGTAATGGGAATATGTGCGGTGAATGAAGGTGTGAAGGGAGGGCTTTGGGATGTAGATGATGAGCTAGGGGAAGCAGGGGTGGACCGGAATAAAACCTTGACAGGAGTTGGAACAGAGCTAGGGTGAGTTGTTTCAGGACTCAAATCAGCAAAATTTTCCTGTCTTTGTTGCTTCCTAAGGATTTTAGGGATTATGTTAGGGTTTTGAAAAACCGCTGGGGGATCTGGGTCTGGATTTGACCTTGTGTATCGCGGGTTTTTCTTGGGAGCCAGCTTCCGAACTTGTTTTTTGGGTATATTTTTTGGAATATTTTGTATTTACCGGGGCCAGATAAGATTTTGAAATGGCTGTGTATATCTTAAAATTAGCACGAAGATTGACTGAAGCAGCTTTTATCTAGACCTGTTAATGTAAAACAAAAACAATTTCAAAGGCTTCTTGGCTGACATTCAGGCTTCATCTATAGTTTTAGGAAATATACAGCAATTAGAAAATCAATTTCTACAAGGGATTTTTTAAACCTTCTTCGTGAAACTTTATAAAATTAACTGAGGAAGTTCCCCAGTGGAGTCGCCATTATGTTATCACTCAGGTTGTCCCTGAAGGTTAAGAAAGGGATACGGCCGAGGTAACCACAAACCAACTTTGGATTGTAGGTTCTAGCCAACCTGCAATCAGAGAGGGCTCTCTCTTTTAGATTTAACTTTGTTTGAAAGGATTTCAGGCTAGGTCTTGGGCTCAGGGGGTTCTTTGTTTTGTTTTGGTGGGAAAATTGATTCTTCAGGTGGAGAGGCAGTGTATACTCTAAGTTTCTCGAACCATTGGGCATGGAGTCAAGGATGAGAAAAGCTGTTATATTTCTTTAAACACAGTGAGGGAAGATGGAGCAGGATAGCTGAGGTCGAAGCAACTTTCAGGTTTTATGGATGGAAGAGATGCCAAGCAATGAGAGGCAGTTAAGAATCTCTCAATTGGCTTAACAGAGGAGATGACAGAGCGCTACCCAGGGGCAGTTAAGAATCCCTAGATAATTGGCAAACACAGGTAAATTGGGGTAAATATGAGCCGGGAGGAATTCATATTCATAACCAATTCATTGAGACGAAAACACAGAGAAATAGCAGAAATTGAGCATAGAGAGTGTTTAAACTTATTCTAGGCTATTCTTTCTTCCTGCTATTTAGATAATGGTAAACACATAAACAGAGATAAGAGGCACTTATTGCTTCAGGCCGCAGCGCAGGAATTCCATCTTCAACTCTTCAAAAAATTCATCAACAACAGACAGTTCGTTCTCCGAGCTTTCAACAATCTTTGATTATGGAAGAACTCAGGTGTACAATGCGAGTCTCTCATGAAATTTTCAATTGACCAACCCTTAAAACTATACAGAGGGTGGTATATATAGGGCAAAACTTTCTATCTACTGCTTTTATTACAACTTGACCTAATCAGGTCATAAAACATCATTTATTGACCTAACTCTATCTGGAATTAAATGCAAAAAATCTCTTGAGCGGCGCTGAGGGTCGCCGTATCAGAATTGAGTGAATGATGTGGTCCTTGGTGGCTTGGTGTAGTGTCTTCTGAAATAAATATGCATGGGTTCCTGTTCCTCGAAGCCTGCCTGCATTTAATTTTAAGCTGTGATTTGAGTGCAGGAATGGGCTTTAGCTGCCTGATTTGACTTCCTGATGGGCTCATTAGTTCTTAGTTGCTTCGAGCCACTAAAATATCTTCGGCTGATACTCTTTGGCGTCTTCTCCTTCTCTGATACTCTTTGACAAAATCTGGGCTGCTGATCTGATGTATTTCGGGTCTAATCACGATTTAATGGCCGCTGTTCAGCCTCTGCACCTTTGAAATTGTTTTCTGATCCTTTCAGCATGCTCTGTGAAGAAAACTGATCATTTCTGCGCCTTTTCGGGCTTCCTGGGGCTGCATGGAGCGAAGATTCCTTAAAGATTCCTTGAAGATTCTCCATTTTGGCCCAAAAAATCCTGCGATGAGGCACAAATCGCTCATCAAAAACTGCCTCAGAATTCGATTCCGGGGCTTCGAAGTGCGATTTTCGCGCCTCTGCGTCCAAAAAGGGCTGATGACGTTAGCATTGTATGGCGAGATGACGTCAGCATGATGTCATCACATACGGATGATGACGTGGCAGGTACGGTGGCGGGACATGTGGCAGTGATGTGGCAGGAGGCCGTGCAGGCGGGTGACTCATCGGGTGACTATACAAGGGGGGTGACGTGGGCTGTTGACTGTGCAGGGGGTGACGTGGGCTGGTGACGTCACTAGGCGGGGTGGTAAGCGGTATGTAGCGCACCGCTTATGGGGGATGGCGGTTTCGGAGGGAGGGGCTCCGCCATAGCCCGACGCCTGACGCGTGGCGGGAGTACAACGGCGAAACCGTCGAACTCCCGGACGTTAAAGGCCGGGCGCGTCGAGGATAAGGATGCCCGCCAGCCGTAGATCTGCGGGGCTGTGGATCGGACGGCTGGCAGCGGACGCGACGGGATATGGGGTTAACGGGCGGGAGTATTCACAGGAATATTCCGAATTTAATATGCGCGGCGGATGGGTTATAAGCTTAGGAAAACGGGTTTACGGGGTTAAATAAAGGCGCGGGTTAATAATTATGCACAGGAACTTTGGGTTAGGAGCGGAATGTGGGTTTTTACAGCGGTGGGGTGAATTTTACAAGAGGAAGGTGAAAACATGGTTTTTTTTTTTTTTTTTTGGGGGGGGGGGTTTTAGGGTTAAGGGAGAGGTTGCTAGCTGACCAGATGTCAAACTAGTTCCTCAATGACACGGATAGGCTAAAAATAGTCCCATATGGACTGTGATTTCCCTGACTTAGTATAATTATGGCTATACTGCCAAGGATGGGATATTTACATAGGGGAGTGTTATATACATGATTTTTAGTAGGGGAAAGGAAAAATTGTTAGGGAGCTAGATAATAACATTAAAATTTAATATGGAGATGAAGAGAGGGCGCTGAGGTGTGAGACCTTATGCCATTTGGGGAAAAGAAGATTCACAGATGATGAGTGAGCAGTCCTTGAGTGAAGAAGATCCTCACCAAGGCACATGTCATGGAAACGATGTGACTGAGAGGCTCAAGCAGATCTTGACCTCTTGGGGGATGTTAGTAAGTGACTTGGGGGGGGGGGGAATGAGAAGAGGGGGATGTTAATGAATCTTCAGCCTGAGTACCTCCATGAAACTGAAAAACTGCCTGATAACTGTGATCTGGAAGAATAAGACATTGTGAGGTACTAAATTGATCACTGTTCATCACTCTGCCATCGAACGGCTACCTACCCAGCCTACTATCCTAACATTTTTTCTTCTTTTTATTTTGGGTGCACTTGGACTTGCAGACCTAGATTCACAATTTTTTCTTTTGAATTTTCCTATCTAGATCTGCAGTTATTTCTGCCAGGGCCCAGATTAAACAGTTGGGTCCCTTTGATTCTCTACCTATCTACAAATCTGCCAAGATTAAACTGTTTGGACAGATGTCATTCTCTATATTCTAAAACAGGAAATTGAAACCTAGGGAAGCCAGGATTAGACGGTCTGGACCTCCCTTTAAGAACTTCTTCAAAATTGGAACAACTCATCAAAATTGGAAACAACAGTAACATTTGAATTGGCATACTCTATTGCTTCTTCTCTGGTTTTTCTTCTCTTGAAATATAGAACCTTGCTGCAAGAAAGATGACATATTTGGCATGTAAAAATGTCAATCATGAAATATGAAACCTGTTGCAACAGGAGGCTAACACCTGCAAAGTGCTAACCAGTGTTGCTTTCTTTCTGTTATCATCTGTAACTCCCTGCGCTTCCTATACAGCCCTTGTCATGAACTAAAACTGGTCTGGATCTTCATTTCCTACTCCCTTAAACACCAACAACTTTATCACGCTTGCCATATTGACTCGCGATGGTGGCAGAGGTGGTATAGGTGTAGATAGGGGTAAATGCGGTGAAGCTGGTGGTGATGTGGGTGGGGGTGGTATGCGTGGAATCCTATTCCTTATCAAATTTATCGCACTTCTTGGTGAGACCTTCGCGAGCTCTTCCTCGTCCCCTCATGGAGGTGAAATCAAGGGGCTAGTTTCTAGTTCTGCACTACCTTCATTTTTGTAAACTCTCCCACTTCGCATAGCCACGAACATCAATGTATTCGCATAATCCACTTTTCACATAGTAGCATTTTAATCCAAGTGTTCATAGACTTAACGTACTTACAATGCGGTCCTTTGAGAGAGCATCACTCTACCTCGCTATTGCTGATTGAAGTATCTACCGCAAACTCAGTAATGAATCCTCCTATAATCTGATCGAGCCAGTGCACAATATTATCCTCCCATAGTTCCAATCTGCGCACCAACTCTGGGGTCCACACAATAGGATTACCGAGCTTACACCTTCCTTGGCTATCTGCTGGCTTCGCAATCCACTCGTACAGCTCAGTAGGGAAATATGTGAAGAAAATTTTGTGGATATCTATGTACAGGTAGCAGTGTAACCACTCTTCTTTTGATAGTCATGGATTCCTGTTCTCCTGTGCCGTGAATTCGTGAATTCTCCTGTCCAACCAACCTTCAATTTCTTTCTTAGTTGGATTCCAACGATAGGACATTAGACATCTCTATGCAAATTATGGTCCCAGTAATGGAACCATTTATTGGCTTGATGCGGCTTTACCCAGGTTCAGAGTTATTTAGCCAAACAAATCCCTGTTCTACTAGCCCTTTTAGCAACAGTCCATGGAGCAGGGACTGAGGTCTCACCAAAAGCAGTATGGGGGGATGATGGAACCAAGTTTCCACACCCTTGGGATGTTTGACGGGTCGATTTAGTCCAACTGTGAATACCTTCGCGCAGGTCACTTCGCGTACTTTCCTTACCTATGGGGCCTTCGTGCCTTGTTATACTTGACTTCGCTCAGCCCTAACCAGGTAATGAGGAGCTTCGCGCTGCTGATCTACACTATTTCCCCAAGTCACACCATGGATCTTACTTATCTTCTTATAACAGTTAGTTATCTCCACATAAACAGACACCTTATATTATATTCACTTACTTAGCACATTCATATAAGTTCGTGTAGAAAATAAATAGTTAACTTGAAATTCACACCCATTATACTTCAATGCATAAAATAGGAAAAGATACACAAAAATACTTTAAAAATTCTCTTTATTAATGCTTCAATTGGTTACAGACTCAACCTGCCTTGTGCACTCAGCTGTATGGGTCCGCGCACTCAGTTGTGGACTACTAGGCCTCTGCACACTCAGCTGCAGAGCCTTATCCTACTCTACTACCCAAAGGTTTGACTTTACACTCAGACACAATGCTTCCTCATTAGATCTTACATCGATTCATTTCTTCTATGATGCTCTCTTTATACATAGAGCCTCACTCTATTTATACAATCCCATGGTCTGCGGACCACGGGTAGAACTCTCAAGCTGACACTACATTTACAAAAGTAAGGGCGGACAACCCTATGACTCAATTACAACTTCGCACACCGCACCCACAAATCACAAAGTATTTACATTGGACTTAGTCAAAGCTTGGGCTTGAAGCCCCAAAACTTGCCTTGAGGGGATCCCATGCCCAACATGGAGCAATGACTCTTTTGAAGCATTACCTCGTGGTGAAAGGATTATTGGCTATAGTGAGCCATTCAAATTTTATAAGATCTACTTTATGTCATAGCAAAAGGACAATAATTAGTCAAGACATGAAATTTGATGAGAAGGCTTGGTCCTTCAAGCGTTAGGGGCCTATAGGGAAGGGTGAGGAGTGATAAATGGTTATTCTTCCAAATTAGTCTCCATAAATTAGAGGGAAATCACATTCGTATTAGAAAATTTTCAATGAAAACAAAGAGCATGGGTGGCACACACACACACACACACACACACACACACACACACACACACACATTTCACGAGACATAGGAGCAAGTCAGAGATCCAAATAATTCCTTTTAAGTGAGTCATCCTATTAAGTTATGGTATGTTCTATGCTTATAACAGTTTACTTATTTTTCTTATTATATTCCACAGATTAGCAATCACATGTACATAAAGTAAAGTGCAAATAGAACATTAAACGATCGACAGAAAACAAGCCAAGACAAGACACACAAGATGTGGCAGCGAGCCAGGGAAAAACCCCACAATGTGTGGGGAAACCCTTTGATCAAATCTTCTTTTATCTTCAATAATTTAGCAAAGAGAAATAGTACAATAAATCTGATTTATATCATCAGTAGCAAACCCTAGATCAGTAGCATCAGCATTAGCGGCTTCATTATCAAAATAGGGTAGACAATATCTCACAAACCGACCGTCGGATTGACTTCATTCCACCACCAAGAGTTGCGGCTTCTAGAGGAGGTTCAGATGAACCTACAACGTAGTTCAGATGAGGAAATCTTCTAGGCCACGTAGGTCAATCTTTACTTCTGCAGTTGCAGCTTCAGTTTCAGCAGTTTTCAGCTACAAACTAGGGCAGTCGATATCTTGCAAACCGTTCATCGGATTGACTTCATTCCACCACCAAAATTTGTGGCTTTTAGAGGAGATCCAGATGGACCTATAGCATAGTTCCAAAGAGGAGATCTTCTAGGCCACGTAGGTCAATATTTTCTTCTGTAGTTGGAGCTTCAAGTTCAACAGCTTCCAGCTTCACATGTGTGAGAGAGAGACCCATTTCTGCGCAGTAGAGAAGAGACTCATTTCTACACAGTAGAGAGAGAGATGTGATGAGAAGAGTGACTGAAAATGAGGAAAATTCCTCTTATATTTATACACAACGTTGGTGTTTGAATAGATGCGACTGTTGGGCTTCTGAGCCTACATGAGTTGTAGGTCAGCTTGATAATAATTCCATAATCAAAATAAATTCATATCTCCATGAATACTTATCAGAATCGAATGATCTTTATATCAATCCTACACCTCTCGATGAGAGGAATCTAATAAAAATATTATCAGCCATGAATAAGATGACCCACATGAAGTTTTCCCTGGTTTCCAATTTTAACACTCCCTCTCAACCACGGAGAACTTCATCTTCAATCTATCTATCGATTGTTACTATTCATCCATCAAATGCACTGCCATGTAAAACTTGACCCTTGCCTTGCTATGCTCTATTCTGCTTTGTCTTGTTCTGCCCTATACTGATCGGTACTATTTTGCTCTGTTCTGCTCTGCTCTGCATTGTTCTGTTCTGCTCTACTTTTGTCTGAATTATGAAAAAGAAGAAATGATCGAGGATGTATCATACTAACTCAAAGTCAGTCTCATAGTATGTACCACTGGTCCTAGACCAGTCTCAACCAACCCGAAGTCAGTGTCATAGTGAGTACAACTCCATTGGTCCTAGACCAGTATCATCCTCCACTGACTCAAAGTCAGTCTCAGAGTGCATACCACTGGTCCCAAACCAGTCTCAGCCGACCCAAAGTTAGCTTCATAGTAAGTACCACTCCTACCACTGGTCCCAGACCAGTCTCAACCGATCCGAAGTCAGTGTCATAGTATGTACCACTCTCACTAGTCCCAGACTAGTACTGCACTCACATGAAGTCAGTCTCGAAGTATGTACATTAGTCCTAGACTAGTCTCAACAGACCTGAAGTCAACATCATAATATGGTACAACTCCTACCACTGGTCCCAAACCAGTATCGTAGTCTTAGAGAGTGTACCACTAGTCCTAGACCAGTCTCAACCGACCCGAAGTCAGTGTAATAGTATGTACCACTCTCACTAGTCCCAGACCAGTACTGCACTGACACAAAGTCAGTCTCAGAGTATGTACCATTGGTACCAGACTAGTCTCAACCGACCTGAAGTTAGTGTCATAGTATGGTACAACTCCTACCACTAGTCCCAGACCAGTATCATTGATCCCAGATCAGTGGAGGTGATCCTAGCATAGGGAGTACGGTAGATACAATGATGCATCCATCGGTACTACTATGGTCCCTAACTTCATTTCCTTGCTCATTTGATCAGATGAGAGGTACTTCCAATGAGTCCCAGTATGCATGGGTAGGATGCCTTGATAGGAGAACTAATCAATCCTGTCCTCACAGGATAACACATCAATCCTGCTACAATTTCCATGGAGAACACATCAATCTAGGCCGCCATGGAGAACACATCAATCCAAGCCTCATAGGAGAACATATCAATCTTCCTACAATCGCCATGGAGAACACATCAATCCAGGCCTCACAAGAGAACACATCAATCCTGCTACATAGGAGAGCGAATCATGCTGTTCCACAAGAGACCGAATCATCTTGTCCCACAAGAGAGTGAGTCATCTTGTTCCAATGCACACCACTAGGGGAGGGTGAGTCACCTTATGGTCGTATGTTGCTCCAGTAAGAACCGCAAGCCCTCAGAGCTCCTAGAGCTCAATGTATGCAACATGCAGTACCCTTGTACAAGGGTTTCTTGATGACTCCAATTTGTTTGGGAAAATCACAGATTAGATCTTTCCTCGGGGCTTTGACAAGGTGTATCAACCTGTACATCATCTTAATGCGATGGAGACTCCTTGCTCATCATCTTATCATATCCTAGATGATGTCTATCTGCTGGAGTAATCGACGAATATGGGATTCCTCAATAGTCAAATCCCACCTCTGGTTGTTACAGAGAATCACAATGGTATGTGTTCAAACAGCACACTGAAGAGCTTCCCCAACCAGGCAGCTTCATACGAGATCATACTCGTAGATATGTATATGGTCTTGACTATGCTTATGGCAACCGACTTCTGCTTCCTACTTATCCATTATATTGAAGCAGAATCGAAAGAGAAACAACACTAAAAAGTGCTCCAATGATCCTCCACACTACCTGCCTAATTAGCATTCCAATAATCATGCAATTTCATATTTCTGGTAGTGTATCTCAATCCATTAGTAATTGTGCCATGAAGATATCTTAGAAGATTCTTGGCATCAATGTAGTGAGGCTCAACCAAATATGAGCTCACAGTGCTAACTGCAAAGCATATGTTCGGACGGAGGTTCACCAAGAACATCAACGTGAATGAGTTTTTGAAACTCAGAGGCATTTCCCAAATCTGCTCCAACATCAATACCATATAACTTCTAAAAGTTAAGATCCTCGAGGTAGTCACAGGCTTGCAGTCCATCATACCAAATCTTTCCAGTATCTTTACCACATATTTTCCTTGAGAGAGGAAAATTTCCCTTTGCTTCTGCCATACTTCAAGTCCTTGGTCCTTCATTTCAAATTCAGAAGCCAACTCCCTCTTACATTTTTGAATGAGAGGGCCTGCACTTGTTAGAAAGAGGTCATCCACATACAAGACCAGTATGAGAGGCTTGTCATCTTCAACCTTAAAGTAAAGGTAAGGATCGGCTTCACTCCTAGTGAATCCTTGCTTCATCAAGTAGCTGTTGATCCTCTCATACCATGCTCGAGGTGCTTGCTTCAGCCCATAGAGAGCCTTCTTCAACCTGCATACATGAGATTTTTGATCATAAATTTCAAATCCTTTGGGTTTCTCCACGTAGACGTCTTCTTTTATCGAGCTGTGTAAGAACGCAGTCTTGACATCCATCTGATGTAGGTTCCATCCTTGTGAAGCGACAAGGGCTATGATCAAGCGAACGGTCATATATCTAGCAACAGGTGCAAATATCACGTCATAGTCTATACCTTCCTCCTGGGAGAAACCACGAGCAACAAAACAAGCCTTATACTTTTCCATACTTCCATCTGCTACATGCTTTATCTTGTAAAGCCATTTTAAAGTAACAACTATCTTGTCTTGGGGTAGACTCATATTCTTCAGTCATAACATCCTTCCATACTTGATGCTTGATGGCGTCTGAGAATGATTAAGGCTTATTTTGTATGATCGTGCTCATGATGGTCAGGTATCCTTGATACCTATTAGGTTTCTTACTTTCATGAAAGATTCCTTGGGGTGCATCATGTCCTTTAGCATCATCAAGTAGCCCCCTAAGCCATGAAGGCCTCTTGCTAGAAGAGGAAGGCTCATGTGGAGGAGGATCAATCGGATCCATGGGTTCTTCTACATCAGGCATTGATTCATCATCCTTTTCTTTTGGTTCCCTGGTGTCGACTTCTTGAGAGCTCCTCAAAGTCGGAAGATTGTTCACCTTGCTGAGAGCCATATCTTCGTCAAAGGTGACATCATGACAAATTACGACTTCCCTTTCACTGGCTACATAGATTCTATAGCCTTTAGTATTTTCACCATAGCCCACGAAAATTCCCTTCTTTCCAGATGCACCCAATTTATTTATTTTCTCTTTCGGCACACGAAAATATATAGGGCTTCCAAAAATTCTAAAATGAGAAACATTAGGTTTCTTACCAGTGAACTTTTCTTCAGGAGTCTTGGAACCCAATGCTATACAGTAGTGTTTGTAGTCTCAGCCCATAGAAACTTCAGAGTTCTTTGATCATGTAGCATGGCCTGGACAGCTTCCACAATCGTGCGGTTCTTCCTTCCCACCACACCATTCTGCTCAGGAGTACATGGTGTAGTAGTCTCCCTCTTAATGCTAGCCTCAGATATGCCTGAGTGAACCAACTGTAATATATTGGAGGTATTTCTTTGGCTTGAGGGGAATGGTCCCCTTTTGAGCTTTCCTTTGGCACATCCCAAACATACACCTTCTTTCTCTACTTGGAATTCGAGCATCCCTATTACCATATGTCTTACATCGGGTAGAGATTTGTAATGAAGGTGGGCAAACCTCTGATGCCAAAGTTCAGATTGAAGAGTTGTGTCACAAGACATGACACCTAGCGGACTTCCATCGACCTGATATAATCAATCAACACTAAACCTAAGAGTAAAGGCATCTTTAACATTATTTTTCCATATACATACCTTGCCATTGTTGAAGGTTACCTCGTAGCCTTTGTCTTCCATTGTCGAGATGGACACGAGGTTCTTTTTGAGTTCAAGTGCATTTAATACATTCTGGACTTTCTAGCCTTCTTGAATGGTTGTCCTCTTCCTCAATCCCCAGCTCTCCTCTTACCTTTGCTTTTGAATTTTTCATTCCTTTTATTTTCCATCAGAGGGATTTTGATCATCGTCTAGGTGTGAGTACTTTCTATCAGGGCACTCCCTTGCATAGTGACCTGCTTTATCATAGATGTAACATTGTCCTTTTCTTCCACCCTTAGGTCCAGCCTTTCCTTTTGATTTTGTCCCGGAATTATTTCTTTTCTTAGCAAGAGAAGAAAAGGCAGCAGGAGGACCTTTAGGCATGGGCATTTCTTGCTCTTCATCCCTTGTTTCTTCTTGAATGCATCTAGCCATTAATTCCTTGAAACCAGGAATTACATTATAGTTCAAAAGAGTAGTCCTGAACACGTACCACTCGGATGGTAATCCTCTAAGAGTCGTGAGTGCCATTTCCCAGTCTATCGTAGATTTCCTTGGAGGTGTACAGTTTAGAGATTTAGGCCACCAAGTGCTTGTCGATAGAGTCCTGGATGATCTTCTATTTTGACTTCTTCAGTTTTCCATTTGTTCCATGCAGCAGCAGATGCATTTGATCGAGGCTCAACAATATTGCCTTTTACATGGTCCAACACTCCTGGATCTTCTAGGGTTATATCGATAGACATCTTCCATGCGTGATAGTCATCCTTCTCACAGAGCTTGTCTTCGGCAGGAAAGAGTGTTGAGGACCACATAGTTCTTTTAGGATAGCCCTGCCAATCTTCTCTTCAGTGATTGCTCTTTCTCTTGCTCAGGCTTTCTCTTCACCTCAGCTCTGATTCCATGTTGAGTTATGGTATGTTCTATTCTTCTAACAGTTTACTTCTTTTTCTTATTATATTCCACAGATTAGCAATCACATGTACATAAATTAAAGTGCAGATAGAACATTAAACGATCGATAGAAAACAAGCCAAGAGAAGAGACACAAGATGTGGCAGCTAGCCAGGGACAAACCCCACAATGTGTGGGGAAACCCTTTGATCAAATATTCTTTTATCTTCAATAATTTAGCAGAGAGAAATAGTACAATAAATCTGATTCATATTAGTAGTAGCAAACCCTAGATCAGCAGCATCAGCATTAGTGGCTTCATTATCAAACTAGGGCAGATGATATCTCACAAACCGACCGTCGGATTGACTTCATTCAACCACCAAGAGTTGTTGCTTCCAGAGGAGGTTTATATGAACCTACAACACAGTTCAGATGAGGAGATGTTCTAGGCCATGGAGGTCAATCTTTACTTCTGCAGTTGCAGCTTCAGTTTCAACAGTTTCCGGCTACAAACTAGGGCAGTCGATATCTTGCAAACTGTTCATCAGATTGACTTCATTTCACCACCAAAAGTTGCAGCTTTCAGAGGAGATCCAGATGGAACTACAACATAGTTCCAAAGAGGAGATCTTCTAGGCCACGTAGGTCAATCTTTTCTTCTGCAGTTGCAGCTTCAGGTTCAACAGCTTCTGGCTTCACATGTGTGAGAGAGAGACCCATTTCTGCGCAGTATAGAAGAGACCCATTTCTGCGCAGTAGAGAGAGTGAGATGTGATGAGAAGAGTGAGTGAAAATGAGGAAAGTTCCTCTTATATTTATACACAACGTTGGTGTTTGAATAGATGCGACTATTGGCCTTCTGAGCCTACATCATTTGTAGGTCGGCTTGATAATAATTCCATAATCAAAATAAATTCATATCTCCATGAATACTTATCGGAATCGGATGATATTTATATCAATCCTACACCTCTCGACAAGAGGAATCTAATAAAAATATTATTAGCCATGAATAAGATGACCCACATGAATTTTTTCCCTGGTTTCCAGTTTTAACACATCCTCATGAAAAAGCACAATATCTAAAAGGGAATGACTTGAAACAATTATTAAACCTAGGTCTTTGTAGAAGATGAATAATGGGGCTAGCAAGAGAATATAGAAGTACATTTCCAATATCATTAGATGAAAATTCTTAGACGGAGAGGTTACCCCATGTATTTGGTTAATAACAAACCTGATATGCTTTGTAGTTAATACATTGAGCCAATTGATGATTGATCGAAGACAAATTCACTCAACCACTTCAAAGTATTTTCTTCACTCTTTAAAGGGCACATTTCATTATCAGTTAACATATGTTGAGGATGGAAAATCGATGTTGCATAGCTTTGTGGATTCAAAATAGCAAGGTGATGCTAGTGCTAGGAAGAGAAATTCAAGGTTTTGTTTCAACTTAGGGTCCGAAGCATAATATCCAATATCAGTTAGAAGCAAGAAACAATGACATTGATGTGTTGGATCCATTAGATTTGAGTATTATGAAAATAAACGTTTCTCAAACTCTCTACAAATATAGAAGTTCATGATCACTCTTAATATATTGACATTTGGTACAATTTTGTGCAAGATAAATTCAAGAAGGGAGCAATAGTTCTTGATTATGTTCCCTTGAATTTTCAATTTGTAAAGAATTTGAATAATCCCCTCTCAAAGGGGAAGATTGAGATGTTGAGGGAGAGACTAGGCTTAGTGGAGAACGCCTTCTCACAAAGAGGTGGTGTTATCTTTTTTCCTTTTTTTATTTGTAGTCAATTATCCTTCCTCATAAGATGAGAATATCAATATATTCATACCCGGGGGCAACAAATCCTTACCATTAGACTGATGGCTGATGGAGTTAGGCACAACACTAGTTTACTTTGGAAAAAGTTTTGTTGTCTAAGTTGCATGGTACAATGAAACGGAAATTCATACATCTGAAATAGGAACACACTCAAAAAGTGACCCCCCCAAAATCAAGAAACAAGGAAATGTTATATATATATATATATATATATATATATATATATATTACAGTGACACTTTGAAAGAAAGCATTAATGTTTTAACATTATAATTTAGAATACATATACAAATTCATGAATAATTGGGCAAGTGCTAAGACCTAAGGCCCAAAAAAAAAAATGCTTCAACAAATACCTACATATCATCAAAATAATCAATATCTCACTCTAAACATTAAAATAATATAGAAAAATCATGTAAAATCCATGTTGTGTTTAAGGGATGGGTACACTTTTATTAGGGTCATGATTAAATGTTAGTTCCATACCCTCATACATGATAGAAACATTGCAACCACCCCAATCCTAAAATCCTAATAACTATTAAGTCTACTGTATTTTGAATGGAATCTAAAAAAATTATTCTCTATATGAATGTGAGGTTGGAAACATGGAACCACTCCTAGCCATCCTAAAACAATTTACTTTAATAAAACATTCCTTATGACTACGAGGATGTGTTTGGAACATCCTTAGACCATCTTGCTATCATTCCTCAATGTATGAGTCATGAGGATAATCAACCTATGTCAATTTCCCTTTCTCAATATGTTCCTTGTAATGAACAACCTATATGTTTTGACTTTGCATGTCATTCATCTCCTTTCTTATGCCCATCCAAACATGTTCCCATGGGTGCTGAGAAGAATTAAATGTGTGAGGAAGTATTAAAGCATACATGTTTGGGATTTGATAATTCAATTCTATATACTGGAGATGGAAGACATGATCCAATGGTGTGAGTATGGCTACCCTTTTCCCTCATCTTTTTCCTCATTTATGGCCCCTTTCAATGATGCATGGTTGTGTTATTCACCAACCTCCCACCCTTTTACCTCATTATACCAATCTTGCAAAAGGAGTTGTGGTATTTCATTTCCCTTCCTCATAGTCATTCATAAGGGAAAGATTTATTTCGTTGATCTAATGATATGTTGGCTATATTTATTATATCACTATACTTGACATCCACATGTTATGCATGGTAGTGTAGTTGAATTTTATATTTCTTTTCCATAGCTAATATCATCATATTATTTTCTCATGCTATTTTAGTATGCATGTAGATTATAACTTGCATATTATATTAGATTTGATTTATGTATGGATTATTATTATCAGGAAAAAAATGGGAGATACCCTAGACCCATTGCACATGCTCTCAAAAAATTGTATTGTAATGTGTAGGTTAAATGATTGTGTTTCTAAGAGATTACTGGAGTTCTCATGAACTCCCCATTTGAGTACATGGATCATGCACTCTGCAGTGAGATCATGTCCCAGTTGGAGTCAGATGTTAGCAATCGAAAGTAGGTGACCCCTAAGAGAAATTTTTCCTCATATTCATCTCTTCTAGATGGAAATCAACAACCCTTGATACTCACCAGTATTGAATGTGATGTTCCATTCATATATCTACCAACTACATTAGTCATATGTCTCCTCTCCTATTTTAAAAGAGAACATGTTGGAAGGTGGGTAATTTGATACAAAATGTACATTATTGAGTTTACATTCAGGTGCTTAGGCTTGTTAGTATTTTGGGAATTTGACATGGATTATGGGGTAACTTAGAATAAGGAAGGGTTTTGACCATAGCCTTGTTCCCTCAGCTTAAATGGTGGGTCAATTTTCAACCCTAGTCTAGTGGTACCTCCCTTAATGGCCTGTGGACTTAGGAAGGGAACTACTTGGAAAATAATGATTGAAATGACACTAGCCTCATATCTCCTTATTCCATACTTACCATTTTCCATCTTACATTATGAGCCCCTATTCCACCTTCCTTATTTGGGTCAACTGACCATTCATTCATTGGGATTTGGCATTAACTCATCCTTTTACCTAGCTAGGTTCTAGAAATGTACCCTGGGAGGTTGATGCTAAAAGAAAGTGAAATAATATGATGTGCACGAGAAAAACAATAGAAATAATATGAAAAATATGGTTGGGACTTACAAACTAACACATGGGAAAAAGCCAAGCATGAGCTCTACCTCCATATTATGGCCATCACCGAGTTCCTAGGCCAATGTTTCCCTACCACATCATGAAAAAGGAACCGTTGCATGTCCCAAACCATGGTGGGCGATGAATTTTCCCACCAATAAGGGGCTAACAATTGCTACATATCATACAAAGTATGCACTCATTCCTTGGAGCTTCAAATAGTAATACAAAGAAGAATCAATAAAAGGTAAAAGGAAATTAAAGGGGAGGAAATAAAAGGTCGAGGCAACTCATACATCCACAATTTCTCCCTCCTCACATCTATACACCCATGATGAGGATCCCCACCATGATTATCCCTTTGGCCATGACACTTGTGATGAGAATGAGTATTGCAACAAGAATGTTGCAACTCCTGGGGCTACCAACTTTACTTTATCAACTCGGCGTTTGTACAAAATTGGAGGTGATAATGTTGTATACACAAGTAGATGCGATGGGCCCACTCTTTATCTCTACTAAGCTAGCGATAGACCACTATGGTTTCTCAAACTAGTCTTCTATTGATTCAGAAGAATTTTGATTACCAATGAAGAAAGGGGAATTTTTCACTAATTGGGAGAATTGAAATATTGTCTACAGCATTAAGGAAAGACTGAAATCAATGCTTTAAACACACCACTCATCTAACTAATTTTGAAGAGATATTTCTACAAAATAATTCTAAGCTAACATGTGTGTAACCCTAATTGTCTTATGCATGTAATATGAAAGAACTAAACATTCTATTATTGTGCACATGAATGAACACAATAACTCTTTTCTCCTTTTTGTCCCTTTTTTGTGAAAATGTGAATATTAAATCTTCTTGGTGGTGTGGCAGGTGGGTTAGAGATGGCGGTGAAAGTTCAGATGACTTGGGAGGCAAGTAGGGGTCTTCTCATATCTTCCTGGATGCTTTTTCCACATATCAGCTTCAAAACAGGCCACTACACGTCGTCCTACAGGATGTCCTAATGCTTCCTATAGGATGTCCTAATGCTCCTACAGGATCCCCTTTATTCCTACAGGATCAGGCTGAGATAAATATGAGTGATTTGGAATGTGGTATAGGGCTTAGGGAAGGTCAATGATGGAAGAAACAAGGCAAGGGGGTGGCTAGGACTTCCTCAGAGATCAAACCAAAGTTTGTAAGATGGTTGGATTTTCTCAACAAACCTGGAAAGTTGTCCTTATGGAATGATGAATTGGTTGATGAACTTAGTGGATTTTGGTGATCATGGATGGATGAGGTTAGGTTGGGGTTGCTGGCATGAGATCTTCCTGCACTATTGAATCTCCTACAATAGATAGATCACTGGAATTTATCCATGAATGGTGTTAAAGAAGAAATATTTCCAATGAACTTAAAAAAACATAATTTCATTATTTAGTTGCCTAGTTCATGCATGGAAATACTTGCAGAATATTATGAAACACCATGAGATATAATACAAAGCTGAAGATATCAGAAATGAAAATTGAAACCTATCCTTGAAAACTGAAAATATGTTGGCCTAAGTAGCAGAAAACCCTAAATTCCATAAGAAATCAGAATTCTGTCTTTTTGGGGCTGAATAGGAGTTTTCCCTCAAACCATGGTCCCTGAAGGGAGGAGTGAGGCAAAATACACCTTCTATCAGCTTTTTTGGTATTCCTTTACCTCTCTAAACTACAACTAAAGCTATGCACAAATGGAAGAAAACTAATCAAATTTACCACTACTTGCAATGAAACAATTCTAAAACCAATTCAACAATTAACCTATGAAATAACATAAACATACAAGCATAAGAAGAGGAGAATTTTCTACTAGGGTTGGGCCATAAACCAAGAGCTTCAGCCCTCTGAGTCAACTCGGTGATGGATCAAGGAAATGCTCATTCTCATTATCATATCAAAAAAATTACTTAACAATGTTTTTCCACAAACTTGCACTCGAAAATGCTTAGTGCTCTTACATTAAAAATCGAATCCTAATGAGGCTCTAGGCCTCCTTATTTATACCACTGAAGTCTCCAACAACTTCCTTAAACCTAGGGAGGCTTGGCTCCCAAAATCAAGATGAATTTGCTCTTAACGGTCTCTCGCTCGACTGCCCATGATCTCCATTATTCGGTTGCTTGCAACTCCGAGCTTGTGTGATTTGATTGACGAATATTCAAATGAGTGAGGGTTTAATGAGTATCTATCTCCTATAATCTCTCCTCCTTGTCTCATTTGAGTTTCTTCCCTTAATTAGCCAAAATTCCTATTATTTTCTCTCAAAACCCTACAATTAATGCACATTAGACCACTAGACATACATCTTACTTTTACTCATCTCATTAAGCAAAATATAATTTAAACATGTAAGGAATTATGAGAAGAGTTTATTTTAATAAGCTTGGAGGTGTATTAAGGTCCATATAGTTACCCAATTATGAGGCTCATCATCACCCACCTACTGAAAGTGTTTCTCATCCCCTGAGCAACTTAATCTATATCCATGTCCGTCATTGCTCTGTTGGCCTCCCTGACATCCCATGCTTTTGTTGTAGTTTCTTCTTCTTGTGAATAAAATCCTACCTTCCTCTCTATCTCTTCCCACTACTTTCTTTCTTCTTCTGATTTCCTTCCTTCCAACATTCCGAAAAGAAGTGGTGGACTGAGTCTCAAGCCAATCCAATTGACTTTGAGTCTTTGTAGAGCTTGCTTGTACATGGGTGTTTTGTTTAGTGCCTCTCTGATTCTCTGAGGATAATAGTATTCTCTAATTTTTAGGTTGTAAGGAAAGGTGTTCCATATCCTTTCGCAAGCTTTCATGTTGTCATCTCCTAGCAATATGAACATATCTTCAGAGTGAGTGACTACTTTCTCTTGTGCAACAAGGTACCTAGGTGTAATCTTATGATCATTTGCAATTAGGTTGTGGGTGTTAATGATATCCATTGGATTGGATTGTTCAGCTCTGATCATAAGTGGTTTTGTGTCTTCTCTTGCCATTACCTTTTTCGTCTTTGTAGCTCTTGCCAAGGCCAAGTTGTGTAGGTAAAACTCATACATATTTTCTCTATATTCCAAGTTGCTTTGATCACAGAGATCAATGAATTATCTATAGTCTTGGAAGGGCATAGTGGTTATATGTGCTAAAGTCTTAATTTGGAATTGTAACCATTGTTCCCTAAGATACAAGGCATAAGAATTGGCTGGCATCCTGCACTCGATTTCCTCTTAGGTTAAACTCACCATAGCTACCAACTAGCTTTCCCTTTCTTGTAATTGTCCCCTTAACCATGCATTCTCTACTTCTAACTAATCTTTCATCATTGCCTCTTTGTCCCTTATGCTACTCAATTCTCTACCCATCTCCTTCAATTTCTCCTCCATGTGGCCTACATCGTCCACTCCTTTTGATTTGGCAATGTGCATCCAGCTATGTGTCCTTGCCCTTTCTTTCTCAAGTTAAAAGAATAAGGGGATGGAAAAATTTTGCAGGATAACCCTACCCATTTCAATGAGCCTGTAGTAAGACTTGAGATTGGGTTGTGGACAAGGTTCTATGAGTTTTGGGTCTTCCTTCTTTGTTTCTTGCTGAGTGATACCTTCTTGGTCTATTTTCTAAGTTTCGTATAGGTTTATAGAGTTTCCTGTAGGATGGCCTCTGCTTCCTGTAGGTCTTCCTATGTCTCTTGTAGGATACCTTTTTCCTTTGATGAGGTAGACCTTGTGACAGGCCTCCTAACATAAGCAATGGGAGATTTGGGAGAGGGTTGTCCTGATGATCCTTCTCCTTGATTTTTCTCAAGAGGAGTTATCTTTTCTTTCTGCTTTGGTGAGTCTTCAATGACAATAGGAGTTTTGGTGGGTGTTTGAGGTCTTCCTTGCCTGATCCTTGTGCTCTTTCTTGTCCTAAAGTACAGTGGGGTTTGTCTTTGTCTCTTCCCTTTCAACTTGATAGGTGTACTTAGGGCAGTAAGAGCAGCTTTAGCCTCTTTCTCAGTGGATTCTGGAGATACCCTTGGTGATTTTTCTCCTTCTTTGCCTTGAACTGTAACCCTCTATTATTCTTTCTATTCTTCTTCCCCTTTTCCATTCTCCTTCTCATCCTTGTATTTCTCTTTCTCTTCTTCCTCTACTTCCTCACTCTGCTCATTTGTCTCTTCTTTTGTTTCTTCTTCTGTCCCTTCTTCATTTTCCTATTCCTTTTCTTAATCTTTTTCCTCCTCTGTTTCCTCTTCATTTTATCCTTTTGTTTCTTCATCCCTCTCTCTAGTAGTGGGGCTTTTGTCATATTCAAGAGCTTCAATTTCTCCCTTTGCCTACATTTCTCTGAAAGTTGTCCACGTAATAGGAAGTCTTAGGCTTTGTAGAGCATCTTCTAGGATAAGCTTGATCAACCCATGATGGGATAGTTGTTGATGTTCTCCTTCCTGCACTTTGATGTTCGTATCTGTCATCGATTGAAGAAAAAAGTAGGCTATACTTAATCTATTTTAAGGAGGTGTGTCTCCTCCAAATCTTAGTTCTTGGAGGAGTCTAAAGTGGTATCCATACACCACACTTTATCTCCCTTTACATGATATATATTTAATGAGGTGGTAACTAACTTCATTCCAAGGGTATGGAATGCTTTCTCTTATGACCGTATTTTTGTCCTCCATTGCATCCTCCCCTTCCAAAAAGAATTTCTTCTTTGCAAGGGTGTTGTTACCCTTATCTTCTTTTCTCCAAGGTAACCCTAAAGGGAGTGTGGGGATTTTGCTTATAACTTCAAGGGTGATTACTACTAATACGCCTTTCACCATAGCAATGTCATGGGTCCTAGTGAGGGGTATGAATGAGAGAGCAAAGTCTCTAGCCCTCATCATCACATTCTCTCATTCTTTCAAAGAACCCAATCCAATTGTTCCTTGTGAAAATTTCCACTACAAGAGGATGTTGATGAATTCTTACTGTGTTTGTGGGTTCCCTCTTGTTAAAACCCCCTGTCATCTTTCCCTTGTAATTGTGGAGGCTGGTATGGATATAATACAAGAATTATGTTGGGTGAGGGAGATTTAAATGTTAAATCTACAATATAATTCTCCTAGACTGTAACTCCCTTAACCAAATGAGGATTTTTTATTCTTTTTAACTTGAAAACATGGGAAGGTATGGCTCCTACCTCACTGGTTACATTAATATGAGGACAAGATTTGATCTCTCCTCCCTTATTGACCATTGATAATCCTATAGATGATTGCTGTGTATCGTGTAGGTCTTCCTGTAGGATCCTGTAGGTTTTCCTGTGGGATCCTGTAGTTGCTTCTGCTACAAAATGCTCACTGTCTCTTGCTTCAAGAACGCTGAGACATCCTCTTTTCAATGAATTCTCGAGATTGTGAATGCTCTTTTAGTTTGGGAATTAGTGTTTTTATTTCCTTATATGGATGATCATGTGGGATAGTGTGTTGGTTGTCTAAGTACGAGAACCTCCTTTTGTATCACTGGTCCCACTATCAGTCCATAATTCCACTTACCTCGTAATCATATCCCACTATTCCTCTGTAACTTAACCATTTTTGGCATTATCTCCTTTTTCTTTTGATTTGACTGTTTCCAGGTGTGGAGTGGTCTAACTGTTTTCTCCTTGCCGATTGGTCGAAGGTGGCCAAGTTAACTTGCCACCTTTGCTTATAAAACCAACTCTTACATAATCCTACATTTTTTATCATATTGTGCTAATGAGAGAGCATGAGTAAGATGACATAGTTGTGGGTAAGATGCTTTGATGATGATTCTTTTTGGAGAATGATGTCCCTATGTTGTGTATTTGTGGCATATTTTTTGTATTGGCCTCTTTTGATGCTTGTTTCCTTGGATGTACAAGTAATATAGAGTGATGCTAATGATCTTGCTACTGCTGTTGAGCTCTAGAGGTTCTTACTTAAACTTGGAATCTTTATGCTCAACATGGCTGGAACCTTGTGAAATTTCCTTTGTGGGATAGGCTGCTACAAGATTTCCTACAAATCTACTGGATGTCCTGTAGCTGCCTCTCCCCTAAATTTTCATATTTTTTTACTTCTAGAGCATGATGATTGTTGACATGAGTAGAGAAGGGTTCTAGTGAAGGGTAGGTGAGAGGTATGGCCTTCAAGTATTGTCCCTCTGTCCTCTGTTCTCACCCTCTTCTATCTATTCTTTTTTCTTCTTTGAAAATTGTATATTTTTTTGAATTGACATATTGGATGGATGCAGGGGTAACAAGGTGATGAAAGGTATGGTGATGATGTGGTGGAGTGATTATTTTATTTTTTATTTTTTCTGACACAGGCTAGCCATCCTCTTGCTCTAGGGTCATTTTTCTTGGGATTCCAATTCCACTGTAATTCCTACAAGAAACTCTTGTAGGTTTTCAGGGAACCCTATAGAAAACACAGAGCATGTGTAAACTGAGCTGGAGGAGTTCATAAATGGAAGGATCAATGGAATAATGAAGAATATGAGATGGAGGAATTAAAATATGGATTGTGTAGGTCCTTCTATTCGTCTAAAGTTGCACTAACCACCCTCTTGCTGAACTGCAAACAACGTTTTGAAATTTTTTTCTTTTCTCTGTTTTTTATTTGTTTTCTCTTTTGAAAACAACTAGTCTGCCTCCAAGGAGGTTTTCATCCTAGCTGCTTGCCCTACGTGCCTCAAAAGAGGTTTTCACCCAGAGATGTTTTTTTTTTCTTTTTTTTTTCACACCATTGGGCCACCTCAAGAGGTTTTCAACCCAACAGTGGGACTCATGTGCCTCATGGAGTTTTTCACCAGAGTCTCTTTATTATTTTTTCCTTTTTCTTTTTTCTCTTTTTTTTTCTTTTTTCTTTTCTTTTTTCAGGGACTTGATGGGGTAGAAGCCGAGACTCGCTCCACCACCATCATTGTATTTTTGATTCCATTGATGAATTCTTTCTTTGGCAAGGGTTTCTTATAGACCTTTAATCTATACCCATTGACAAGTAAAGGGATAACCTCTGCATCAATGGTTCTTATCTGTACTAGTCCATTATCACAAAAATTTTCTATGACATAAGGCACTAACCATCTAGTCCTTAATTTTCCTTTAAAATCCTTATATTTGAAATCATACAACAAATCCCAATCACCTTCTTGAAATTGTTTGTCCTTTATGTTCTTGTCATGCCAAATCTTCCTTTGAACTTGGGTCACCTCTATGTGTAGGAGGGCCTACATCCTAAATTCATCTAACCCATTCAGCTGGAGCAATCTTTCTTGTTGTGCCCTGGTGAGATCTAGATCCAATTGTGCTTCCATTCTTAAGGTGTTGTATTCAAATTCAATGGACAAGAGGGCCTTCTTCCCATAGACCAGCTCATAAGGAGTGAATCTAGTGGTTGGTCCGGATTTAAACAGGAACGTAACAAATTACAGAGATAACCATAAATACAGAGATACAATGGAAATAATACTTCATTTCACTAATGTAAAATGCTTAAATATGCTTACAAATAGAAATGGAAATAAACTAGCTCTGGTGATGGTAGCATATATCTGAGAAGAGATGTGGCGGCTATATGCCTCTAAACTATATTACAATGAGGCTTGAAGGCCTATTTATTTTTTAGAAACAATGGAAAACCCTAAACATCCAAAACCCTAACCCTAGGAGATGAAGTTCCAAACTATGGGCCCCGTTTTGGTTAAATTGGTACATCGAATTCCCAGGGTTGTAACTTTGGAAAATGATCTCCATTTGATGTACACAATACCTCGTTAGAAAGATCTATACGAGTACTACAACTTTGGGAAGAGCAACATCAATCAATGGACCCACGTTGCTCCCAGTTTTCCCAAAAAAAGTTTAGGGCCTCAAAATGGCTCTGGAAGTTCAAGGCCCAACAAACTACCAAAAAATTAAATTGAGCTACAAATAAGGAAACTAAAAATCTGAAAGAAATAATGATGGGGGTACAAGTGGAATTGGTGGGTGACTACCAATATCCACCTAGATCATTCCACCCCCCTTAGGTAGCAATGGTCCCCATTGTGTTGAGTTCCTCCATGAGATGAGGAAACATCTGCTGAACTTGGTCCCTAATGAGCCACTTGCCCTGGTGAAAGAGTTGGCTTGCTTTGACAACTCGATACAGTTGGAACTTCTGCTTGTGACTGTGCTTGATCTGCTAGTCCTTGATCCCATTAGTTGCAACTTATTCCATGTAATCTGAATTTAACTCTGTTAGTTTGAGTTGTTTTGCAATGTCGGATGTGCCTAGTAATGGTGGAAAGTATGGCCGAAGGTGGTCCACATGGAACACTGGGTGCAGGCCAAGAAATGGGAGAATGCTATGCTCAAATGCATTGTCTCCCATAGCGTTGGTAATTGTTTAAGGACCATATCAGAGTGGTCTGAGTTTTCGATAGGCTCTAGTAAGGAATTCCTTTTGTAAATGCAACCAGACTTTTTCGCCCACTTAAAACTTATGTGGCACCTAGAGTTGATCATGTCGCTGCTTGTACTTGGCATTTGATTTCTCCAGAATGTCGTGGACCTACTGGCGGATATATTGGATGTGCTCAATGAAGTTTATTTCCTTATCTATTGTGGACTGGACTTGAATCGAATCTACTTGAGTAGCTAAAAATGGCATGGCCACATCAATGGGACGTAGTGGCTGGAATCCCAAGCCCACCTAAAAAGGGTTGTGGCCAGTCAAGCTATAGAGAGCACAGTTATAGTTGTGATGAGCATAGGGGAGGCTATCATCCCATCTGCGTGGATGATTTGAGTTGTAGATGCGTAGATTGTGTATGATCATCCTATTGACAACCTCTGTTTGGCCATCAGTTTGGGGATGGAAGGTTGTGGACTTAGTGAGTTTGGTGTCCAGCATCGACCAAAGACTGGACAAAAATTTATTGAGGAACTTGCTGTCCTGATCTGAGATGATAGACTGTGGGATCCCAAAGTGTACCCATACTCGTTCAAAGAAGAGTTTAGCAGTGGCTTCTATTGTGATATTCTTCTTGCAGGCCACCATAATGGCCATCTTTGAGAACCTCTCAACGCCCACAAAAAACAGTCATTTCCATGCTTAGTAGAAGGAAAGCTCGACATATAATCCATGGAGATGGATTCCCAAGGTCGACTAGGGGTAGGTAGCGGAGTATAGAGGCCTTTCCTCTTGATGGTTAGTTTGGCATTGGCACAGGTAGTGCAGGATCTAATGTACTTTCCGACATCATGTCGAAGATTCAGCCAATAGAAATACTTCTGTAGTACTGCCACTGTTTTCTCGACCCCGAAATGCCCAACAGCCTGATTGTAGTGTGCTTCCCAAATCATCTTGGCATGCTTACTTGAAGGAACACAAAGGTGACCCAGGTGGCATAACAGGGCATCGTGGAGGAGAAAATATGAAACATGCTGACCCTCCAAGAGTGTCTGGTATGTGCGGCTGAATTTTGGGTCACTTTTGTAGAGAAGTGGCCAATCAGAAGTCTCGTGCCCACAAGAGTTGAGCACGGTGGTTAACGCCATGATCGGTGATTGACTGAGGCAATCTGCAACATTATTATTGCTACCCTTCTTATACTTGATATTCAAATGGAATGGTTGCAGGTATGTGGACCACTTTTGATGATGATCATTCTGCAACTTCCCTTGCATCTATATGAACTGCAGGGACCGATGGTTTGTGTGGATGATCGTTTCCTTCCCCAGAATGTAATGCTTCCATTGTTAGGGGCTTGCACAATGGGATACATATCTTTGTCATAAGTGGGATACTTATGGACTGTGTCTGAAAGTGTCTCACTGTGATATGCCACTCGATGCCCATGTTGAGTAAGGACTAGCCCAATAGCATAGTCAGAGGCATCTGTCTCAATCTCAAATGGTTGTTGCAAGTCTATTAATGTGAGCATTGAAGTCGAGAAGAGGCAGTGTTTCAACTCTATGAATGCCTTCTGTTGAGACACATACCAAAAGAATTTTTCTTTTCTTCCTCCCTTGGTGACTTGACTCAATGGCCAAGTGATATGAGAAAATTCCAACACGAACCTGTGGTAGAAGTGGGCAAGACCCAGAAAGCTGTGGAGCTCTGTTAGAGTGGTTGGAGATGGCCAATCCTAAATGAATGGGATCTTGATTGTATCCACATGCACCCCCTATTCATCATTAATGTATCCCAAATACTTAACTTGGGTCATGCCAAAATTGCATTTCTCCAAATTGGCACATAACTAGTATTGTTGTAGTGTTGTAGAACCTGTCAAATGTGGTGGAGGTGCCCTTCCCAACTCTGGCTGAAGATCAGGATGTCATCCAAATATATCACTGCAAATGAGTTGATGAATGGTCGTAGGATGTCATCGATTAGCCTCATGAAGGTTGTAGGAGAATTTGTCAACCCGAAAGGCATAACCAACCATTCAAAAATTCCCTCCTTGGCTTTGAAGGCAGTCTTCGACACATCAGAGGGTTCGATTGTTACCTAGTGATATCCTTACTTCAAATCGATCTTGCTAAAATATTTTGCCCCCTTTAGTTGGTCCAGAAGGTCATCAATCCATGGGATCGGGTACTTATTCTTGACAGTGATCTTGTTCAGCGCCTGATAGTCAATACAGAGTCTCCAAGTCCCATCCTTCTTCTGTACCAACATGATCGGGATCCCACAGGCTGATGAACTCGATCGGATGTGACCTTTCTGCAGCAACTCCTGAATCTACCTCTTGACTTCATCGTTCTCCAGAATGGAGCACCGATAGATTGGTCTATTGGGTAGTGGCGCACCTAGGGACAAATCGATGGAGTGCTTGACCTGACAATGTAGAGGAACCCCTATGGCGGAGGTGAAGATGTCCTCGTACTCCTTCATGATCTTTTCCATCTGTAGTTGTCGTGTGGAGGGGCCATGTCTAGAGGTCATGGCCACCGTCTTCTTCTTTCCTTGAGGGTGTATCATCAAGAAAGCAAATTTCCCAATTTTGGAAATGAGCTTACTGCATTGTTTTGTAGTAACAAAAGAGATGGCGGTAGGCGGTGCTACCTCGAATATCTTGTAGAACTTATTTCCCAAAGTAACAATAATAGCACGAGGCCTTGACTTATATACAACATGTCGCTTCCACAAGTATGGTTGGCATAATAATACATCACAAACATCAAGGGGAGCAATGTCACACAATACCTCATCCGTGAAGCACTTGATGTTGAATGGAAGGTGACACTATTGGCTCACGCGAAGATCCTATCCTTGGTGAAGCCACCCGATGGTGTACAGTTATGGATGTGGTATGGTCGGTAAGCCTAGCTGCTTCATGACCTCTGCTGAAATGAGGTTCTTTTTTATCCTATTGTCGATAATTAACTGTAGCAGGGAGCCCTTTACCCACATCTAGGAGTGGAAGAGGTGCTCCTCCTCCTCTGGATATTCGGGTGGCAATGGTGGCATTGGGCTACACATCGATAATATGCTTCCATTTTTCATTCCCCTTATCAGGTTCTGATTTAGAGTCTGAACATGCATCTGATTTGGAATACTTTAGCTCGACCACTAGTGACTGCTTAGCCTGACACTCACTTGTGTTGTGAGTGGAGGTCTTATGGAACTCACACCACTTTCATATGACATTCTTCAGCTTCACGCTGTTTTTATTTTCTTGTGGCTTTGGCGAGTTGTCCTAGGCCACCCTGCCTTGGATTGTTCTTTGTTCAACAGTTTGGGGGTGCCTTTCCCTTGCTTCAGGTTTGCATATCCAAAGTCTTTCTTCTTCTGTTTAAACTTCTGTTTGATCTTGATAGTGTATTGGTACACCGTGCCGAGCGAGGAGATGTCCAAGAACTCCATCTCATCCTCGATGTACCTATGTAGGTAGCTGCAATATTTGAGTACCAAATGCAGCTCAGAATCCTTGATACCCAACTTTGTGCGAAGGGTATGAAAAATATTGGTAAACTCTGGCATGTGTTGGTCCCTTCCCTACTACAAGGTGGTCCATTTTATGTATTTATCCTCATAGCTTTTGAGAGGGTAGTACTCCTCCTTGATAGCATTCCGAAATGAATTGCAAGTGGGTGTAGCTGAAAAATGTGAGGCCATACTTTCATCCTTCTGCTCGCAGTAGGTTTCCCACCAGTCCTTGACATGGGGGGTAGCTTTGAGAAGAGCGAAAGTAATCTTTTCATGGCTGGAAAAATCATGAATAGAAAAATACACTTCTAGCAAATTTAACCATTTATCTACAGCGTCTGCATCTATTTGACCCTCAAATATAGGAATGTCAAAGTTAAATTGTACCTTAAAGGGTGTGGCGCTTCTAGTGTAGCTGCTGGAAGTAGATGTGTCACCCCTTGATAGTCGCTGAAGGATCTGGGAAAAGTTATCCATCATCGCGTTCCTTTGTCGCTTGAGGGCCTCTTCAAGAAATATTTTGATAGGATCTCCTGCCCCCTCATCTTTCTTTTCATCCGCCATGGGAGGTCGTCGGGATTTGCAAGGCTAGTCTTGCAAAGCTTCGACCAGTTCAATCCCTAACTCCTTATATCCCGACTTCGTTAGGGACGTGCAAAGAAAAATAGAGAAAGAGAAGACCCCTATGATACCATTGATCCGGATTTAAACAAGAATGCAACAAATTACAGAGATAACCATAAAAACAGAGATACAACAGAAATAACACTTCATTTCATTGATGTAAAATACTGAAATATGATTACAAACAGAAATGGAAATAAACTAGCTCAGGTGATGGTAGCTTATCTCTGAGGAGAGATGTGGCAGCTACATGCCTCTGAATTGTATTAAAATGAGGTTTGAAGGCCTATTTATTGTTTAGAAGCAATGGAAAACGCTAAACATCCAAAACCCTAACCCTAGGAGATGAAACGCCAAACTATGGGCCCTGTTTTGGGTAAATTGGTACATCAACTTCCCAGGGTCGTAACTTTGGCATACGATCTTTTTTTAACGCACGCTATACCTTGTTAGAAATATCTATTGGAGGACTACAACTTTGGGAGGAGAAACATTGGTCCATGGACTCACGTTTTTCCTAGTTTTCCAAAAAAAACATCATTTAGGGCCTTAAAACGGCTCTGGAAGGTCAAGACCCGAAAAGCTGCCAAAAATGGTAAATTGTGCTATAAATAAGGAAACTAAAAAACTAAAATAAATAATGGTGGGGGTCCAAGTGGAATTGGTGGTTGGCCACCAATATCCACCTTGACCAATGGTTTTCTTCCAAGTGGTATTGTAGGCTCAAGTGGCCTCAACTAATCTATTTTCCCAGTCCTTTCTGCTACTGCTAATCACTTTGGTTAGAATGCCTTCCAGCGCTCTATTGGCTACCTGAACTTGCCCATTATCTTGTGGGTGGTAAGGAGTGGATGTTCTATGCTTGATATTTTGCTGGCTTAACAATTTTTCAATCATGTGAGGTGTAAATTGACTGCCTTGATCAATGATCAGTTCTTTAGGGTACCCAAACTTATAAAATACAATATCCCTTAAGAAATCGTCCACTTTCTCTTCTGTTGCTGCATTGGTGGCCTTGGCTTTAGGCCACTTGGCTAAATAGTTAGTGCACACAATGATGTACTACTTTTGCCTGGATGGAGGCTCAATGGGTCCAATGAAATCAATGCCCCACTTGTCAAATGGCTCGAAAGTCACTTGAGGTTGCAGAGGCATTTCATTCCTTCAGGTAGCTTTCCCCATCCTTTGGCACCAATCACATTGACTGGTATACCTCCTCACATCCTAGTGAAGAGTGGGCCAATGATAACCAGCTTGTAACACCTTGAATGTTGTGCTTTTCGCTGCAAAGTGACCTCCACAAGGCCCATCATGATTGGTCACACGGATGTTAAAGACTTCCTCCTCTCTAACACATCTTCCTAGAATTTGATCCAGGCCTAGATTGAAGAGGTTTCCCCCAATCCAAGTGAATGGGGCACTCTTCTTCACAATATTGTTCTTTTCCTTGGGGGACAGATTCGATGGAAATTGTGTAGACACCAAGTAATTTTGTAGGTCAGCAAACCATGGAGAGAGAACTGAAATGATGAATAAGTGTTCATCTGATAACTGATCATCAACCATTCCTTCCTCCCCTGTAGACAAAATCAATCTGGATCAAAAATCTGCAACAACATTCTCTTGCCAAGCTTATCAATAATAGTTAAATCAAATTGCTGCAATAAAAGTAACCATCTAATAATCTGGGCATTTACATAAGATTTATTCATCAAGTATTTAATTGCAGCATGGTGTATGTACAAATATTTGTTAACCTATAATGTAATGCCTAAATTTGTTCAATGAATGCACAACAACTAGGAGCTCCTTTTCAGTCACTATGTAGTTCAGTTTGGATTTTGACAGATTCTTATTGATGAAGTAAATGGCATAAGGTAGCTTGTCATGTATCTGGCCTAGAGCTACTCCTAGAGAGCCTCTCGGAAATCACACCCATAGGGTGTAAAATCATCCATATAAATTTCGACTGCATCATGGACTAGCTCAGCAAAGATACTCAAGATTTCCCTCTGGAAAGTGGCAGGGTCATTGCATAGGCCAAAAGGAAGGACCCTATAAGAGAAGTACCCCAAAGACAGGTGAAGGTGGCTTTATCCTAGTCCTCTGGGCTAATCTAGATTTGATTGTACCCGCTAAACCCATCTAAGAAAGAGAAAAACTTTTTCTCTACCAGGCCATCTAACACTTGGTCAATGAAAGGTAGAGGGAAATGGTTCTTCTTTGTTTCTTTGATTAACTCTATGTAATTGACACAAATCCTCCACTTCCCATTTTTCTTTCGAACCAACACCAAAGGAGAAACCCACTCACTGTCTGAGATAGGGTAAATGAATCCTTCATCCACCAACTTTTGCAGTTCTTCTTTGACTATATCCTTGAGAGCTAGATTCATTCTCCTTTGGGATTGTCAAACTGGTTTGCAACCTTCTTTGATATAAATGTGGTGGGTACACACCGAGGGGTTCACTCCCTTAATTTCTTTGTAGCTACAAGCAAAGGCATCTAGATGTTCTCTTAGCATGTTTGATGACTCTTCTTCTTAGTGTACAGAAAGAGAGGAGTTCATCTTCAAAGTTCCTTCAGGGATGAATTCTATTGTCTTGACACGAGTAGGGTTTGAATTATCTAAGCATAGATCAATCTAATGGTTGTTCTTAGTTTCATTTACTACTTCCTCTAAGGACAAGGTGCTGGGAGTTGGACTTACAAGTATGTGTTCAATCAAATCATCTTCATCTGGTTGTCCTCCTCCCATGGTAGTTTCTAGGGTATAGAGTTGGGCTAAGTAGATTTCATCTTCTTCCTCCTCTTCTAGCTATAAAGGTAAATCATGGTCTAAATATGGTTGAGCAGGAGGGCACGAGACCAACTGCTTGGATAGATGCCCATTTTTTATAGTCATATTTCCAGCCTTGCAGCTGATGTAGGCATCGACAATGGCTAACGAAGGCCTCCCAAGTATGATAGGATAACCCTTAAGCTTGGCATTGGGCTGGAGGACTAGGAAGTCTGCAGGGTACTCCCAAGAGTCAATGGAGACCATCAAATCCTAAACAATCCTCCCAGGGGTTACTATGTAGTAGTTTGCAAGTTGCAATACTGTTGTGGTCTTTCTTAATGAACCTTGGAGATTTAGCTTGAGCATGGTGTCCTTAGTCATTACATTAATGGCAACCCCAAGATCAATCAAGGTGTGTGGGACAATGGTGCTATTGATGTGCACATCTACTACAGGTCTTCTAGGGTCTAAGTACTTTGGGAAAATTACATGCCCTAGCATTAAGTTGGATAGCTTCCAAATGACATTAATGGTATGGGTGTCTCCTTTTTGCCTCCCTAGATGTTTGAAACACTTCTCTTTAATTAGTTTGTTGTAAATATGTACATCCTTAATGGCTTGGAGAAGTGGAATTTTGACACATAAATTTTTCAATTCACCCATAAGTTCATTCTCTTCTCGGGTAGGCTAGACTAGGTGAGTTAATCTTTTAGGAAAGGGTGGTGGATTCAATCTAGACATGCTTTCCTCTCTTTACTCCTCACTCTCCCTAGGTGGAGATGGAGGTTGGCTGTCTAGGAGTACTCTCCCAAACCTTAGGTTGATTTCTTGAATTTCCACAGCATAAGAAGGGTAGGATGTCTCTCCACCGTATACTTGTTGTGCATGTTTGTTGTTCGGGTTTAGATTTGGTTGGGTAGGCATCTGAGGTTGTTTAGGTTGAGTACGGTGTAAAACCTGTGGTTAAGTAGTAGGTGAAGGCAAAAAATCTGGAGCATTGTTGTATGGGGGCCTCCACCCCTGAGGTGGTGTATTCCATTGAGATTGTGGAGGAGTGTATTGTTGAAATGACTAGTTGGTCGGTTGGGAATGGTACTAAGGTGAAAAAGACCAAGGAGAAGGTGTAGACCAAGATGGATGAGTAGGGGGGGCCCAAGAGGGAATGGATGTGTTTTGGTTAGGGTTGTAATATGCATAGGATGATCCTTGTGTGCTCTTCTAGTATGGTCGAGGCCCATGAGGTCTCCTTTGATTTATGTAGAAGATTTGTTCAGTCACCCCTTTAGCTCCCTGATACATAGCTTTTAGTCCAAGTAGAGAAGGGTGCTTGTCTGTGGAGTGGTTTTCTTCACAGACCAAGAAAATTTCTATAAGGTTTAATGGACATTCATTCCTAGGGTGTCTCCTTATGCATCTAGGGCAGAAGATGGCTAGTGCTCTCTCTGCTTCCTCCTGCTTTCTCTTGATGTGCATAGTGTCCATCTGTAGGGTGGGGGTTTGGAGCATTTCACTCTTGAAATATTCTAGCATATTCCCAAATTCACCTTTTATGGATGTGTAGGAAGAGGATGAGCTGGCCATTGGTTGACTACCCCTACCCTTTTTCCTAGCTGCCCTAGAATGGTTCTTAAAGATAATATTGATATCATCATAGGGTAGTTGGTAGATGTCCCCTCCTGCTAGCTGGCTTAGGGTATCCAGAAGGTCTTCCCTGACCCCCCTAAATAGGACTAGCTTCAGTGACTCAAGATCAAGTGTGCACCTAGCCCTTTTGTAGCTAAGTTGGAATCTTTCCTTATAATACTCCAAGGATTCATCATGTCCCAAGGTCATTCTAAAAATTTCTTGTTTAGTGTCTTTGGATCTGGAGTAGTCCAAATAATTATTGTTGAAGGCTTGCTACATCTGAGCCCAGGTTGTGATGATATCCCTAGGTAAGCCCATGAACCAGCACAAAGCTGCATCCTTGAGAGTGGATGGGAATAATTTCAACTTCTAGTCTTGAGTGGTGTGATCGTAAGTTTTCCATATGACAATGAACTCAAACAATAAAGTATTTGGATCTTCTGAGGTCAGACCATGGAAGTGAGGAAGAGTAGTGGGGCTTATGTTTTTCATCTTGGCATCCCCATTGGTTTCTATGATGCGAGAAGCACCCTCAATTCTTTCTCTATCTCTTCTGTCATTTCTACTTTCATCCATTAGGTCGGTTGGAATGGGTTCTCCTTCTTCTTCTCCCTTTGTAGGCTCTTCAAAAATCTCTCGTTGTTCGCCTAAGGGATCCTCCAATTCACAAGCACCGAAGAAGAGAGAAGGTTGGCCGTTTGAAGTGGTGGGGGTATTTGGTAGGTATTTTCATAACTTGTCCCTATTCCTACGAGGCATGAGAGAAGTGTTTTCGTTTTGTTTTGTGTCTTTTCAAGCTTTGAGACTAATTACAGAATTGAAATAAAAACTGAATGGATACTAACTTCTGAATGAAATCTCACTTGCAGAATGGAAAAGAAAGTAAACTAGCTTACAATTATTCTTGCAGAAATGAAGCTAATAGTAGAATGAAAGAGATAAGAACTAGAAGAAAGAAAGCATAAATCACATCTTACTTAGACACCTCCCCGACAACAGTGCCAAAAAGTGTTGAGCATCAGTATTGCAGCAAGAATGCTGCAACTCTTGGGGCTACCAACTTTACTTTATCAACCCGAGGTTCATACAAACTTGGAGGTGACAGTGTTGTATACACAAGCAGATGTGATGGGTCCACTCTTTGTCACTGCTGAGCTAGCGATAGACCACTATGGTTTCTCAAACCAGCCTTCTATTGATTTAGAAGAAATTTGATTACGAATGAAGAAAGGGGAATTTTTCACTAATTGGGAGAATTGAAATATTGTCTACTGCAGTAAGGAAAGATTGAAATCAATTCTTTAAACACACCACTCATCTAACTAATTGCTAAGATATCTTTCTTAAGAAGAATTCTAAGCTAACACGTGTGTAATCCTAATTGTCCTACGCATGCAATATGAAATAACTAAACATTCTACTGTTGTGCACATGAATGAACACAATAACTCTTTTTTCCTTTTTGTCCCTTTTTTGTGAAAATGTGAATGCTAAATATTCTTGGTGGTGTGGTAGGTGGGTTAGAGATGGTGGTGAAAGGTTAGATGGCTTGGGAGGCAAGTAGGGGTGTTCTCCTATCTTCCTGGATGGCTTTTTCACAAATCAACCTCTAAACATGCCACTACAGGTCATCCTACATGATGTCCTAATGCTTCCTACAAGATGTCCTAATGCTCCTACAGGATCCCCTGTATTCCTACAGGATCCAACCGAGAGAAATAGGAGTGATTTGGAAGGTGGTATAGGGCTTAGGGAAGGTGAATGATGGAAGAAACAAGGCAAGGGGGTGGCTAGGACTTCCTCAGAGCTCAAACCAAAGTTTGTAAGATGGTTGGATTTGCTCAACAAACCTGGAAAGTTGTCCTTATGGAATGATGAATTGGTTGATGAACTTAGTGGCTTTTGGTGATCATGGATGGATGAGGTTAGGCTGGGGTTGCTAGCATGAGATCTTCTTGCACTATTGAAACTCTTGCAATACATACATCATTGGCATTTATCCATGAATTGTGTCAAACAAGAAAGCTTTCCAATCAACTTAAGAAAACAAAATTTCATTATTTAGTTGCATAGTTCATGCATGGAAATACTTGTAGAATATTGTGAAACACCATGAGATCTAATACAAAGCTGAAGATATTAGAAATGACAATTGAAACCTATCCTTGAAAACTGAAAAGATGCTGGCCTAAGTAGCAGAAAACCCTAAATTCCATAAGAAATCAAAATTTTGTCTTTTTGGGGCTGAATAGGAGTTTTCCCTCAAACCATGGTCCTTGAAGGGAGGAGTGAGGCCAAATCCACCTACTATCAGCCTTTTTGGTATTCCTTTACCTCTCTAAACTACTTCTAAATTTATGCACAAATGGAAGCAAACTAATCAAATTTACCACCACTTGTAATGAAACAATGCTAAAACCAATTCAACAATTAACTTATGAAATAACCTAAACATACAAGTAAAAGAACAGGAGACTTTGTTGCTAGGGTTGGGACCTAAACCAAGAGATTCAACCCTCTGAGTCAACTCAGTGCTGGATCCAGGAAATGCTCATTATCATTATCATATCAGAAAAATTACATAACAATGTTTTGCCACAAACTTGCACTCGAAAATGCTTAGTGCTCTTACACAAAGAATTCAAATCCTAATGATGCTCTAGGCATCCTTATTTATACAACTGAAGTCTCCAAAAACTTTCTTAAATCTAGGGAGGCTTCGCTTCCAAACTCAAGATGAACTGGCTCTTAACTGTCACTAGCTCGGTTGCCCATGATCTTCGTTACTCGGCTGCTTCCAACTCCTAGCTAGTGTGATTTGATTAAGGAATATTCGAATGAGTGAGGATTTAATGATGAGGGTCTATCCCCTATAATCTCTCCTCCTTGTCCCATTCATGTTTCTGCCCTTCATTTTCCAAAATTGCCATTATTTTCTCTCGAAAACTACAATCAATGCACATTAGATCACTAGACATACATCTTACTTTTACTCATCTCATTAAGAAAAATGTAATTAAAACATGTAAGGAATTATGAGAAGAGTTGATTTTAATAATATTAGAGGTGTATCAAGGTCCATATAGTTACCCAATGATGAGGCACATCAACTTTCTCATTGAGTTCTTTTCCCTCTATCCCATAATTATTTATATGGCACATATCGATTAAATCATCAACCAATGAGATGCCTCTCCCCTCAATGATTGGAAACACCTAATAGGCTGATATGTTAGCCACGTCTATTTAGGGAGGTAACACCAATACAAAATTAAAGCTCCAAATTTGGAAGAGAAGCCTTATAGGAAGTGTCAAATTTTCAATTATTTGCAAGCTTGGTAGTCGTAGATGCAAAAATGATTATATGTACCTAATGGTAAGGTTGCAATACTAATATTGTGGGTAATTCATAAGTGTTTCATCATGGGTTAGGATACTTAATTGGGGTCCAATTCCACGATAGGATCATATTGATACCCCAAGGTCATGTGTTGAGAGCTATGGGACTCCTAAAAGTTTTAGAGCATCAACAACACACATGGGCACCTTCAACACCCCAACATTCCTGCACTTTTCCTCATATCATTGATGGGATTATGCACTTGGACTAGCTTACCTTAGTCGATTTAACAATGATCACATGGTTTCGGAATTGACTTGGGGCCTAGATGAGGTTTGCCTCACACATTGAGACATGGGAGAGCTAGCACCATCTTCAGAGCCTCAGCAATGGAGTAGACCCAGGCATTCCAATCACTAGGAGACACATTAGGCCCAATTTCATACCCCAAACCCACATTTGGGGTCCACACAATGAATTTGATTGATATATAGGGGTCAACCCTTAGATCTTGATTTTAGAGACCCTTTGCACTTATTACGACACCTAAGGAGCTCAACACAAGTTGTAGACGGGAAATCCACTACCATGATGTCAGCCTTTTATCACTTCAGTTCACACATGTGGATATATTTATGGTTTTATGGAAGTTACAAGGTTGGATTGTGCCATTGCTTGTTACTTGCCCATTATTTTATTATTTGAGGGGCTAGCAGTCTTAATTAAACACTAGTAGCACACATATATATTAGATATCACTTCATTGTGATGTATCATCATCCCTTCTTATATTTTTTGCTTCCTTAGAGGAACTAACACTTTCTTTCTTGTGGAAGAATTGGACATCATGGATGCATTTTGATGTTTGGAGTTGATTTTGAATATTATTTGGAGCTACTATTTTCTCTAATGAATGGAAATCTTGCATGTTGTCATGTAAGTACTATTAATTTTTGAAAATTTATCTTTAATGACGAATGTATGGAATAATTGAATCTAGCTTATGCTAAATTGTGCCCTAATTTATTGTAAATCAATTTTGAATTCTATATAGATTAATGTTGCATTCATTACTCATACATAACATGTGATGATTGTCCTATTTGTGAACTCCAATAAGCTCCCCCATAAAATTTCATTTACCATTGAGTGGGTAAGTGCTAGAAATTTGATTATAAGGGAATGAAACATTGGCCTCTTAAGAACAATTATGGTCAATATTCCTCATCTTTGACTCCATATCATAAAGGGATAAGGCACCCATATGTGTATTTGGTGTTGGGTGTGGAGTCTTATTATCTTCTTGATTCAGAGTTCTTAGCCGTAATGGTCCTAAGTTCCTAAATGGGGTGGAAACACCACCCATATGATAGTTTTCAGGGGGGTCCAAGAAGGTGATGACTAATTTTAATGAGCCCCCCCTGGCAGGGGTTTTGGGGTAGCACCCCCAAAGATAAAAAAGGATGAAATTTTTCCTTGTAAAATATTATAATTTCGTAGTCAATATAGGTTGTTCATTAGGTAAATGATATGATGGTAAACGTTATGTTAATTTAGGGATTTTTTTCGAAACCCTTAGTCTATATGATGGAATTGTATTTTAGTTTTGTATTATTATTGTGAGTGAGAAAGAAAGAGAAGAATGTGTGAGAATGAAGAGGAAATTACAACAAATCTGATCTAGGTTGTATCTCTTCATTTTTCCGGATAATATAAAAGGAAGGACTGGTTGTTTCTCCGTGGACGTAGCCCAAATTGGGTGAATCACATATATCTATGTATCTCTTGGTTTATTCATTTTATGTGTTTTTGTTTCCACAATATTTTATGTGTTCCATTTCTCTGTAATATATATTTTTCTAACATTTGGTGATCATACTCTTTTTCTAATCCATATTTTCTCTCTCCTAATTCGGCTCTTTCAAGGCCAAGGTGCAGAAACTATGGCTTCGTGAAAATCCCTAGGCTAGAGGATTTTGGATGGTTGGAGAGCCTAAACATTGAGGGGATAGTATTGGCCACAAAGTCTATCATTTTAGTGGGAATTCACTTTGATTTCATCCATAGAATTTCTTGTCCTATTTGTTTGCCTAAGAGGGAAACCCTAGTTTTCCTTCCTTCAACTTATGGGCATCCTTGAAGGTTTCATGAGTATTTTCTCGACTAAAATATACCTTTGGAAGCATTTTATAACAAGCCTTGACCTTGGTTTTAGAAACACTCATTATAACCCATCAAACCCTAGGTCTTGTGCCATTCTTCTTGGGTCTCATCCTTGAATGTGAATTGTCTGCATTAGAGCCTTGTGCAATTTTTGAGTCATTCTTATTAAAGACATACTTGTCTCATCTTTAGTCCTTACCCTAGGCGACCTATATCATATATTTGTACCACTCATATCATTGGAAATATGTAAAGAGTAGGGAATTTTAGCTGTGGTGACAATGGGCCACTACCTCGTTGTTGACACTTGGTCTAACCTTTGCCTTTTTGGGTTCCCTCTCCAAGATCTACAATATTTTTTGGCAACATGGAAAATAATATTTGAGGGAAGACATCATTTCCTAAAACAACATGGAAACGATAATTCACCCACCTCCTGTGATGAACTTGTTGTGCAAGAATTTCATTGCCAACAAAGGGAAGCAAATTGTGATACATAAAACAAATTTAGGTTTGTCAGGAAACAAACATTTATCCAACATGCATAGCATGGGTAAGGAATCAATGCCCCCTACAATGGAATGAATGTTAAACACCACATTCCTCCCCCTTTCATATTCCAAGTGAGCCTGCAATAACAATGAAAATATGAAATCAGGAGTATGATAATTTTTTAGCAACAATGTTTATTTGTTTGTGTGTAACAAAGTTTAAGTGTGAAACTGTATAGTGTACACTTATTTCATGTATAATTATCACAAATCAATGAAACTAAGGATTTGATATCCACCTTTAAGATCAAAGCTCAAACATACTCTCAACTTCCAACTTCACACACTTCAGAAAATGGAAAATCTAGAAATGTAACCTTTCATATCAAATCATTGTAACGTTTTTTGCAAAAAACTAAAGTTTTTCTTTGTATTTTGATCTTCATTTCAGATTTTATAATTTTTCATAAATTTGATGGACAACTGTTGTTCGTGAGACTTCCTAAATATGCAGTCCAATTTGGATCAGATTGCATGGAAGGGTTTCATATCAACACTTTGTGAAGGTTTTGAGAAATCTAAAGTTTTTGTTTGTGTGCATGGGAAGGATTTTGATAAAAACTAAAACTATAATTTTTGTGCATTTATTGTTGTGTTTGTGTGCATTTCTTATTGATCTTTATAAGGCTAGAGAATTGAACTTGTTCCTTGCAAACTTCCCCTGACAAACTCATAAACCACATCCCAAACAATACATTGAACCTATTCCTCATCCTCTGCTGTTTTTGTAGACTTACCTCAACATACTCTTAAACCAAAATCCAACCAACGGATTGAACCTACTCCTTAACCTCTAAGATTTTCAATTTCTTAGAATATCAAACATTTATGCCTAAGAGCTAGGGTTAAAGGTAACATAAATTGACCCACTTTGAGGTAAACTTTTTGATTTGAAGCTCGTATAGATTGTTAAAAGTCTAATATCCTTTCATGTTGGAACTATGTTGATAAATATTTTGACCATGTCTTCTTGGATTCAATGATCAAGAAAATAAAAAAAGACAAAAATGACAATCTATTGAAACTTGGACTGTATTATTTTACCTAATTTCAACATCTATACCATGAAGTGAGGATTTTGATTTCCTCATATCAAAAACCATTCTTGTGCACCATTTGGGTGTTATTTCAAATAGAATAGTGAATGTTAGATTGAAACCTAGATGGCATAATGAATACGTCCACTTTAAATCTAAAGTGATTTGTGCTACTCAAACTGGCATAGATCTATTTTAACTCAAATTTGGGGATATTGAATTTATTTTAGTTTTAAGAGAAGAGAAGTAATTTTCAATTTGTAGAAATAAATGTCTATTACTTCATATCCTATTGCAATACTTTTCACAGAACACATATATTCCTCATAGGGATTAATTTCCATATAGCACTTTACTTGTAATTATATATAATTCTATATAAAAGCTCTGGTATTGTAATTGGAATGTTATTTTCAAGGAAAAAAGAAAGAAGTGAGATAATGAGAACCTCTTCCTGGACACAATAAATATTCCAACTAAGCATATAGGCTAGCTAGTTTTTCTCATCTTTCATCCAGTCTAGGAAACTGACGTTGTAGACTTGGCACTAAACGAACTTTGTCACTGTGGATCCAAATGCATGGGCATCAAGATAACCATGGAAGCAAAGATAATTGTATTTTATTTCTTACCCCTTAGATAGCTAAGGTCATCATGCCAACTAGTGTAAACATTGCAAGAAAGTTTGCAATCATATGATAACATATGTTTTGAAAAAGGAGAGTCTATTCCCCCACTAATATGATAATATATACACACAATCCAATAAAAATAGTAATTAGCAGTTATATATGTGTGTAACATATGGTCTCAATTCCCTACGAGTAATACAAGGACAAGTACTTAGCAAAAAGGTCCCATCTCTGCAAACTCAACTTAATGTCATGGCTCCACAACATCCCATTGTACTCAACGTTGTGCCTCCTTTGCTATTACATGGGCTCGACTCTCTCGTGTCTCTCTCTCCATATAACCCTAGCCTCGTCTAATAAGTCGTGTATCATATTCGAATAAGGTGTTAAATCCCCACAAGTTTGCGCCAAGATGGAAATGACAATAGTGACCAAGCACAAGCTTCATGACAATTGATTTCCCTTCATCAATCTTGTTACGGGGTGTTTTGAAGATGGAAAAATTTGTAGGTTTGAGCATAAATGAATGATCCAATGTTTTTGTTTATTGTCTCTCAAGGGTTTGAAGAAAATGGATACAAATATGAAGCATCACTCACCTTGAAATCTCTATATCCAATGACATGCTATGCATTTTGACATGGAAGTTCCTTTTGAGTAATTTTATATTCAATAATATGATGTTTTCTTTTAGAGGTCAATTGTTCAAGACGAAATATTAATTTCATCTTAAAAATATCTTAAATTTTCTTCTTATGTAGTAGTGAGATATGAACACCTAAACTTGACACCAAGAAAGAAAATTTACATCCCAACAAATGCTCCATATAGGCTCCAAATACACCAGTTTACTGACACAACTAATTCTTTTGAAATAGTTGCCTAAACACATATAACATAAAATGAGTTTTAGTCAACCAATAATCTATGCTGCTATGATTCATCTTATAGAAAAGAACTGGTGTGGTGAAAAATAAAAGTACAAAATATTTTTCTTCACCCAAATCACTTTAAAAAGAAAATCAAAATGTGATATTTACACCTGCCTAGACATCGTGCAATTCAAGGAAGCCTAATATTTGAATGAATTATGAGGTAACATTTTAATCGATGCCACTTCCCAAATTGTAATATCACCAACATCCGTCCCAACCTTTAAAAAAAAAAAAAGAAAAAAAAAACCAAACAAACATACAAACATACAAACAAACACACAAATAAAAAGAAAAAAAAACAAAAAACAAAAAATCATGGTTTGAGTGCATTTAGAATAGAACAGTAAATGAAAAAATTTCCTTTACGAGCGTAAAATACAAAATTACAGCAAATAAAATAATAAATTGCCAAGCATAATTGTCTAGTTCCAAGGATGAAAGTCCATGATAACAACATTTGAACCCTAGTTGATGCTACTCACAATTATTATAGGAAGATCATTTTTTGAGTACTTTTCATGGGGTTGAGTTGGTCCTAAATGCCTAATTAGTGAATATAAAATAAATTTAAATGCTATAGAAAATTCAGAGCTAGCATCACATTCATATGTAAACAGTAACTTTTCCATATATCCCATCATACTGAAAGAGAACTGGCCTTATAATCTTGCACATTATATTAATCCAAGAAAAACAGAAAGCAATTCAATAGTTATATCAAAAAGTATATACTTAAATATCACCAAGACTAATTTAAGAGTGATCTCTCCCTCAGTGTTGTAAGTTTCCTGATACTAAAAGGGACCCTTATGCCTTAATATCATAAAAGAGTATTATTAAAATAATCGTTTGATTATTTCATAAACTAAAATTTTCAACAACCTCAAAAAAGGGGTTAAGGTTTAAATTCAGTGATTAATTAATGAATCATAGTATTGAAAATGAAATAAAAAATAATATTCTTTTTTACCAATCAAACATCACATGCAAAGAGTCTTTACAAAAAACTATTTATAGAAAACTAGGTTGTTCATGGGGATTATCTAACAATATAGAGAGCAACAAAGTTAAATGGATGTATAGAGTTATTTTTCTCACATGAATGGATGGTTGAAATGGGTGGTATCATCCCATGTTCAAACTTTAAACATGGAAGCTAATGTTGACTGTAGGGTCCGGTATTTCGTTTCCATTCCATACTCTTAACATGAATCTTAAGGTTATATACCTCTATTAGTTGATCAAAATTTGGGCTTATACTATGCTTACTCTAGTTTGTACTATTACAATAATTGTTGGGAGGTAGTAACATACAATCATGGCAATTGGAGAGGTAGTAAAGTGTCAAAGAGTCTCTATCTATTTTGAGTGAAGACGCATTCATTGCAACTTTGAAAACCTACCATATTATATTAGTGATCTGACTAGTGTCTTTACTAGAATTTTTGAAGATGCAGTGAAAGCTAAATTAGGTGTCCACTATGCCTTAGAAGTAGGTTTCCATCTATGTGCTCAATGTGGATGATAGAGCATAGAAAAATACTCAACGATGAGCTTACCCACTTTCAACATTATCCAATTCTGAACATTTTTATTGTAGTTCTGAGGTGAGACATATGTTGCCCAATTATCTGACATGGATTGGAGAGAATTTGTTTTTGTATGTTCTAGCAATTTGATTAAGTTCTAATATATACAAATTATTCCATGCTATTTAAAACTAATTGTTGTCCCATTTATAACTAACTAAGTATGGAAAATGGCAGGTGGCCTTCTAACAGGATGGTGTTTATAATTTATTAACCCTTAAGATGAGACCAATCATATTGGAAACCAAAAATGAAAAGGTTGAGAAACAAAAAAGGCCCATTTGTATGTGTCGATATTTATTGTATTGGGAAGGTATAAAGGACAACAATAGTTCTAGTGATAAGTAGGGCTCAAGACTTAAGAGACAAATTTTGATTGTTTTGGACCACTTGGTTAGACCCTCGCTTTGTTGAAAGGAAGATAATGACCATCAGGACCACCCTATGATAATAATTTTATTTTATACTACCTTAGTTTATACAGTTTTGCGTCTATGTCCTCTCATGGATACATAGTATATGCTACTCTAGGTAGCCCAACTATAGTAAATAATATATTGAATGTAATTTTCCCCATAGAGAATTTTTTCTGCAACAAAAAATAATGTAACTTACACATTTTGGGCAATTTATAGTAGCAGAAGTCATGATCACACTTAGCTTCTTCAATATAGGTTTTATGTCTTTCTTTCCATTTTTCATTTCATGTTATAGCATAAGTTCTTGTTTTTTAGACATTCATTCTTAAAAAGGAAGAATAAAGATCATAATCATTACAATATATCCTATCCATGTTTGGTTAAGGCTCCTCTCTACTTCTAAACTATGGGAATAATTTCTTTCATGTGATGTATAAGAAAAATCTTTGCTATATCCTTCTATTGAAAAATGTAGTCTTCAACATAACATCTATAGGAAGGCCAATTCCATAATGGTTTGTAGACTATTAAATTATGCCTTCACCATGTGTACATTAGACAATGGAGTTGTACTTTTCCAACTTTGCTACTAATATCATAGAAAGATAAGGATGTTAACTGTATGGGTGACATAGCTATGTAGTGCACACCATGAAATGAACCCCTAAGGGAAGGAACCACTAGTTAATTTTTAATTTTATGATAAAAATATTTTAGCTTGATCTTCTCGGTGGTCTCTGGGATCAGGCCAACATGTTCTCCATGTGTCTTTGGATTTCTTATCAATATATTTTATTAGTTCACTAAAGTCTTTAGATTAGTTATCACATCAATAGAGTGAAATATATATTACTGCATATGCACTAGTAGAAACAAGAGGTTCACAACAATTCTAGAAAGCATACTGAATTTGTATGATAGTCAAGCCAAATTTGTCCATTTGCATCCATAAACCAACAATAATTTCCAATTTTAGAAATTATATGAAGATTTGTATGCTTCATTTTATCTCATCTACGCTGAAGTCATTTTAGAATTTAACTACTTTTCATGAATGCATGAGTCTCAAATATTTTTTTCCATTTCATGGATGAATTTCCCTAAACACCTGAACATCAAATTCAACCCTTTCTCCCCATTCCAAACTCCTTTCTCAAATTAAATTTACCATTTCCAAATATGAGGAGATACAAGTAGATGAGTTCTACTAACATTCATTACGTCAATATTTTTCTATTTGATGTTAGTAGTGAAGTGTAGAAATGTGAACTTTGCCAAAGAAGTCACAAAAACATCTCGTTGTGTTTTCATACATGTGACAGAGGTAACACGAGTTGAATTATTGAAACCTTCAAGAAACTAGTAGATAACAACCTCATTGTCACTTTTGTCAAGAGAAATACTAAATGCTACTAGCATTGGAGACTGACAAACCTCCACCATGAATCTTAATATTACCACATGTGTAGCAGCATATATATACAGACATGCAACTCCCACAATAAGAGTTTTGTTACATTTTGTTTAGAAAAATCAATCTAAAATAGTTCATTACATCATGAAATTGTTAAATTCACTTACTCACACTTGTAGGGGTTTTCCTTAAACTACTCTTGCATGTGACAAATAAGATCACCACTCGTTTCTAGAGATTTTTGTTCCCCCCTTTTACAAATTACAATATTTAGTATACTATATAGACCTAAAATTATCTTTTCATTTGTGGGGAGTTTATTTTTTGGCTTCAAATTAGCATCTTCATATTGATTTCATTTTTCACAATACGATCATACAATGATCCCATATAATATTTTGGTAAATATTTTCGTGTTAGAAATCTACAAGAGAGCAAGGCAGATTGAACACACAACACAAATCACACTGATGTATTTTATTGATCTTAATGGTTACATATTTATAGTGTCTATATCACTGACAAGGACACATCTAGTTAGCTATTACAACTCACACATAGGAAACTGACTACTTCTATATTGGCGCCTAGGGAATCACAATGAAACTCACACATGACATGGAAGCATTACTTCCAACACCCTCCCTTAATGCTTACATGGAAAACATTAAAAACACATATTACCACAACAATATGATATATGTCTGACTAGTCTTCATTAGCACTCACATTCACACTAGAATCTCGCAATCAACGCTCTTTCTTCACCACCACATCTTCGGGTTGTCACTTGACCTCCATTTAAAACATAACTGCTTCAGACCATATTTGATGTACTTTACAGAATTGATGCTTCCTGATATCCTCGAGCATGACGAGTCAGTCTCAATATTTAACCATCCACTGGACATACCTCCATATGTTGAACACATGGTCTTCCACTGTATTCCCTAGTTATCTAGGAAGGTAGCCTAAGTACTGAATGTATTCAATACTCAATTATACAAGGTGACCTCTTAAACGCACAATCAAATTAACCTATAAGTTGATGTTCCTATCTCCACACGATGCCACCAGCTTATAATAGATTATACAGAATCAAATTAGTGAGATTTTCTTGTGTCACGGTATGCATCAAGAACAAACAATTTAAAAATATGTTAATATGTTATATAATTAGTTCTTCATTTGATTTTTCACATTACATTGATAATAACACACTTCTAAATATCAAACCTACACAAATTTAACTAATTGAAAAAAAATTAAAAGAAACTGCTTAATAATGAAGGAACACTTCCCTTGGCCACAAAACTAATTAAGCACTTATCCAACCAGAAAACCACAAACATATGCTTCTCATTCTGCCTTGGAATGAGTCTACAATTTTGGGAAATGACTCCATAAAATATCATATTCCCATCTCATTATGAGGATCCAATCATGATAAGGTAATAATTTGAACGATGGATCTATGCTGCCACAATTTTGATGAACAACGCCTTGGAGGCCTGCATAATTCTCAGTATTGACCTTGTTGATCAAATACGAGTCTCAATTGACTCAACTGCCTTGGAAAGTGGCATGATCATAGGCCTGAGATGCCTCCTCTGTCGTATTCTAGATGTCGAACCAAACTGTAGTCCCCGGTTGTACAAAGTCTATCTATGTAGTGAACTTCCTCCACGGTTGTTGTCACATGCCACTATCTCACACTAAAACCTTTAATGATCTACTACGTGGCTAAAATTATGAAACAAAACCATTCGTATGTAGTTTGTGAAAATAATATAAAAGTCTGAAAATATATTTGAGGGATCTTGGCCTCGTTGAACCAAATCCAGTAGGATGTTTTACCTTATCCATTTGTAAAATATTAGAATTTTCTTTTATTATTTCAGACGTCTCGGGTTTGAATATAATCAGATGCCACTACATATACCTCCTCGTTCAAATGAACTAAACCCTCAAGCACCAACTCGAATGTCCAGTGTGATCTCCCCCTTGGACCTGGTCTCCTTTAATCTCCTAGCATTGGAGGCATTAAGAGCCACATCATATTCCCTTCAGGTCGGCTTCTTGTTTTGATTGACTGTTAGCAATTTCATAATGAATTCATAGGTGAGTGAGATCTTGGGAAGCTTGAGGTTTGAATTGCACATGATCTGTGTGTATCCTCTTCCATAGAACCTCTGCAATGCATTCTCCCCAACAAATTATGATCGGACATGAAGCATGAAAATCCTAACAACCTCATTAGTAGGTGCAACGATTCAACCCAGGTGCACTGATCCAGATTTTCTAGATGTGATTCATGCTCTTCGACCTCCTCTGCGGTAATCGATTCATGATATATTGAAGATCCACCATCACACTCCAAACTCTACTCGAAACTATTTTCTTTGCATTTTCAACTCAGGCGGAGCTTATGCCCGATCTGCTCTCACTTTACATGTTGTTCCCAATAGCATCTATGAAATGATTGTGGCTTCAACGTGGCTCTACCTTTGTGAGTCGATGTACGATGACCCAACGTGTCTCTACCTCTGACAATCAGTGTGAGATAAACCAAAATTCCATCGTGGGCAGCGACAACGTCACCAAATTTTCTCTTTACACCGTGCCTCCTTATAGGCACTTGACGATTCTCAAATCGGATCTGATGTTCTCAGATCTTGATGGGAAAAACTTTCACCACAACCTCAAACATCTCCAATTTTATCGCTTGGACATATATTGTTGAAGTGGTCTAAATCTTACTAGTAGAGTCCCTCGAATCCTTGCTTCGGGTTTACACACTAACAACAACATTGTTCCAGACACACGATACAAACTACTCAAACTTTTAAACTTCAAGTATACATGGATTACATGCACACAAAACTAAATAGAGAAAAAAAATAAAATCAAATCTCAAAAAAATTTCCACACAACAAATTCTCTTACCATAATCTATTCAAGGCTCTCTCACATTTTCCTGGCCCTCCCTTGAGGGAGTCAGGACAGAACTAGCTCTAATACCATGTTATAAATCTAAAAGAGAGCAAGAGAGATTGCACACACAACAAAAATCACATTGATGTATTTTACTCATCTTAATGGTCACATATTTATAGTATCTAGATCACTGACAAGGACACATCTAGATAGTTGTTACAACTCACACATAGAAAACTAACTACTTCTAGATTGACACCTAGGGACTCACGATGACAACTCACACATGAGATAGAAGCATTACTTCCAAATCCCTCCCTTAATGCTTACATGGAAAACATTAAAAACACATATTACAACAATAATATGATATATGTCTGACTGGTCATCATCAACACTCACATCCACTCTGTAATATCACAAACACCTCTCTTTCTTCACCACCACATCTTCAAGCTATCATTTGAAATCCATTTAAAACATAACTACTTCATACCATATTTCATGTACTTTGTAGAATTGATGCTTCTCAACCTCCCGGAGTATGACGGGTCAGTCTCAATTCTAAACCAACCTATGGACATACCTCCATCTGGTTAACACATGGTCTTCCATTGTATTCCCTATTTATCTAGGAAGGAAGTTTGAGTACTTAATGTATTAATAAGTCAATTATACAAGGTGACCTCTTAAACACATAATCAAATTAACCTCTAAGTTGATGTTCCTGGCTCCACACGACACCATCATATTATAGCATATTATACATAATCAAATTAGTGATATGTTCTTGTGTCATTGTATGCATCAAGAATCACCAATTTGAAAATATGGTAATTTATTCTATAATTGGTTCTTCATTCTATTTTTCACATTACATTCACAATAACACACCTCTAAATATCAAACCTACACAAATTTAACTACTTCAAAAAACTAAAAATAAATTGCTTAATAATGAAGGAAACACAACCCTTAGCAACAAAACCAATTAATCACTTATCCAACCAGGAAACCACAAATATTTTCTTCTCATTTTTCAATCTACAACTTAGGGAAATGACTCCATAAATATCATATCCCATCTCATTGTGAGGATCCGAGAATGATAAGGCAATAATTTGAACGATGGATCCATGCTGCCACAACTTTGATGAGCAATGCTTTGGAGCCCTGCATAATTCAGAGTATTGACCTTGTTGATCAAATATGAGTCCCAATTCACCTGACTGCCTTGGAAAGTGGCATGGTCATAGGTGTGAGATGTCTCCTCCTCTGTATTCTAGATGTTGAGACAACCTATAGTCCCTTGTTGTTCAGAGTCTATCTCCATAGTAAATTTCCTCCACGGCTATTGTCGCATGCCACTATCTCACACTAAAACCTTTAATGATCTACTATGTGACTAAAATTGTGAAACTAGACCCTTTGTATGTAGTTTTCGAGAAAAATATAAAAGTATAAAAATATATTTAAGGGACCTTGGCCTTATAGAATCAGTTCCAATAGGAGGTTTTACGTTATCCATTTGTAAAATATGAGAAAAACATTTTATTATTTCAAATGTCTCGAGTTTGAATATAATCAGATGCCACTTGTTATGAAACCAACTCACAAAAGGATAGAAAATATAGATCAGCGACTTAAAATCCAGCCTCTTTAAGGGGGCAACCTCCTTTACATTACACAAATGAACAATTCTTGCACGATACAAATGACAAGACCTCCTTTCTATATATAGCAGTCTAAGGGGTCCCAATACAATCAAAGCCTACATAACAATAATATTATGGCGGCACAAAAATAACAATAATGGGCTTCTATGGAGCACAATAACAACAACATGAGGACTATATGGGCACAATAATACAATAATGGGGTTGCATTGATAACAATAAGGGGTTACACTATTAGTATAGGGACCTAACATGCCCCTCTCCTTCAAAAAGTGTTGTCCTCAACATTTCAGTAGTTCTGGATGCTTCCATATAAAATTATCACCCTCCCATGTGGAATCTTCAACAGGTAAGTTCTTCCACTTGATGAGATACTCTGAAATTGATCGATTTCATAGCCGTTGATTTCTTGTTTCTGTGAATGCTTCAGGCTCCAATATGATTTTTCCTTTCTCCGTAAATTTGTGGAAGGGGATATTCTACCACTTTTGAATGAGCGGCCACACTTCCTTTTCATTCTTCCATTCATCCCTTCCTTCGTTTATCCAATCTAGTTGGATAATAGAAATGGCACAAAACAACGCTTCCACATCCTCGTCCTTTCTTGAGAGTGCATCTGCAACAACATTTTGCTTGCCCTTTTTATAAATGATTTCAAAGTCATAACCCAACATCTTTGTGACCCATTTTTTATTTTCTTCTAAAGATAATCTTTGTTCTAAAAGTATTTGATCCATTTTTAGCTTGAAGTGTCTTCCCATTTGGTAAGGTCGCCATTTCTTAAGTGCATGTAGTATTGCCAACATTTCCTTCTCATAAATAGCTTGCTTGAGGGACATATTTTTGTATGGTTGTAGTTGTAAAAATACCCAATTGCCTACAACAAACCTTATTTCATTGCGATGTTGATCTGCCTGTTGTTTCACTTGATTCTGCACCAAAGTGGGGTTATCCTTTAAAAGTTAGAGAACTTGTTGTTGATGATCGATGTCATCTTTCATTGCTTGAACCTTTTTCTTCTTGATATGTCCTTCTATATTGAGAGTTTAAGGAGTGGTAATTTGTGCCAATGCATTAGAAGATATGGTCGGATTCATTTCTTGATGCTTGATCTGATTATTCACTTCTTGAACCTTTTTCTTTTTGATATGTCCTTCTATATTGAGAGTTTGAGGAGTGGTAATTCTTGCCAATGATTTACAGGATATGGTCAGATTCATTTCTTCTTTCTCTGGGGTTGGTTCCCGGTGTATATCCTCTTCTTTTGACATTTATTGATCTGTTTCTTCCACCTCTTTGCATTCAATGTAAAATAATTTCTTCTCAGCACAGTTATGACCTTTAGTGAATTTTTCTATCACAACTGTAACAAAGCCCATTTTCTCCTTTTTCTTCCAATTGTTGTGGTGTCAACCTTCTAGGTTGTGGAAGGCTAGGAGAAACAACACTTCCATCTTTATAATTGTCAGTGGTAGGATTTCTTGTTTCCGTAATTTTGCTTTCTATTTTTCTTTCCCGCCTGAATGCCTTCTCCAATGAATTAGGTTCCCAAAGACAAACCTCATGTTAAATGCTATCCTTTAAAGTCCCTATGAAGACATCAATATTATGCTTCTCTGGAATATCATTTACACTTATATTCAACTTTTGGAAGTTCTCAATGTGCTCTTCTACTGAACCCTTTTGTTTGAGATTTATCAATTGGATAAAGAAGGTGTTTCTCTTTGTATCCTCATAATTTGCTATCATTTCCTTGGTGAAAATTGACCACGTGACAAGTGGTTTACGAGAATAAATCTGTTCATACCATAAAAATTGATTCGGTTCTAAATACAAAGATGAAATACGTGCCTTTTGTAATAGTTGCACCTCATGTAGATCAAAATATTTCGCCATATATACTATCCAATTTACCGGGTCCTTGCCATCAAACTTCCTCATATTGCCTTTTTTTTATTTTAGGAGCTTGATCTTGAAACGATTGTAACTTTGTAATTTCAGATCTCCTAGTTCTAAAATTATGACCTATAGTAGCCCTTTGCGTCCTCTTTCCAATTCCACTAGTTAGATTGAAATTGGATTCTCCAAGAAAGCTTTATGTACAATCTCCCAAGATGACGTGATTATATACCTTTTCAAAATAGTGAACTTGTACAAAGTTCCATGTATTATTGTTTCAACCTTCGGACCTAAAACTGATACACAAAAATCTACGGGCCATCTTCTTTCTGTAACTTCTTACGAGACTTCAATCTAATGCTCAAAAGGAAAGTTATGATGATTTTCCCAAGGTCCATTGTTTGGGATGTAATTTGGGATATTTCCAAAACCCTAAATGTCTTGGATTGTATCTCTGAAAATATAGAGAAACAAGATCTGAAATTCAAGCCCGAGCTTCACCCTGATTTTGGCTCAAATGGGTTTTAATTTTAGAATCTAAACCTTCATAGAAAACAAATTATAGCGACAATTCCACGATGACTTATTTGAGATGGAATTCTAGAGCTTGAAAAAACCCTAACTTCCTCAAATCATATCTCCAAAAATATAGCATAACGAGATCTAAAATTCAGACCTGAGGTTCAGTGATATTTCGGCTCAAACCAATGTTTTTTTTAGCTTCTAAAACATCACAGAAAAACGTTACAATGAAAATTGCATGATGACTTGTTTGGAGTAGCAAAACCCTAGAATCCAAAGCTCTGATACCAAACGTTATGAAAACAGCTCACAAAAAGATAGAAAAGACAGATCAACGACTTAAAAGTCATCCTCTTCGAAGGGGAAACCTCCTTTACATTACACAAATGAACAATTCTTGGATGATACAAATAACAAGACCTCCTTTCTATATATAGGAGTCTAAGGGGTCCCAATACAATTAGAGCCTACATAACAATAATATTGTAGGGGCACAACAGTAGCAATAGTGGGCTTCTATGGGGCATAATAATACAATAATGGTGTTGGAGTAATAAAAATAAGGGGTTACACTAGTAGTATAGGGACCTAACACCACTGCATAGTACTCCTCATTCACATGAACTAACCCCTCAAGCACCAACTTGAATTTCTAGTGTGATCTCCTCCTTAGACCTGCTCACCTTCAATCTCCTGGCATTAGAGGAATTAAGAGCCACGTCCTATTCCTTTTAAGTCGACTTCTTTATTCAATTAACTGCTAGCAAGTTCATGATGAATTCCGAGGTGAGTGAGATATTGGGTATCTTGAGATTTGAATTGCGCATGATTTGTGTGTATGCACTTCTGTGTAACCTCTGGAATGCATTATCCGCAACAAATTATGATAGGCCATTAAGAATGAGAATCCTGACAACCTCATTAGCATGTGTAAGGATCTGTATTTTCATGATTTGATTTGAGCTCTTTGGCCTCCTCTGCGGAAATCCATTAATGATATATGGAAGATTCGCCATCACACTCCAAACTCTACTCACGACCATTTTCTTTGCATTGTCAGCTCAGTTTGATCTTATGCCCAATCTGCTCTCACTTTGCATGTTGTTTACAATAGCGTCTATGAAACGCCTGTGGCTTCAATGTGCCTCTACCTTTGGCAGTCATTGTGCGATGACCCAACGTGCCTCTACCTATGTTAGTCGTTGTGCGATGACCCCAAATTCCATTGTGGCCACTAAGAATGTGGCCCAATTTTCACTTATCACCGTGTCTCCTTATAGATGTGACTATTCTTAGATCAAATATGATATTCTCAGATCTTGCTGGGAAAAAAATTCACCACAACCTCAAATGCCTCCAATTTTATTTCTTGAACATATATTACTGAAGTGGTCTAGATATGACCATTAGAGTCGATTTTCTCCTTGCTTTTGGTTTACAAACTGACAACAACACCATTCTAGGCACATGATACAAACTACTCAAACTCTTAAACTTTAGATCTACATGGATTACAGGCACATGAAACTAAACAAAGAAAAAAAAATCAAGTCTCACAAAAATTTCCACACAAGAAATTCTCCTACCTTAATATATTTACATAACAATAAACTAAAGGCTCTCTCACATTTTCCTCACCTTCCATTGAGGGAGTTAAGCCAGAACTAGCTCTGATACCATGTTAGAAATCTAGAAGAATTGCAGACACAACACAAATCATACTAATGCATTTTATTGATCTTAATGGTTACATATTTATAGTATCTAGATCACTCGCAGGGACACATCTAGATAGCTATTACAAGTTACACATAGGAAACTAACTACTTCTAGATTCACACGTAGGGAGTCAGAATGACAACTCACACATGACATGGAAACATTACTTCTAACATTTCCATCATCTACAACTCGGTTATTCCCTACGAAATTTTCCTTTGACATCTTCAATAACAATGCATGTTAAGAAATAGGCAATTGGATAAAGGATGATCCCAAAAAAAAATTAAATATGATGGTCCATGAGAACTACTAATGAAATGTACATATGAAAACCACATACCTTATTCTTCAACATTGGATCATGCATTTGCACTAGTAAAAACCTATGTGTTTCACTTACAATAACACTCTGCAAATTTTTCTTTAATGAGATATAAATTTTGTGCTACTCTGGATAATATAAAGACTTGTAATAAGGTCCTTATTGCCTCATCAAATTCCATCTCTTCAAAATTAAATGAGTGAACATATGCATACATCACTCTCATATAAAAATCATCCCTCCCCACTAAATAGTCACCAATCAAGGTCTTGTTAAAATTAGATGCATTTCTTACAAAAGTAATTATGTCCTCAGGGCATTCTACAACCTCTTTTGCATTAACAAGAAATCCAAGGTCCTCATGTGGCTTTTAGTTGAAAATGTTAAAACTTTCCTGTACCAAGTTCCATTATTAGTTTCCATAATTAATTATGGTAAATTCTGTAATACATTTATGGCATATATAGAACACTTGAAAATGGGAGAGGGAGAGTGCAAAAGTGTAGCATCTTGACCTAAAGGTCTAGCTTATAAGCATACCATTATTCAAATCTGAAATCCTCTAATGTTTCATGACCTTATTTAGTATGGTGCTACCTTCCATCCTAAAAATCCTCTCTGCCTTCATTTTCCAAAGATGCGCCATTTATATCATCTACACTAACATCTTCACCTTTTAAATTTTTCAAAAACTGGGAATATGGAATCCTTAGTTGTTGATTCATCCAATCTCCCATTGATCTCAACAACCCCTCTGAGCACTTAATGGCATCAGGTTGCATGGTAGCATCCTAAGGCATTAACAATGTAGTGGTAGAACATGGAGGGACACTTTGAGCAGTTTTTAGAAACCCATTGACCATCTTGTAAAAACTTGGTTTAATTAAATAATCACAGTGCATAAAGTAGATTTCTTGAAGCATATATTGCATTCAGTCATGTTCTAAATCTACAGTATCATTCCTTGAAAATCATAACAAGAAATCACCAAAATATTATGTAAAATAGTTTGAATTAGGGAAAAATAAGAGAAGGATATTAGGGATTGTGTATGATTCCCGCATCAGCCGGGCTGAAGGAAACATGTTTTTCAACAATAGGGGTGATGAAAGAACGTTTCATTATTTTTTCTTGTTGCTCAGGAGTTGATTGTGACATTCCTTCCCAATTGAATTACAGAGGTCAAGATAGAGTTCTTTGTTCAAAGGATATTGAACATATTAAACGGGCATGACAACCATAGATATGATCTCATAGCATTGTCGAGGAAGGAATCTATCCCAGACAGAGCCAAAATAGGCCACAGACCTAAAGAGTTTAGAAATGGTTGCCAATCAACAAACTCATGTGGAATAGTGAGGAGAGAATGACAGATAAAAATCTCTTCAGTAGATCTAAATATGGCTCATGTTCGTATCATAATCATTTTGTCTTTGTTCGAATTCCCTATGGCTCGACTTCCTGTCCCAAAATTAAAAAGGTAAAGTGGTAAGAATACTCTGTCATGCATGATTAATCATTACAAGAAATAAAACATAATGAATTCTCACATACACTTTTTGGAATATGTAATTCCTACTTGTCTCAGTTGTGACTCTCTATGTAAAGGAGTATGTTCCTATTCTTTAGGGCTGTTATATCTAGATGTTCCTAGATTGGTGTGTGGTTTAGGTAGTCTCTCAACCAGGTGATTGTGTGTCCAAGATAGTCTACCTATCTTGAGACAACTCTAAATGTATTTATGTGTAACCTCATTTGATATGAATGGTAAGATAATTTGCACCATCATATTTTATCATGGTATCAGAGCCCTAAGGGCGTGGCCCCACTTGGGCTGAGGGAAATAGCGAGTATGTACATTTGTTTTGAGAGAGTATAATGTGTTAATTTTTGTTTTTCCATATAAGTAGAATTTGAACAAGTGTGGTGAAGACGAGGCTTGGTGCTAAAGGAAGCCAAGAGAAAGCTGGGATCTCTATTAGACAAGGCCAAGAGCACTGGTGCAGTGAACGCAAACTGAGAGTGCCTATTAGTATGGAGTCATTTGATGGAGTCTATGATAGCGACTGCTGAGAAATTTAATGATGCGTGGAGAAGAATCATGACCCCCAGGTCATGAAGGAAATCTTTTCGCACCTCATGTATTCAGTTTTTCGCAGAAGGAAGGAAGGTTTTTCGCCATTTTCACTGAGCCTAGATCTGCTACTCATGGATTGTAGCAGATTGCAACAACAACACGAAGGTGGCATTGGTAACCAACGGATTGGGGTGGAGTCGTGACATTTTGGACCTATGACTGACATCCAGCAGATTGTCATTTGAAAAAGCAACGCAAGGAGGGCCGAGTTAACATACGTGGATCAACCTGATCTGGTAGGGGTTCGATCTGTCAACTGCAGCAGAAGCCGAGCAGTGGAACATGCATTGTTGCAGAATTATGGTGTGCTCCATTTCCCGATCTATGTGAGCATTGCCTCACTGTTTTCACTTCCACTATGATGTGAATAAGTACATGCTTGGTGAAATGAATGGGTTTCTTGAATTATTTTTTTGGGTTTTGTAAACTGAAACATGTTGAGTTTGATCAACTTAACATAAAAATTCTATTTGTTATAATCGATCACTCTAAGAACTGTGAATTGAAGTTGGAAAGATTCAAGATGAAGACACCAAGCTTGGATATGGTTTTTAGAACAAATTGGTGAAGTGTGATGTGGCAGTGGATATTAGTTGGGTGAAGCAACAATGGATGGACAAACAAGGCACATGATTATGTGTTGACTAATGAAGCAGACTCAATATTATGTTGTAATGTGAATCACATATGTACTAGGAAGTAAGTTTATGTAATGTTTTGCAATGGTCTTTATAATGTTATATGTACCTAGTAACTCAATGAGTTGGAGTGTGAAATGTAAGCATGATTTACCTTCAAAGCCTTCGTTGCTACAGAGCCTTCGTGGCTACAGTGCCCCAATGGCAACATAGGAGCCTCAATGCTCACAGTTTCAGAGTCTAGGTGGCTGAGAGTGACATACCTTACTCACAGGAGAAATTTCCTTTCTGACAGGTCTTAGTGTATCTCTAGTTAGGCGCAAACCATGGTTGAGGGTGATCCGATAAAACGCATGACGATGGTATCAGGGGGTATTTGTAGGTACATGTACATGTATGCAGTTATAATGGTTGATAGAACCATGTATGCGAAGGACATCCTACAAGACTGGTGGTTGCAGCGGTTAGCACCCACGCATTTTGGTGGATGGTTGTTCCTTTATATGGACATCAACATATCCTTTTGTCATGTTTGACCACATATAAACTTTGCAAATTGATATCAAAACAAGTACTCATTAAGGGGGTGTGTTTGAATATGTAATTCCTACTTGTCTCGGTTGTGACTCTCTATGCAAAGGAGTATGTTCCTATTCTTTAGGGTTGTTATATCTAGATTTTCCTAAATTGGTGTGTGGCTGAGATATTCTCTCAACCAAGTGATTGTGTGTCCAAGATAGTCTACCTATCTTGATACAACACTAAATGTATCTATATGTAACCTCATTTGATATGAACATAAGATAGTTTGCACTATCATATTTTGTCAACACTAACAACACAGTGTGACCCTACGAGGATTAGAAACAACCAAGAAATTGGAAACATTTTCAAACAAAGGTCTTATTCTAAAAATATAGAAAAGATAGCCTATGTAATGGCATGTAACTCAGTTGAAGCACAAGTGCACAATGAGCCCCTTCAATTTTTCAAAAGCGGCTAAGAAATGGAAAATATTTTATAACAATGGGCTTCTCCTTAAAATACAGAAAGGCCAGTGTGAATAATGGAATTTAACTTGATTGAGGCATTACATAATGTGAACTTATCATTTGTAGAAGGTATAAGCATGGATGATAGGTCCCAAGGGTCATTTGAGATCTCACGTTGAAATTATTGGAGGAAAAAAATAAACCCTAAGCAAATAAATAAATAAAAACTCCACAAACTCTTTCTGGTTGGAAGGTTTACAAAGAAACACATAAATATCACTCATATGAGCCTTGGGAGCATTTTGGCTCAATTCATTGAATACATGACAAATTTTGAAATTCTAAAATAAAAGGTGAATATGGTTTTGAAACGTAAATTAATCACAAGAGCCCCTATGAAGCTTCTGAGAGCTTTAGTTTCAGGTGAAGAAAACCTCTATGGTACCATCAACCGTTGGTTTGCATTAGAACTAGATGATTTTTCCGTGAAATTCAAAATCTAAGAACAGCGGGAATGACCCCTAAGAATCCCAAAATGATATTTCAGTAAATACAAATATCCACATAAGAAAACAACAATTAAATCTTCTACAACAAGGTTGGGGTTATAACATCCCCAGACAATCCAAAGATAAAGTGACCTGAGTTTCTCCATTAATTGAGACTTCTCTATCTATCCAAGAAAAATGTGAGGGAGGATGTTGACACGGCACCATCATTCTACCAAAAAAACCCTTTTATCATTACGTGCAAATAAGATGGTGTGACTTGAGATTTGCCGTTAATTGACACTTCTCCATCTATCCAAGAAAAATGTGAGGGAGGGTGCTAAAAGGGCACCATCATTTTGCACAAAAAAAAAAAAGCCTTGTCACCAAAAAGACAAAACAAAAACATTTATGTCATGAGAAAGAAAAATGTGAGGGAGGGTGTGGACAGGGCACCATCATTCCGCCCAAAAACCCTTTTATCATTTCGCACAAGAAAAACTTATGTCACGAGAAAGGAAAAACAAAAAAATTTATTCTGCAAGAAAGACAAAATAATATAAGTAAGATGCCCGAGTAAAATTTAACGATGAAATTATTATTTTGTCTTAATTTAATGTCTTAAAACACCCTATCGTGTAGTAGTGTTTCGAGCTACCAATCTAGGTCGCAATTGTCTGCAATAAACCTTGTCACAAAAATGATCCAAAATTACCAATACAATCCAAATAGTGAAATTGTAAAACAAATCAGGTTCAAATAGAATAGTGACTACAAAATTCTAGATACTGTATAGCTACTCTAAATTTAATAAACTAAATCTAAAACAACAATTTCAATCTCAATCATTTCGCATGGATTCTTCCCTTTTTTGTTCTGCAACCTCTCCCTTAACGGTATTAAATCTGACAACATTTTAACTATATTTTTTTACCTGTGCTCTTAAAAAATCTCTTATGTTTACAATCCATTTACAGTGTTTGGGTGCCACATCATCTTGTTTATTTCAAGAATAATAAGATTCTCAATCTATACATGGTTTACTTTGTATTTTTTATTGAACGTTAAAGCCTTGGGGATATCTGTACCTACCAAAACAAACAAAAACTAACATATCACAACTTAGAACCGATACAACTAGTAGGAAAATCTTGAGATCCAACAACTAGATTGTACTTTCTCAAACTAATCTTTCATTATAACTAATTAAAGATTTGGATCCATCCCTTGTTTGAGAGACTTGCTCCCCAGGAGCAAGTTTGGAAGGAAAGGAAACATGACGAAATACAGTTTTTGGTTTCGTATTTTGCAACCCACGTTAGAAACTAGATTTTGCATTGTGATTGACATCTGACACATCTGGAGGAGAAATTTAGCAAATATCACCAAACAGAGTGAGAATATTTTAGTCCAACGTAATATCATCGCAACATTTGTTTTAGGTTGGTGTTATTTACATTTTCCTATGATTTTCATTGCATAGCATAAACTAGTGGTTTCTTGTGAACATGCATCGATGCAAACAACCAATTATATATTTCCACCTTTTCCAACCTTGAATGTTAGAGAGTCAACGCAGGGCTTTGTCTACATCATATGCATGATTGACACCCTCCTATGGTGATCCTGCACATGATGAATGTTAAGCAACATAAACAAACAAATAAAAATCTTTAAATTTTCTAGAAAAAAAGACACTGTTAATCCAATGTAGCAATTGATGTGGTGTAACGTTTTGTATTTTAATTTTTTTCAATCTAATTTGTTGACTACATGGTTCATTATAAATAGACCATGCCAAATTGTTATGAGGAATGATTGGAATTCTATTTGTTTATAAATTATGTCGGAGAATCATTAATACTAACTTTTGGTCCAACATTCATGGCGGACAATAGGGATAACCAATGGTGAGACCGAATTTTTTCTAACTCATCCTACATGGAGTTCGACACATGTTTACCTGCACTTTTTGCTGCAATGTATACACTATCAATGTTAATTCATTTTCCTTTTTGTAAACTCCTTTGCAACTTGCGCAAAATATAATCTGGTCACCCTTTGTTTTCAATAATTTGTGCTTACGGGTTTAATACACACGACATGGAGTAGACTAATGTGAATGACTTAGCACACAAAGTGTCATTCAATGAGTTATTAGCATTGGCATTGTAGTGTTGGTATTGATGTTAACCAGCACTTAGCATTGTTGATCTTATCATTGATGTCAATTTAGGTATGGTGTCTCTCATGGTTTTTGAATGAGCTATCATTGGTTTGATGCAGAGATCCTAATCTAATACATAGATATTTATTCATGTTGAAGTTGTTTTCCATGAAGGCCTTCAATTTCTTGACTTGATGCAGATGTGTTTGGGACATTAATCCTCTTATGATGATGTCCTTATTGATGGAGAGAAGTTGGAGAAGGTATGACACGATCTGGATAAGGTGTAGGAGTTGGTTTGACAGGCCTTAGAGATACTTGCAAATCGGGTGTTGAGCATGAAAAGAGCCTCATATAGGGTAACACAAGTTCTAGAAGCACAACCTATGTTATAAGATAGGGTAACACAAGTTCTCTATGCAAAACTAGCATTACTAACTCACTTCTCAAAAGGGAGATCTGCGTTATTGCCTGTAAGTGGAATTTTTTGGATGTTGTGCACACTCAAGTGACGTCCAATGATTGTAACGAAGGTATTTTCTCATGGTATAGCTTAGATGGTTCAAATTGAATTAATCTCCACCTGTGATAAGTGCTTAAAGTGTGAATTCATTAATTAACTGAGTAGTGGAGATAGTAGATCAAATTGTTTAAATAGATGAGAAAATCAATCATTGTGAGGTTAGACATTGGGCATAGAGTGAGCATAGGTTTTTGCAAAAGTTATAGGTCAAGCTCCTACATCAGGTGAACACGCAAAGAGGATAGTGGCAAGAGAGAAGTATGCAAAGATTAGGAAAGTGAATGTAGATGTTGGTAACAGTGGCAGAGGTGGTGATGAAAAGAAACATATTGATATGATAGTTTGTTTCATAGTTTATGACAAAAAAATGGAGTAGCTAATTTTTTATGAGAAGACCATATGGATCAGAATGTTATGATTGCAGGAACTAATTTTGTATAACAGGGAGACTTATTGTCCATATGGTAGATTGATATGACTGATATATTTTTGTTTGGAGGGGTATAGACTTCAATCATATGGTTGTAGCTTTGTATCTATGGGTGCTCTGTTATTATATGGTCAAGTTGTTATGTTTAGTGTGTCTACATAGTAGGATTATTGTATGGTTTTTCAGATCCATATAATGTTGTTATGTATTGATTTAATTTTTTAGTGAGGGTTTGATTTGCTAATATGATTGTGTGTATCAGAGCTATAGCTTGTATGTTGCTACAAAATATCTTTGAGAGTTGATATTTTTTGATGTATTGAGAGTGTGTATGCAAGAGATTTGATGTGTGGATAAAATTATTTATGTTTTTGTAGGAGTTTTGTATATGTTGTTGGCTATACGCTAACCATGCTGATTATGGTAGAGAATGTGTTAGATTTTCTTATTGACATTGTGAATCCAATTTGAGAATTGATGAAAAGAGGTCCATGGTTGTTTGTAAGTAGTCTATATGGGCCCAATATGAAACATTTTTAAATGAGTTCCATGAGATGTGTTTGAAGGTAAGGGCCTTTAGTGTGGTGAGTGGTTGATTTTGTATTCAAGGTGTAGTAAAATCCTTCAGGTAGTGGCATAAGAACTTGGGATTGGTGGCTTCCATCAAGTGGTGGATGGATAGTCCAGCGGTGGTTGGGCGAGACTTCTTGAGAGTAGTACCTTCCTACAAGTGGTGGCATATAAAGTCGAGGGAGTGGTGGCTTCCTATAGGTGGTGTTCTGCAAAATTCATTAGGTTCTAGACGGCAGCACGTGATGGCTCTCATGATCGACAAGTTGTGGCTTGCATGTTGGTGGTGGCTATTGACATATGTAAATAATAATTTTATGATAATAAAGGAAGACTAGAGCAAAATTTTCAATGGTGGTTTTCCCCCTTATGGTTTCCACCTTACATATGGTGTCTCTATGTGTGCATGTTATTAATGGTTTCTTATGTGGTTATATTCTTTGATGCTCTCATGTTATGTGCTTAAATTTGTTTCTTATGATTTCTGGTTATGCATATATCTTCTTATGTGTTATGCTATTTGTTAGGGTCCTATAATTATTATAGGGTCACTGGATTATAACTAATGATTACCATATTTTAAATGTTGTAAATAATACTTCATCCTCCATATTATTTCCAAGAAGGGGTCAAAACGATAAAATGTGGTCAATTTTACATGAAATCCTAATATTTGAGATCATTATGTCTCTATCCAAAGTTTGGAGGCATTATGTATTATAACCAAAGTTTTCTTCTCATGTCATAAGGGTCGAAAATGACAAAAGGAGTTTCTCGCTTATGGTTAAGTCTCGTGCACCATCCAACTACTTGATCGTCACTCCGTCAGATCAATGGTCAATATGATTTTTCGGCCCCCACTTGCCATCCTACCTTTATTGGGGGGGGGGGGGGGGGTTTGAAAAGCTATTTCCGCCCCCCCACCGGATCCACTCTACGTGTCATCACCTCGCCCTTTCAGACCCCCCCCCCCCCCCCCCCTTCACAACCCGCTTACTGCTTTGGCCCCCTTATGAAAACTGCCAACCTCCTCACCTTTTCCCACCATAATACACACTCTCAGTTATCTTAGCCTACACTCCTATTCTTCCACCTAATCATTTTTCCACCAGCCATGTGTCTCCACATTATCCCCCACCTCCTTTTCACCTCCCGCCTCCACGTCATATGCCTATTTCATGGCCAAGTAAAACTATGTTTTTTCCCTATACAACATAATACTTTCAAACATGGTTTACAAACAACTAAGAACATATTTTCAAATATTGAAATATGTTTTTTTCACTAACATCCTCTTGTACAAAAAACTCTCTTAGTTTTCTAATGGTTGTTATGGTTTAGGAGATGCTAATGATTCTTTGAAGGCATATTTTCCAGAAATTTCATATTTCAGTCACCTTTTTGAGAATATTGTGGATAATTAGAGATGAATCTTGGGAAACTGGATGATATTTTGGTTCCCAATATGCAAGGATACAAAATCCCATCTTACTTTTCATACAGATATCAGGGATTAGTAGATTCACTCTCATCATTTTAGCCTATTTTTTCTGATTGCACAATATCCTGTTTTAGTCACATCTTTGCAGAGCTTTTTTTGGCTAATCAGAAACGAATTTTGGTAAACTGGAGGAGGTTTTTATTCCAAACATGTTAATATACAAAATAATCTCTCAGGTTTTGAACAACTATCTCGAATTGATAGCTTCAAAGGGATTACTGGACCCTATTTTTCAAAATTTAGGCAGGAAAAAGCTCAGAGATAATTAGTGACTTGGATGCCACCTCATCAAATAAGAGTTTCTGTCAAATTCGAATTGCTCTTATTTGTCACTAGCCATCTACAAAGATAGTGCCAAGTAGATTCATTAGTTTTGAATGTCCTATATTTTAATTCTATTTGTGTAATACAATTTGAGATATTTGTAAACAAATCTTGAGATGTTTTCAAGATATTTTAGTTTATAATTTGTATGAATACTTCATCTTCAGAAGTATTACAGGTTGATTTTTGATTGTTGAATATAACTTCCTTTGTATATTGTAATTTTCTATTTTGCTAGAAGCATCAATAATACAAGGACATTCTTCACGGGATTCATGTGGTGTACAAATTGGTGATGTTTTTCTCTTGTTCATGTGTTTAATCATTATTTCTTTTCTCTATTATTTCTTAAAAGATTAATTACATAACACAAACCGTGACAAATAGGATTTGTTATCAAGAGAACCCTATTCTAGTTGTTAGTAATTTATATGCTTTCTGCTCAAGTCAAATCGAGGAATTCTTCATTTCTCCTTAGTTTCTACTGAATCTTACTTTTCTTTTGTTTCATAATTCATTTAAAATTCTGAAAGATCCAACTAGTGCAACCTAGCTTTCCCTGTGAAACTCTAAATTTTGATGCATATATAGTTAATCTTTAGACTCCATAGCCCAATGGGATTATAACAGTTTAATCAACCAAGCAATCAAAGAAAAAATAATCAGTACAGTAATAACTAGCCTAAAATTCACATCATAGCTAAATTTTATAGAGAGATCCCTTTTTGAAGCTGGTAGGGCTAGATCCCAGCTAAGAAATGTGTTTACTCTCTCAACCTAAAAAATACATAATGAAAACATAGTGGTGACCATACTGGGGACGAACCTTTCAGATTCCCTAGAAAAGTGTGTCAAGTTCCAGATCTAATTACTGACGGTGGATAGTGATCAGACACAAGAAAGCTGTATCATTCACATGGCAACTCCATGTTCAAAGTGTCCAGAGCTTCAAAGTTTTTAGTGTGACTCCGCTGTCAAAGAATCCAGATTTGTAGAAAAATCAGGGTAATCCACCACAGGTTGATCAGATTTCTTGTTAAACAAGATGACAGGTTATGTGGCAAATCCTCTCTCTTATGAAGTTTTAAAAGAAGTTAGGGATACATTAGCTGATTTTAAAATTGATGAAGATTTTTTAATGGTCGTGTTTCGTTTTTTGAAATTAAGCAAATTTTATCCTGAAAGTAAAGATTGTTTTCTTGAGTTAGTTGTTGAAAGATTCAACAAGGATATTGAACTTTTGGATTATCAGATTCAATCATATAATTTCTGAGATCCTAAACAACTCTGGGAAAATCTTCCTTCTCCAAAACAAGATGAGATTGTATTGCCTTTCGATTTACATATTGCTGAGAATTATGTCTTCAAGTACAAGGCTAAAAATGAACAGTGGGAATTAGGGTTTAACCTTGAGAATACAAATAATGAAATCTGACATGCTCAATCAGTCAATGAAGGCCTACAAAGTAAACTAATTAATCATGCATTTACTGATCCTATAGCAAACTACATGGAGGTTCTTTTCATATCAAGTGTTCAATTATGTTTTCATGACCAGATCCAACAATAGTTGCCATTGCACTCTACAACTTTGATTTTATGGAAAAAAATTCAAGTCGTCCTTTTGATTGTGCTAACAAACAGTCAAGCGGCCCACTTGTTTCAGCAGCTACTTGACTGGCTTCATTGGCATTTTTGTATTATTTGATTCAGCATAATTTTCAGTAGTGTAGAGTAGGTAGCAGTGTGCAAATAAGCTCAGCACTCTGAGCATATTTTTCAAGAATTATTGTCAATTTTAGTTTCAGATAGCAGTACAACTTTCAGTTCAGTGTGTATTTCAAATTTTAGTGTGCAGAATGGTTTTGATTCCAGTTTGAAGATTTTTAGTCATAGAGATTTTTATGATAGAGTAGGTTGCAGATTTGGGATTGGCCCAATGGATTAGGCTACTAGTCTATGGTGTTCTTGGCACCTCCAAGGAGACTACCATCCCTAGCTGGAGCCTATGTTAAGGTTCTATGATTTTTATAGGGTCACTTAATTATAGTTTATGATTACCGTATTTGAAATGTTGTAAGTAATATTTCATCCTCCAAATTATTTCCAAGAAGGGGTCAAAAAGATAAAATGTGGTTAATTTTACATGAAATCCTAATATTTGAGTTCACTATGTCTCTATCGAAAGTTCGGAGGCATTATGTATTATAACCAAAGTTTTTTGCTCATGTCATAAGGATCGAAAATGACGAAAGGAGTTTGTCACTTATGGTTAAGTCTCGTGCACATCTAGTCGCCTGATTGTCACTCCATCAGAACAATGTTCAATAGGGGTTTTCAGCCCCCCTTGCCATCCTAACTTTATTGCCAGGGGGGGGGTCTGAAAAGATGTTTTCCTCCCCACTGAACACTACATGTCATCACCTCGCCATTTCGGAACCCCCCTTCACATCCTGCTTACCACTTTGACCCCCCTCTAAAAACTGCCAACCTCCTCACCTTTTCCCGCCATAATCCACACTCCCAGTTACGTTACCCTACACTATTATTCTTCCACCTAATCATATTTCCTCCAACCATGTGTCTCCAAATTATCCCCCACCTCCATTTCACCTCCCGCCTCCATGTCATATGTTTGTTTCATGGCCAAGTAAAACTATGTTTTTTCCCTATACATGACAGTACTTTCAAAAATCGTTTACAAAAAACTAAGAACATATTTTCAAATAATAAAAGATGTTTTTTCACTCACATCCTCTTGTACAAAAGCATCTCTCATTTTTCTAACAACTATTATGGTTTGGGAGATGCTAATGATTCTTTGAAGGCATATTTTCCAGAAATTTCTTGTTTCAGTCACCTTTTTACAGAGAATATTGTAGATAATTAGAGATGAATCTTGGGAAAATGGACGAGGTTTTCGTTCCTAATATGCTAATATAAAAATTCCTATCTCATGTTTCACATATCTATCAGGGATTTGGATATTCCCTCTCAGCATTTTAGCCTATTTTTTCTGACTGCGTAATGTCCTATTTTAGTCACCCTTTTTCAGAGCATATAATGAATAATCGGAAATGAATTTTGGTAAATTGAACAAAATTTTGGTTCCTCGGATGCTAAGCTACAAAAACATCTCTCAGTTTTCGAAAAACTAGCACGGATTGATATCTTCAAAGTGATGACGAGACCGTATTTTTCAGAAGTTTGAGAGGAAAAAACTCAAAGATACTTCATGACTTGGATGCCACCTCATCAAATAAGAGTTGCTATCAAATTTGCATTTCTCTTATTTGTCACTAGCCATACAAAAATATAGTTCCAAGTAGATTCATTAGTTTTGAATGTCCTATATTTTAGTTCTATTTTTGTAATACATTTTGAGATATTTGTAAACAAATCTTGATATTTTTTCAAGATATTTTAGTTTATAATTTGTATAAATACTTCATCTTCAAAAGTATTACAGGTTGATTGTTGATTGTTGAATATAATTTCCTCTGCATATTGTATTTTTTTGTTTTGCTGGAAGCATCAATAATACAAGGACATTCTTCAAAGGATTCATGTGGTGTACAAATCAGTGATATTTTTCTCTTATTCATGTGTTTAATCATTGTTTATTTTCTCTATTATTTCTAAAAAGCTTAATTACATAACAAAAATTGTGACGAATAGGATTTGTTATCAAGAGAACCCTATTATGGCTGTTAGTAATTTATATGTTTTCTTCTCAAGTTAAATTAAGGAATTCTTCATTTCTCCTTAGTTTCTATTAAATCTTACTTTTCTTATGTTTCATAATTCATTTAAAATTCTAAAAGATCCAACTACCACAACCTAGCTTGCCTTGTGAAACTCCTTCAAAATTTGATGTAGATCCAATTAATCTTTAGACTCCATAGCCTGATGGAATTATAGAAGTTTAGTCAACCAAGCAATCGAATAAAAAATAATTAGGATAATAATAACTAGCCTAAAATTCACATCAAACATAGCTAAATTTTATAGAGAGATCCCTCTCTGAAGCTGGCAAGGCTAGATCCCAGCTTCGAAAGTGGTTTCGATGTTGTGCTATGTGTTTACTCCCTCAACCTCAAAAATACAGAACGACAACACTATTAATGGATGAATGAATCATGGTTTGAAATAGAAAAGAAAAAATTGGTAAAAATATAATATAAGGAAAAACTCAAAGATACTTCATGACTTGGATGCCACCTCATCAAATAAGAGTTGCTATCAAATTTGAATTTCGCTTATTTGTCACTAGCCATACAAAAATATAGTTCCAAGTAGATTCATTAGTTTTGAATGTCCTATACTTTAGTTCTATTTGTGTAATACAGTTTGAGATATTTGTAAACAAATCTTGATATTTTTTCAAGATATTTTAGTTTATAATTTGTATAAATACTTCATCTTCAAAAGTGTTACAGGTTGATTGTTGATTGTTGAATATAATTTCCTCTGCATATTGTATTTTTTTGTTTTTCTAGAAGCATCAATAATACAAGGACATTCTTCAAAGGATTCATGTGATGTAAAAATCAGTGATGTTTTTCTCTTATTCATGTGTTTAAACATTGTTTATTTTCTCTGTTATTTCTAAAAAGCTTAATTACATAACAAAAACTCTGGCGAATAGGATTTGTTATCAAGAGAACCCTATTATGCCTGTTAGTAATTTATATGTTTTCTTCTCAAGTTAAATTAAGGAATTCTTCATTTCTCCTTAGTTTCTATTAAATCTTACTTTTCTTATGTTTCATAATTCATTTAAAATTCTAAAAGATCCAACTACCACAACCTAGCTTGCCTTGTGAAACTCCTTCAAAATTTGATGTAGATCCAATTAATCTTTAGACTCCATAGCCCAATGGAATTTTAGAAGTTTAGTCAACCAAGAAATCGAATAAAAAATAATTAGGCTAGTAATAACTAGCCTAAAATTCACATCAAACATAGCTAAATTTTATAGAGAGATCCCTCTCTGAAGCTGGCAAGGCTAGATCCCAGCTTCGAAAGTGGTTTCGATGTTGTGCTATGTGTTTACTCCCTCAACCTCAAAAATACAGAACGACAACACTATTAATGGATGAACGAATCATGGTTTGAAATAGAAAAGAAAAAATTGGTAAAAATATAATATAAGGAAAAACATTGATTCACCGCGCGCCCCCCTCCCCCCCCACACAAAGTATTGTTCAAGGTTTCTACCAAGTGGTATTAGAGTGGGGCTCTTGGTTTCTTCTTAATCACTGGAGAGTAGATCTAGGAAGATCAGGTGAAAATTTGATTTGTTTTTCTAAATGAATTCACAAACAATGACTCCTCTCACGAAATAAAGATTCAAGGTATGGAAAGAAAAGATCAAATCCCTATTTTTATGTGGTGCATCTAACTTTTTCCAGCTTAATTGAGAAGGATGTGGTGAGGATTGAATTTCATATAATTTATTGTAGTAGGATGCTCTAGTGATTTGCATCATGTGTGATAATATCCATAATGTGGATTTTGAAAAAAATAATGATTTGAAATATGCTAAAGAAATGTGGGAGATATTGGAGATCTTGTTTAGTGGTGATAGTAGCAGCAAGATAGGAGAATGATAGAAGATCAGTAGACTCCATAGCCCTGTGAAACTCTAAGGTTTGATGCATATATAGTTAATCTTTAGAATCCATAGCCCAATGGGATTATAGCAGTTTAATCAACCAAGAAATCGAATAAAAAACAATCAGTACAATAATAACTAGCCTAAAATTCACATCATAGCTAAATTTTACAGAGAGATCCCTCTTTGAAGCTGGCAGGGCTAGATCCCAGCTAAAAAATGTGTTTACTCTCTCAACCTAAAAAATACATAATGAAAACATAGTGGCGACCATACTGGGGACGAACCTTTCAGATTTCCTAGAAAAGTGTATCAAGTTCTAGATCTAATTGTTGATGGTGGATAGTGATCAGACACAAGAAGGTTGTATCATTCACCTGGCAACTCCATGTTCAAAGTGTGTAGAGCTTCAAAGTTTTTAGTGTGACTCCACTGTCAAAGAATCCAGATTTGTAGAAAACACATGGTGAATCCACCAGAGGTTGATCAAATTTCTTGCTAAACAAGATGATAGGTTATGTGACAAATCCTCTGTCTTGTGAAGTTTTAAAATAAGTTAGGGATAAATTAGCTGATTTTAAAATTTATGAATATTTTTTAATGGCCGTGTTTCATTTTTTGAAATTAAGCAAATTCTATCCTGAAAGTAAAGATTGTTTTCTTGAGTTAGTTGTTGAAAGATTCAAAAAGGATATTGAACTTTTGGATTATCAGATTCAGTCATATAATTTCTGAGATCCTAAACAACTTTTGGAAAATCTTCCTTCTCCAAAACAAGATGAGATTGTATTTCGTTTCGATTTACAGATTGCTGAGAATTATGTCTTCGAGTACAAGGCTAAAACTGAATAGTGGGAATCAGGGTTTAACCTTGAGAATACAAATAATGAAATCTGACATGCTCAATCAATCAATGAAGGCTTGCAAAGTAAACTAATTAATCATGCATTTACTGATCCTATAGCAAACTACATGGAGGTTCTTTTCATCTCAAATGTTCAATCATGTTTTCATGACTAGATCCAACAACAGTTGCCATTGCGCTCTACAACTTTGATTTTATGGAAAAGAATTCAATCCGTCCTTTTGATTGTGCTAACAAACATGCAAGCGGCCCACTTGTTTCAGCAGCTACTTGACTGGCTTCATTGGCATTTTTGTATTATTTGATTCAGCATAATTTTCAGTAGTGTAGAGTAGGTAGCAGTGTGCAAATAACCTCAGCACTCTGAGCATATTTTTAAAGAATTATTGTCAATTTTAGTTTCAGATATAAGTACAACTTTCAGTTCAGTTTGTATTTCAAATTTCAGTGTGCAGAATGGTTTTGATTCCAGTTGAAGATTTTTAGTCATAGAGATTTTTATGATAGAGCAGGTTGTAGATTTGGGATTGGCCCAATGGATTAGGCTACTAATCTATGATGCTTTTGGCACGTCCAAGGAGACTACCATCCCTAGCTGGAGCCTATGTTAGGGTTCTATGATTTTTATAGGGTCACTTGATTATAGTTTATGATTACCGTATTTGAAATGTTGTAAGTAATATTTCATCCTCCAAATTATTTCCAAGAAGGGGTCAAAAAGATAAAATGTGGTTAATTTTACATGAAATCCTAATATTTGAGTTCACTATGTCTCTATCCAAAGTTCGAAGGCATTATGTATTATAACCAAAGTTTTTTGCTCATGTCATAAGGGTCAAAACGACGAAAGGAGTTTGTCACTTATGGTTAAGTCTTGTCCACCATCTAGTCGCCTGATTATCACTCTATCAGATCAATGGTCAATATGGTTTTTCAGCCCCCCCTTGCCATCCTAACATTATTTCCGAGGGGTGAGGTCCAAAAAGGTGTTTTCCTCCCCATCGGACCCTACTTGTCATCACCTCGCCATTTCGGAACCCCCCTTCACATCCCTCTTACCACTTTGACCCCCCTCTGAGAACTGCCAACCTCCTCACCTTTTCCCACCATAATCCATGCTCCCCGTTACATTACCCTACACTATTATTCTTCCACCTAATCTTATTTCCTCCAACCATGTGCCTCCACATCATCCCCCACCTCCATTTACCTCTTGCCTCCATGTCATATGTCTGTTTCATGGCCAAATAAAACTATGTTTTTTCCCTATACATGACAGTACTTTCAAACATCGTTTACAAAAAAATAAGAACATATTTTCAAATAATAAAAGATATTTTTTCACTCACATCCTCTTGTACAAAAGCATCTCTCATTTTCTAACAACTATTATGGTTTGGGAGATGCTAATGATTTTTTTGAAGGCATATTTTCCAGAAATTTCTTGTTTCAGTCACATTTTTGCAGAGAATATTGTAGATAATTAGAGATGAATCTTGGGAAAATGGACGAGTGTTTGGTTCCTAATATGCTAATATAAAAATTCCTATCTCACGTTTTACATATCTATCAGGGATTTGGAGATTCCCTCTCAGCATTTTAGCATATTTTTTCCGACTGCGTAATGTCCTATTTTAGTCACCCTTTTTCAGAGCATATAATGGATAATTGGAAATGAATTTTGGTAAACTAAATGACATTTTGGTTCCTCAGATGCTAAGCTACAAAAACATCTCTCAGTTTTCAAAAAACTAGCACGGATTGATATCTTCAAAGGGATGACTGGACCGTATTTTTCAAAAGTTTGAGAGGAAAAAACCCAAAGATAGTTTATGACTTGGATGCCACCTCATCAAATACCAGTTGCTATCAAATTTGAATTTCTCTTATTTGTCACTAGCCATCCAAAAATATAGTTCCAAGTAGATTCGTTAGTTTTGAATGTCCTATATTTTAGTTCTATTTGTGTAATGCAGTTTGAGATATTTGTAAACAAATCTTGATATTCTTCAAGATATTTTAGTTTATAACTTGTATAAATACTTCATCTTCAAAAGTATTACAGGTTGATTGTTGATTGTTGAATATAATTTCCTCTGCATATTGTATTTTTTTTTTTTCCTGGAAGCATCAATAATACAAGGACATTCTTCAAAAGATTCATGAGGTTTATGAATCAGTGATGTTTTTCTCTTATTCATGTGTTTAATCATTGTTTATTTTCTCTGTTATTTCTAAAAAGCTTAATTACATAACAAAAACTGTGACAAATAGGATTTTTTATCAAGAGAACCGTATTATGGCTATTAGTAATTTATATGTTTTCTTCTCAAGTTAAATTAATGAATTCTTCATTTCTCCTTAGTTTCTATTAAATCTTACTTTTCTTATGTTTCATAATTCATTTAAAATTCTAAAAGATCCAACTACCACAACCTAGCTTGCCTTGTGAAACTCCTTCAAAATTTGATGAAGATCTAGATAATCTTTAGACTGCATATCCCAATGGAATTATAGAAGTTTAGTCAACCAAGCAATCGAATAAAAAATAATCACGGCAGTAATAACTAGCCTAAAATTCACGTCAAACATATCTAAATTTTATAGAGAGATCCCTCTCTAAAGCTGGCAAGGCTAGATCCCAGCTTCCAAAGTGGTTTCGATGTTGTCCTATGTGTTTACTCCCTCAACCTTAGAAATACAGAATGAAAACACTATTAATGGATGAATGAATCATGGTTTGAAATAGAAAAGAAAAAATTGGTAAAAATATAATACAAGGAAAAACATTGATTCACCCCCCCTGCCCTAGTATTGTTCAAGGTTTCTAACAAGTGGTATTAGAGCGAGGCTCTTGGTTTCTTCTTAATCACTAAAGAGTAGATCTAGGAAGACGAGGTGAAAATTTGATTTATTTTTCTAAATGAATTCACAAACAATGACTCCTCTCACAAAATAAAGATTCAAGGTATGGAAAGAAAAGACCAAATCCCTATTTTTATGTGGTGCATCTAACTTTTTCCAGCTTAATTGAGAAGGATGTGGTGAGGATTTAATTTCATATAATTTATTGTAGTAGGATGCTATAGCGAGTTGCATCATGTATAATAATATCCATAATGTGGATTTCGAAAAAAATAATGATTTGAAATATGCTAAAGAAATGTGGGACATATTGGAGATCTTGTTTATTGGTGATAATAGCAGCAACATAGGAGAATTATAGAAGATCAATAAAAGGGAAAAAAACTAAGAATTCCTAAATAAGGAAGAGACTCAACCTAATGAAATAATTCCTCCTAGTTTGAATGGTGCAGTGGATCAAAGTGACAATTCAAAAAGTGAAGCTCCAGCCAAAACAGTTGTGCAACAATAGAGTAGATCTAAAGGAAAAAAATATGGAGGATTTATTTTTCAGTTATTATTTTATGGATCTAATGATTTTCATAGTGAGGAAGAGAGTGATTACATGCTCCTTATGGCAGAATATGAGTAAAAAATGTTAATAATTGGGAAATTATCTATTGAAGTAAGGATGTTATTAATTGCATGTAGGGATCATGAAAATATTTTACAATTTTTTTATGAAAAGGAGAATGCACTTAGAGAGGATATCCTTAGCTTGAAGATTCAGTTCTAGGAGGCCAAAAGAATAGATGAAAGGTTGGAAAATAAGCTAAAGTAGAAAGAAGGTTGAATTGGAGATTCGGAAGGTGAAGTGGTCTCCATGAGGAAAGAGTTGGAGAAGAAGAATGATCAGCTGAAGCAAGATAAGAGCACCAAGCTCTTAGATAGTATGTTTCAAAGCCAAATATATTCTATGATCAGATATGGTATTAGCTTTGGAGAATCTAGTTCACAATGAGGAAAGAGAAACAATGAAGTACCAAAGAATTCTACAATAAAGAATAGGACCAACAATGACAGCAATAAATGAAATAGACAACAAAACTATTCAACAACATGAAGAAATGGAACCAATAGGATAATTTATATCCATAAGATCATTCTCTCCTAGGGATGATAGAGGCATAATTTAGAGGAGAACAAACTATTTCCCCCCTTGATGGATGAGATCGAGTGCTTCACTTGTCACAATTTTAGATATGTGGTAGATAACTATAGGATAATATTGTACGCATCTATGCAGCATCTTGATCACCCAAGAAGGTCGTACTCCTTTAGGTATACAAATTTATTTAATGGTTATTTTTATGCTTGTAACATATTTGGACATAAGGCCATTGAATGCAAATCTGGTATGAGGAGATGGAGATCTGACATGACCAATATAAAATCAGATCCCTTAGCTTCATATCATGGTCTCTTAGAGTGTTATGTGTGGTAAAATTTCAAGCACATGGCCAAAGATTGTAAGTTGTCTAGATTCTTCTGGCCCTCAAGTCAAAAGGAGCAGAAAAATTAGAGTAGACCTGAAGGAAAGAAAGAGGAAAGTGCTCGAGAAAGAAAGCAACCAAATACTGTGTGGACAAAAAATGAGGAGAAACTAGGGGAGTGTGGTATAGCTCTTTTCTTGGTTTATGAGGATGATAAGTGGTACATTTATCGTGAATGTTCCCACCATATGTTAGATGATAGGAAAATATTTCACTTTTTAAAGAGAACAGATCATGGCCATGTTGTTTTTGAAGGTAATGAACTAGAAAGAGTATTAGGTAAAGGAAAGGTCGACCTTATTGAAAAGAATACTAATGCATATGATTTATGGCTCGTTGAAGCAGTGAAGCATAATATCTTGAGTGTGGGCCAGACGGTTGATGGAGGTAAGGAAGTAGTCTTCAACTCCAAAGGTTTCTTCATCTGGAAAGAAGGATCAATAAGAGTTATTTTTTAGGGAGTAAAGACACCAGATAGTGTGTATGTGTTGAAAGGAAGAGTGAGAAGAAAAAAGAAGTCAAAGAAGAATGCTTCCTCATCAAGTTCCAAGTAGGAGAGATCAACCCCTATTGTAGTACATTCTTGCATGATAGATATCTTAGACTACAAAAATGAATTTGAGGAGTTTACTTGCACATAGAGGTCCATAGGATTAACATGTCTATTGGAGGTATAATGAGCTCAAGGGGATATATGCTTTCATTTGTACTTTCACTCATTTATCTTATAGTAGATTTATCTTTTTCTCATCATGAGTTGGAAGCTGCGGATCAACATTTTATGTAACTATTCATGATCATCATTGTAATTGGCTAGGTCTCCATAGAGTTGGTCATGCATTGGTTTGAGAGTTATACTATGTTGTAAAATCATGAATGACATGTAGAGAAACATGATTTAGTTATGTACTTGTTATCATTGTGTGTTATCTTTGTTAGGTCATGTCATGATGAGAGTGATGATGTTAGGCATGCATAGGTGTGGATGTATATTTTAGCCATAGTTGTGGATGAATAGGTGTGGATGTATATTGTAGGCATGAAGAGGTGTGGATGCATAAGTGTGTATGTAAGCAACATTGTTTGGATGAGAATGAGAGAGAGAGGTATTTGGAATGCATTGTATTAGAAAATCTATATCATCCATGTATTCTCTCATGCGAGAAATATTAGACCTATAACATTGTTGCATCCATCAGTTTGTATAGTTGGTTAACTAGTCTTGGTGTCATGCATGATTTAAGGAGTGCCGTGAGTTGTTTTAGCCATGAGTGGATCTATGGAGTCATTGGTATAACCATATATTCTATTTTGATTAAGAGGTGTATCACATGTATTAGCCCTATATTCTCATTATGTATCATTTGGCCATGAGGTGTATGGTGTTTTGGTATAGTTGGTGGCCTCCTTCTTACTCCAAGGAGGTAAATGCAAAAACTAATGGTGATTAACAAAAGTATGGAGAAGATTGTTGTAACCCCATTTACATGTTCACAAAAAGTATGTTCAGTTTGTAGTCATTGTGCTGTTGAGCATTTCAAAGGGACTATTTCCCTTCATATTTGTTGTAATTGTTCTTTCATGTCAATATGTCTCTTTTCCATTGACGTGAAAGGGGAGAGAAATAGTGCACGGAGATCAATATTAGAGTTTGGACACCAAGTTGAGTTTGACAGTAATGCCAGATGGGGAGCACATTGGCATTGTAGTTTTAGCATTGATGTAAAAAATGACTTACCACTATTGGTATTATAATTGATGTAAACTTGCTAATGGTGGATCTCATGGTTTGTGATGAGTATGACATGAGGTATCATTCGTTTGATGCAGAGATCATGATATGATGCAAAGATCTTGATTCATGTTGAAAAGTTAGCCAACTAGGCCTTCATGTTCCTAACTTGATGCAGATGTGCTTTGCATGCTAATCCTCTTATGATGATGTTCTTGTTGATGCAGAGGCATTGGAGAACGTATGACATGGTCTGGATAAGGTGTAGGAGGTTTGACAGGCCTTGCAAATACTTTCAAGTTAGGTGTTGAGTATGAAGAGAGTCTTATACAGGGTAACACAAGTTCTATTTGGATACCCTACATTATACGATACGGTAACACAAGTTGTTAAATTGTAGCAAGAAAAGGCTTAATTTGACTTATGCCTTAGTCAAATGGAGAAATTCAAATTTTCACACGAGAAAGACAACTTGATTTCCAATTAACCAGAGTGACATGGCCACGTCACCTAGTTAAGTTAGTCAATTTGAGTTTATGGGCAAGAAGTAGAGTTGTGCATAAATTGATTTCCAAGATCTAGCAATCTAGTGGAGTTATAGTTAGTGAAACTGAGTTATTTGAGCCCTAGTAATGAATAGAGTCAATATGAGTTCACTTGAGTAGTTGTAACTATTGTTAACTCACTGATCTCTAAGTTAACTTGTCAATTTACTAAAAATATCCTCTGTCATGCATGCAATTCGAATTTCCTAGTTGAGTGGAGGAAAAAGGCATCAATGTAATTATTATTGTATACTAGTGAGTATACATAGTTTGCATGTAGCAAGTGAGGAATTCCCTTGGGATTGCTCGAGAAAATAGGGGCTCTTCCGTTTCTTTAGGAGTAGGAATTGCACAAGGAAATAAGAGGAAAGAGGAGGCATATCTTTCCTATGTACTGGGAAAATTAATCTCAAGAGGAGAAGATCAGTATTACAATGAAAAATGAGCTTCAAGGATTGAATTTGTCATTGTAATTGATCATTGTCTCATTTGATATAACACAAACAAAGGAAGGATTTTTCCCAGTTGGGTTCCCCATTAAAAATATCCTGTTCATTGTGACTAAATGATTCCACGTGCTTCTATTGTATGTTTTCCTTTCTGTAGATTGAGTAGAAGAATTTTATGTCTATTTATTTTAGTCTCATTTCATTAGAAACTACAAATTTTGAGTTATTTCTACATGGTATCAGAGCTCTTCAAAACTACATAGAAGCTAGGTTCCTAATCTTCTCTAAGAGAAATTTTGAATAGTAGATTTATAGTGTAGGAATTTTCTTAAGTGGAGGAATAATGTATTTCTATGGATTGAAGATTGAGTATGCATTAAAGGGAACTTAGAATTTCATAGCTTGGAAAGATAGGATGGAATTTTTGTTGGATGACAATTGAGTACACCCAAACAGGTATTCCAAAACCAACATCATCAAATGCATAGTAGCTAGCTCAGTGGAAGAAAGACACTGGAAAATCCAGGAGGATTATGTGAGAGGGAGTCATAGACCATGTGGTTTCAAGTTTGCATGGAAAGAAAATTGTTTATGCAAAGTGGAAAACCATCATATAATTATTTAAAAGAAGTAGTGATTCCAGGAAATTGGCATTGAAAGATAAGGCTCAGGAACATTTGAATGCAAAAAAATGAAACCATTGTTCAGTACCTATCCAAATTCACTCACATTAGAGATGCACTTGGAGGAGTATGAGAGACTCTTTCACCATTTTAGCTTGTGATATTAGCACTCCTTAGTCTTCCAAAGTATTAGCATATCTATTAGGATTTAGTTAGTGGAAGAGACAATCTCCCAAATTGGGAGAGTCTTTGCATTGACTTGGCATAGGAGTAGATTAGAAGGAACAATAGAGACAAAGATTCATCCATATCTGATGAGGAAGAATATTGCTCTATATTTGGAAAATGGAAGAATGCCAAAGGAAAAATGTCCCAAGATGAGGCAAAATCCAACCAAAACTGTGGCAAGAAAAAAGATATCTGTAAAATTAAATGCTTTCATTGCCATGAGTATGGACACTATGCAACCAAGTGTCCACATAAGAAATCCAGTAAAGACCCTGGAGCAACAATAGGGGAAGATGCTCTCACATCACAATTCAAGTTGGATTTCACCCTCATTTCATGCACGTCAACCACAGTAAGAGGGAGTGACTTATACTTAGACTCTGATGCTTCATATCATATGACAAGAAATAAGGCGTTATGCAACAACTTAGAGGAGGACCTAAAGGTACACATAGAGGTTGGAGATGATGGAAGGTATAATACAAAATGGATTGGAATTTTCACCTGTAAGAGGGAGTTAGTCTCCCATCTTCACCTAAAGGATGTAATGTTTGTGCCCATTCTAAAGAAAAATATAGTTTTTGTAGCTCTACTTGAAGACAAAGGAGATGATGTGGTGTTCAGTAGAGGGAAGGCTTATCTAAAGTATGTTGTTACTAGTCAATTAAAACTAATTAGTGTTCAATTTTAAAATCTCTACAAGCTAAAGGTATATTTTTCCACGCATGTAGCTTTACCTCTAGGAGTGTGGTGGGACGATGTAGAGGCTTAGGCCTAGAGTTGCAAAGATTTGGGAAAGGGTACATAGGAGAGAAATAAAAGTTGCTATATACTCTTCTCATGGATTAGTACCCTTGCTACAGGGGCCCACAATATTCAATAGCAGAAGGATCAGTTTCAGTTGGTGCAGTTAGATCTTGGGAGATAGTTGCAGTAACAACAACAATAGTGAGAGGGAGTGTTAGTTGTGTTACATTACATTCCACGAGAGAAGCATGATGCAAACATCTTGACAAATGCTTTGTCAAGAGGAAAGTTTGAGTTCCACAAGAGCAATATTGGGGTTGTGCATATCCCTTTTCTTGCTAAGAGGGAGTCTTAAATTGTACTAACAAAAGGCTTCATTTGACTTGTAAATGGAGAAATTTGAATTTCCACATCAGCAGGATGACTTGACTTACAGTTAGCAAGAGTGACATGGTGAAGTCACTTAGTTAAGTCATTCTATTCGAGATTGTGGGAATGAAGTAGAGTTGTGCATGTGTTGGTTGGTCAGATCTAGTTATCTAATGGAGTTATATTTAGTGAAACTCAGTTATCTATTTTGTAGTCCTGAATAGAGTCAGTATGACATTAGTTGAGTAGTTGTAACTACTTTTAACTCGCTAATCTCTTAGATAACTAGTCAGTTTACTAAAAATAGCCCTAGTCATGCATGTAATTCAAATATCCTAGTTGAGTGGAGGAAAAAGGATTCAATGTAATTATTATTATATACTAGTGAGTGTATGAAGTTTGCATGTAGAAGGTGAGTAATTCGAATTTCCTAGTTGAGTGGAGGAAAAAGGCATCAATGTAATTATTATTGTATACTAGTGAGTATACATAGTTTGCATGTAGCAAGTGGGGAATTCCCTTGGGATTGCTCAAGAAAATAGGGGCTCTTCCTTTTCTTTAGGAGTAGGAATTGCACAAGGAAATAAGAGGAAAGAGGAGGCCTATTTTTCCTATGTATTGGGCAAATTAACCTCAAGAGGAGGAGATCATTATTACAATGAAAATTAAGCTTCAAGGATTGAATTTGTCAATGTAATTAATCCTTGTCTCATTTGATATAATACAAACAGAGGAGGGATTTTTCCTAGTTGGGTTCCCCAGTAAAAATATCATGTTCATTGTGATTAAATGATTCCATATGCTTCTATTGTATGTTTTCCTTTCTGCAGATTGAGTAGAAGAATTTTATGTCTATTGATTTTAGTCTCATTTTATTAGAAACTGTAAATTTTGAGTTATTTCTACATGGTATCAGAGCTATTAAAAAATACATAGAAACCAGGTTCCTGATCTTCTCTAAGAGAAATTTTGAATAGCAGATTTATAGTGCAGGGACAATATCTTTCTATGGATTGAAGATTGATTATGCATTTAAGGGGACTTAGAATTTCATAGCCTAGAAAGATAGGATGGAAGTTGCGTTGGATGACAATTGAGTACACCCAAACTAGTATTCCAAAACTAACAACATCAAATGCATAGTAGCTAGCTCAGTGGAGGAAAGATACTGGAAAAGCCAGGAGGATTATCCTAGAGGAAGTCATATATCGTGTGGTTTCAAGTTTGCATGGGAAGAAAATTACTTATGAAAAGTGGAAAACCCTCACATAGTTATTTAAAAGAAGCAATGATTCTAGGAAATTGGCATTGAAAGATAAGGCTTAGGAAAATTTGAATGTAGAAAAATGAAACCATTGTTCAGTACCTATCCAAATTCACTCAAGTTAGAGATGCACTTAGATTAGTACGAGATAATCTTCCACCATTTGAGCTTGTGATATTATCACTCCTTCGTCTTTTGAAGTCCTAGCATAGCCATTAGGATTTAGTTAATGGAAGAGAGAATCTCCCAAATTGGGAGAGTCTTCGAATTGACTTGGCATAGGAGTAGACTAGAAGAAACAATAGAGACAAAGATTCATCCATATCTATTGAGGAAGAAGGTTGTTATATAGTTATAAAATGGAAGAATGCCAAAGGAAAAAAGGCCCAAGGTGAGGCAGAATCCAACCAAAGCCATGGCAGGAACAAAGATATATGTAAAATTAAATGCTTTCACTGCTATGAGTATGGACACTATGCAACCAAGTGTCCACACAAGAAATCCAATAAATACCTTGGAGCAGCAATAGGAGAAGATGCTCTCACATCACAATTCAAGTTGGATTTCACCCTCATTTCTTGCATGTCAAGCACAATAAGAGGGAGTGACTTATACCTAGACTCTGATACTTCATATCATATGACAAGAAATAAGGAGTTATACATCAACTTAGAGGAGGACCTAAAGGTAGACATAGAGGTTGGAGATGATGGAAGGTATAATACAAAATGGATTGGAATTTTCACCTTTAAGAGGGAGTTAGTAGCCCATCTTCACCTAAAGGGTGTAATGTTTGTGCCTAGTCTAAAGAAAAATCTAGTTTCTATAGCTCTATTTGAAGACAAAGGATATGATGTGGTGTTTAGTAGAGGGAAGGCTTATTTGGAGTATGTTGTTACTAGTCAAGTAAAACTAATTAGTGTTCGATTTAAAAATATCTACAAGACAAAGGTAGATTTTTCCATGCATGTAGTTATACCTCCAAGAGTGTGGTGGGGCGATGTAGAGGCTTAGGCCTAGAGTTGAAAAGATTTGGGAAAGGGTCCATAGGAGAGAAATAAAATTTGTTATATACTCTTCTCATGGATTAGTACCCTTGCTACATGGGCCCACAATATTCAATAGCAAAAGGATCAGTTTCAGTTGATGTAGTTAGATCTCGAGAGATTTTTGCAGTTGTTGCAATAACAACAACAATAGTGAGAGGGAGTGTTAGTTGTGTTACAATACATTCCACGAGAGAAGCATGATGCAAACATATTAACAAACACTTTGTCAAGAGGAAAGTTCGAGTTCCACAAGAGAAATATTGGGGTTGTGCATATCCATTTTCTTACTAAGAGGGAGTGTTAAATTGTACTGAGAAAAGGCTTCATTTGACTTGTAAATGAAGAAATCTGAATTTCCACATTAGCATGATGACTTGAGTTGTAGTTAGCAAGAGTGAAATGGTGAAGTCACTTAGTTAATTCATTCTATTTGAGTTTGTGGGAATGAAGTAGAGTTGTGCATGAGTTGTTTGGTCAAATCGAGTTATCTAGTGGAGTTATATTTAGTGAAACTCAGTTATCTATTTTGTAGTCTTCGATAGAGTGAGTATGACATTAGTTGAGTAGTTGTAACTATTGTTAAATCGCTAATCTCTTAGTTAACTTGTCAATTTACTAAAAATATCAGTGGTCATGCATGTAATTCAAATTTCCTAGTTGAGTGGAGGAAAAAGGATTCAATGTAATTATTATTGTATACTAGTGAGTGTATGATGTTTGCATATAGAAGGTGAGTAATTCCCTTAGGAATTACACAAGGAAATAGGAGGAAAAATGAGACATATTTTTCCTAACTATTGGGCAAAGTAGAATCAGGAGGAGGAGATCAGTATTGTAGTGCAGATAGAGCTTCAAGGATTGAAGTTATCATTGTAATTAATCATTGTCTCATCTAATATAATACAAACATAAGAGGCATTTTTCCTATTTAGGTTCCCTAGTAAAAATACCATGTTCATTGTGATTGAATGATTGCATGTGTTTCTATTGTATGTTTTCTTTTCTACAGATTAAGTAGAATAAATTTTTGTCTATTTATTTCAGTCTAATTTCATTAGCAGTTGCAAATTTTGAGTTATATCAACACAAATTCTTTGTGAAAAACAAGCTTTACTAACTCACATCCCAAAAGGTAGACCTGCGTTATTGCCTGTAGGTGGAGTTTTCCGAATTTTGTGTAGACTCCAGTGATTTCCAGTGGTTGTAACTAGGGTATTTTCTCATGGTGTTTCTTAGATGGTTCAAATTGACTTAATCTCCACTTGTAAAAAGTTTTTAAATTGTGAATTCATTGATTAATTGAGTAGTGGAGATAGTGGATCAAATTGTGTAAATATATGAGCAAATCAATCATTGTGAGGTTAGACAGTGGGAAAAGAGAAAGTAGAGTTTTAAGTAGAAGCTAAAGTTCAAGCTCCTACATCAGGTGAACACACAAATAGGACAATGGCATGAGAGGAGTATGTAGGGATCAAGAAAGTGCATTTAGTTTCCAGTATCTGTAGTAGAGTTGGTGATGCAAAGGAAGAGATTGATATGATAATTTGTTCCAAAGTTTGTGAAAAAAAATGGACCTGCTACAACAAATATCTTTCAGTATGAGAAGAGAATATCCATTATAATATTATAATTGCAAGAACTAATGGTGTATTGCAGGGAGACTCGATATCCATATGGAAGATGGATATGAAAAATATAGTTGTGTTTGTAGGGAAAGATACTCCATTCATATGGATGTAAATTTATATCTATGGTTTCTATGTTATTACATGGTTGAGTTGTTGTGATCAAAATGGTTATGCTGATGACGATGTTATGTTTAGTGTCTTATGCAAGAGCATTGTTGCATGGTTTTCCATATCAATGTAATGTTGTTATGTACTATTTGTATTTTGTAGTCAGGGTTTGATTTGCTAATATGGTTGTGTGTGTGAGAGCCATAGCTTGTATGTTGTTGCAAAATATTATTGAGAGTTGCATTGTGTTGTGTTGATATGATTTTGATGTATTGAGTCTATGTATGCAAGAGATTTGATGTGTGGATCAAATTTCATGTGTTGTTGTAGGAGTTTTGTGTATGTTATTAGTTGTATGCTGACCAAATTGATTGGGGTAGAGAATGAATTAGATGTGCTTATTGATATTGTGTTTACAATTTGGAAATTGATGAAAAGAGGTTCACAGTGGTTTGTATGCAGTGTATATTGGCCTAGAATGAAACATTTTGAACATAGGTCCATGAGATGTGCTTGAAGGTAGGGGCCTTCTGTTTGGCAAGTAGTGGCTTGTATATTTAGGGTGCAGTGTCATCCTTTAGGTACTGGCCTAAAAAATTTGGAGTCGTGGCTTCCATCGAGTGCTGGCTATATAGTCCAGTCGTTGTTGGGCGAGACTTATTGGGAGTGGTGGCTTCTAGCAGATGGTGGCCTACAAAGTGGAGGGAGTGGTGGCTTCTTGTAGTTGGTGGCCTGCAAAGTTCATATAGGTTATGGCCTAGAGAGAGTAGTGGCTCACGTGATTGGCAAGTTCTAGCTTGCATGTTGGCGGTAGGCAGCCATCATATGTACAAAATAATTTTATGATAATAGAAGAAGACTAGAGAAGAACATTCAACAATGGTTTTCTAACTCGTGGTTTCCACTGTACATATGTTGTCTCTATGTGTGCATGTTATTGATGGTTTCTTATATGGTTATTTTCTTTGATGCTCTCATGTTATGTGATTAGATGTGTTGCTTATGATTTGTGGTTATGCATAAAACTATTTGTGTGTTACGTTATTAATGGATGAATGAATCATGGTTTGAAATAATAAGGAAATAAATGGTAAAAATAGAACATGAGGCACAATACTAATTCACCCGCCCCCTCTCAATATTGTTTAAGGTTTCTAACTAGAGCAACGTGAGTTTGGACTGGTCAACATTGGAAATATGATGACTAATGTCATTGTTAGCTAAACTTGACCCTGTGGAGGAGTTCAGATTGTTGTGATTTTAGGCACCTTATATTCGTGACTCATGGGTATTAAGCTCATAGTATTACATGTAATTGAAGTAGTTAAGAATCTTGAGGATTTTCCATTGTATTGAGCAAGAGTTGAGGGGTGAAAGCTCATGTTGTTGGTAGGGTTGGTTGTGTTTTAGCCAAAGACAATAATAATTCTACTCTGTTGGTTTTTCCATGAAACCAGCTCAAGAAAAGATAAATCAACGCCTTAGAATTCAGCCTCTTCGAGGGGGCAACCTCCTTTACATTACAAAAATGAACAATTCTTGGAAGATTCAAATGACAAAACCTACTTTCTATATAGGAGTCTAAGGAGTCACAATATAACCCAACCGACCTAACAATAATAATATAAAGCCACAAAGATAACAATAGAGGGATTCTATGGGGCATAGTAATAACAATATGGGGGCAACAGGGGCAAAACAATATTAATAAGGGATACAACTACAATAGTAATGGGGTAATCACTAGTATTATAGGGACCTAACATGGCCCTCCCCTTCAAAAAAGTGTTGTCCTCAACGCTTGAGTACTTTTGGATGCTTCTGTATAAAATTCTCATCCTCCCATGTGGAATCTTCAGCCGATAAGTTCTTCCACTTGATGAGATACTCTGAAATCGATTGATTTCATAGCTGTCGAGTTCTTGTTTCTGTGACTGCTTCCGGTTCCAATATATTTTTTCCTTCCTCGTCAAGTTCTGGCAATATAGTTTGAACTGGGAGCTTGTTGCCTATAACCTTCTTTAAACATGAAATATGGAAAACTGGGTGCACTCGAGAAGCTGCAGGAAGCTCCAATTTGTATGCCATCATACCAATCTTTTGCAACACCTTGTATGGACCGTAATACTTTGGTGATACTTTATTATCCTTCTTAGCTTGCTTGAGGGACATTTGCTTATATGGTTATAGTAGTAGGAATACCCAATCACCTACATCAAAACTTCTTTCACTGCGATGTTGATCTGCCTGTTGTTTCATTCTATTTTGTGCCAACACGAGGTTATCCTTTAAGAGTTGGAGGACTTGTTGTTGATGCTCGATGTGATTTTCCACTGCTTGAAGCTTAGAATTTTCTCTTAAATATGATGTGATGGATGGTGGCTGATATCCATAAAGTTCCATAAATGGGGTCATTTTTGTTGCTGTATGGAAGGAAGTGTTATACCACCATTCAGCCAGAGGCAACCATTTGACCCATTGTATCTATTTATCAGATACAAAACAACAAAGATATCCTTCCAAACATTTATTTACTATCTCAGTTTGCCCATCAGATTGAGGATGATAAGATGAGCTATGAGCTATCTGAGTACCGAGACAAGAAAATAATTCTATCCAAAAGTTTCCAGTGAAAATGGGATCTTTGTCACTTACAATAATCTTTTGGTTTCCATGTAGCTTTTGAATTGTTTCTATAAATGCAGTAGAAACTGTACTGGCTTTAAATGGATGTGATAATGCACAAAAGTGTGCATACTTGGTAAGTCTGTCAACTACCACCATGATGACACTCTTTCCTTCAAACTTGGGTAAACCTGTGATAAAATCCATTGAAACCTCCTCCCAATGTTGGCTTGGAATGGATAAAGGTTGTAATAGACCCGGGGTCTTAATTGTTTCCACTTTATTTTGTTGGCAAACCAAACATTCCGCCACAAACTTTTGAATATCTAATTTAAGGCCATCCCAAAAAAATTCCTTCTTAACTTGTGGTATGTTTTTAAAAATCTTGAGTTCCCTCCTAAGGGAGAAGTGTGCAATTCCATAAGAATCTTTTGTTTGAGTTGGGAATTCCTACAGAGGTATAAGCGATCTTTGTACCATAACGAATCATGTTGCCAACTAAATGTATCAGATGTACTGGAATCTTGTTGTAACTTTTGAATAAGTGCCCACACTTCTTCATCATTCTTCCATTCCTCCCTTGCTTTGTTTATCGAATCTAGTTGGATAATAGAAATGGCACACAACAATGCTTCCACATCCTCATCCTTTCTTGAGAGTGCATCTGCCACCACATTTTGCTTCCCGTTTTTGTAGATAATTTCAAAGTCATAGCCCAACATCTTTGTGACCCACTTTTGTTGCTCTTCAGATGATAATCTTTGTTCTAAAAAGTATTTAAGGCTATCATGATCCGTTTTTACTTTCAAGTGTCTTCCCATTAGGTAGGGTCACCATTTCTTAAGTGCATGTAGTATTGCCAACATTTCCTTCTCATAAATAGCTTTGTGTAAAAACTTTCCCTTGATTGGATGACTTTCAAAAGCAATGGGTCTTTCATCTTGCATTAAAACAACACCAATTCCATTTCCTGAAGCATCACATTCCACAATAAAGATTTTTGTGAAGTTCGGTGTAGCTAAGACTAGTGCTTGGCACATTGCCTCTTTAAGATGTTCGAAGGCCTTTGTTGCTTCCGGAGTCCATGAAAATGCATCTTTTTTCAATAATGTTGTTAGAGGTGCTACTATTCTCCCATAATTCTTAACAAACTTGCGATAATACCCTGTCAACCCGAGAAATCCTCGTAGATGCTTTATGGATGTGAGGATTTTCCATTCCTTAGTGGCTTTAATTTTGCTAGGGTCTACCTTAACTCCTTCATGAGATACAATATGACCCAGATAGTCCACCTCTTGTACTCCAAAGAAACATTTTGGTCTTTTTACATATAATTGTTTCTCCTCCAATAGTTGTAGTACCCTGTCAACATGTTCAACATGATCCTTCCACGACTTGCTGTAGATTAGTATATCATCAAAAAATACTAAGACAAACTTTCTAAGGAAGGGTTTGAAAATGGAATTCATCAAACCTTGAAATGTAGAAGGTGCATTGGTAAGGCCAAAAGGCATGACCAAAAATTCATAATGACCCTCATGAGTTCTAAATGTTGTCTTCGGAATTTCTTCAGTCTTCATTCTGATTTGATGATATCCTGAACGAAGATCCAACTTGGTGAAGTAAATTGATCCATGCAATTCATCCAGTAATTCATCAATGTCAGGAATGGGAAACTTATCTTTAATAGTGAGCTTTTTGATCTCCCTATAATCCGGACACATGCGCCATGATCCATCCTTCTTGTGCACCAATACTACTGGAGTAGAGAAAGAACTTTGACTAGGTTGAATTATACCAGCTTCTAGCATTTCTACAACCATAATTTCAATTTCACTCTTTTGGGCATAGGGATATCTGTACGGCCTGATGTTTGTAGGAACACTACTTGGAATCAGATGAATAACATGATTATGATCACGAATAGGTGGGAGACCTTTTGGAGTCTCAAATACCTTGGAATGATTATCCAAGACTTTTTGGAGATCTGGAGAAATATATGATTTCAATGTGGAAACATCTAGTGAACATAACTGTGCAATTACACCTCTTTGTTCCTTTTTTAGAAGCTTTGTCATACCATTAGAGCTGATTATCTTTCACGACTTCCCTGCAATACCACTTAATTCAACCTCCTTTCCTTCCGCATAAAATTTCATGAAAAGTTCTTGAAAATTAAAAGCTATTGTACCCAAGGATTGTAGCCATTGGACTCCTAGTACAACATCAGCACCTCCCATTGGAATGGAAAGCATTGGGCTAGTCAATACATATTCTCCCATGGATAGCTTGATATTATGGCACTTTCCAGAGAAATTTATTGTTCCTCCATTTGCAACCATCACTTGACACTCTGGTGCTAGATATAGGAAGCAATTCAATTCTTTTGCTACCTTACAATGAATAAAATTGTGGATACTTCCTGAATCAATCAACACTATTACCTCTTTCTTCTTGATTTGTCCTTCTATCTTGATGGTTTGAGAAGTGGTAATTCCAGCCAATGCATTACAAGATATGGTCAGATTCATTTTTTATTTATCTAGACTTTGTTCCTAGAGTATATCCTCTTCTTTTGACCTTTCTTGCTCCTTTTCTTCTTCCTCTTCACAATCTATGTAGAATAATTTATTCTCAGCACACTTATGACCTTTAGTTTATTTGCTATCACAACTGTAACAAAGCCCTTTTGCTCTTTTTTCTTCCAACTTTTGTGGTGTCAACCTTATAGGTTGTGGAAGACTAGGGGCAACAACACTTCCATCTTTATAGTTGTGAGTGGTATGCTTCCTTGTTGCCATAATTTTTCTTTCCATTTTTCTTGCTAATCGGAATGCCTTCTCTAATGAATCAGGTTCCCAAAGGCGAACATCATGTTGGATATTATCCTTTAAAGTCCCTATGAACACATCAATCCTATGCTCCTATGGAATATTTTTTACCCTTATGTTCAATTTTTGGAACTCCTCAATGTGCTCCATTATTGAACCCTTTTGTTTGAGACTTATCAATTGGCTAAAAAAAGTGTTGCTTTTCGTATCCTCATAATGTGCTGTCAATTCTTCCGTAAAAGTTGCCCAAGTGATAATTTGTGTTGGCATTATGATACATATGTTGTACTTGATGGCAACCCACTCATCTCAGATAATAAATTATAGTGTAGAGAAAAGTTCACGCACTTATATGCAGAGAAAAGTTTATTTCATGTAGAGAAAAGTTCACGCACTTTTATGCAGAGAAAAGTTTATTTCATGTAGAGAAAAGTTCACGCACTTTTATGCAGAGAAAAGTCTATTTCATGTAGAGAAAAAGTTCACGCACTTTGATGCAAGGAAAAGCGCGTATATGTTGGAAAACTTACCTTTGGTCCATGGTAGTTAGTCCTTGGTATTTGAACCTATGAGGAAAAGCGCGTACATGTTGGAGAACTTACCTTTGGTCCATGGTAGTTAGCCCTTGGTATTTTAACCTATGAGGAAAAGCGTGTATATGTTGGAGAACTTACCTTTGGTCCATGGTAGTTAGTCCTTGGTATTTGAACCTATGGTTTTGGACCATGGTATGCACTTTCATGCAAGGAAAAGCGCGTATATGTTGGAGAACTTACCTTTGGTCCATGGTAGTTAGTCCTTGGTATTTGAACCTATGGTTTTGGACCATGGTACCTCGTCAAAAGTGTTGATCTCACGCAATTTCATGGTTGGTTCATGGTATTAGTCCGACAGTTTTTGATCCTATGGTTTTGGCCCGTGGTATTGCATCCAAAAGTGTTGATCTCACGTACTTTCATGGTTGGTTCATGGTATTAGTCCAACAGTTTTTTGATCCTATGGTTTTGGCCCGTGGTATTGTGAAAGGCCTAAGACTATAAAAGAGGAAGGAGATCATTTGGCAAAGCATCTTCTGAATTATCGAATATCTGATAAAGTGCTAGATCTGGGATATTGTGATTGGGTTTTGGTGCAGATATGGATCTGAATGAAGAAGGAACCTAAGCGTAAGGAGAAGGATAAGTTCTATTGATGGGTCAAAATCTTAAGGCTGGAATAGTGGTATCTGTATATGATTTTGATCTGTGATATGTGGCATACGCTTGATCTATAAATCTAATAATCTGGGTTTGAATTATTGATGCATGTTTTATTTTACACATGTTATGATCTGGGTATGTCTGATGTAACAACTGCAAAGTTATAAGGAAATATTTGCAGATCTGTATGCGGGTTGGCTTTGGTGAAATCAGAGATTGATGATGCAAGTGTAGTTGATGGGTTTTTGATGTTCTTGGATCCAGTTGAAAATTTATGAAAAGTGGTCCTTGAAAGAAAAGAAGTAGGGGGTTGTAGCTCCCTTCCAGGAGAGACTAGAAAATGAGAGAGAGTTGTAGCTCTCTGCAGGTTGCAGCCTGCGTACTGGTAAAGGACTGCACCAGTACAAAACCATTGTAAAAGTAGTTTCTAATTTGAAAGAAGATAGAGACATATTGCAGCAGGTGGTTTTCACCCACATTGGGTTTCCACCTTACATCTTGTGTTCTTTGGTGTGACTATCTGTTTTCTTTGTTCATGCTCATTATTTTATGGTACTGACATGCAAAAATAATTCAAAGAATAAATAAGGAAGATTTATTAAAAGAACTTGATAATACTGATTCACCCCCCCTCTCAGTATTACTTCCAACAATTGGTATTAGAGCAGGTCCTTCAGAGAAGCTTGATCGCTTGAAGGAAGATCATTCATCATGAGCAACTACGAGAGGGAAGCATCAATCAGGCCACCAATTTTTGATGGGACAAACTTCAATTATTGGAAGGTAAGAGTTACTGCCTATCTTCAATCTCTTGGTACAGAAGTTTGGGATATCATAGATACAGGCTACACTTTTCCTTCAGCTACTCCTACAGATACGACCGAAAAGAAGAAATATGAAACAAATGCTAAAGAAGTCAATACTCTGCTGGGATGCTTATCTCAAACAGAATTCGTGAAGGTTATGCAATATAAATCCGCAAAAGAAATATGGGACAAGATTGTCTTGAGCTACGAAGGAGATGAACAGGTAAAGCGTGCTAAACTTCAAACCCTCAGGATTCAGTGTGAGAATCTCAGAATGTATAATGATGAAAGTGTGGCTAACTATTTCCTTCGGGTAGATGAGATTTTTAATTGCATGAAAAACTTGGGTGAAGAAATAAAAGAGGCTATTGTGGTTGAAAAAGTTCTAAGATCATTGTCCCCCAAGTTTGAATCTAAAGTGTCTGCAATAGAAGAAAAGGAAAATCTATGAATTCTTACTATGTCTCAGCTACACGGAATTCTAACTGCTTATGAAATAAGAAAGGGAGGTCCATCAGACAGAAGAGAAGCTGCTTTCAAGGCTTCAGGCAAAGGAGACTATTATGAAGCAAGTCACGTGCCAGAAGAAGAAGAAGAAGAATCAAATTTTGTCAGAAATCTTCAAAGGGGAACTGGAAGGTTCAGAGGTAAGTTACCTTTTAAATGCTTTGCTTGTGGAAGAGTAGGTCATTATGCTACAAAATGTCCTCATAAGGATAAAGGAAAGGAGCCTACTAGATGGAACAAGAAACAAATTGCGAATAAGAAAAGCTACTACACTCATGAAGATAGTGATGGTCTATCAAATAGTGACGAAGATGAACGAGGTAATGACTATAAACTCTTAATGGCATTTGAAGATGATGATTACATGGATGCTATAGATGTGGATAGCTTTTGTGAAGAAATTTCTAGACTCAAGACATGTATAGAAGAAAAGAATAGGATCATTGATACTCTACAACTTCAAATTGATGAAAAAGAAAAATATCTTGAAAAGTTAGAAGGTGAAATTGTTGGTCTTAGAAAAGAGATTGAGAAAACAAAGGCTATTAATCTTAAGTTTTTCAAAGGATATGAAACTCTGGATGAGATCATCAATGTACAATGCTCTCCTCTAAACAAGACAAGTCTGGGCTATAATGGAGAAACTTCTCAAGCATCCACCTCAAAGAGTTATCTTGATGCAGCAAGAAGGAATGAGAAAAAGCACAATGGAGATCACCAAGTAAAGCAGGGACCAATTACAAACAAAGACTATCAGGCGAATCAGGGGCAATCTGTCTTAAGGATGAACAAAAGCTACAACCAGCCACAGGTAAAATCCTCTCAATTTGCTTCAAGAATGAATGACAATAGAAATTACAATCGTTTGGCCGGAAGATTTGATAACCGCAGAAATTTCTTCAATGGACAATGCTTTTCTTGCCATAACTTTGGTCACAAAGCAGCTCAATGTGTTGCATATAAAACGATCATGACTAGAGAAGCTCAAAAACAAAGAAGTATGACCGGGATTACAAAAAGGACCTATAACAACTTTTCGGTTCTTGAAAATTAAGTTGAATGTTCTATTTGCAATAACTTTGGTCATGAAGATTCTGAATGCAGGAGCAGGTTTCAACAGACAAAGGAACAAGCCTCAAGCACCAAAACATGGAGAATAAAGGAACCACAAACAGAAAGATGTGGGATAGCATTTTATGCAGAGGGACAGGAAAATCTATGGTACATTGACAGTGGATGTTCGAAGCATATGACAGGTGATAAAGAAAAACTTGAATCATATTCTGCTCTAGAAAAAGGAAAGAAAGTTTCTTTTGGAAATGATACTCCTGCAACTATAAAAGGAAAAGGCACTGCTCAGTTAAAAGAAAAGGTCAAAGCTGGAAATGTTTTGTATGTTGATGGATTGAAACATAATCTTCTAAGTGTTAGCCAGATGTGTGATCAAAGAAACGAGGTGATATTCAGATCAAATGGATGTCTTGTTCGTGATCTTGATATAGGTAAAACAGTGATCAAAGGTAAAAGAACTCCAAATAATCTATACATATTTGAAGAAGGACAACAACAATGCTATCTGAGCAAGGATGATGAGCACTGGTTATGGCACTGGAGGTTGGGGCATCTAAGCTTTTCACAAATAAGGAAAGCATGCAAATATCAGGCAGTTCGTGGTCTTCCAGATATCAAAGTTCCAGACAACACCATATGCAAATCATGTCAGTTTGGAAAGCAAACTAGAACTACCTTTCCGGAAAAGGAAGGATCAGCTAGCATGCCTCTTGAGCTAGTACATACAGATACATGTGGTCCATTCAGGAAAAGGACACCTCGAGGAGAAGAATACTTGATATTATTCATTGACGATTTCTCCAGGTTTGTCTGGTTAGGACTTATGAAGCACAAAGATGAAGCATTCGAAAAATTCAAATCCTTTAAAGCCTTGGTTGAAAATGAATCAGGATACAAAATTAAGTGTCTTAGATCCGACAGAGGTGGGGAGTTTACCTCAAATGAATTTTTCGATTTCTGTGAAGAACATGGGATAAGAAGAGAATTCTCTACAGCTAGAACTCCTCAGCAAAATGGAGTGGTGGAAAGAATGAACAGAACTGTCCAACAAATGGCTCGTGCTATGCTTGATGAATCTGGAACTCCCACAACCTTCTGGGGTGAAGCAGCACATGCTGCGGTTATTATTCTCAACAAAACAAATGTTCGAGTGAACAGCACTCAAACCCATCATGAGCTCTGGTATGGTGAGACTCCTTCGGTAAAGCACTTCAAAATCTTTGGGAGCAAATGCTATATTAAAAATACTGATGAGCAACTTGGCAAACTTGAACCTAGAGCAGATGAAGGCATCCTTCTTGGTTATTCTCCACACAGCAAAGCATACAAGTGCTATAATAAAAGACTTGGAAGAATTGTTGACAACATTGATGTAGTGGTTGATGAGAAGGGATACATTCCTAGGCAAGTAAATCATGAAGATATCGAAGAAGATGAAGGCCATCCTCAAAGACAGAATGATGAAGAAGAAGAACCTCAAGAAGAACCAGAGGAGTAGATAAGGATAGAAGAGAAGACTCCATCCAGATATGTTCAGAAGAATCATCCAGAATCTCAAATTTTGGGACAGAAAGAAGCAGGTGTACAAACAAGAAGAACAATTGCAGAAGCTTCAAGCTATTTGGCTTTACTCTCTTCCACTGAACCACAAAATGTGAAAGAGACATGCAAAGATGAATGTTGGGTCAAAGCAATGGATGAAGAACTTGAGCAGATCGAAAAGAACAACACTTGGGAGCTGGTTCCTAGGCCAAAGGATAAGAATGTTATAGGAACAAAATGGGTCTTCAAAAATAAATTGAATGAAATGGAGAAGTAATTAGAAACAAGGCCAGACTTGTTTGTAAAGGGTATGCGCAGCAAGAAGGAATAGATTTTGAAGAAACTTTTGCTCCTGTTGCAAGACTTGAGGCCATCCGAATGTTCCTTGCTCTCTCAAGCTTTCAAAACTTCAAAGTATTTCAAATGGACGTGAAATCAGCCTTTCTGAATGGAGACTTGGAAGAAGAAGTATACATTGAGCAGCCAGATGGTTTCATTCTTGGAAATGATCCAAATCTTGTATGCAGATTGAAAAAAGCTCTCTATGGCCTCAAACAAGCTCCAAGGGCTTGGTACTATCGTTTGGACAAATATCTTCATCAACAAGGCTTTTCAAAAGGATCAGCAGACAACAATCTTTATATAAAAGTTGAAAATGACAAATTGCTGATACTTGTTGTGTATGTAGATGACATTATCTTTGGCAGCAATGAAGAAGCTATGAGTCAAAGCTTTGCCTTGGTGATGCAGAAAGAATTCGAAATGTCCTTGCTAGGAGAACTGACATATTTTCTTGGTTTGCAAATCCAACAAAATGAAGGAGGGATCTTCTTGTCTCAAACCAAGTATCTCAAGTAGATTTTGAAGAAATATGGTATGGAAGAAGCAAAACCAGTATGTACACCCATGGTCACAGGATGTAACCTCAGTGCAAATGATGAATCAACAGCAGTGCATCAACCAACTTACAGATCTATGATTGGAAGTCTACTTTATTTGACAGGTACCCGACCAGACATCATGCATGCAGTGGGAATAGTTGGAAGATTTCAGGCAAATCCAAAGGAAACTCATCTTCAGGCAGTAAAGAGAATCTTCAAATATCTTCAAGGGACTCAAAACTATGGCTTATGGTATCCTAGAGATACAGATCTCACACTTCATGCTTATACAGATGCAGATTGGGCCGGAAGCGTGGATGACAGGAAAAGCACAAGTGGTGGTGCATTGTTTATGGGTTCCAGATTAGTATCTTGGTTCAGCAAGAAACAGAGTTCGATTGCCTTGTCTACAGCTGAAGCAGAATATGTTGCTGCTGCATCTTGCTGCACTCAGCTCCTTTGGATGATGCAGACCTTGCAAGATTTTCAAATCACTTGTACGCCACCCATCTCCATCTTATGTGATAATACAAGTGCAATCAACATTTCAAAGAACCCAGTCATGCATTCAAAAACCAAGCACATACCAATCAAGTATCACTTTCTCCGGGAACAAGTGCTTGAACAAAAGGTCAAGTTGGAGTATGTTCCTTCTAAGGAACAGGTTGCTGATATTATCACCAAACCATTGCCTAGGGAGACCTTTGAATACCTCAGGCAAAAGCTGGGGGTTGTTGATGCATCATCTTGTTGTTGAATCTCTTCTGGTTGTTGGTTGTACGCAAAGTTCATCTGAAGTATATGCGTACATGTGCTGGGTTGCGGATTGGTCAAAGATCGAATGGCACAGGTTCAGGGGGAGCATATCATGCATTGTTGGCATTATGGAGGAAGTACAGAAGGAGATCATGGATGCTGGTCTGAATATTGCTGCAATACGTCTCTATCTCTTTCATGGTCATGGATTACGGTTCTTCTTTGTAGATTTGGTTTATAGTCAGGGGGAGCATGTTCTTAGGGGGAGCATAACCCTTTGCCCTTGATGCCAAAGGGGGAGAGTGATTGGTTGTTGTTGCCATCAAGTCCAAAGGGGGAGATTGTTGGTATTATGATACATATGTTGTACTTGATGGCAACCCATTCATCTCAGATAATAAATTATAGTGTAGAGAAAAGTTCACGCACTTATATGCAGAGAAAAGTTTATTTCATGTAGAGAAAAGTTCACGCACTTTTATGCAGAGAAAAGTTTATTTCATGTAGATAAAAGTTCACGCACTTTTATGCAGAGAAAAGTTTATTTCATGTAGAGAAAAAGTTCACGCACTTTGATGCAAGGAAAAGCGCGTATATGTTGGAAAACTTACCTTTGATCCATGGTAGTTAGTCCTTGGTATTTGAACCTATGAGGAAAAGCACGTATATGTTGGAGAACTTACCTTTGGTCCATGGTAGTTAGTCCTTGGTATTTGAACCTATGAGGAAAAGCGCGTATATGTTGGAGAACTTACCTTTGGTCCATGGTAGTTAGTCCTTGGTATTTGAACCTATGGTTTTGGACCATGGTATGCACTTTCATGCAAGGAAAAGCGCGTATATGTTGGAGAACTTACCTTTGGTCCATGGTAGTTAGTCCTTGGTATTTGAACCTATGGTTTTGGACCATGGTACCTCGTCAAAAGTGTTGATCTCACGCAATTTCATGGTTGGTTCATGGTATTAGTCCGACAGTTTTTGATCCTATGGTTTTGGCCCATGATATTGCATCCAAAAGTGTTAATCTCACGTACTTTCATGGTTGGTTCATGGTATTAGTCCAACAGTTTTTTGATCTTATGGTTTTGGCCCATGGTATTGTGAAAGGCCTAAGACTATAAAAGAGGAAGGAGATCATTTGGCAAAGCATCTTCTAAATTATCGAATATCTGATAAAGTGCTAGATCTGGAGTATTGTGATTTGGTTTTGGTGCAGATCTGGATCTGAATGAAGAAGGAACCTGAGCATAAGGAGAAGGATAAGTTCTATTGATGGGTCAAAATCTTAAGGCTAGAATAGTGGTATCTCTATATGATTTTGATCTGTGATATGTGGCATACGCTTGATCTATAAATCTAATAATCTAGGTCTGAATTATTGATGCATGTTTTATTTTACACATGTTATGATCTGGGTATGTCTGATGTAACAACTGCAAAGTTATAATGAAATATTTGCAGGTCTGTATGCGGGTTGGCTTTGGTGAAATCAGAGATTGATGATGCAAGTGTAGTTGATGGGTTTTTGATGTTCTTGGATCCAGTTGAAAATTTATGAAAAGTGGTCCTTGAAAGAAAAGAAGTAGGGGGTTGTAGCTCCCTTCCAGGAGAGACTGGAAAACGAGAGAGAGTTGTAGCTCTCTGCAGGTTGCAGCCTGCGTACTGGTAAAGGACTGCACCAGTACAAAACCATTGTAAAATGAGTTTCTAATTTGAAAGAAGATAGAGACATATTGCAGCAGGTGGTTTTCACCCACATTGGGTTTCCACCTTACATCTTGTGTTCTTTGGTGTGACTATCTGTTTTCTTTGTTCATGCTCATTATTTTATGGTAATGACATGCAAAAATAATTCAAAGAATAAATAAGGAAGATTTATTAAAAGAACTTGATAATACTGATTCACCCCCCCTCTCAGTATTACTTCCAACAATTTGTTTACGAGAGCAAAGCCATTGATACCATACAAACTGATTTGGTTCCAAATATAAAGTTGCAATACGTACGTTTTGTGTGTTTTGCACATTATTGAGATCAAAAAATTGCCCCATCTGTAATATCCATGTCGTGAGATCCTTGCCATCAAACTTCTTCATATCGATTTTTGGAATATGATAGGTCTTCAATCCCACATTAGAGTCTAAGAAATCATGATTAACATTTCTTTTGTTCACATCATGAGTTTCTTTTACTACCTTTTCACCATTAGTAAGTATTTCTTGTAGAAAATTTGTCAAATCTATCTTCAAATCTGCCATGCCTGTCTTCAAATTTGTGTTCAAATCAATCTTCAAGTTGTCCATATTAGCTTCCATGCCATTCATCTTAGCTTCCACGCCATTTATCTTAGCTTCTGTTAGCTTTTGTGAGAGTAACATTTGTTGCATTTGTTCTTGTAATTTTGATAAATCATGTAGCATTTCTTCCTCTTCTTCATGAGTCATGCTAGAGCTTTAAGGTTGCTTACTAGGTGTTTGCATTTTCTTTCCTCGGGGCATCAGTTATCGATAATAATGCTCTATTATGCCCTTTGAATTCCTTCAAAATAAATTTTCGAACCAAGCTTAAGCAAAAATATAAAAAAATCTACACACCTTTTTTCACTTTGTAGGAGCTCGATATTGCCTCTGATGTATCTCTGTACTTTCTGATCATCTAGTTCTCAAATTGTGACGTTTAGTAGCCCTCTGTGTCCTCTTTCCAATGCCACTAGCCTGACCCAAATTGGATTCTCCAAGGAAGAGTTATGCAAAATCTCCCACAGTGACTTGATTATAGACTAGTTTAGTAGAGTGAACTTGTACGACGTCCCACGAGTCACTGTTTCGACCTTTGGCACCAAAAAATATCTACACGAAACTACAGTCCGTTTTCTTTCTGTAACTTCTTACGAAATTTCAATCCGATGCTCAAAGAGAAAGTTATGATGATTTTCCCCAGGTCACCTGTTTTGAATGTAATTCAGGAGTCTGCAAAAAGACCAATTTCCTCAGATCATATCTCCGCAAATATAGTGCGAAAAACTCTGAAATTTGGACCTGAGCTTTAGTGCGATCTTGTCTCAAATGGGGTTTTTTTAGCTTCTAAAACGTCCCTGAAAAAAAGTTATAGTAAAAATTCCACGATGACCTGTTTGGAGCAGCGAAACCCTAGAATGCAAAGCTTTGATACCAAATGTTATGAAACCAGCTCAAGAAAAGATAAAAAAGATAGATCAACGCCTTAGAATTCAGCCTCTTCGAGGGGGCAACCTCCTTTACATTGCATAAATGAACAATTCTTGGATGATTCAAATGACAAAACCTCATTTCTATATATAAGAGTCTAAAGAGTCAAAATATAACCCAACTGACCTAACAATAATAATATAAAGCCACAAAAATAACAATAGAGGGATTCTATGGGGCACAATAATAACAATATGGGGGCAATAGGGGCACAACAATATTAATAAGGGATACAACTACAATAGTAATGGGTTAATCACTAGTATTATAGGGACCTAACATAATAGAAGAAGACTAGAGAAGAACATTCGGCAATGGTTTTCTAACTCGTGGTTTCCGTTGTACATATGTTGTCTCTATGTGTGCATGTTATTGATGGTTTCTTATATGGTTATTTTCTTTGATGCTCTCATGTTATGTGATTAGATGTGTTGCTTATGATTTGTGGTTATGCATAGAACTATTTGTGTGTTATGTTATTAATGGATGAATGAATCATGGTTTGAAATAAGAAGGAAATAAATGGTAAAAATAGAACATGAGGCACAATACTAATTCACCCGCCCCCTCTCAATATTGTTTAAGGTTTCTAACTAGAGCAACGTGAGTGTGGACTGGTCAACATTGGAAATATGATGACTAATGTCATTGTTAGCTAAACTTGACCTCGTGTAGGAGTTTATATTGTTGTGATTTTAGGCACCTTAAATTCGTGACTCATGGGTATTAAGCTCATAGTATTACATGTAATTGAAGTAGTTAAGAATCTTGAGGATTTTCCGTTGTATTGAGCAAGAGTTGAGGGGTGAAAGCTCATGTTGTTGGTAGGCTTGGTTGTGTTTTAGCCAAAGACAATAATAATTCTACTCTGTTGGTTTTTCCATGAATGTGGTTTTCTAGGGTAAATCATAGTGTATCTAGTTTGAATATGTATGTGTAGTTATTATATTTATTTATCTCGTATTCTTTTGAAAGAATAAAAAGTGGTATAGAAAAATGTTGCGAGGGCTGTGAGACACAACTGTCAGTGGGCATGACGATGTTGTGGACTCCACTATATCCTGTAAAAAGCGTCAAAGTAGTAAGGGAATGGGCCTCTTGCAAAACAGTTCTCTGCTTATAAAGCATCTAGACGCAGACAAAGATCTTGCTGCCATGGGCAATAAGGAGAGAAGTGTAGTTGAGTTCTCTAAGTATCTGGTGGAGATGTTTCATGTCAACATTAATGTGAGAATGGCGTCCAATTTAAGGTTATGGATTTTTCATTATGGTGTGCAGCTTTCAGATGGAGGTGAACAAGATCCCTGCAATATCGATCCTGCGGGGTGATTTTGGTGTTTGGACGCAGAGGAACCCTGCAAGAGGCCCTGGTACGATGGAGCGGCGGGCTTGCTGGATAACAACGGTTAGGTTTATTTTTCTCACTGCAGTTTCAAGATTTATAAATCCATCAAGGCCTGAGATTGCTTGGCCGGGAAATGCTAGCGCACTCTAACCACAACGATGCAATTTACAACTTTTCTCTTGATGAGAATTTCAAAGTGTGTTCACATCACGAGTCTTTACTGGTCGCTGGAGCAAGACTCTCATTTACCATGGTATATTTGTTGGAGAGTGTTTTCCAGACTTGATACAATGGGCTACTCGGAGAAGCAACGATAGGTTGGGACCATGATGAGGGCTTTGGAAGCCAAAATTTGATAAATTGAAGAGAGAAACCTGGCCCAAGCCCCGAAGCTGCTATGTTGTCCTAAAGTGCACCGTAATAAATTGCAAAAGAGCGGTTCGTAAGAGAGTGGGGCTTGATCATGATCTCTGATAAGATTAACATTAAGTACCTGGGATATGTGAGGGTCGTGCGCGAGTAGGCTTAACATTCAGTGACATCTATATCTATGAATAATTGTCGCTCCTATGCACGCTGTGCAAACGCCCACATCTCAATTTCAGGTTGTGTCTATACACCCCTTTGATAGCATTAACAAGAGTAGCTGGCTATGAGATACGCTTTGGACGAGCTCTGTTGACACCTGCTTTGTTTAGGTGGTTGGAAAGAGTTTTTTAGTTTTAATGAAAAAGGTGTGAGAATTTTATTATTCTTCAATTTAAAAAAAAAAAAAAACACACAGAGGTAGTTGTTGGGTGGTTTAGCAACAACGTTGGGCACTAGTTTCTTCGAGTTCGTAGCCAGATTGCCTCTGAATGATAGCATCCTTCAGTGTAGTCACTTGAAAGAGAAAATAAAAAGTCAATAATATGGATGTACAGTTGGTTAGTTTTTAATTTAATATGAAACTTTTTATATGTTGTCATTTAAATATAGCAGGAGAATGAAATTTTCTTCAAGGGATTGAGAATAAGATGCACAAGAACTTTGTAGGAATAAGCACAGGGTGCCACATACCTTTGAGAGAAAAGAGAGCAAGTTGAGTAGAAGTTACAAGAGTATGGTGACCAAAGAAAAAAAAATATTATTGGAGTTAAAAATTTGTTGTAAATGGGTATATTATTATAAGGACCGATAAAGCAGGTGTACCTATGGTAAATCAAGCATCCTGAGCTAGGACATGTGAGAATGTCTGAATGTTGACTGGGTAAGGTTGATTGTGTAGGGCCAGGAGGTGTATGGTTATTGGCTTACTTGGTTGTTTTTGGCCACTGTTTAAGTTTTAAAAAGATCTTTACATAATTTAACCTAGATTTGACCTAAATTTTACCATTGAGATTATGTCAACATTTATAATTAATAGTTGTAATTTTAAACACCTGATATTAATGACTCATGGTATTACGCTTATCACATGGTTCGAATTTCTTGTCGCTACGTGTGTACTTACTATATTTATTTCTCTTATATAATAGGCGGATTGTGTTATTAATTTTGTTACTTGAATCAGATCGCAGTGACTACAGTAACTCTACGTCCAACTTAACAACTAACAATCTTGGACTTTATAAAGCAAATGGAGAGTTCATGGTTTATAGACCGCTGTCGACTTGAGCTGTAATAGGTTTTTAACATCCCGAACGATGCATTTTGAATATACCTCTTGGTTCACATAACATTCATTCATTAACCTCCAACCCAAAGAGCCAACCAAGACTGCAAATTTTGCTCATAGATATATTCATATCAGAGCGTAAAGATGACATGACGTTATGCGCCAGCAAAAATTATGTTTAGGTTTAGCATGTACAAACATATAATGAGTTTAATCGTGTACATGTTTTTTATTAATTGGTAACTTTTCATATTTTGCATTCTTTATAGGTAGTTTGTTTTTTTGGTGTCATATGTCCTTAAAGAATGATTTATATGCATTCTAATGGTTCTTTATGATAGGTCCTTTTATATTAACTATATATATCATTGAAATGAAGCACGTAACGACCAATGTGATAGGTTTATTTGATTTTTTATGTTATGTACAATGGTAATATATATGAGAAGAGAGGGCTGATTTAACAATGTGCACATATATAACATTCATTTGAATAGCATACATATATAGTAAGTAACTAATATAATAGGTATAATATTAAATATATAATTTTCATATAAGTAATGACACATTTTATGATATATACAAGGTTGATATTATATTAATTTATATATATATATATATATATATATATATATATATATATATATAAGTCACATTTTATAATATATACAATGTTGATATTATATTAATTAATATATATATATACATATTTATAAAAAGCCACAAAGAAACTAAGTGAGATCAATGTTTCCAAGCAATTTAAAGGGGGAGGTTGTCAAAGCAAAATGCCAAAATGATGAAAATTGCTAGTGAAATGCACCAAGATCCATTCATTAGAAATTTGTGAGAAAGAGTGGGGTAGTTGAAAGGGATCAACTCAAAACTACTCAAAACCAAACAAATCAAGATGAAATCATTAAGGACCGAGACCAAAGATGTACCAAGACATAATCAAACCTCAAAATAGAAGAATGCATAAAATCTAGATAACGAGGATAATGAGCAATCATTGATCAATCAAGTGTAATTAGAAGGGAAAATATTCAAAATTTACAATTGGGGCCCTTTCATTTTCACTCAATATGCAAGGGAGTTGTTGGTGAGCCAAGAAATGGAAGCATACTAGGGTGAACCAGTTACCTATGATAACATAATCTAAAGGTTTACAAATGCAAGGACTAAAAGATAAGGGTCTTCCTACATTTCTTATTTCTATATACCATGATTTATATTCAATGATTGATCTTCTAAAACTTATAGAAATCAGTAAAAATATATCTGACATTATCCAAAGAGATTTGAAGAATAAGAAACAAATTTATTCATAACAAAGTACACTTTGTCCAGAATTAATTCTAAAAATTACCAGGTAATCAAATGAATAAGTAGTATATATGGACAACCCAATACCATAGGTATGGGCATTGTTGCGAGTAGACATTCATAGCCTTGACATGGATACCTTTTAATGCTCAAATCCCATTATAATGGTTATAGATTCATAGTTTAATCATCCTACCTATTTGCTACCAGGGAAGTTGATTGAGAAGCCGTAGACTCTGAAATATTTTTATATGTATATTTATTCAACTAATTATTCGGAATCGTATATGTCATAGGTGGATCCACTGCTGTTAGCATGTGTTCATAACATCAACAAAGATGTCTCTTAAACTCATTTTACAAGTACTTTTATCCGAGGAAGAAAAAATGAATAGTATCTAGAACCATTAGTAACGATCGGTAACCTCAATTGAGATTAAAATCTCCTTAAGAGTTAGGATGGCGTAAAATGTCAAATGTTTACTAGAATCATTGAATTCCCTTGGTTCATTAATCATAAATGCCAAAGTGAAATTGATTTTAAATTATTACTAAAAAGATATTGTCTTTAGATGATAATATGGAAGTTTCTACTTGATACTTCAATTGATAAAAACAAATGAACAATGTATCATGGTAGAAAATTTCAATAAACAAGAATTTCCTTAAAAAAAAAATTCCTTCATGTCAAACTTCAAATTACTTTTGAGAGAGATATAAAAAAATAGACCCAATAGTAAAACCAAATGTCAATATTTATTTTTGAAACTATTCAAACTTCACAAAAAATAAAACATATTGAAACTAAGCCTAGAATAAACTAACATCTCATTACATATTCAAAGGAAGAAATAAATGAATCATTTAAATTTTTGATATAAATAGGTTCTTCCCTTAAAGAGTTGATACATGAGATATCAATTTAATCAAGATTAAAAAAAACACAAACATCCAAAATAAATGAAAAAGAAAAAACATAAGTTAAAAAATGTGCAATTATGTGTAGCGATAAGCCAAACTCGTGAATTTTATGTCGAGAAATTTAATAAAAAATTATTTCCTCATATCTCTGCTCTCATTGAAAACATTCTTTCTTCATCATTTTTTTGAAGAAATAATGTTTTTAAAAACAAATACTTAACAATTACGAACAAGCACATGAACAACAAAGACATAATAATTTAGATGAACTTCACTGGTTACATTCAGATAATAGCTTACCTTGTGCACACGCTATCAATATGTCTTTACAACTGCATTATTCAATAATAAAAAAAGTGAAATTCAAACACACATTAATCTACTTCTAAACCTTCCCTAAAGTAATCAAATGTCATGTTACTAAGTGTAATCATATTTCTAGTGTAACCATTGGAGCAACTCCAATCCTGCAATGAGAAGGAAATCCCCAATTAGTAAAATGAATCGGATCGTTTCAAAAGTAAAAATAAACACATCACACTTACTTTTATAATCTTAATTTAGAAACAAAGCAAGTGCAACCTTACCATTCTTGAGGAAATTTGCTCGATAAGATCTCTGAAGGTAATCTCCAATCATATTCTGGTATGTACTAATATACAATTGTTGAAAAAAATTTGTAGATGAAAAACAATCTTGGTATCATCAATATAGCTCATTTTAGAAATTACATGAAAAGGATGAGAATCAACATAGTTTCAAATCGAAAAAGAGGTATCCCATTCTCTTAATAACTCTTATTAAAACAACATATTTCAAAATAAATAATTAACAACATATTTCAAAATAAATAATTAAAGATGAAGCAACAAGATTAACCAATATTTTTGAACCATAATAACAATATTTTATTGATTATCATCCTCAATCTCAAATAGTTTATTTTGATGAAAAAAGAATATCATCCTTAATCTCAAATAGTTTATTTTGATGAAAAAAATATTCTTCTTTAAACATAATATGATGTAAATCAATGGAACATGCTATTTGAGACATATTTAAGTAATTTCCTAATCCCCTATAGATAATTGATCAAAATTAGTATTGGGTTGAAGGAATGAAATATTAGTCTCTTCTTTATCTCCTACATGAAAATCGTTATCAATTCGTACTTGATTACAATTTTATAATGAGCAAATGGATTCAACATATTATGAACAGAGAAGCTGCATAGAATTATCAAACATGGGTGGATACAATGAATAATAATTAGAAGAATAAAGAAGATGAAATTCTGAGTTTATTTCTTCTCATTTTATAAACTAATCAACTTCCATTGTATGCTCCCCTTAGAAATCTAAACCTGAAATATTATTCAAGACAAAGTGATGTTCATGGTCATATGACGATTTAGTTAATAATGGGGAACAAGTATTTTGAATAATGATGATATCCTCCGATAGTTGATTTTGAACAAATAAACTAAGAGAAGATTTATTGATGGTATGATTACAAGGTTCAAATTCATTCTCTTTGATTTTTTAAAATATGTAGCATGTTGGAAATAATGATGACTATCCTGGTTTAAATTTTCTTCCTCATATAACACTAATGAGGAAGAATTATTAGGAATAGTAATGGTATCTTCTAAAATATTGTTTTTCTCCTTACTTAACAAACTACAAAAAGTTGACAAAAAATGTGGTCTTCTACAACTTTTTAATCTTCACAATCATTAAGAAAATTCAAAACAACATGTGAATGAGTATTATTGCCTAATTCATATTGGTTAACATTGATTTATCTTTCTCAACTGAAAGAGAGACAAGATATTGAAGCCATTCATCGATAGGAGGCGTTTCCTCCAAAGGAAATATAATATGGTAATATATGAGTCGAATTATAATGTTTGTAAATGACTTAACATTTTATTTACTCTAAACAAGAATGAATGAAATTAATGGGAAAAGATTCAAACCAATGGTGAGAATAAATAATCTAAATACTAAGTTTAAGATTAGTAATATTATGCTTTAAACACATTTTAAAAATATATATATATATATAATAGCATTTGAAGATGTGCTCCCTTCACCGTGATAGGTGAGTCCTAACAGGGAAAGTGTCTTGTTTGGAATATTTGGTAAAGCAAAATCAAAAGCATCTTCCAACAAACTGATGTGGGAAGCAGCGATTGTTTAGATGTGACAATAAGGAACCTAGCTCCAAGTAGTTCAACCTGTCCTCTAAATTTCCCTTAAGTGTGTGCTAAGATGCCACAAAGAAAAAAGATTAAATCTATAAAAATAAGAGGTTGAGGGATTAAAGATTTAATAAAGTATTTTACTTCAAGTCCTCTTTCTAGAACCATTTTGTTGCGAAATTATGAAATTATCTAAGTTATATGTATATGAATTTTAAGCTATGTTATAGGTTAAGTGTGCTCAAACTACAAGTTAAATAATTATTAGAAGATGATAAAAAAAGAAAAACCCGAAATTGATGTGGTTTGCAATAATAATAAGGAATAAATGATCTCTTCATGCAATATTGAATAGTTACGATCAAAATTAAATGTAAGATCTAAATTATAAATGGAGTTATAATTTAGAAAAAAGATAATTCTTGATACTATAGAGTAAAATATAAACGAGGAACACAACAATAATGTAAATATTTAATCTTTTAAAGAAAAAACAAAAGAATTTACAAGTTTTTAATATTTTACATCAAGAATAAATACAAAATACAAATAACTAACTAGGACGAGGAACATTAAAAATATAGCCATAAAAATATTTGTCACAATCTCTGTGAAAAAAATTATTTTTTAATTATTTATCCACTAAAAATTTGTTGAAAATAGCAACAAGAAATGCTAAATATAGAAATGCTAAAAGTAACGTTGCTATAAATAGCATTTCAGAAAACATTCCAATTTTAATTAGACCCTAAATTAAAATTGTGAATTAAAATTTGAATTTGTGCTCAATAACTATTTGTAAAATAATTAATTAATTCATCTTGAGTTAATTAGTTGGAGAAAATCAAACATGAAGTCTATGTGAAGACATGCAACAATTATCCCTTTGATTGAGGAAGTTATCCCTTAATTAAGGAGATCAGGATGAGTTGTACTTTGAGTTGTAATTATTTAGCTTAGTTAATTGAGTTAAGTCCAGTTAGATTAGTTCCAACAATTTGTGGAACTGATTGTGAGTTCAGTTAGTCAATGCATGCAATCATGCAACTAGTGTACTTCAGATAACTGAATATTCTCTCATAAATAACTCATGCATGTTAGTTCAAACAGAGACCCAGTTGAGATCAAAGGATGGGACAATGTACTATTAGTTGTAGGGATATTCCCATGAGGACATCTCTTGCATGCAGAAAGAATTCTTTCCTTGAGGATTGCGCAGTTATTTCTGAATTTGGTGAGCAGTGTGTGAGGTAATTGCACACAAGTGGCGGCTTGAGGACCTAGGATAAACTGCACAAGGAAATAGGAGGCTTGGAGGACTTAAGGAAGGCATATGTGTGGTCTATTCTATCTATGAGCACCTGTGAGGGATTGTACTGAGAGCTGGATAGCTTGTGAGCTAAAGCTTTGTGTAATCCTCAAATATTTCCACTTGTATGATAATAGAGATAGCGAGGTTTTTAGTTGAGGCTTTCCCCAAAGTATTCCTCTGTGTTCATGTGTGATTGTTTCTTCTTCATCTGTTATATGTGTTCTATTTGATCTTGCTCAAAATAGATTAAGCTTCCACAAGTTTGATTGTAGAAGAAGATTAAGTATTTTTCTTTAGTACATTGCATAATCAGTTTAATCTACAGTGAGAATTTCTACATGGTATCAGAGGAAAGGTGATCAAAGCAGAGAATAGTATACAAAGAAGGGAGAAGTTCGAAGGTTGAAGTTCTTGATTATAGAAATCGAATTTTTATCACATCTCAAATTTCACCAATGGCGTTCAATGGTTTGAGACTCGAGTATGCCCTGGATGGTAGCTCGAATTATATAGCCAAGAAGGATCTCATGGAAGCGGTATTAGAGGACAATGGTTTGAAAGACTTCATTGATCAAGAAGTCCCCAAGCCAACGGCAGCTAATGCCCAATAATTGGCGGAATGGAAGAAATGCGTGGCTAGAGCTAGCAGGATTCTTCTGGAGGGAGTTCAAGACCACATTGTCTTGAGTCTCCATGGGAAGGAGAAACTATTTTCAATGTGGAAAACATTGAAGGATTTATATCAGAATAGCAGTGATCAGGGGAAGTTGCGCTGAAAGATAAGCTTCAGAAAATCGAGTGTGAAAAGGGTGAAACGATCTCTACATATCTGAATAAGCTCACCACCTTCAGGGATGAGCTTGGAAGTGTAGCAATCATGACAGCCGATAATGAAATGGTGAGTCTTCCTCTCCTCGGTCTTCCTAAGAGTTTGCATAGCTACCAAGACTCAATAAATGAAAGAGAGAAACTATCATATTGGGAATGACTATGGTCAGATTTGATGCAGGAGGTGATCAGGAGAAGCACCAGAGATGGATCTTCATAAAAGCATGATGATGAAGAAAATCTAGGTTTAGCGAGTAAGGTGAGGAAAGGGAAAGGGAAGGCTTCCCATTCCAAATTGAGTTCTTCCCATGGTGGGAAGAAGATTGACAAATCTAAGGTACGATGCTTTAATTGTCATGAGGTGGGCCATTATGCTACAAATTGTCCACAGAAGAAATCCAAGAAGGGATCTTTGAAAGGATCAAATAGTGAGGCACTGGCCTCACAGTTCAAATTGGATTTCACCCTCATCACATGCATGGTCTCATCGATGGTGGGTTGTGTTTGGTACCTGGACAGTGGAACCTCATTCCACATGACCGGCGACAAGAGTCTATTCAGCACCTTGGAGGAGAAGGACCTCCAAATGTGCATAGAGATGGGCGATGATGGAAAGTACCGTGTTTCAGGTGAAGGCACGGTTGTGTTTCAGAGGGAGCATGGAGCTCCTCTCACCCTAACTAATGTAAAGCATGTGCCTGGACAGAAGAAGAACCTGGTATCCATCACAATGTTGGAAGACGAAGGCTATGATGTAGTCTTTACTAAAGGAAAGGCATTCCTGAGACACATCGGCATGGGACAAACCAAGAGGATTGGGATTCAAGTGAAGAATCTCTACAAGCTTGAGGTAGATGACTGTGCTACATTGAGTTCCAAAGCATAGTTGGTGCAAAGCCAAGATATTGGCGATCTATGGCATAAAAAATTGGGCCACTTGCACCATGGGGCCTTGAACATCATGCATCAGATTTCTACCAGACTTCACAAGGGTAAACTTGAGTAAGTGGATACATGCAAAGGTTGCACCTTAGGTAAGTATGAAAAATATTCCTTTCAAGATCGAGACAATCGAGCTGGAGCAATCTTGAAGTGAGTTCATACAGATGTGTGTGGACCATTCTCGATAGCCTCCACCTCTAAACAAAGGGACTATGTTATTTTCATTGATGATTTTTCTCGTAGATGCTGGATCTATTTCATGCAGAAGAACAATCAAAACTTCTTAAGGTTTTGTGAGTTCAAAGCCTTGGTTGAGAAATAATCAGGAAAGAATATAAGCGCCTTACGAAGCGACAATCGTGGAGAGTATGTCTCTCAATAGTTTAAGGACTTTTGTGCAGCAGAAGGAATTAAACAAGAGTTAACGGCACCCCATAACCCACAGCAAAATGCGGTGGCCGAAAGGAAGAACAGAGCAATTGTGGGAGCATCTCGGACGATGCTTTATAACCAAGGCCTACCACTTCATTTGCGGGTTTAGGCATGCAATACAGCAGTATAGTTGCAAAATACAAACCTGCATCACATACTGGGGATGAAGACACCAGAAGAGGCATTCTATGGGGAGAGACCAGATGTGAGTCACTTTAGGATCTTTGGCTCATCGATATTTTTCCATGTGACCAAAGATGCTCGGAATAAGCTAGAGTCAATAGCATAGTTGGGGATACTTGTGGGGGTACACTCATACACCTCACAACTATCGGGTGTTCTTGCCTACCAGTTAGAGGACAGTGGTACGCAGAGATCTAAAGTTTGACGAGCAGAAGGGCATGCAATTTTCCCTTGAGAGGGAGCCCAAGTTTCATGCAGAGCAGGAACTTTTGGTTCCTAAGGAGTAGGAGCCTTAAACTAATGCGGAGCAGCCACATGCAGAGGATCTAGGAGCGGATACATTTACTCATGAAGAGTCTTCTAGAGATGGGCGGAAACACTCAAGGGAAGCTGACAAATTGTTGATGGATGTAAGAGAGAATGTGGAACAACCATCTTCTCAGCGCAAACAGAGGAGCTCACCTGAGCGGTACACTGGCTACATGGCGCTTGTTGGGGAATGTATAGAGACCGAACCATCTTCCTTCGAGGAAGCAGTGCAGCAACTAGTCTGGGTTGATGCTATGGTGGAGGAGTATGACTCCATAGTTCGGAATAGTGTTTGGGATGTTGTTCCAAGACCAGAGAACAAGTCAGTGGTGAGTTCTCGATGGCTTTACAAAGTAAAGCAAGCAACTGATGGTAGTGTGGAGAAACATAAGGCAAGGTTTGTTGCCCGTGGTTTCTCACAGTTCAAGGGGGTCGATTATGATGAGATTTTTGCTCCTGTAGCAAGGTACTCATCTATCAGATCGATGTCGGCACTATCAGCATAGATGGGTTGGAAGATCCATCAGATGGATGTGAAGACTGCGTTCCTTAATGGCAAGATTGAAGAAGAGGTGTACATAGAGCAACTAGAAGGATTTGCGACCTTCGATCATGAGTCACATGTGTGCCGACTAAAGAGAGCTTTGTATGGGCTGAAGCAAGCACCTCATGCACCAGGATCGACAACTATTTCACCGGGTTGGGCTTCACAAAGAGTGAAGTGAATGCGAACTTATACCACATCATGGTAGAAGGTAAGCCATTGATCACTGTTCTTTATGTTGATGATCTAATATTAATAGGTGATGATCAGTTGATCAAGTCTTACAAGGAGGACCTTTCAAGAGAGTTCTAGATGAATGACATGGGTCTCATGCACTACTTTCTAGGCATGGAAATGTGGCAGAAGGATGGGGAAGTATTTGCGTCTCAAGGCAAGTATGCCAATGAGATACTCAGGAGATTCCACATGCAGAAGTGCAAGCCCATGCAAACTCCTCTAGCAGGTAACTAGAGGAAGGAGGATGCTACTTCAGGTGAGGTAGTAGTTTCTACTATGTATAGGCAGCTTGTGGGTTCATTGATGTATTTAGTGAACACACGACCAGATTTGTGCTTTGCGGTGAACCAGCAGAGTCAAGCTATGGTTCAGCCTACCGAGTTGTTATGGAAGTTAGAGAAGCATGTGCTGAGATACCTCAGAGGCACATCTCAGTATGGATTATGGTATAGATAGACAGAGGGAGTGAAGCTTTAAGGCTTCATAGATGTAGATTGGTCAGGAAGTCCATCAAATCGGAAGAGCACTTCAAGAGGAATTTTCAACCTTGGTTTACCTGCAATTTCTGGGTACAGTAGGAAACAGAGGTCAGTGGCACTTAGCTCAGTAGAGATTGAATACATGGCTGCCAGTCAGGCAGCATGTGAGGCCATTTGGATGTGGAAAATTCTAGTTGAGTTGTTTGATCAGAGGATGGATCCAACTGTGATCTATTGCGATCATCAAAGTTGTATCAAACTCTCTAAGAATCCAATATTTCATGACAGGTCCAAGCACATCGATATCTGGTATCATCATCTTCGAGACTGTGTGGTGAAGAGGATCATGTTGTTGTAGTATGCTTCAACCGAGGAGTAGGATGCAGATATTTTGACTAAGGAATTTTCAAAATGAAAATTCGGGTTCCACAGAGACAGGATCAAGGTGATAGATAATCCCTTTCTTGTTGAAAGGAAGTGTTGAAAATAGCAACAAGAAATGTTAAATATAGAAATGCTAAAAATAGCATTGCTATAAATATTATCTCGGGATACATTCCAATTTTAATTAGTCCCTAAATTAAAATTGTGAATTAAAATTCGAATTTGATGTTTGTAAAATAATTAATTAATTCATATTGAGTTAATTAATTGGAGAAAATCAAACATGAAGTTTATGTGAAGACATGCAAAAATTATCCCTTTGATTGAGAAATTTATCCCTTAATTAAGGAGATCAGGATGAGTTGTACTTTGGGTTGTAATTAGTTAGCTCATTTAACTGAATTAAGTCCAGTTAGATTAGTTCCAATAGTGTGTGAAACTAATTGTGAGTTCACTTAGTCAATGCATGCATGCATGCAAGTAGTGTACTTTAGATAATTGAATATTTTCTCATAAATAACTCATGCATGTCAATTCAAACAAAGACCCAGTTGAGATCAAAGGATGGGACAGTGTACTATTAGTTACAAGAATATTCCCATGAGGACATCTCTTGCATGCAGAAGGAATTCTTTCCTTGAGGATTGCGCATTTATTTCTAAGTTTGGTGAGCAATGGGTGAGGTAATTACACACAGGTGGCAGCTTGAGGACCTAAGAGAAACTGCGCAAAGAAATAGGAGGCTTAGAGGACTGAAGGAAGGTATATGTGTTGTCTATTCTGTCTATGAGCTCCTGTGAGGGATTGTACTAAGAGCTGGATAGCTTGTGAGCTAAAGCTTTGTGTAATCAATATCCGCTTGTATAATAATACAGATAGCGGGGTTTTTTAGCTGAGTATTCTTCTGTGTTCATGTGTGATTATTTCTTCTTCATCTGTTATATGTGTTCTATCTGATCTTGCTCAAAATCGATTAAACTTACACAAGTTTGATTATAGATGTAGATTAAGTATTTTTCTTTAGTACATTTCATAATCAGTTTAGTGAGAATTTCTACAAAATTTCAGTAAATAAATAATGAAAATGAATTATAATCTAGAAATTGTTACAACAAATCCATATTAGTTTAAGTAGCATAAAAATAACATCCCAATAAGGTAAATAAATAATGAAAAAAAATTCTAAACTAAAAATTGTTATAAAATATACATATTAGTTTAATTCCTATAAAAATAACATCCCAATAACCTAAACACCTGACATCATCTAGACCAGAGCTATATTCCGATCAACATCTTTGTCCAGACACAAGTCAATGAAGAATGAATATGATCGAATATAAACCTACATAAATAAAATTAGAGGAGAAATGCAATAACTCACTATATGTTCATGAATCCTTCAGATCAACATCTTTGACACAAGTCACTGAAGAATGGGTATGATCGAATATAGACATACATAAATAAAATTAAAGAAGAAATGCAATAATTCACTATATGTTCATCAATCCAAGTCAAATAAGAACAAATTTCAGAAATCAAATTACAAAAAATCTAAAACAAAATAAATAAAAAACGACTATGAAAATCAAAATAATAATTCATTGTATATTCATGAATCCAAATCTTTTCAGAAATCGAATTACAAAAAATCCAAAAAAAAAAAAATAAGAAGCGCCTATGGAGATCAAAATAACATAAGCAATAATTGAGTAAGTTAAATCAAATCGAAACACCTACAAAGGTACTTAATTTCAATTAGTTACATCGTCGCTGTATACAATAATTCAACATTTTTCCACACAATAATTCAACATTTTTCCACTTCGCAACCTATAGTCTACAGGTGCACGCCCTCTCTCATAAAGTCACTCATGGAATTTTATAAACATTCATAAAACTTTTCTCTCTGCCCACAATTACTAAACAGGTCTTGAAAATATCAGAAATCTAATTTGCTGCCAAAAACCCAACCCTCGAATCCATACGTTGATCTCATCTTCCTTATCTAAAACGAGAATTGGTTCCAACTATTTAACAAATTCAGATCCGGTACAAAATATTAAAATTTCCCTTATTGTATGACCACTCCAATCCTTTCATGTTGCAGATCTAGGTCACAATCACCTGCAATAAACGCTTGTAAGATTTTCGAGATACATAGATCTAGATCTGCAAAACAATAAACAAGCTTGCAAGAGAAGGAAGGAAGCGAGCAAGAATTGAGAAAAGAATGAAATTTTTCTACAATATTAGTTTTAGAATAAATACATAAAAGCAACTAAGTTAAGCTTAGTTGTACATGCAATAACTAAAGCTAACTAAAGGTAAGTGTGCTTTATCTTATGTTAATGTGTACATGTGCCACATGCAAGCAATAAGTTAACTGGAGCTAATCTAGGTGCATGTACACCAACACAGCTAGTGTTGTTGGGAAAAGTATCCAATACGGAATGACCCTATCCCACTCTAAGGGTGATAGTACCTCAGCAACAACCGAAGCAAAGCTATCTAAGATTTCTTCTTTATGAAAGTAAAATAGGGGAGAAAGAGATCCACTAACCGATGTCTTTCGCTAATGGTTGATCCAATCTTCTCTCCTTGCTGCTTGCTCCCAGCTCTTTGCTCTTTCGCTGGCCCAGCTACACCAAGATCCTGCAAAATGGCAAGAGAGGGAAACTACAAGAAGCATACATTCATAATTGATTCAAGGATTAGAATAAATCAAATACACAAGTATGACAATACATCATTGAGACACATGCATATAGAAGAACCTCAAATGCTTTATTAATGGAAGAAGTAAAGTTCAGGAAGTGATACAACCATAAGAGGCCCAATCCAACATCACCTTCCCAGCAGAAAGAAATCTCCTCTTCACCTCCTTCAAAGCAAATCACCCAATAGTTCTAAACTCAAACCAACAGCACTTCCTTACATTCACAAGATTCCAGCCTCCCTAGACCTCATGAGAGAGATCTATATATAGGATTTTTGGAGAAAGGATGAGTCAGCTTGAGAGTTGACTAGTGTCCTCTCTCACTTCAGTTATTCTTCAGTTCTTGAGTCCACTTGGAGGTTCTTGCTTCCACTTGGAGATCTAGACCCTCTTACTCATCACCAGTCGAATTCCTTGATCCAAGTGTCATTTTGGAAGCTTCCTGGGCGTTGACACCTTGAGGAATGACTGTGCCACTTGTCCAAGTACGCTCAGCGCAGGTGGCCTTCTTTGCAGTTGACATTCAGTGCAGGTACAGAGTGGAGCACTTGACATTCAGCGCAGATGCTCAGTGGAGCAGTTGACATGATCCAAAATTTTCTTGTTTTTGAGTGTTTTCAGGTGGAGAACTGTTATTCAGTGCTGTGGTTTGCTGACCTTGTTCCTCTAGGGGTAGGAACAACATGTTTAGGGAATTTGGATCCCTTAGATTATGGACATTTCATGCTTCATGCTGTAAGGCACAAAAATGTCTATAACAGTTGCCCCCTAAAGTATGAGGTCATTTATCGGGTGAAATGCTTTATCAGGAGGATCCGAAGTTCATTCAATCGCTGAGAGGTGACCTGTAATAAAATACAATACAATACATTATTTTTCATTCTGCTTTCATGATCTAGCTGAGGTGGGCATTCCCATGCTCAGCTTTATAAATTCATTTTGGTACATAGAACAGACGATCGTCTGATGGTAGACTGATAATTCTCTGCCGAAATTATCATCCTTTGAGTAGGATGATCATCTGCTGCAATGATGTACATGTCAAATGTCTTTATATTTCCTGAATATATATCGCAGCCCGGATGGATGAAACTAGATCCGGGGTCTTCAAAATCGTTCGATCTTCACTCTAAGTACAAGTCGATCCATGTGAGAATTGCGCTGAAGTCGAACATGGAAAGACATCGCTTGATTACCGGTCAATGATGTAAACTGTTAACAAGCGCGAGAGGAATCACCGATAATGATAATGACCCTCAAGGTACTGCAATACAATTTACGTGGTGTGAATAAAGGACTTGGCATCGAACACCACGTAAAATCTTTCGGTCGAAGGTCATTGATGCATACCTGTCGCCGGAAGTGAGAAACTTGCCATTGAGGCATGCAAGCTTCAAAGTACTGGGGTTTTTGTTCCTAGATCAACTCCTTGGATAATGAGCTGAAGTCGACAAGAAGCGATCCGTCACAGGAGGGCCTTAATGAATCCCACATCAGTGACACGGAACGGAGCTAATGATTTTAGTGGAGGTGAAAACAATCTGTGACATATGATTCAGGGAGGCGGTCATGGATGGATGAAGGATAATGTATGGCAGTGGATCGGACACGGTTGACTCTTTCTGAACAACATCTCTTGAACATATAACGACACTGATGCGATGGATCGGTAGCATTACCCCAAATGGATGGTTTGGCGAGACCATGGTGATGAGACCGGTGAATGAAACAACCCAACCCGATGTGGTACGGAGGAAAAGTGTCATGTTCAAGAGCGACTTGCTACCATTAAAAGCTTTGAGGTTCTCCCAATTTTTCCCCAGTCATTTCTGACCAGTACCTCTTTATTTTTGTCAAGCTTGAGGAGGATAACATATGCTTGTTCTATAACCTACCCTTCGGGCAAGCCCATCGCTATGTTTTAACGAGCCTAGCGATAGGGAAACTCGTTCTCGTCTAAAGAAAAGTTTGTCGCTATTTAATCATTTTAACGAGTCTAACGACAAAGAAAACTCGGTCCTTTTCATTTTTAGAGAGTCTGAAAAGGTACATAAAGTTAACTCCAAAATTCCTTTTTCGTCATCTAATCCCTTAAGTCCGAAAAAGTGTAAAACAATACAGAAGGGATGAGTTTTCGATAACTTTAACGAGCCGAACAAAACAAGCGCTCGACCTTTTTGTGCAATAATCCCTCAAGTCCAAAAAGATTAAAATCTAGAGGAGAGATAGCTCTTCCGGTCACTTTAACGAGCTGGAAGGCCAAAACTCGGCAAACTTTTCATATTTTACGAGTCAGATGAAAAGAGCTTAAAGAAGACTCGTCTTTTGAGGAACGAGTGATAAACAGGGATAGCAACTGATTCCAGGTACAGGTTGGAATTTTCCAATCACGGCAGTGTCACAAGGATGGCTAGGTGAAATCACTCTTCGCAGCTGTTCCTCAAAATGGGTAAACAATCATATGGAGGTGAACGATCGGCCAAATGACGGTGGAGGTGGCAGGTGCAAACACGACCAAGGCTTTTTATGGCTGATAAGTTTACGATCACAGAGGTTATTTACCGGAAATAGGTTCATTTTTTATTTAAAAATGAGCTTAAACTCTGGGGGAAACATTGCTCACTGCTTTTATTTATTTTTTAACGAGCATGAAGACCGCGTTAAAACTGCTCGGATCTTGCGTTTATTTTTTAACGAGCATGAACTTTATGCTAAAACTGCTCGATTATATGGGCAAATTTTGATTTTTACCATAAATATCTTTTCTCTTTTCAAGGATGGTACTGCATTCTCAATTGCTGCAACAAACTTTGTTAGAAATACATAATCATGAGATGAAAACCCTAATGTTTTGCTTTGAACTACGTAAAAAGCTATTAAAAAGTGTTTTTACCTCTCATTTTACCATTTCATTTGCATTTGGTTTGTTGGAGCTCTGGAGGTGCCTCTTCTCCCTTCATTTTCACCAGCTGATTCCAGGAGATTCTGCCGACGATTTTCAGCGCCGTCTGGACCAGGTAGGAGCTAAACCCTAGCTCTTTCTTTTTCAGTTTTGTGCCTGTTTTCCAGCTTTTCTGGGCCTCAGGGGTTTTGCCAGGGCGCCCTAACTTCAGCGCAGGTTTCCCATTCGAAGCCTGCGTTGAATGTCAAGCTGCCTTAAGGCAGCCTGACCTTCAACGCAGGTGGGACACTCTCTGCCTGCGTTGGGCTCAGAAAACTGAGTTTTTGGCTCATTTTTTGATGAATTTTCGCCAGTTTTTCACCAAATTCAGGAACTTACTCCTTCTTTTGTTTGCCTTGCAGGGAACTTTGAACAAAATGTCCCTTACATGACGAGAACGAGAACATGAAGAGGAGGACATGATTGCCCTCCATGACCCTGTCACGGTGAACGCGCTGCGGAACTGTGGCTTGCTGAAGTTTTTCCGTATCTCTAGCATGAGAGCACAGATCACTTTGCTGCATTATATGCTTGATGCTTGGGATCCTATTAACCAAGTATTCCAGATTAGGGGAAAGTCTATCCCCTTAACCATAGAGGACATGTACTTCTTGACTGGATTGTCAAGGCGAGGTGCCCCCATTTCCTTGTCAGGTACGGCCCGGGGGACTGATTCCGTGAGAGATTATGTCCGCCAGTATTGCAGGGAAGGTTCCCAGCCGAGCAGAGATGGCAAGGTTGTTATCCGTGAGATTACTAACAGGTCTCTCAGGTAGGATGGCCGGTAGCGCAGCTCTACATGTTGCCAACAGATCTTATGTGTAGCATGCCTTGGAGTGCCTCCAACCGAAAGTATTCAACTGGTGTGATGCAGTACTTGTTCAGATGAAAAGTCAGTTGACCAAGGTGAAGGACGGGAAGCTGAAGAACTTTGGATTTGGTTCTATTCTGACTGCCTTCGCCTTGGAGAAAATTCCACTGATGCAGCCTCAGTATATTATACTCGACTTGCCTTCTCCGACCGAGCCACGCATGCAGAGGTGGGTCGATCACATGTCTAGGCACGTTGGTCAACCTCAGATTACTTTTACTGATGCCTTCTTCAGGTTGTTCGAGCGCCAGGAGATGGTCTTTTCCGAGTATCCATATGTGGGTATGGATTTCCGAGGTGATCCGGATTTGGTGCTACCGGATGGCGAACAGTGGGGCGCTATTGGTAAAATCTTTGACCATATCATTGTTTACTGTTTTTATTCATAATGTTGTTGTGCTTTATTCTATCAAGACTTTTAATCAAACTCTTGGGTGCATGCAGATGTTGGTCCTGTTCGTCCAGCAGTTCGTCCGCGATCGCCCGTTGCTGCCCCGGCAGTGGAGCCTGCTAGGAGAGTTATCCTTCGCGACCTTGACGACACTGAGACCCTTACAGCTGTGCAGGAGCAGGTTGAGAGACTTACTCTCGGTATTCCGGACGTACGGATCAATGAGTTACCTCTACAGTTGCAGCGGCATACTACTGGCGTACCTAGACGATGGACTCGTCTCTTGCGCATGATTGCACAGGCCGTGACGTGCTATCATGAGCACCATTAGGCTAGGGTGCCCCCTAGCATTTTTGAGTTTTTGGGTCATATGACCAATTTTTTTGTCTTGGTTACAGAACATTACGTATAAACGATAAACAGCTTTATATATTTTGATTTTTGAGGTTTATTCTGGTTGATTTATGTGATCCACTTGCATAGCACTGATGCATTTCCTTTTATAAATGTCGTAAATGTCTATCTAATACATAGTTTGCTAATGAATCGGTTAATGTGTTTAAGTTCCTGGAAATATGCTGGTATTGAATTGAATCAAACTGTCTTTCCAAAATCTTAACTCTTAGAAACATTCGATAAATAGCTGGATTGCGGACCGAATATATACCATTGAGTTGTAGTATTACAAGTTGTGAGTCTAGCCTGACGATTAGTCGGCATATACCATGGGCGATGGTATCAGAGAGGAGTTCTATCAACGCACTATACTTAGCGATGTTATTCGTTGATTGCCCAATACACACACCTCTGAAACTCACTAACTCGCCGCTTGGATCAAAAATGGCCCAGGCTGCGGAAGATAGATTCCGCGAACTACGACTCGCTCCGTCGGCATATCCCATATATGTCTCAGAAAAGTTTGACATCTGCAGCAAATGAAAAAGGTGGATTACTCAACCGAAACAAACACTTTAGTGAAAACAAATTATAACAAAAGCACTCAGGTTACTACTTAGGCATAGTAACGCTTGAGGTACAACCCGTTGCGGGGTTGCGCCAGTGGTATTCCGTCATAATCCATTAACTCGTAGGCTCCTTTTGCTAACACTCATTTAACAATGTAGGGACCCATCCATAAAGAATTAAATTTTCCTGCTCCCAATTTGTCGGATTCTTGGTCGTAAAGCAAGACCAAGTCACCTTCAGAGAAAGCACGGGGTTTGACATTCTTGTCGAACTGTGCCTTGACTCGTTTCTTATGGGCTTCGTTAGCCAGAGCGGCGTCACGACGGGTTTCATCCAACTGGATTAATTCCAAGAAACGGGCCTCTTCTTCTAAAGTTCCGGGGAGGAGGTCAATTGCGAGTTTAAGAGACGAAATTTTGCACTGGATTGGTAAGACTGCCTCCAGGCCATACACCAGTTGAAACGGTGTGAACCCAGTGGCATTTTTTACCGACGTTCGATAAGCCCACAAGGCTGAGTACAGGATTAGGTGCCACCTTCTTTTGTGAACCCCGATCATCCTTTGCAACATACGCTTCAGGACCTTGTTGATTGCCTCAACTTGTCCGTTGGCTTGCGGATAATACGGGGTAGAGCTATCGTGAGATAGCCCTAGCTTGGCAGCTAACTCAATCATCATGTGATTGTGAAAATGCGATCCATGATCTGTAACTATAGCCTACGGTATGCCGAACCTGGCGACTACATGATTGAAAAAGAAAAGGGCAGCTGTTTCACCAGTGTTATCCAATGTAGGAATCGCCTAGGCCCATTTGGTAAAATAGTCAACGGCGACTATAATATACCCATGCCCCCCGGTCGAGGTGGGGTTACATTGCATGAAATCGATGCCCCATTTGGCGAAATGCCCAACAACAACTATTGGCTGTAAAGGCGCGGGTGGTCTTCTGGTTTTGCTATCAAAAATCTGACATGCATGGCAACTTCTGACTGTGATTATGCAATCTTTGAACATGGTTGGCCAGAAGTATCCTGCTCGTAAGATTTTTTGTGCTGTTGCATATCCAGATTGATGCCCCCCACACGCGCCTGAATGACAATAATTCAGGGCTTTTTCGGCCTCCTCATGGGTAAGGCACCTCCTCATAACTGTATCGATACCACGTCGGTAAAGCTTATCACCGACGATCATGTAGTCTTTAGATTGGTACCGTATACGTTTTTGTTCAGAGCGTGAGGTGTTAGGCCTGAATTTTTGGGTTTGGAGATAAACTATGATATCTCCATACCACTCATCGCTTGTAGATATCAGAAACAAACTTTCGTCCATGATTGACTCTTCCGATGTTTCATCGTTGGACGACGATGGGAGATCGCACAATAATTCCGCGAAAAATGGAGATTTATTTGATTTGGATTTCACAAATTCCAGATCAAACTCTTGAAGGATCGCTATCCATTTTGAATATTTGCCCCCCAGCAACTGTCGCGACAGTATATAAGTCATGGGGTTGCAATCTGATAAAATGGTAGTTTTCCGAAAGAGGACATAATGTCGAAACCTTTGAATCGCTTGAACAGCTGCAAGCGCTAGTTTTTCAACATAGGAATATTTACTCTCTGTATCATTTATGTTTTTACTTAAATAATATATAGGATGTTCAATTCCATCGACTTCTTGCACTAAAACCATCGCAATGGTCGTATCCGCTGCAGCTAGATACAGGTTAAAATCTCTTTGATAGTCTGGGGCGTACATTAATGACGCTCTTACTAGAGAATCTTTCAGAGCATCAAAGGAAGCTTGCGCGACCTGGTCCCAGACAAAAGGTACATTCTTTTTCAAAAGACGAGTGTAACCTTTAGCAAGTTCTGCGTAATTTGGAATGAACCTCCTCAGAAAGTTTGCTTTCCCTTGGAGTTTCTGAATTTGAAGCATATTTGAAGGTGGAGGCAAATTAATGATTGCCTGAACCTTGCGAGGGTCGAGACGAATCCCATCCTTAGAGACTACAAAGCCAAGTAACCGACCAGAACCGACGCAAAACACACACTTGTGCGGATTGAGTCTTATCTTGTAGTGCCGGCAACGTAGAAATATCGCTCTCAAATGCTGCGGATGATCAGTCCGCTTTCGCGAATGAGCCGGAAGGTCGTCGAGATATGGTTGAACGATGTTCTTGATGTCATGGAAGGCATAATTCATTGCCCTCTGAAACGTCGCCCCTGCGTTCTTTAAACCAAAGGGTAATTTTCGATAAGCGAATGTGCCCCACGGACAAATAAATGCAGTCTTAGATTGGTCCTGTGGGCGGATATTTATTTGATTATACCCAGAAAATCCATCCATAAAGGAAAAGATTTCACATCCGGCGTATTCATCAATTATCTGGTCGATGAAGGGTGTAGGGTAGTTGTCCTTTGGACAAGCTTGGTTTACATCCCTATAGTCGACACACACTCTTATTGTCCCTTGTTTTTTCATAACAGGGACAATATTCGATACCCAATCGGTTAGAGGAACCAGGTAGATGAAACCAGCATGGAGAAGTTTCTCAACTTCTACTTTAATGGCAGCGGCTTTCTTCGGGTGCACCTGTCGAAGCCATTGTCTTACTGGTTTGACATCAGGATACATTTTAATTTCATGTTCAACAATACTCGAGTCAATGCTTGGCATTTCATCATATGACCACACAAAGACATCTCTAAACTCGCGAAAAAGAGTGTCATATATTTCCAGTTCTGAAGGGGAACAACTTTTGCCAACATAGATATTCTCTACAACATCAGGTTTTGTCGAGATATTTATGGCTATAGTATCTTCAATATTGGATAAGTTTCGCTCGGAATCCACCGTATTTACAGTATTTGTTAGGAATTCAAAAACTGAAGGGTGGTAAAGGTCGTGTTGAGTATCTTCTTCACATTCTGGAAGAAGGGAACGATGGTGGTGATCATTCCAGGGTGCCCCCTCAATCAACATTGATTGTAAGATTCCTTCGTCAGTCCCATGCACTTTCGACCAAGGATCTAATGGGGTACCATATTCTCCAGACCTATCTACCCAAACGCTTGACGAGCGTTGACTTGGGTTCGCCTCCCATGCCCGAAACATTGATTGCTACAATATTTCTATAGGGCTTGGTGGCAAAACCATCGGATGATCCATGACGACTTTGTCTTCTACGACCTTCAAGGAAGATATCATGTTGCATGTTGCTACAAACGGGATATTTCCTATATGGATAGGAGGTGGCAACGCGAAAGCTCCCATCATTGTGGGGTCTTTCAATAGGCCTACTCCGATATCTTGAATTGAATGGTCGCTCCCATGGATCATGGGAATGCTTCCTGTAACTTGTGAACCATTAGGGAGGAAGTTCTGTTGGTCGATGATCGTAATCCCTCCTTCAAACGGGAATGCGATCTTCCTAAAATAAGTCGACACTACAGCTGCCATGGCATATATCCATGGTCTTCCCAGTAGGATGTTATAGTCAAGATTGCCATCGATGACTTCAACATCTATTTCTACTGTTTTTCCTCCTAGTTCAACCTTTAACTTATTTAGGATGCCGTACGGGGTGTACGTCCTTCCGTCGAATGCTTTTAATGTCGTCGAAGATCGCGACAAGGTTGGAGATCCGAGAGTTTTCCAGCAACTCATCGACATGATACATGTCGATGCCCCCTCATCAATAATTGTTCTGTGAACAGTTTTGTTGAGTGCCTTCACTTGAATAAGGAAAGCTAGTTGAGCTAGTAACTGAGGATCATATCCTTTGTGATCGAAGGATACAAGATTGGAATCCTTAGGATCCACTCCACCAATAGCTGATAACAACGCCTGCCTTTGGGATGGACAATTTTGCAGTACCTCAAGAGTCGACATAGCAGACGGCGATTGGGCCAAATCTTCCACTATGTTATAATGCTGCGCCGCTTTGGCGCGAGGATTAAATGTCGACTTTTGTACTACTCCCTTTGGCGGTTTTATTGTTAACTCATGCGTGATGGGGGTTACAACTTCTGTCGAAGTTATTGTCGAACTACTTGGTTGATCTTTACCTTTGTCGTTCGACACCTGTGGATTCCCATAATCTTTGCTCCTTGTCGAAATCAAAGCATCATTTTGTTGCTTATAGATCGACAACATTAGCACTTGTGACGGGGAAGCATTTCCACTTTCAACCATATTTTGACCTGGGCTGGGAAATGGATCAGTTAACACAGCTGAGGTTTGGGAACTTTTAAAGAACCTCTTTAACTCAGCTTTGAATGGGCAATTCTTTGTGTAATGATCCTCTTCATCACATATCTGACATGGATAAATTTGTTTCCCTTGCCCAGGAGGGTTTGAAGAAGTTTTTTGAGGGGATGACTCACCCTGTTTCTTCTTCTTCCCTTTGTTTTGCTTCTTCTTGCTTCCTGGTTGATTGGAATTTTTGCCTTTATCTGCAGATACGGCATTTATTTCCGAAGCAAGAATTTCTTGATTTGCCTTTTGATTCGAAGTCTTACGGGCTTTCTTATTCGAATCCCTTGTCGACTTTGCGTTTGCAGTGCCAATCACACCGTCGCCGGCATGAGAGTCACTGTTTGATCCAGGAGGAGGAGGAATTGAAAATTCCGGTCTGGGGGCGTCAGGTATCTTGTCATAGAGCGTGCCAGACTGAGTATATACTAAGTCTAAATACTGGGCACGAGCAATAACCTGCTCCTCTGTTACGACCCCTCCCTTGGCCACATCTTCTGTTATAGCAGGAAGAAGCGACTTTATAAACCACTCAGCTAATAGCTGATCTGGAACATAAGTCTTCACCATTCTGCGATGACGACGCCACTCATGTATATGATCGGATATATGTGTGGCCGTTGTCTGCTTGAAATTGGTTAAGATCTCTCTTCCACTTTCGTACCTTATAGGTAACTGAAAATGGGTTAAGAAAGTCGTGGCTAGGGAACTGAAATTGTCAAAAGAGGCTCTAGGTAATTCAATATACCATTTAGCCGCCGGACCTGTCAATGTCCTCTGAAAAAGGCGAAGCCTTATCGAATCATCATTCAAGGTGTTCGACGAACACCACAGATGAAAAGTCATCACATGATTCGATGGGTCTTTGCCAGTATTTCCATTGAATTTAGGAATGTCCGACGGAAGCTTGTGAGGAATCGCTAGCCACCAATGGGCATAGGCAATTGGATCGTTCGTCAATCGATGTAAATCTGGTAATTCTAAAGTTTCCACGAATGGTAACTGTTGATTCAAGTTTGGTGAGGCGTACCCAGGATACGATGGAATCGACTGAGCAGTAGGCCTTTGCATGCCAACATAATGCAATTGATGCTGGTATGACTGATACGGCTGGTGGACTTGACCACTGTGAAGTGGTTGATTTAACCCATTTTGAATATAGGGTTGTCCACTATTCGCAAAGATCTGTTGCTCAGATCCTTGGTACACCTGCTGGAATTGTGGTTGTTGGTATTGCACCATCCATGGCTGTGAAGCCATGTTTTGTTGTGCTATACTAACCGACGGACCAAGATGTGGGGTAATTGTACCCATTTGGACCTGTGTCATCCCGTCAGTTGGCGATTGTGGTTGTGTTGTAGGGTCAAGGGGCTGTTGCATTACAACCTGGGGTTGACATACAATAGGCATCGTTTGAACTTGCGACACGGTTACAATAGCTGGCGTCGTCGGGATGCTAGACATAGGTACACATTGTTGCATAGAATACACATCTCTTGGATGTTGGGGTAACATAGGTACCCAACCACTTTTCATAACTCCAGTCAAACCTGAATACTGTTGAGAACTGCCGTATGGGTATCCTCCCGGAGGGGGTAATGAAAGGGCATATTGCCCCCCATACGGTAGCAATCCGGAACTCAAGGGTATGGATTGCCTTTGAGGACTGGATGGCCCAAATTGACCTCCATAGGGATCTATTTGTCTAGTTTCAACATAAGAATTACCGGGTATTATACCGGAAGAACAAACTGGAACAGACCACACTGTCGAAATAGTCCCTGGGTGGACTCCTTCTAGCTGTTGAGAGCTAGTTGGGACAGCTGGTACACCGGCAAACATCGTTGGAGTGGCGGCAGGGAGTTTTGCCGTCGCTGTGTCGTTTGACACAGTCCTAGATGTCGACGGTTGCTCTGACATTTTAATTCTATCCAATAAACTGCCTAGCGATTCTACAGGAACCTCCACTGGTGATGGACAAACTTCTGATGCAGAAGGAAAAAGAGTGACACCTACTCCAAAATGAGTTGGAGTATTTGCTTGCGGGTCCTCTACGATTTCCTCTATTGCAATCAAACTAGGTGGAAGAGGAAGACCGTCAGGTCCGTAAAAGATTTCTGGTGCCGAAGAAGGGGTTGTTTCGACAGCGACAGTTGTTTGAGGAACAATACTCTCTGGACCGGTTACAGATGGAACTGGTTCAGTTATGCAAGTACTTGTTCTCAGACCAGGATCAGTGTTACTGTCCCTCTATGGCTGTTGAACTTCTTCAATAGAGGCAGGGATTCCAGAAATACTTGGAGTAACCGGGATCTCAGATGTTGTTGGAACAGTTGTTCTAACTTTGATAGGAGATTTTGACCCGGTCAAGCGACTTCGCTTTGTCCGTACTTTCGATTCCGGAGACAAAGACGGTTGACTCGCAAGCCTCCGCGAACGACGGGGTTTCAATTGACTTTCTTCCATGGTTGCGGATTACTCGATCAACTAAAATACAAAAGAGGAATTATATTTCCGAATTGAATTAATTTTATTAGACGCTTTTAGACACAACTTGCTTTTTCAGTTTTAAAGAGTCGAGAAAAAGATAAAGATGACTCTAGTCTCCTTCGATGTTTTAACGAGCCCGAAGTGACAAATGCTCGGATGGACTTTTTCAGTTATAGAGTTTGAAAAAGGCCAAAAGAAACTGCTCTAGAGATCTAGGCAGAGGGTGTGCCAAACCTTTCGCGAAACCACAGAATACGTTTTACGGTACGGGTGGTCGATCTTCGTGAATGCTGTGTTCACTGCATCGCGATCAGTAGGGCGGCCGACACGGCTTCCTAAGGATAAAGGATAAATGCCTATAGGGGTCTCCCAATATATACGCGACGGTACGTGGGAGCACAAGTCTGTATTAGTGCTATCGTCTCTCAGGAGGAATCACCCACCTTCTTAGAGATCGACAGTCACTACGTTTAACGACGCCGAAACACATCTCTACCTAGACCTCTACTGTGAGCGTTATGTTGCAAAGCGTTGTTAGGTTCATTCAATATATTTTAAGTTGATCTTTTTTAAAGTTTGTCTTTCAGGATCACCACGAGATGTATTGGTACAAATTCCTAAATGTAGTCTAAGATGATAAGCAAGCTTTATAATCTTTCAACTTTGAAAATCCTAGCTACTAAGGGAAAAGAGAGCGACTATCTTTTCTCAAAGAGCAATCAGCACACTCTAATGCACTCTTCCTAAATCCAACATGCAAACTTATCAAAAATGCAAATAGCACAATGCAGGTATTTCTTTTCTCTTTCTTAATGTTGATGTATTACAAAAAGAAAGCTATTGTATAATTTTGAATTCAATTTCAAGTGAAAGCAAACAAGCTTTGTCCAAAATCAAAAGACACCTTAAGATTTACTTGTTTCAACACTAGAAATACATAAATTCAAACCATATGATGAAAGCAAAAGCTCAATCAGCTATGAACAACAAAGAAACTAACTCTTAAGATCAATACGACACTTATCACAGGTCTAGATCTAAGAGGCCACAGCAAGACTAGTTCACTTTTCGTTATGGGAAACTGCAAATGATATAAGAAATACAAAGAACAAATACAGTTTCTTTATACAACCGAGGCAGAATAGTGGCAAGGAAAAATGGTTTCAGATAGGTACATTGACTGATAACAGGCTGCAAAAACAAGGATGAAAACAGGGCAATAAACAGCAGGGAACCCCAGTTGCACAAGGCAAAACTGGTTCAGCGCAGGTAGTACACTGTCAGTTTGACATTCAGCGTAGGTAGCCCCTTCGGGACCTGCGATGAAATGCAGACTGCCTTCACAGTGCCTGCAATGAAGAGAGAAACTCTCGTTTCTCTTGGTTTCCGAGTCACAGATTGCTCAAAAATTCACAGTTTTTGGCCAAATCAAAAGCTATCAATCAAGTACACACTAAAGGGTAATTAGGAGGATGAAAAGCTATCACTAAGAGCTGTTCAGAGTCCTTGTGGATCAGCTCTTCAAATCATAAACATGCCCAGAAACTGAGCTAGAGTAGCTGCCCTCTACTTTGCATTTGAAAGATCCAAATGCAGTTCGATTCGGTACTCCCTGTGTTTATGAAATGAATAGAAAAAACACAAACAACCAACAAGATACGATTCCCAGCGGAGTCGCCAATTTGTTGTTGGGAAAAGTATCCAATACGGAATGACCCTATCCCACTCTAAGGGTGATAGTACCTCAGCAACAACCGAAGCAAAGCTATCTAAGATTTCTTCTTTATGAAAGTAAAATAGGGGAGAAAGAGATCCACTAACCGATGTCTTTCGCTAATGGTTGATCCAATCTTCTCTCCTTGTTGCTTGCTCCCAGCTCTTTGCTCTTTCGCTGGCCTAGCTACACCAAGATCCTGCAAAATGGCAAGAGAGGGAAACTACAAGAAGCATACATTCATAATTGATTCAAGGATTAGAATAAATCAAATACACAAGTATGACAATACATCATTGAGACACATGCATATAGAAGAACCTCAAATGCTTTATTAATGGAAGAAGTAAAGTTCAGGAAGTGATACAACCATAAGAGGCCCAATCCAGCATCACCTTCCCAGCAGAAAGAAATCTCCTCTTCACCTCCTTCAAAGCAAATCACCCAATAGTTCTAAACTCAAACCAACAACACTTCCTTACATTCACAAGATTCCAGCCTCCCTAGACCTCATGAGAGAGATCTATATATAGGATTTTTGGAGAAAGGATGAGTCAGCTTGAGAGCTGACTAGTGTCCTCTCTCACTTCAGTTATTCTTCAGTTCTTGAGTCCACTTAGAGGTTCTTGCTTCCACTTGGAGATCTAGACCCTCTTACTCATCACCAGTCGAATTCCTTGATCCAAGTGTCATTTTGGAAGCTTCCTGGGCGTTGACACCTTGAGGAATGACTGTGCCACTTGTCCAAGTACGCTCAGCGCAGGTGGCCTTCTTTGTAGTTGACATTCAATGCAGGTACAGAGTGGAGCACTTGAAATTCAGTGCAGATGCTTAGTGGAGCAGTTGACATGATCCAGAATTTGCTTGTTTTTGAGTGTTTTCAGGTGGAGAACTGTTATTCAGTGCTGTGGTTTGCTGACCTTGTTCCTCTAGGGGTAGGAACAACATGTTTAGGGAATTTGGATCCCTTAGATTACGGACATTTCATGCTTCATGCTGTAAGGCACAAAAATGTCTATAACAGCTAGTCTAAGTGCATGTACACCAACTGGAGCTAATCTAGGTGCATGTACACCAACACAACTAGTCTAAGTGCATGTACACCAACACCCTCCCTTAAGCATAACTTAGGTGAGTGTGATGCAAAATGAATGAGTCCCGGCAACACGACCATTTTAGGTACCCATATACAATGCATAAAAAGGAGGAAAGAGGGAAAACCCAGTGGGAAGAAAACCCCCCCTCAAACTATAATGCAAAAGTAGAGAGAAGACAACTACTAGGCAGTCGTGTCCTTCACCCCGAGACGATCTCGCAGGAGTCGAAACTTCTGCTCAGTGAAAGTCTTGGTGAAGATGTCAGCAATCTGCTCGGAACTAGGATAGTACTGAAGATCGATGATCCCATCATGAATGAGTTCTCTAATGAAGTGCATGTGGATCTCGATGTGTTTGGTACGCTACCGCTGCACTGGATCTCTGCAAAACTTTAGCGTACTTTGATTATCGCACCAGATGACAGTTGGATGATGGACACTAATCCCAAGCTCAAATAGGAAATGTTGTAGCCAAATTGCCTGAATAGTGGCATTGACTGCTCCTCTATACTCGGCCTCTGCTGATGATAAAGCAATGGCAGCCTGCTTCTTACTTGACCAACAAATTGGGCCGGATCCCAAACTAAGTACATAACCGGAAGTAGACTTGCGATCAATGGTGTCACCAGCCCAGTCTGAATCTGTGAACCCAATGAGATTCAAAGAACAATTGGCTGCATAATGAATCCCATAGGTGATTGTCCCCTGGACATATCGAAGGATGCGCTTTGCAGCATTCCAGTGTAACTCATGTGGCTCCTGCATGTATCTGGAAACTGCTCCGACAGCATAGGAGAGATCAGGACGGGAGTGAGTGAGATAAAGAAGACTTCCCACAACCTGGCGATACAATGTACAATCGACCAATGGTGTGTCTTTTCCATTCTCAAGCTTTATCCCTGATAAGAAAGGTGTGGCTGCTGGCTTGCAGTCACTCATGTGAAATCGTGCCAAAAGATCTCTGGCATATTTTGGTTGAGAAATGGTAATGCCAAAATCACGCTGATGGATCTCTAGGCCAAGGAAGAAATTTAGCAAGCCCATGTCTGTCATAGAAAACCGCTTATGCAATGCAGTTTTGATGTTAGTAATGACAGAAGCTGAACTACCCGTTATCAAAAGATCATCTACGTAGAGTACTATGATCAACAAGGAGTCAATTTTCTTCAGAAAATAAACATTGGAATCAGATTTGCAGCGTATAAAATTTTGAGATAACAAATAAGAATCCATCTTTGCATACCATGCTCTAGGTGCCTGCTTGAGGCCATAGAGAGACTTCTTTAGTTTGCATACCAGAGATGAATTATGCATGTATCCCGGTGGCTGCTCCATGTAGATTTCCTCCTCGAGATCACCATGAAGAAAGGCATTCTTCACATCCATATGATGCACCTCCCATCCTCTTGCTGCTGCAATGGAGAGAGCTAGCCGAATGGAATCCATTTTTGCCACTGGAGCAAAAGTCTCATCATAGTCAACACCATGTACTTGCTGAAAACCTTTTGCTACCAATCGTGCCTTATATCGACTAACTTGGCCATTTGATGCTTTCTTGGTCCGGTAAACCCACTTGCATCTCACAAGTTTGCGATTTGAAGGTAGCGGAACCAAATCCTAAGTCTGGTTCTCAATGAGAGAGTTATATTCCTCATCCATGGCGGCTTCCCATTCAGGATGCCCATTTGCTTCTGCATAAGTTTGTGGATTAGATCCATGCATCATATAAGCATGCATGGGCATGGATGGCTCCATAGCTAAGAGTGCTTGCGGATCTTCCTCAAACAGAGGGATAGAGGCAGGATCATCAAGGATATCACTCATGTTGCGCCATTTTTGTGTTGAAGGTGGTCGAGAATCTTCCGAACTACATGCAGAAGTATGATCTCGATGTTCAACAACTGGTGGTCTAACAGGGGTCACAGGAAAAGACTCATCTTCATCAGAATGCTGGTCTAAAGTTTCATCTGCATACTCATCAATGAGTGGTGATGAAAATTTGGTAACAAGTTCATCACTGGTGCATGCGAAATATATTTGTCAAACTTTACACTCCTTTCAATAAAGAGCTCTTCAGTGTGGATATCAAGCAATCTGTACCCTTTGACTTCATCAGAATATCCAACAAACATGCATGCTTTTCTTTGAGGCTCCAAAGCCTTTCTCTTCTCTGGAGGAATGCGGGCCCATGCTCGAGATCCAAAAATGCGGAAATGACTAACTTCAGGTTGCATGCCAGTCCAAGCCTCAAAAGGTGTTTTTCCAGTAACAGATTTATGAGGAGATCTGTTCTGGATGTATGAGGCACAATTAATAGCTTCGGCCCACAATTTCGACGGAAGAGATCTTGCATGCAACATGCAATTAGCCATCTCTTTCAAAGATCGATTTTTCCTTTCAGCCACACCATTTTGCTGTGGAGTGTAAGGAACTGTATGCTGCAACTGTATGCCTGCTTCATCACAAAGATTCTTGATATCTTTGTTGACATATTCCGTCCCATTATCTGTGCGGAGTATTTTGATGCGTTTTCCAGATTGATTTTCCGCATGCGCTTTGAAAATCTTTAGATGTTGAAAAACTTCAGACTTGAGTTTCAAGAAGTAAACCCAAGTGAATCTCGTGTAATCATCTACAAATGACAACACATATCTTGCTTTGCTCATTGAAAGCACCGGAAATGGACCCATAAGATCACTGTGTACAAGTTCCAAAGGTGAAGAGGCTCTCCATGCATGCCCCTTCTTGAATTTTTCTTGTGGATGCTTTCCAAGAGCACATCCATTACAAACACCATCTGAAAATTCAATGGTTGGCAATCTTTTGACCATCTCTTGCTTACTAAGTTGTTGCATATATCTGAAATTCAAGTGCCCAAATCTCTCGTGCCAAATCCTACTTTCTTCATTTGCATGCGTAAGTAGCAAAATAGAATCTGATTGAGGAACAAAATCAGAAAATGTATACAGACGAGATTGATCATTTACCTTGCCAGATGCAATCTTCAAATTGGTTTGCATGTCATAAATTCTCACAGAATCTGGGGTAAATTCCACTTTCTTTTCGCTGCCTGTGTGTGTCATCTGATACACTGAAAGAAGATTCACAGAAAGCCTTGGAATATGCAAGACATTTTCAAAACTTCCATCTTCGAATTGCACTCTTCCTTGTCCAGTTGCTACAACTGTAGAATTATCCCCCATGAGAATGGGAGGACCTGAGTATGCATGTAGAGAAGAAAAGGATTCCTTTGAAGAATCCATATGATGTGAAGCTCCTGAATCGATGATCCATTCTTGTGATGCAGAATGAAGAGCAATCAAAGCATGCCTGTTACCTCTTGGATCTGGTGCTTTTTCTCCAGACTTCTTCTTAGCATTCTCAGGAATGTGGTCTCCAAGATTGTGTTGCTGGAGTGTCTGCGCCATAAGATCTATAGTCTTCTTCATGCATGCAGATTCAGGATGAAAACCACGGTGGCAATAATTGCACATTGATTGCCCTTTCGTTCTTTTCCTTTCCTTTGAGCCAGATGATCCATCAGGGGGTTTGGGATGTCCTCCCTTTCTTGGATCAGGATCCTTCTTCCCTTTTCCTTTCTGATGGTCTTTGGAATTTGCCTTTCCTTTTGCATGCACAGTAAGTGCATGCGCTTTGGAATTTTTAAGTGTTCCCATTTTGATGAGCTTATCTTGTTCATGCATCAAAGACTGAATAAAAGAATCCAGTGAGGGCATCTTCCAAGCTGCACCAGTTGCAGATCTGACTGTGTGGAATGTAGAGACGAATACTGCATACTCTGGACCAAGTTTTGATAAAATGGAAAGAATCAACTGATTTTCTTGCTTGGATTTGTCGATCCCGCATCCTTTCAGTTGAACCAACAAGGCTTTATACCTTGTGAAAAAATCTTGAATGTTCTCAAAGTTTCTCGGATATAATGAGTTTAACTCATTTTCGAGAATGTGACCTTGCATTTCATCATGTTTTCCAAACAATCCTTCCAATTTTTTCCATACTTCATTTGGAGTTGAACATGATTCAACATGAAATAGCAGTTCCGGAGAAATAGATAAACATAGGATGCCGAAGGCCTCGTCCATGCAATTGAAATATCTTGTTTTCTCCATTGCCGATGTTGGTTCAACTTCCGTTTCCATGGTTATTCGAAATAAGCCTCTACTTCTGAGATGAAGTTGAATCTTTGGCTTCCATTCGAAATAATTATATGGAGTGAGAATTGCCGATTGTGGAAACTCCAATTTAGACTCCATTATTTGTTGTTGCTTCAATCTTCTGAACCTGCAAATAAAATTGCTTGTGCACTGATTACAAATCCCTGTGCTCTGATACCATGTAAGATTTTTGAGATACAAAGATCTAGATCTGCAAAACAATAAACAAGCTTGCAAGAGAAGGAAGGAAGCGAGCAAGAATTGAGAAAAGAATGAAATTTTTCTACAATATTAGTTTTAGAATAAATACATAAAAGCAACTAAGTTAAGCTTAGTTGTACATGCAATAACTAAAGCTAACTAAAGCTAAGTGTGCTTTATCTTATGTTAATGTGTACATGTGCCACATGCAAGCAATAAGTTAACTGGAGCTAATCTAGGTGCATGTACACCAACATAGCGAGTCTAAGTACATGTACACCAACTAGAGCTAATCTAGGTGCATGTACACCAACACAGCTAGTCTAAGTGCATGTACACCAACAACGCTATTACAAAATGATCTAAAATTATCGTTATAACCCAAACAGTCAATCTGTAACACAAATCGAATTCAAATAAAAAGGTGACTACAAAATTATGGATACTATAGCTACTCTCACTTTAAAAAACTAAATATAAAACAACAATTTCAATCTCAATCATTTCGCATGGATTCTCCCCTTTATTGGTCCACGGGCTCTTAAAAATTCTCGTATGCCTACAATCTCCCGATTACAATCCATTTATAGCATTTCCTTTATTTGGAGAATCGCAACCATCTCAATCTTCGAATGATTTTCTTTGTATTTTTGATCGAACGTTCGAGCCTTGGGGATATCGTCTGCCTCTTGTACCTGCCAAAACAAACATAAATTAACATATCACAACTCATAGCCAATACACCTAACAGGAAGATGCTGAGATCCAACGACTAGATTGTATTTTCTCAAACAAATATTTTGCTATAAGTAATCGAATACCTAGATATATCCCATGTTTCATAGACTTCTACCTCAGGAGAGATTGGGAAGGAAAGTAAACGTGGCGCAATACAGCTTATGTTTTGGTTTCATACTTTAGAACCCACATTAAACAAGTTGGATTTTTCATGGTGATTGGAATCTGACACGTCTCGACGAGAAATTTAGAGAATATCGCCGAACACAGCGAGAGGCATTTATTCCAATGTAGTACCGTGACAGCATTTGTTTTGGATTGGCATTCTTTACATTTTCCTTGATGTTTGTTGCACAGCGTAAAATGGTGGTTTCTTGTGAACGTGCACCGGTGTGCAGCCAGCCAATTATATATTTCCACCTTTTCCAACCCCAGATGTGAGCGAGTTAATGAGGGGTTTTGTCTGCGGCATTGGCATTGGCATGATTGACACTGTCCTGTGGCATTCCATCACACGACGAACGTTAAACAACATAATTAAAGTTTAAAGAAATAGAAATCTTTAAATGGGCTCGGAAAAAAATAGCTGTCCATTAGTTTCTGGAATGTGGGAATATTGTGAACTTGGGTATGGGTATCTGGAACGGCTAGAGATTTCTCCAAAATTTACAGAAAACGACTAATAAGGAAGGGTAATATTATATAATATAAAATAAAAAATTAATAAAATAAAAAATATTTTTTTAATTATATAATTTATATAATAATAAAAATTAATATTGAATCAAAATATTCAAATATAAAAATCAATTTAAATATATCATCTCTCTTATATATAAATATATTATTTCGATATCTCTCTCCTTGAGTCTCAAAACCCTCAGTCTCTCCCTTTTATATATATGAAATATCAAAATGTCAAGTTCATTACGACACATGACGAGTCTTTGAAACAATCTAGCTGAAAAATACAAAAGAACAGTTTTACATATGTTTCTCTAGTTATTCTTAAGAGAAAAAGTAAAGCAACTCTAATGTTTAACCATTGACTGCCACATACAATATGCATACACAATCTTTTGCAATATATATACATAAACAACAAAAGAAATACTCATCAGCATGACATCCCAGATATTGCCCTTACATCGAGGTGCCACACGCTTCCTTAACCCATCAAGAGATTGCTCCAGTTTCTCAATTAAGGATATCGGTGTTAAGGATGTCTTTGGCCTTTCTTCCTACGAAGATTTCAACTTAGGCTCATGTTTTGTGGGCAGTTCAGCGTATTTCTCTACATACTTTGTATTCCCCAACCTCAAGGAAGCTGAAACTCCCAAAAAAAAATAGACTTCAAAGCTCCCGGAACATTCCCAAGCTCCCATTGCAGCTCCCACTAAAAAGGAACATTACCATACTGTTCCAAAACTTCCGTGAGCACGGAAACCATTGGAAGAGATTTCCCAACTCCTGAAAACAGTTCCAGTGTAACATAGAAAATTAAACAGCGTCAATCCAATGTAGGAAATGATGCGGTGTAACATTTAGCATTTTAATTTTTTGACTACGTGGTTCGTAACTTCGTTATACATAAACCTTGCAAAAATTAATATGATGATTTACCCTGATCTTAGGTCGATGGCTGGTTCTCTGAATATTTGGTATATATATAGAGACGGTTTTATTTAATTGACTGCGCCCATATCCTTGTGATTGCCCAATATTCAGATAATCAGCAATGGGCATCATGAATCATATTTGGTATATATATAGACACGGTTTTATTTAATTGACTGCGCCCATATCCTTGTGATTGCCCAATATTCAGATAATCAGCAATGGGCATCATGAATCATTGGCGTTTGGTTTGTTTATAAATTACGTATTGGAATAATTAATGCCAATATTTGGTCCAACATTTATGGTAGACAATAGGGTAACAATCGGCGAGACCGAATTTGTTCTAACTCATTCTACGTGGAGTTCAACGTAGGTTGACCTGCATTTTTCGCTGCAAAGTATACACTGTTAATGTTAGTTCATTTTACTTTTTGTAAACTCCCTCGCAGCTTCCGCAAAATATAACCTAGTCTCCTTTTGTTCTGAATAATTTGTGCCTTACAGGGTTAATACACACATTATCGAGTAAATACTGGTGAGATTATTTGTAAATTAATTATAAATATCAAAAGTTCTAGATTGAAATTGGTGAGGTCTTGTTTTCATATTGCTTATATCTTTTTAAGCTATAAAATTATGAGCGACCTTCCTAGCAAAGTCTTCACGTATTAATTTAGCTAAGCTTGGACCAATCAACGTTACAAATATAATGATTCATGCCCAGCCATGGTTGTATGGATGACGTGGAAGGCCGATTGTGTTATGAATTTTGTTAGTCCAGTCAGGTCATAGTGACCACAGTAACTCTGCCACATATATTGATGTCCAACCTAATAACTAACGCTCTTGATTTTCGTAAAGCAAACTCTCATAGTTTATAGACTGATGTGGACTTGAGTTGTAAATAGGTTGTTAACTTCCATAACTGTGCATTTTGAATAAACTTTTTTGTTTACATATCATTGATTCATTATCCTATAGACATATTCCTATCCGAGTGTAAAAATGATATGCCGTTGCGCACAAGCATAAATTATGTTTAGGTTTTGAAGGTTCTTTTCAAATTTGTTTCAATTCGTCGTCTGATCATGCTCGTAATCTGTTACTTATCCCAATTATAAAACATGTACAAATATATAATGAGTTTAATCGTGTACAGGTTTTTTATTAATTGGTAGCTTTTCATATTTCACATTCCTTATAGGTAATTTGTCTTTTGGTGTGTATGTGCTCAAAGAATGATTTATATGCATTCTCATGGTTCTTTATGACAGGCGGCCGTGTTATATATCATTTAAATGAAGCACATAACGACCCAAGACATGGATTGGTTTATTTGATTTTTTCATGTGATGTACATATTATTAAAATGGAACGAAAAAATATCATATTATTTAAATAGAACGAGGGGTTCATAACAACGCAGTTATCCTAAAATAATATATTTTAAATTTTCCAATAATTCTTTCTTAATAAAATTCATAAATTTTCTAAAATAAAAATTTCAAAAATTTTATTTATAAATTTATGTTTACTTTAAACATATAATAAGAACCAATATTTATAAAAAAATGTTATTGTCTTTTTAAATTTATAAAAAAAAAATGTTATTACCTTTTTTATTTATATTAAAAAAAATCTTAAATTTAATACTTCAAATATATTTAAAATATTTTCTTGGAAATTGTATCATAAATTTTTTTATTTTTAATTTAATTCTTTTCATGATAACGATGGCATATTATATATATATAATTAATTAATTATTAATAATATTTATTAGTTAATTTTGATTAAATTAATATTAATAAATTTCAAGAATTAATTAAAATAATTAAGAATAAATTATTATAATGAAATTATATATATATATGACACTCAAGGAAGAATTTAATAATGTGTTCGTTTATGAAAATGAAATTTCTTTCTCAACGAACGAAGGATGGAATTTTATTAAAAATGAAGTGATTTTGAAATAATCCATGTTGAATAATTACCGAGTTATAACGGTTAAACTTTCAAATGAAAATAGACTTACTGGAAATTTCAAGTTTCATATATTTAACTAATATTTAATTTATTAAAATTTTTAGGTTTTCAATTTATAATTGATTTTTTTATGTAAGTAAAAAAATTTAATAGAAAAGTTTGATTATATAAAATTTATATTATTTTTTATTTAACTAATATTTAATTTATAAGAATTTTTAGGTTTTGAATTTATATTTGATTTTTTTTTATGTAAATAAAAAAATTTAATAAAAAAGTTTGATTATATAAAATTTATATTATTTTTATTTAAAATTATTTTTTTATAAAGTGAAAAATTTTATTATAATTTAGTTGTTAAAGTAGTAGTGTGCATAATTATTTTTTGTTGTTATTTACAAACATAGTTTAACTAATCACTATAATTTAAAGAAAACCACATCACTTAAAATATCTCATTAAAATTTTCACTGCTTTCATATAAAACTAAAAAACACATCCAACTTATTATACTTAATTAAAAATAATAATCAATTTAAATAAATCCAAACTTTAACAAATATCCATCGATTAATCACATTTTTCAACATGTTAGTCACATTACGACAACCTATCGTGCAAAAGTTATGAACGAAAATAAAAGAAACATAATAAATGAAATATTAATTATTTAATATTAATAACTAAATTTGATTTGTATATTTCATATTGTTATTTTTTTTAATGTTTTCCTTTGCTTGTATTTTTTTATCCTTGATGGTGGCCGCTGGGTATATTATCCCTGCCGGCCGCTGGCAGAATATAAAGTATTCGTTTATGGGTTGAACATCCAATTAATCTATCGTTAATGGAAAATCAAACAAATAATTAATAAAGTTTATATGGTAAAATAAATATAATTTATTTTCAAAATTTGTTTAATTTTATTTATTTAAAAGTTGATTGGTTCAAATACTTCAATGCTTATTATGAAATCAGTGCAATCTTGCAATTTAAGTATTACCATTACTATTTGCGTTGTGTCATGCTTGTTCGGATTGAAGGGCTAAAATTTTATAGAAATTATTATATTTATAGTTATGTTTAATTGTGAGGGTTAAATTTATACGGGAGAAAATTGTACGTTGTACATCAGAAGGATTTGGTAGAATCAATGTGTAATTTCTCTATTTATTGGATGGCTTTTTTGAGATATTTGACTAATCGTTTTATAATCATTTTCTCAATGATTTAAGGGGAACACTGTACGTTGTGCTCCAAAGGGATTTGGCCAAATCAATAAGTAATTTCACCACTTTTTCGACGTTCAACGATAATTTTCCGTGACTTTTTATCATCTTTTCAAATACTGATACTCAAAATTCCATAAAATCGAATTTTCAAGTATCTCTGCATTGCGACGATGGCTCGCGACCATTTTTTTCATGAACTTGCCAAAGTGGAACACTCCTATAGGATAATTTGAGGATCTTTTAATAGTTTCAAAAGTGCAATCAACGTTTCTATGAAGACTTTATAGTTCTTATATCCTTTCCGAGAAATGTGAAGATTCTAACATTTGGAGCTTTCCATTGTATTCAGGGCATTACACACGCTTTCCAAAAATCGACCATTCAAATTTATTCTCGTGATTAATCATTAGAGCACCATAGCCAGACCAAAAATGCATTTATCGAAAAAATTTAGTGAAATCAAATGAGTTTCACATTAATATAATAATACGCTTTGCCTCTAATGAGACGGTGAAATGCGGTAACATAAATATATAAATTTCGGTAACCGATTTTTACTTTATTTTTCGGTTAATTATAATATCATTATTTGATTTTATTTAATATAGATTAAATAAATAAAATTCATAATTAAGATAAAGATGTTTTATAATATACAAAATTTATAATATAAGTTGATGTTTTACAATTAGCGGATTACGAAAATATTAATAAAAAGATATTTTATTTTAGACTTTTTAAAACTTATTTAATTTATTTTAGACTTTTTAAAACTTATTTATTTTAGGGATTCTAATTTTAACTTCAACTAAATTTGATTTCACCCATGAAATATTTCAAAGTCTAGATTTTGATTCCAAGGTACACATACTCTAAGTTCGAAATCATTAGCAGTATTGTATGGTATTATTTTTTATTCTAATTCAATTTTATTTAAACTAAGATAGGGTATGTACAATGTAACCCTTGTTCAAATGTGGAAGTTAATTCATACATTTCAAAGTTCAATAATTAAACTAAGCAACATGGAATACTAGCTATGCAGCCTTATTTATCTCATTTTTATAAAATTAAAAAATTAAGATTATAATTTTTTTTATATTATAATTCATTTGATGAAAAAAAATATTTTATTATTTGAAATAAATACATAACAAGAGCCATGAGGTGGCATGTCACTATTTATTTGCATACATGGATTTTCTGCACAACATATTCTAGGTCGGGAAAGAGCTGAAGCTACTTCTATGCACTAATACAACAAAAATGAATTATTATCGTGGTGTCGGGTGTCGACACTCTCCCCAAAAGCTTTGGCAGTAGCAAGCCTTAAACCAGAGGATGCACCTGTTACAATTACATTGCCATTTATATCTATTTTTTTTGCTTGTTATAGCTTCCTTTGTTTCCACTAATGTGGCAACAATCTATGTCATTATTCTAAGAACTTTACTATTTCTGCTTGTTACTTTATGCAAAGAAGAAAAGAAGGGAATATGTTCAAATGATGTAGTTTTATTCTCCAATAGAAAACAACAATATTATTATGCAAGCATTAAAACTATTTCATAAAAGAATGGACTGAGCCAACAATTAGCCACAACAGAGGTTATTGTAAGTAGGAAATTCACACTTGAACAACATTTATGCTCTTATTTATACACACACAAAATATTCAAAAAGGGAAGAGGAATAGAAAAGTGAAGGAACTTTTTAGTTTAGAGCTCACTATGCATTTTCCTTAGTAATAGGTATATTTGGATGACCCAAAATATGTGACAAAATCCATTGAATTTCTTATTTACATGTTCAATAAGTGAGACATCATTTTGATGTCAACTGCTTCAAATATAAACAACACCCATGTTTCCTCCTAACGGGCCTCAACACTAGTCATACACATATGTACTAGTGTTATAATATTATCCATGGGATTTCACATTTATTGTGTAGCACACTTTAAAGAGCACGAGTCTAGTAGTGAACCTGATTTAAAAATATACAATGAGTCATTATTGGGCTTGTGAAAATTTATTGCATAATTTGAAAACATCCTTCTTTGTCAAAGAAATTGTAAATATCTCATGGTTGTTGGACACTTTTACAGATTTTGTCTAAAATATTCCATGACATGTTGTGTGAAATTATCCTTGTTATTATTCTATAACTTTACAAATACTAATCACTGTGTGGAAGAGTTTGGATAGTCCCAATACGAGAGGGTATGTTTTGTCTTCAATATTTTAGCTTTCAAAAATTTGCTGTCCCAAGTTGGGTAAGATGGAAGCAAGGCCATATTACACTAACACTAGAATGTAAACACTTTAATTTAGGCTAGAAAAAGGTAAGTACGGTGTTGTAAGGGACAAATATTAAACTAGAAAACAGGTTCATTATTATAATGAAAATTATCCATGCATGTCCTCTTGTATAAATATTAAATTTCTACTTAGGATAGGAATAATGACTGATATCATTGACTACCTGCAATCTCAGGCAAAGAAAAAATTTCCAAATGTAAAACTGTCAGGTTTGGATAAGTGGTGATATGAAAATACTAGAGAAATCCTAATTCTAGCATCCTCTTCATTCACCCTTCCTATCATGTTCTGTTAGCCTGAACATTTCCGCATCAAATCAAGCTATGTTTTGTTAAATATAGTGTAACTTCATTAACACGGTGCTACATGTTTGGGATGATTCCTTCTAACACCTTGTGATACCCCTTTCATACCACCTTTATGATTATGAAGATATCAAGGTATGTATTCCAAAGAGCTCCTAATCAATAACCAATGTATAATCATAAAGATAGGGTAAAAACTGGTAATCATAGATGAATCAACCAAGTCATACCATTTCAAAATCTTACTTGTAAATTGTTGTCCTAACAGCACTCCGATAAACTAAGAACTTCATGGTGGAGAATCTAATTAAAAGGATCCCGAATGAAAAATTAGAGCACCTGCATGGAAAGAAGAGGACATTGATACCTGATCATGAAACAATAAACATTTTTAATAATTGCTAACTATTAGTTTTCAAATTTGAAACTTTCTTACTAAATATACATTCTAATGAAGATGTCCTACATAAGTGCAAGTGACAATAGTATAGCTATCAAGGAAGTTTATTTTTTTCACTGGATATCAAAGACTTACAAAATCATCAAAGCATTCTTGATAATATTAATTATGATTTGGACATGGAACTAAAAAAATATCAACTAATATTGTCGGAATGAATATAATTAGAAAAATAAAATAAGTTAAGACACATTTGAATGAGATAATGGTAGCAAGAATCAAAATGTAAGAGAAAAATATGAAAGAATTAACAATAGTACATTGCACTCTTCCTAACACTTACTGAATATTACAATACATTCTATTCACATGATGTTCCTTCTCAGAAGGAACATGTATGTGGCAATCTCCAATAGGTTAAATAAATCTATGATAGGGAATTGTTGGTCTTATAATAATTGCATACCAATATATGCCCTATGTTCTCTTGTACAATTCTACAATTAACTGGTCCTGTTGTTCTTTAGTTATTATTCCATGTAGAAGGTAATTTGGAACTTTTTAAAATTCTGAATAATAGAAGACAAATCTTGTGCATCTGCTTTCTAACAAAACTAGGGAAAATTCTATTAAGAAGATAGAGGACTTCTAAAAAAACTTTTAATTGTGAAAAATAATAATACAAAATAATGTAAAATCTATGCTACAAGAGTGTTTCCACCACATGGGGAAGGACATATCACTCTTAGAATATTGTATTTCCAGTATACATGTCCTATGCTCTTTCATTCTCAATGAATGTGCAAATTTTACAATGAATTAAAAAAAGACTAGTTAAACCCTTTTACATTTGTAATTTAGTAGACAATGATAGTAGGTTACATCGAATTTACGTGGAGAAATTCATTAAGTCGCATAAATAGTGACCATTTTGTTAATGGTACTGGACCCGCCAACATTTAGGGGATCTCCCCGGTATGAAGTCCCAACTAGACCTCACATTGTTTGGTGTAGGAGTCCCATCCAATACGATGGCTTGGTTGCCATTACCTTAGAGATTTCCCTTAACTCTTGTTGTTCAGCATATGAGAGTGTTATTCTTGTAACTTCAAGAAAGCGAGGTGAGTGTGCCTAGTGAGTGTGTAATGTAACTCAGTGTCCGCATTATCTTACTGTCAAAGAGGGCAGTTAAGTGAGCCTCTTAATGAGAGGGAATAGTCCCAACCCAGGAAGAAACACATGAGAATAACAACAAGGGTCTGTCCAGCATCCAGCGGAATAGTCCACAGTGGATGCAGCAGTCATGAAAACCAAAGTTCAAGAGAAAACACATAGACTGTCCAATGGAGTAGTCCACATGGGGGTGACGTCGTTAAAACCAAGAAAACACAAAGATGGTATGTCTAATGTCCAACGAAGTAGTCCACATGGACGGGACAATAAAGATTAACAATACAACACATCTTCAACATTGTAAGTACTAAAATAATGGAAGGAGTTCAACTATCCTGGTATAGGTTAAGAAAACATGCATTACAAATGTTTAAAGATTAATCTTACAAACGGATACAAAACATGCATGAAAATGTGTTGGCTTGAGATAGGATTCTGAATTAAGAAAAAGTTCCAAGACACGTTTGTACACCATACATAACTAGCCCTAGTAGTGGGACATTGGAGCCATTGCTCGCTCCTCAAAGAAGAGACTACAGTCTCTCAAGGCTATGTCAGAGGAACTAAGGTGAAAAGTATTTTTCTCATACAATGAGGGGGTATATATAACCAAGGAGGATAATTGACCCTTGTGACTCTTTGACTTCACTCATGGCTATTTGACATCCTATGACTTCTTGAATTACATGAGTCTTTAACTTCATATGTGCGTCTCTTGGAATTTCACATTACATTACATTTGATTACAACAGTTGTGGCCCATAGTAGTGATGTGGTCGAGACAAATCATGACACAAATTGACATGACCCTGCTGACATGTATTGGCTAATTGTGGTGTCTATGTCGAGTTGTTATGCTCCTGAGTGATTGTGTGCTATCAGTGTAACATGTCTTCACCTCCACATGGAAAAGTGCATGGGGTCTTTGATGGTCTTGGTATTTTCTTCATGGTGCATGTGTAGGTGTCCATTTTTCTTGTTGCTCGATTTGCTTTATGCGTTCGTTGAAACATGAGAAAGTCTTCTAGCATACACTCCTTCTTCATCTCGTTCATCATCACACTATGTTTCATCAATATACCTATTCTTGTAATCACTCATGAAGAGACAACATAAAATCCAAAAATATCCTAATCTAACATGATGCATTGTTTTTCATTTTGGTGCAGGTGACCGGGAGAGGGACAAAGCCCTGAAACTACGCAGAGCATAGCTCAAGCCAAGATTCGAGGCTCTGGAGAACTATCAGGAAAAACTTCTTAGATGTCCCTAGGAAACAAATTTTCACAATCTTGGACAACAATGGCAATTGCGGGGTGAAACCCAACTAGGAGGCATAATTGTGCAATTTGTGGAAGTCCAAGTAGGGTGTCGAGGAACTACTTGGCTAGTCTATATAATTTTCAAGGGGAGAATTGGGCAAGTCATCTAGCTAGGATCTATGCAGTTTCCACCGGGAAGACAAAGTGGGCAACAAGAGGCACTGGTAGGGAAATCTTTGCAGTTTTCAAGAGGACGATAGGATTAGGTTGCAGAAGTTGTTGGTCAAAACTATGCAATTTTTAGAGACAGTGTTGGGCAATCAATTCTAAGCAAAATTTGGGCTGAGTGTAGAGAGGGACAATAGGGAAGGTGACACTCAAAATTGCGCACTTTTTTTAGGAAGAATAGAGATGCCGGCAGGGGGCCTGCCTGTCAGCTCTGCGCAATGTTCCGGGACAGTGTAATGACACGAAGCAGAGGCCTGTCCCACATGTCTATGCATTTCCTAAAGGTGGTGCAAGGTTGGCATGCTGGACAAGTTCTGTGTAGTTTTGGAGATGAGTGTAGCCCTGGGTCATAGCTCAAGTTATTTTTTCTGGTTGACCAGAGGGAGGCTTCATTGGTGATCTTACAGGAAGCACATACTAAATTGGGTTCTAGGACAACTTCTGCGTTCTCGTCGAGACATTCAGTTGGCTCATTTCTACAATTCCACAGTGTAGGCTACCTGGACGAAAAGTTCAAGCTCTACGTGGTTCTAGCAAATAGTGTAGGGTCACTTAGAGATGATACTGAATAATGTAGCTTACTCGAGCTCCGGTTGAAGGAGGGTTGACTGGTCAACAGATTTTCCGAAAAAATGGCTATGTGTGGGAGCAAGTGAACTTGTGCATACATGACCTTGTGATCACACACTTAACGTGACTCGATGACAAGACACCTCAAACCAACAAGACAAACATGTGCTCAGTGAGATTGTCTAAAGGTTAAGAGTGACAAGTGCGACACTTGAGATATATCATTGAACGACCATGAAGACACTTGTGCGACAGTGCTTACAACTTTGTGTGTGAGTGTGAAGAGTGTTTTCATAGCTAATATAACCCAAACACACAAAGACATTACTATAATTAGGTCGCAAGAATGACATAGAAATCAACATGCCAAAGACAACAGTTGGTCAAACAAGCGAAAAGGAAGCAAGACACGTAGAGGAAACACATGAAATGACTTTGTGCTTGCAAACATGCATGTTATTGAAGATAGAATGATATGACAATGAAAAGTAGTCTTTCAAGCTACACTAAGAGGTGTACTTCAAAAGATATTCTTTACTTACAATTCTTACCCTTGAGATGATATGCATCCTACGGAGTTTGCATGAGGTCCCGATCTCTTGTCATAACTCAGTTCCTTAGTCTTTCTCCTTAACTCATTGAGAACAATTTGGCATGTCATCTTTACTTGTGGTCATTGAGAGATAGATCTGCATAGTTTCAATGGACAGTGACTATTGCCTAGGTGATCTGTGTAGTTTTCCAGAGAAAGTCTGGGTTGCCTGCTCTACGCAATTTTTGGGAGCAAGGTTTTTGGTCTTCTCTATGTAGTTTTCCAGAGCAAGGCTGGAAACCTTCTCTGCATAATTTCTGAGTGAAAGGTGGGTTGGAAAACTAGGATGATACTGCGCAATTTTGAGATGCAAGACACCGTTGCTGGGTGGGGTCCTGAGAGGACACCTCTGCGTAGTTTCTGAATGCATTGTAGCCTGGGCAGTTGACAGGCAATACTACAAAGTTTCTAAATGAAAGGCACTACTATGGGATAAGTCCCAAGAGGACACATCTACATAGTTTCAGGTTGCAAGACAGATTGAGCAGTGGAGGGAAAATACTGCGCATCTTCTAATGACAATGGGTTCCGGCTGGAAAAGGACACTAGATGAAACCACTGCATAGTTTTAGATTCCAAGGGAGGCTAGGGTCTCTGTGCATTGCATACTCCCGGTAAGCAAGGGAAAAATTTTGACGGATGCAAAATAAAACTATGTAGTTTCCGATAGCTAGGTGAGGCTACGTTTCTCAGGAAACTGGCTAAGTGTGAGATCAGTGAAACTAGTGTAAAAAATGATAGGATTTGACTACGAACACTTAGTGATACAATATAGACCATCTAGAATGTAAAGAACATACTTTTCTTGATGAAAAAATCTTCGTGACAAGAGTGTGAAACATATCTCTATGATAAGAACAACCATACGCAAAAATATATCCCTTATAGCATAAATACATCCCCTTTGCATGACAAACAATAATCCCTACGCCTAAAGATGACACATATTGCATGAGATGAGCACGTGAACAAATCTTAAGATCAAGGAGAGGAGCTTGAGATCCTCAACTTACCAACAAGTAACACAAGAATGATCGATCATAGGATCCAAGGTAGGCTCCAAAATTTGAATGCGAGAAAACATTTTGGAGGTTGGTTGTAGCTACTACAATATTAGTGACACACTGGTAGAACTCCAGCTCTCTATATGGACCTTGTTTCATTAAAAGTGAGTCTAGCCCTTCTAAAAGTATTGCTCGATTCTTTGATCATCATGGCGTAAGCACTCACTTGGGTGAAAGATATAGTCCCTACCATTCTCTTGATCGGTCAGCACACATTCCAAGGCAAGTCAACTAAGTTATTTTGATTGGGATGAGGGGTATATATATGCACAAGTAATATAAATTTCAAAGTATTAGTTTCATTTATGGTATTGCCTCACTGCTAGAAGGGCTGGACAGTACCCCGGCAGAGTCACATGGGAACACAAGCATCGCTCCACTGCCAACAAGCCTAGTCAATACCCTAGTGGAGTTACTTGCATCACCTCTTTACGCAAGAAGCCTTTCTCTTCTTTCACCCTGTTTATTTTTTTCATTTTTCAAAGAATTGTGCATAGGCACTTATTTATTTCAGAGGCAGAGGAGGGATCCCGACTTATTCAGACAGAAGATGTTGTCCCTTCATAGAAGTATTTATATAAACCCCTGACACACTTGTTAAGGTTTTCCCCCTCACGGTACTCTATTGGACTGATCTCACAAGGGTTAACCCAAAAGAACCAATTAGAGTAGGTGATACTAGTTAAAGTGCAAGCATTATGTTTTCACCAAGACTAGCTCTGAACAAAATGTATTTTCAATCGAGGTATCATCGACTGAAGACAAAAATCTCTTCATAAAAAGGGATGACAAGAGATAACCAAATGTTGATAGTTGTACAGGTCCTCTTATATTTTCCTGGCTTGTCTCGAGAGCCAAACAAGACTTCATGTGAGGCTAACCTATGGGTAAAAACAAGAAAATAAAACAAGAAATCAAAGAGTATAAGTAAAGTGAATGAAAAATAATTAAGAAAATAAAGCAAGCAAGCAAACCAGACCAAGTAAGAAAGCACACAAAAATGAAAACAAAGAAAAATAATAAATAAAACACTACTCCTAATCCTAAAGTAAACAGTACATGGGCATACTCAAGTAATGTGATATTTCTAATGCATCCACCAATGCATTGGTTGACCCATGTTGGTGAAGGCATGGTAAAGAAGAAATATAAACATGTAAACCATAAAACAAGAAAGATACAATAGTGAAGACCAACATGCTCTGAGTTTAAAAGCGTCCATAGAAAAGGAAAGAGTAAACGTGCATGATAAGCATTCTACAGACATATCATGATGATGGGACATACTATGTGTAGACGATAACATGCAGACTCTTTGGACTGTGACAAACGAGAAAACATGAGAAAGAAGGACAACTTGTGTTTCGTAGCTCTAATACCATGTAGGAAATATGTGATAGGTTAACTCGATAATGCAATATACTTCAAGGTTGGCCAATGGCGTTCTATGGCTTGGGACTCGAGTATGCCTTGGAAGGTAGCTTTAATTACATAGCATGGAAAGATAGAATGGAGGTTGTATTAGAAGACAATGGCTTGAAGGAATTCATTGATCGAGAAATCCCAAAGCTAGCTTCAACTAATGCACAAGAGTTGGGTGAGTGGAAGAAGTGTGTGGCGAAGGCGAGACGGATCATCATTGAGGGAGTTTGAGACAATATTGTCTCAAGTCTCCATGGGAAGGATACTCCATTTTCAATGTGGAAGACATTGAAGGACCTCTACCAGAACAGTAGCGCCTAGAGGAAATTAGCGCTCAAGGATAAGCTTCAAAGAATCAAGATGGAGAAGGGCAATACTATTTCCGCGTATTTGAACAAGCTGACCACCTGCAGAGATGAGCATGGCAGTGTGGGAATAACTACTGCCGATGATGATATGGTGAGCCTCGCTCTCCTTGGCCCTCCAAAGAGTTGGAATAGCTACTAGGAATTTGTGAACGGAAGGGAGAAACTGCCAGATTGGGAACGACTGTCGTCAGATCTTATGCAAGAGGAGATCAAGAGGAGCACACGAGATGGTTCTCCATCTAAGAATGATGATGAAGAAAATCTAGCCTTAACAAGTAAGGCAAGGAAAGGGAAGGGGAAGGCTTCCCATTTCAAATCAAATTCTTCTCATGGAGGGAAGAAGGGTGACATATCTAAAGTAAGATGCTTTAATTGTCACAAGATGGGACATTATACGACTAATTTCCAATCAAAGAAGTCCAAGAAGGGATCCTCAAAAGGATCGAAAGGTGAGGCATTAGCCCCTCAGCTCGAAATGGACTTTACCCTCATTGCATGCATGGTGTCATCGATGATGGGTTGTGTCTGGTATCCTGACAGTGGAGTCTCATTCCACATGACCGGCAATAAAAAATTATTCAATGCCTTGGAGGAGAAAGACCTCAAGATGCACATAGATATGGGTGATGATGGAAGGTATAGTATTTCAGGAATGGGCACGGTTTCTTTCCAGAGGGAGCATGGAGCTCCTCTCACCTTGACAGATGTGATGTATGTGCTTGGACCAAAGAAGAACTTGGTATCAGTCGCGATGTTGGAGGAAAAAGGTTACGATGTTGTCTTCAGTAAAGGAAATGTGTTCCTAAGACACATAGCCAAGTGTCAGACCAAGAGGATAGGGATTCAGGTGAAGAATATCTATAAACTAGAAGTAGATGATTGTGCAGCATTGAGTATGAAAAACGAATTGGTGCAAATCCAAGACATTGGTGAGTTGTGGCACAGGTGGTTGGGCCATTTGCATCATGGGGCTTTGAAAATAATGCAACAGATATCTACAGGACTTCCCAAAGGTAAACTTGAGCAAGTTACACATGCAAAGGTTGTACCTTGGGAAAGTACACCAAGTATTCCTTTCATGATTGAGACAGTCGAGTAGAAGCTATCTTAGAGCGAGTTCATACTAATTTGTGTGGACCATTCTCGACAACATCCACAACGAAGAAAAGGTATTATGTGATTTTCGTTGATGACTATTCTCGTAAATGTTGGATTTATTTCATGCAGAAGAAGGACCAAACTTTCACAAAGTTTTTTGAGTTCAAAGCTTTCGTTGAGAAAGATTCAGGGAAGAAGATCAAGGCCTTGAGAAGTGACAATGTTGGAGAATATGTATCTCAAGAGTTTAAGGACTTCTGTGTAGCGGAAGGAATTAAACAAGAGTTGATGGCACCTCATAACCCACAATAGAATGGGGTGGCTGAGAGGAAGAACAAAACTATTGTAGGGGTGGCATGGGCAATGCTGCATGACCAAGGCCTACCACTTCACTTGTGGGCTGAGGCATGCAGCACAGCGGTCTATCTGCAAAATAGAAGCCCACATCACATACTTAGGGACACCAGAGGAAGATTTCTCCGGTAAGAGACCAGATGTGGGTCACTTCAGGATCTTTGGCTCATCGGTATATTGCCATGTGACAAAGGATGCACGGAAGAAGCTTGAGCCGACAAAAAAGTTGGGGAAATTTGTGGGGTACACTGATACACCCCAGAACTATTGGGTGTACTTTCCTGCCAATTGGATGTAAGTGGTTTGCAAAGATCTCAAGTTTGATGAGCAGAAGGCCATGTGATCTTCCCTTGAGAGGGATCTCGAACTACAGGCTATGGAGGAAGTGTTGGTTCCTAAGGAGGAGGAGCCTCAGGTTGATGCAGAGCAACTGCATGTAGAGGTTCCAGCAGTGGAGACATCCACTCAAGCAGAGTCCTCTAGAGATGGACAAAAGTGCACAAGAGAAGCTTACATATTGTTGGAGGATGCAAGAGAGTATGTGGGAGCATCATCTTCTCAACGCAGACAGAGGAGGTCATCTGAGAGGTACACTGTATACATGGCCCTTGTTGAGGAATGTATTGAGACCGAGCCATCTTGCTTTGAGGAATCAGTATAGTAGCCGATTTGGGTTGATGCTATGGTGGAGGATTATGACTCCATAGTTCATAAAAGTGTTTGGGACGTGGTTCCGAGACTGAAGAACGAGCCAGTTGTGAGTTTTCGTTGACCTTACAAGGTAAAGCAAGTTGTTGATGGTAGTGTTGAGAAGCATAAGGAAAGATTTGTTGTCCATGGCTTTTCACAGGTTGAGAGGATCATGTTGCTGCAGTATATTTTGACAGAGGAGAAAGATGCTGACATTTTGACAAAGGCATTGTCAAATTGTAAATTCGAGTTCCATAGAGACAGGATCGGGGTGGCGGATAATCCTTTTCTTGTTGAGAGGGAGTGTTGAAATATAGCAATAAGAATATTCCAATTTAATTTGTCCTTGAATTAAATTGTGGATTAAAATTGAATTTAGTCTTAACAGCTACTTGGAAATAATTAATTAATTTATTTTTAAATTAATTAGTTGGAGAAATTCAAGTTAGAAGTCTTTCTGAAGTCATGCAAGAGTTATCCCTTAAATTAAGGAGATAAGATAGAGTTATATTTGAGTTGTAATTAGTTAACTCATTTTATTGAGTTAAGTCCAGTTAAATTAGTTCCAAACTATTTGAGGAACTAACAGTGAGTTAACAGTTAGTTGATGCATTAATGCACTCAACTAGTGCTACTCCAATTAACTGAAGATTCCATCATCAGAAAATTGAATGCATGTCTATTCTGAGAAAGACCTAGTTGAGGTAAATGTTCAAGGACAGTGTATTATCAGTTGCATGTGTTTTCTCATGGAGAAAACTCATGCATGCAGTCAAGGATTCATCCTTGAGGATTGTGCAGTTTTGAAGAAGTGTTTTCCACTTGGTAACTGGAAATCATCCACAAGGAACAGTGCAAGGAAATAGGAGCTTGGAGGGCAGAGAGGAAGGCTTGAGAGAAGCCACAATTTCTTTTGAGCATCTGTGAGGATTGTACTGAGAGCTGACTAGCTATGAGAGCGAAGGCTTTGTATAATTCCTATGTATTTCCACCATGTATGATAATACAATAGTGTGGGGTTTTTAGTTGAGGCTTTCCCCAAAGTATTTTCATGTGTATTGTGCCATTGATTCTTCTTCTTCTAGTTATATTGAATTTGAAAGTGTCATCTTGTCTTCCTTTCATCTTTTGAAGAGAAAATTGTTAGTACTGTCGCTTTGAGAGAAAAGATAGTTCAGATTTGTACTTAGAATTATTATTGTCACTTACATATTAAGAAAGCAGAAAAAAAATACATGCATGTGCATTTGCATTTAGACTGCTTGTTGATTTTGATTTAGGATAGTGCATCTAGTGTGTGCTCTCTGCTCTATGTTGAAAGAACTTTGCTTCTCTTTCCTTAGTAGCTAGGATTTCCATTGCAAAAAGAAGAGTAAACGGCTGTTTATCATCTTAGATTGCATATTTAGGAGTTGTATATCTACATCACGCGGTGAACCTTAAAGGCAAACTTCTTAAGAAAGATCAACTGTAAAATAAATTCAATGAACATAAAAATGCTTTGGAACCTAACACACAACATTTAGAAGTCTAGGCTAGTGACGTATTCTGGCGTCGTAAAGCCTGGTAACTATCGCTTTCATCGTAGGTTGGGTGATTCCTCCTCTTTGAGACGACAAGTGCTAGTACGAACTTGTGCTCCGATGTACCGGCGAGTATATATTGGGAGACCACAATAGGCTATATCCTTTATCCTTAGGAAGTCGTGTCTGCCGCGCTATCGCTCGCATTGCACTGAACACAGCATTCAGGAAGATTGACTACCGTACCGTAAAAAGTATTCTGTAGTTTTACGATTGGTTTGGTAATCCCTCTGTCTAGATTTCCAGAATAGTCTCTTTTGTTCCTTTTCAGACTCCTTAAAGGAAAAGGTCCATTTGAACACTTGTCACTTTAGGCCAATTAAACGCTGAAGGTGACTATAGTCATCTTTAGCTTTTTCTCAACTCTTAAAAATTGAAAAAGCAAGTTGTGTCAAAGCATCATAAAATTTATTTTAATTGGTATAATGTTACTGTTCCCTCGTTGATCTTAGGTTGAGAAAATGGAGTCTACCAATCAAGGATTTCCCCCTAGGGGAAATCCTAGTCCTTTCTCCTCTTGGCGAGATGTTGGTGCACCCCATATGGCCACATTGTCCCTTCCAGGACTGACAATTGGCCTGCCAGTATGGAAATTCTTGAACTTTGTCCTTCAAAACATCGTGATTCTTCAGCAATCAAACCAGTAGCCAGATGATACTAGAGTTACCCCCCAACCTTCTACTTCGTTTGTTTCTCACTCTCCTTCTTCCTCTTCGCTTGGTGAAGCTAGTAAAACAAAAAACCAAGTAACTGAGAAGAAGAAGAAAGGGAAGGAGAAGAAGAAGAAGAAGCCAACGACAAAAGGGGGCAACCAAGCATCGTCTAGCAAAAATCCACACATTGCACCATCCAAACCTAAATCTCCATGTGTCATTTGCAAAAGGGACCACTATCATCAAGATTGTCCTTGCATCCCACGGATCTTAAGGGACTAGTCTCCCTGCTTGCACAATCCGGTGTCGTCAACCTCTGATGATCATGTTGAGAGTACATCGTCAACTAGTAAAAACAAAGTCAATGGACAGAAAAGAAGATCTAAATTTTCTTGCAAACTATGTGAAGATGATCATGCCCTCCACCGTTGTCCCTTCATGGATGAAGCTAAAAGAGTTTTGGATAACCATCCTACATCACCGCAGTGACTTCCTCCTAGATACAAGAAACTCTTGCCATGTCCATCACTAGTTGAAAATCCGATTCACACACCTTTGTTGTCGGCCAAAGCACCTATCATTGAAGATAAACCCTCTGAGTCCACATCGGACCAAAGTCAACAGGTCAAGATGGCAGTCGGCCCCATCTTGTTTTCAGAGTATCAACCTTCAGATGATACCGTCACCAAAGAGAATGACAATGATACCATGCAAATTCTTTTCATAAACACAGACTCCGATGAACATGGAGGCAATCTACCCGTTCCTTTACTGTAGGAAGGAAATTTGTCAGAGATTTATCCGGCCGTTTATTTGGTCCCACCTCCAAGCAACCTAGTCGTTTCCTTCGATTGGAATCTGCTAGGCAGACCACGTCTACCATCTAATGTACCATTCCAAATCATAGTACAAGCTTACAAAATGATCATGGTTGGTGCTATCATAGATGAAGGGGCTTCTGTGAGTATCCTTTCCTCAAAAAAAAATTAATAAAAAAGTTTGATGATATAAAATTTATATTATTTTTTATTTAAAATTATATTTTTACAAGGTAAGAAAATTTATTATAATTTTGTTGTTAAACTAGTAGTTTCAATAATTATTTTTTGTTGTTATTTACAAATATAGGTTAATTCATCACTATAATTTAAAGAAAACCACACCACTTAAAATATCTCATTAAAATTTTCACTACTTTCATATAAAACTAAAAAACACATCCAACTTATCATATTTAATTAAAAATAATAATCAATTTAAATAAATCCAAACTTGAACAAATATCCATCGATTAATCACATTTTTCAACATGTTAGTCACATTACAACAACCTATCCTGCAAAAGTTATGAACGAAAATAAAAGAAACATAATAAATGAAATATTAATTATTTAATATTAATAACTAAATTTGATTTGTATGTTTCATATTGTTGTTTTTTTAATGTTTTCCTTTGCTTGTATTTTTTATCCTTGCTGATGGCAGCAGGGTATATTATCCCTGCCGGCCTCTGGCGGGGTATAAAGTATTCGTTTATGGGTTGAACATCCAATTAATCTATTGTTAATGGAAAATCAAACAAATAATTTATAAAGTTTATATGGTAAAACAAATACAATTTATTTTCAAAATTTGTTTAATTTTATTTATTTAAAAGTTGATTGGTTAAAATACTTCAATGCTTATTATGAAATCAGTGCAATCTTGCAATTTAAGTATTACCATTACTATTTGCATTGTGTCATGTTTATTTGGATTGAAGGGCTAAAATTTTATAGAAATTATTATATTTATAGTTATGTTTAATTGTGAGGGTTAAATTTATACAGGAGAAAATTGTAAGTTGTACATCAGAAGGATTTTGTAGAATCAATGCGTAATTTCTCTATTTATTGGATGGCTTTTTTTTGAGATATTTGACTAATCGTTTTATAACCATTTTCTCAATGATTTAAGGGGAACACTGTACGTTGTGCTCCAAAGGGATTTGGCCAAATCAATAAGTAATTTCACCACTTTTTCGAAGTTCAACGATAAATTTCCGTGACTTTTTATCATCTTTTCAAATACTGATACTCAAAATTCCATAAAATCGAATTTTCAAGTATCTCTGCATTGCGACGATGGCTCGCGATATTCATGCCAAAGTGGAACACTCCTATAGCATAATTTGAGGATCTTTTAATAGTTTCAAAAGTGCAATCAAGGTTTCTATGAAGACTTTATAGTTCTTATATCCTTTCCGAGAAATGTGAAGATTCTAACATTGGCAGCTTTCCATTGTATTCAGGGCATTAGACACGCTTTTCAAAATTCGACCATTCAAATTTATTCTCATGATTAGAGCACCATAGCCAGACCAAAATGCATTTATCAAAAAAATTTAGTGAAATCAAATGAGTTTCACATTAATATAATAATACACATTGCCTCTAATGAGACGGTGAAATGTGGTAACATACATATAAATTTTGGTGGCTGATTTTTACTTTATTTTTAGGTTCATTATAATATCATTATTTGATTTTATTTAATATAGATTAAATAAATAAAATTCATAATTAAGATAAAGATATTTTATAATATACAAAATTTATAACATAAGGTGATGTTTCACAATTAGTGGTTTATGAAAATATTAATAAAAAGATAATTTATTTTAGACTTTTTAAAATTTATTTATTTTAGGGATTTTAATTTTAACTTCAACTAAATTTGATTTCATCCATGAAATATTTCTAAGTCTAGATTTTGATTTCAAGTTATACATACTATAAGTTCGATATCATTAGCAATATTGTATTGTATTACTTTTTATTCTAATTTAACTATATTTAAAGTAAGATAGAATATGTACAATGTAACCCTTGTTCAAATGTGGAAGTTAATTCATACCTTTCAAAGTTCAATAGTTAAACTAAGCGACATGGAATACTAGCTATGCAGCGTTATTTATCTCATTTTTATAAAATTAAAAAGTTAAGATTATAAATTTTTTTATATTATAATTCATTTGATGGAAAAAAATATTTTATTATTTGAAATAAATAAATAACAAGAGCCATGAGGTGGCATGTCACTATTTATTTGCATACATGGGTTTTCTACACAACATATTCTAGGTCAGGAAAGAGCTGAAGCTGCTTCTATGAACCACTACAACAAAAATGAATTATTATCGTGGTGTCGGGTGTCGACACTCTCCCCAAGAGCTTTGGCAGTAGCAAGACTTAAACCAGAGGATGCACCTATTACAATTACATTGCCATTTATATCTATTTTTTTTTCTTGTTATAGCTTCCTTTGTTTCCACTAATGTGGCCACAATCTATGTCATTATTCTAAGAACTTTACTATTTCTGCTGATTACTTTATGCAAAGAAGAAAACAAGTGAATATGTTCAAATGATGTAGTTTTATTCTCCAATAGAAAACAACAATATTATTATGCAAGCATTAAAACTATTTCATAAAAGAAAGGACTGAGCCAACAATTAGCCTCAACAGAGGTTATTGGAAGTAGGAACTTCACACTTGAACAACATTTATGCTCTTATCTATACACACACAAAATATTCAGAAAGGGAAGAGGAATAGAGAAGTGAAGGAACTTTTTAGTTTAGAGCTCACTATGCATTTTCCTTAGTAATAGGTATATTTGGATGACCCAAAATATGTGACAGAATCCATTGAATTCCTTATTTACATGTTCAATAAGTGAGACATCATTTTGATGTCAACTGCTTCAGAAATAACTCAGACCATCTGCCTCTAGACGAGCCTCTAATCATTTTTATGTCAATTGCTTCAAATATAAACAACACCCCCTTTTCCTCCTAATGGGCCTCAACACTAGTCATACGTTGCAAATACATATGTACTAGTGTTATAATATTATCCATGGGATTTCACATTTAATGTGTAGCACACTTTAAAGAGTGCGAGTGCAGTAGTGAACCTGATTTAAAAATATACAATCAGTCATTATTGGGCTTGTGCAAATTTATTTCATAATTTGAAAACATCCTTCTTTGTCAAAAAAATTGTAAATATCTCATGGTTGTTAGACACTTTTACAGATTCTGTCTGAAATATTCCATGACATGTTGTGTAAAATTATCCTTGTTAATATTCTATAGCTTTGCAAATACTAATCATTGTGTGGAAGAGTTTGGATATTCCCATTACGAGAGGGTATGTTTTGTCTTCAATATTTTAGCTTTCAAAAATTTGGTGTCTCAAGTTGGGTAAGATGGAAGCAAGGCCATATTACACTAACACTAGAATGTAAACACTTTAATTTAGGCTAGAAAAGGGTAAGTGCGGTGTTGTAAGGGACAAATATTAAACTAGAAAACAGGTTCATTATTATAATGCAAATTATCCATGCATGTCCTCTTGTATAGATATTAAATTTCTACTTAGGATAGAAATAATGACTGATATCATTGACTATGTGCAATCTTAGGCAAAGAAAAAAATTTCGAAATGTAAAACTGTCAGGTTTGGATAAGTGGTGATTTGAAAATACTAAAGAAATCCTAATTCTAGCATCCTCTTCATTCACCCTTCCTATCATGTTCTGTTAGCCTGAACATTTCTGGATCAAATCAAGCTATGTTCTGTTAAATATAGTGTAACTTCGTTAACACGGTGCTACATGTTTGGGATGATTCCTTCTGACACCTTGTGATACCACCTTTATTATTATGAAGATATCAAGGTATGTATTCCAAAGAGATCCTAATCAATAACCAATGTATAATCATGAAGATAGGGTAAAAATGGGTAACCATAGATGAATCAACCAAGTCATACCATTTCAAAAATCTTACTTGTAAATTGTTGTCCTAACAACGCTCTGATAAACTAAGAACTTCATGGTGGAGGATCTAATTAAAAGGACCCCGGATGAAAAATTAGAGCGCCTACATGGAAAGAAGATGGCATTAATACCTGATCATGAAACAATAAACATTTTTAAGAATTGCTAACTATTGGTTTTCAAATTTGAAACTTTCTTACTAAATATACATTCTAATGAAGATGTCCTACATAAGTGCAAGTGGCAATATTATAGCTATCAAGAAAGTTTAGTTTTTTCACTGGATATCAAAGACTTACAAAATCTCATCAAAGCATTCTTGACAATATTCATTATGATTTGGACATGGAATTAGAAATATATCAAATAATATTGTTGGAATGAATATAATTAGAAAAATAAAATAGGTTAAGACACATTTGAATGAGATAATGGTAGCAAGAATCAAAATGTAAGAGAAAAAGATGACTCAATTAGCAACATTACATTGCACTCTTCCTGGCTCTTACTGAAGATTAGATTACATTCTGGTCACATGATGTTCCTTCTCAGAAGGAACGGGTAAGTGGAAATTTCCAGTAGGTTAAATATATCTATGATAGGGGATTGTTGGTCTTATAATAATTGCATACCATTCTATGCCTTGAGTTCTCTTGTACAATTCTACAATTAACTGGTCATGGTGTTCTTTAGTTATTATTCCATGTAGAAGGTAATTTGGAACTTTTTAAAATTCTGAATAATAGAAGACAAATCATGTGTATCTACTTTCAAACAAAACTAGGGAAAATGCTATTAAGAAGATACAGGACTTCTAAAAAAACTTTGAATTGTGAAAAATAATAATACAAAATATTGTAAAATCTATGCTACAATAGTGTTTTCACCACATGAGGAAGGACATATCACTCTTAGAATATTGTATTTCCAGTATCCATGTCCATATGCTCTCTCATTCTCAATGAATGTGCAAATGTTACAATGAATTACAAAAATACTAGTTAAACCCTTTTACATTTGCAATTTAGCAGACAATGATAGTAGGTTATAGGGAATTTACTTGGAGAAATTCATTAAGTCACATAAATAGTGACCATTTTGTTGATGGTGATGGACCTGCCAACATTCAGGGGATCTCCCCGGTATGAAGTCCCAACTAGACCTCACATTGTTTGGTGTAGGAGTCCCATCCAATACAATGGCTCGATTGCCATTACCTTAGAGATTTCCCTTAACTCTTATTGTTCAGCACATGAGAGTGTTATGCTTGTAACTTCAAGAAAGCGAGGTGAGTGTTCCTGGTGAGTGTGCAATGTAACTCAGTGTCTGCATTCTCTTACTATCAAAGAGGGCAGTTAAGTGAGCCCCTTAATGAGAGGGAATAGTCCCAACCCAGGAAGAAACACATGAGAATAACAACAAGGGTCTGACTGGCATCCAGCGGAATAGTCCATAGAGGATGCGGTAGTCGTGAAAACCAAAGTTCAAGAGAAAACACATACACCGTCCAACGGAGTAGTCCACACAGTGGTGACATCATTAAAACCAAGAAAACATAAAGATGGTATGTATAATGTCCAACGGAGTAGTCCACATGGATGGGACAACAAAGATAAACAATACAACACATCTTCAACATTGTAAGTACTAAAATAACCGAAGGAGTTCAACTATCCTAGTACAAGTTAAGAAAACAAGCATTACAAATGTTTAAAGATTAATCTTACAAACGGATACAAAGCATGCATGAAAACGTGTTGGCATCAGATAAGATTTTCAATTAAGAAAAAGTTCCAAGACACATTTGTACACCATACATCACTAGCCCTAGTAGTGGGACATTGGAGCCATTGCTCGCTCCTTAAAGAATAGACTACAGACTCTCAAGGCTATGTCAGAGGAGCCAAGGTGAAAATTATTTTTCTCATGCAATGAGGGGGTATGTATAGCCAAGGGGGATAATTGACCCTTGTGACTCTTCGACTTCGTTCATGAGTGTTTGACATCCTATGACTTCTCAAATTACATGAGTCTTTAACTTCATATGTGTGTCTCTTGGACTTTCACATTACATTACATTTGATTACAACAATTATGGCCCATAGTAGTTATGTGGTCAAGACAAATCATGACACAACTTGGCATGACCCTGCTGACATTTATTGGCTGACTGTGGTGTCTGTGTCGAGTTGCTGTGCTGCAGAGTGATGGTGTGCTATCAGTGTAACATGTCTTCACCTCCACATGAAAAAGTGCATGGGGTCTTTGATGGTCTTGGTATTTTCTTAATGATGCATGTGTATGTGTCCATTTTGCTTGCTGCTCGATTTGCTTTGTGCATTCGTTCAAACATGAGCAAGTCTTCTAGCATGCACTCCTTTTTAGTCTCGTTCATCGTCACACCATGTTTCATCAATATACCTATTCCTGCAATCACTCATGACGAGACGACATAAAATCCAAAAATATCCTAATATAACATGATGCATTGTTTTTCGTTTTGGTGCAGGTGACTGAGAGAGGGACAAAGCCCTGAAACTGCGCAAAGCATAGCTCAAGCCAAGATTCGAGGCTCCAGAGAACTATCGGGAAAAACTTCTTAGATGTCCCTGGGAAATAAATTTGCACAATTTGGGACAACAGTGGCAGTTGCGGGGTGAAACCCAACTTGGAGGAAGAATTGCTCAATTTGCGGAAGACCAGGTAGGGTGTCGAGGAACTGCTGGGCCAGTCTATATAATTTTCAAGGGGAGAATTGGGCAGGTCATCCAGTTGGGATCTGCGTAGTTTCTACTGAGAAGACAAAGTTGGCAACAAGATGCACTGGTAGGAAAATATTTGTAGTTTTCAAGAGGAGGATAGGATTAGGTTGCAAAAGTTGTTGGTCAAAACTATGCATTTTTGAGAGACAGTGCTAGGCAGTCAATTCTAAGCAATTTTTGGGCTGAGTGTAGAGAGGGGAAATAGGGAAGGTGACAGTCAAAATTGCACACTTTTTTTAGGAAGAATAGAGCATGCCAGCAAGGGGTCTGTGTGTCAGATCTGCGCAATATCCCGGGACAGTGTAATGACTTGAAGCAGAGGCCTGTCCCACATGTCTGTGCATTTCCTAAAGGTAGTGCAAGGTTCGCATGCTGGACAAGTTCTGTGCAATTTTGGAGATGTGTGTAGCCCTGGGTCACAGCTCAAGTTATTTTTTTTTATTGACCAAAGGGAGGCTTGAATTGTGATCTTGCAAGAAGCACATACTAAATCGGGTTCTAAGACAACTTCTGTGTTCTTCATGGCGACATTCATTTGCCTCATTTCTATAATTCCATAGTGTAGGCTTCCCGGAGGACAACTTCAAGCTCTACGTGGTTCTAGGAAATAGTGTAGGGTCACTTAGAGATGATACTGTGTAGTGCAGCTTACTCGAGGTCTAGTTGAAAGAGCGTTGACTGATCGACAGATTTTCCAGAAAAATGGCTATGTGTGGGAGCAAGTGAACTTGTTCATACATGACCTTGTGATCACACACTTAACATCACTCGATGACAAGACACCTCAAACCAACAAGAAAAACATGTGCTCAGTGATACTGTCTAAAGGTTAAGAGTGACAAGTGCGACACTTGAGATGTATCATTGAACGACCATGAAGACACTTGTGCGACAGTGCTTCCAACTTTGTGTGTGATTGCGATGAGTGTTTTCATAGCTAAGATAACCCAAACACACAAAGACATTACTATAATTGGGTTGCAAGAATGACATAGCAATCAACATGCCAAAGACAACAGTTGGTCATACAAGACAAAAGGAAGCAAGAGATGTAGAGGAAGCACATGAAATGACTTTGTGATTGTAAACATACATGTTATTGAAGATAGAATTATATGACAATGAAAAATAGTCCTTCAAGCTACACTAAGAGGTGTACTTCAAAAGATATTGTTTACTTACAATTCTTACCCTTGAGATGATATGCATCCGATGGAGTTTGCATCAGGTCCCGATCTCTTGTCATAACTCAGTTCCTTGGTCTTTCTCCTTAACTCCTTGAGAGTAATTTGGCATGTCATCTTTCCTTCTGGTCACTGAGAGATAGATCTACGTAGTTTCAATGGACATTGACTACTGCCTAGGTGATCTGTGTAGTTTTCCAGAGCATGTCTGGGTTGCCTACTCTACAGAATTTTTGGGAGCAAGGCTGTTGGCCTTCTCTGTGCAATTTTCCAGAGCAAGGTTGGCAACCTTCTCTGTGTAATTTCTGAGTGAAAGGAGGGTTGGAAAACTAGGACGATACTGCACAATTTTGAGATGCAAGACACTGTTGCTGGGTGGGGTCCTGAGAGGACACCTCTGCGTAGTTTCTAAATTCATTACAGCCTGGGCAGTTGAGAGGCAATACTACAAAGTTTATAAATGAAAGGCACTATTATGGGACGAGTCCCAAGAGGACACATCTACATAGTTTCAGGTTGCAAGACAAATTGAGCATCATAGGGAAAATACTGCGCATCTTCTTATGACAATGGGTTCCAGCTGGAGAAGGACACTAGACGAAACCACTGCATAGTTTTAGATGCCAAGGGAGGCTAGGGTCTCTGTGCATTGCGTACTCCCAGTAAGCAAGGGAAAAATCTTGAGGGATGTAAAAGCAAAGTGTGTAGTTTTCGATAGCTAGGTGAGGCTAGGTTTCTCAGGAAACTGGCTAAGTGTGAGATCAATGAAACTAGTGTAAACAATGATAGGACTTGACTATGATCACACATGAACACTTAGTGATACAACATAGACCATCGAGAATGTATAGAACATACTTTTCTTGATGCAAAAACCTTCGTGACAAGAGTGTGAAACATGTCTCTATGATAATAACAACCATACCCAAAAACATATCCCTTATAGCATAAATACATCCCCTTTGCATGACAAACAATAATCCCTATGCCTAAAGATGACAAATACTGCATGAGATGAGCATGTGAACAAATCTTAAGATCAAGGAGGGGAGTTTGAGATCCTCAACTTACCAACAAGTGACACAAGAATGACTGATCATAGGATCCAAGGTAGGCTCCAAAATTTGCATGTGAGCAAACATTTTAGAGGTTGGTTGTAGCTGCTACAATATTAGTGACACACTGGTAGAACTCTAGCTCTCTATATGGACCTTGTTTCATTAAAAGAGAGTCTAGCCCTTCCGAAAGTATTGCTCGATTCTTTATCATCATGGCATAAGCACTCACTTGGGTGAAACATATAATCCCTACCATTCTCTTGATCGGTCAGCACACATTCCAAGGCAAATCAACTAAGTTATTTTGATTGGGGTGAGGGGTATATATATGCACAAGTAATATAAATTTCAAAGTCTTAGTTTCATGTATGGTGTTGCTTCACTATTAGAAGGCCTGGACAGTACCCCGGTGGAGTCACGAGGGAACACAAGAATTGCTCCACTACCAGCAAGCCTGGTTAGTAACCCAATAGAGTTACTTGCATCACCTCTTCACGCAAGAAGCCTTTCTCCTCTTTCACCCTGTTTATGTTTTTCATTTTTCAAAGAATTGTGCATAGGCACTTATTTATTTCATAGGCAGAAGAGGGATCCTGACTTATTTAGAACAAAAGACGTTGTCCCTTCAGAGAAGTATTTATATATACCCATCACACACTTGTTAAGGTTTCCCCCCTCACCTTACTCTATTGGACTGAGCTCACAAGGGTTAACCCAAAAGAACTTATTAGAGTAGGCGGTACTAGTTAAAGTGCAAGCGTTGTGTTTTCACCAAGGCTCGCTCTAAACAAAACGTATTTTCAATGAGGGTATCATCGACTGAAGAAAAAAATCTCTTCATAAAAAGGGAGGACAAGATATAACCAAATGTTGATAGTTGTACAGGTCCTCTAATATTTTCCAGGCGTGTCTCGAGAGCCAAACAGGACTTCATGTGAGGCTAACCTATGGGTACAAACAAGAAAATAAAACAAGAAATCAAAGAGTAGAAGTAAAGTGAAAGAAAAACAATTAAGAAAAAAAAGCAAGTAAGAAATCCAAACCAATTAAGCAAGCACACAAAAATGAAAACAAAGCAAAATAAGAAATAAAACACTAATCCTAATCATAAACTAAACACTACATGGGCATACTCAAGTAAAGTGATATTTCTAATGCATCCACTAGTGCATTGGTTGACCCATGTTGGTGAAGGCATGGTAAAGAAGAAATATAAACATGTAAACCATAAAACAAGAAAGATACAATAGTGAAGACCAACACACTCTGAGTTCAAAAGCATCCACAGAAAAGGAAAGAGTAAAAGTGCATGATAAGCATTCTACAAACATATCATGGTGATGGGACACACTACATGTAGACGATAACATGCAGACTCCTTGGACTATGACAAATGAGAAAACATGAGAAAGAAAGACAGCTTGTGTTTCACAGCTCTGATACCATGTAGAAAATCTGTGATAAGTTAACCCGATAATGCAATATACTTCAAGGCTGGCCAATGGCTTTCTATGGCAGGTGCAAATCGAAATCATATCATACTTCAAGGTTGGCCAATGGCGTTCTATTGCTTGAGACTCAAGTATGCCTTGGAAGGTAGCTCAAATTACATAGCATGGAAAGATAGAACATAGGATGTATTAGAAGACAATGGCTTGAAGGAATTCATTGATCAAGAAATCACAAAGCCAACTTCAACTAATGCACAAGAGTTGGCTGAGTGGAAGAAGTGTGTGGTGAAGGCAAGACGGATCATCCTTGAGGGAGTTCGAGACAATATTGTCTCAATTCTCCATGAGAAGGATACTCCATTTTCAATATGGAAGACATTGAAGGACCTCTACCAGAACAGTAGCAACTAGAGGAAATTGGCACTCAAGGATAAGATTGAAAGAATCAAGATGGAGAAGGGCAATACTATTTCCACATATCTGAACATGCTCACCACCTGCAAAGATGAGCTTGGCATGTGGGGATAACTACTACTGATGATGATATGGTGAGCCCTGCTCTCCTTGGCCCTCCAAAGAGTTTGAATAGCTACCAGGATTTTCTGAATGGAAGGGAGAAACTACTAGATGGGGAATGACTATGGTCGGATCTTATGTAGGAGGAGATCATGAGGAGCACACGAGATGGTTCTTCATCCAAGAATGATGATGAAGAAAATTTGGCCTTAACAAGTAAGGTAAGGAAAGGAAAGGGTGTTATAGCTCCAAATCTCACTCTTAAGGTTTGTGATGCTGCACTCATGGCCCAGGGCAACCCCTCCTTCCAGACCTGGTCCAAAATTTAAAAAACGGTGTTTTATTCCCTATACACGACATTTCCTTGAGCTAAACGCGTGTGTACACAGGTTTGTGTATACCCAACCCATGTATATGTCTTAAAACACTTAAAAAAATTAAATCTCCTTAATTTCGGGTGGAGATCGCAGGTTTTACCTGCTAATCACCTGTTAGTGCCTGTGGCCCAACTATTCCCAACGAATTCCCAACTAAAAAACTACTTTGGGAGAAGTATAAAAAGGCTTCAATGGGAAGGCCTAAGGGAGGAGAGAAGAGAGAGAAAGGTTACTATGCTGAGATTTCCTTGACCAGGTCTGAAGATCCTAGTGCCTCCTGCACTTCCCCCATTTACAGGAAATTCTTGTTTCCTTGTGTGATGATGTCTATCTACTACTTGTGATATCATGGAGTAAGTCATGGAAGGAGTTTGTTAAAGGCTTGAGATTGGACAAATCCGAATGATGGTTTCACTTGGAGCTTGCAGAAGGACGAATTAGGTGAAATTATTCCTTTCTGTACTTTATTTGTCTATAATAAAAGAAACACTTGTCTTTGTTCTTGATATAAATCTTCTTCATGTTTATGATATCCATGTTATGATTCATATGTGAATGGTTTTTTAATTTCATAACTAACTACCTTTCAATATACTATTAAGATGATTTCTTTATGATGTTTAGTCCATATATTGTTGTACTTTCTTGAATTGATTGTTTTGTAGGTCGAAGGAGCAAAAGGAACTCCAAGAGGGTTTGGACCCTGGAAAGATCTTCTCAAACGTAGGACCCCCAGGTACACACCTTATCGTATAGTTTGCTTATCTTAGCATTATGGTTGTATGGAATGTGTGCTTCTATATATAGACAACCTCTGATCTGCTATAGTTTCAACCCAAAGACCCTAGGGGAATTTGTCCCTTAATAGAATTGGCGACTCCACTGGGGAAAACAATATTGTTGTTCCTAGTTTGGGTTTATTCAAGCCAATTAGGGCTTAGCTGTTTGTTTGCTTGTTGTTGCTGTGTAGTCTGTTCCTATAGGAACTTGAATTGTAAGTTTGATCAATTTCTTCAGACTGTGTTTTGTTTTTTCTTGAAATCTTTTATATACGATATTTTTCTTGTTTACAAAAGCGTATATACGCATGTTTCCTTAAGTAAACCCGCATATACGTAGGTTTCCTTAGGCTCAGTCGCATATACACGCATCTGTACATCAATACAGTCGCGTATATCTTGTAATTTTCAAGATTTTTCAAATCTTTTTGTTTCTGAAGGTTTGTCTGTTGGTTTGATTTAGTCCTGAACAGTTACTTTTCTGTGTCAGTTTTTAGTTTTACAGCAAGTATCTGATTTCAAATTCTCTCTGATTTTGGAAAGTGTTGGTCTTATTGGTTTTATTGCAAGCGTCATTGTTTTGTTAAGCACACAAGATTTCTTGTTAGGAGTCTTGGCTGCTCTGTTTTGCCAGAGCAGAAAGGCTGATCTCAGTCTTTGTGTCAAATCTTGTTTTGGTGACCTTTTGTGTTTGCTTGTTAAAACTACATTTTTGTGACCATCTACTTTTCTTGCTTTCGAAAGTTGTTGATTGACACTTTCTTGAAAATTGTCTTTTTGATCTTTTGGTCTTTGTTGCCAAACCTCTCATTGCTGCTTTTGATTGTTAAAAGCATCTCAAAACACATCTTTGTTGTTGAGTTTTCATCCATTTTGTGTTGTCAGCTTGCAAAGTGTTTGGTGCCGATTTTTCAATCATAAAGTTTCAGTCTTGTTGAGAGCACTTTTGAAAAGACGTTTTTGCTTTTGCTTTTGAAGAAAACTTTTTGAAAAACTTGGTTTTGCTTTCTTGAGCTTTGTTTTGATTTAGTTTCTTTTAGTGAATGAAAGTGCATTTTTGTTTGTCTTGAAACATGTTTTTAGTGTTTAAACAAAATGAACGATTAGCAACTCATATTCTATCTAAACATTTTAAGTGGCAAATTAGAAATTGATAAACAAGTAACTTTAGAAAAATGAAAACAAGTGCATTTGCATGTAGTTTGGTTTTTATTAATTTCTTTTACATCAAAACACCACTAGTTTCACTTCTGTCTATCCCTTGACTTAAAGAACAACCCATTTAAAAACAAGCGCTAATTAAAATATACTAGAACTTTTTATAATTGTCAAGTTAGACACACCAACAAGTTTTAGGATATTTTAGGGCCTTGGATTACGCAAGTGGAGAGATAACTCTCCAAGGCCATTTAAACTGTCAAACATAGGAGTCTGAATAGTGAGTGAAAATCCAATAGTGTTAGGGAGACCAGGAAAGCTCCAGATCTGGGAGTTAAGCACAAGGTTTTTTGAAGACATGGAAGAGATATACCCCCTCTCCTACTTGTCAGATCTAACCTCAAGACTATTCCACCTGGATTTTGATACGAGTTGGTAATCGTAGTTGCTACTCCTAGGGATCTACACAGGTGGCTGCGGAGGGGAATCCTGTGGCACCTGAGGTCGATGTTGTATCACTCTTAACAGTACTACTGGAGGGCACCCTTGCGAAGCTTGGGAGCTTGCATCGGTGCAGGATGTTGTTAGGAGGTCAGCGTAACTTCCTCTGTTACCTTCACTGATAGGACTGGGCCGTCATTATCCCAGACTATTTTGGGAAGGCCCCTTACTTCACTTTCTTATATTTTGGTGTCCAGTCCTCATCACCCGGAGCAGAAATACTCGAAAGTTGTTTGACTGGCTGATATCTTTTAGGGACTTTTTAGTGTGTGTTATGTGCTCCTAGTTGGCCTAGCTTTCAATTTTTTGAGTTTTTAGCTAGATCTTAATAAAAAATTCAAAGTGGTTGACCGATCACCTAGACGATCTCGAAGACTTTGTGGTCTTTCACCACCAAGTTTAGAGCCTTCTCCTAGAAGGCACAGAGGTAATACTACCGGTGGGTTTCGTCCCATGGCAGCTGATGCATTGGGGATTGATCCTCCTCTCGGGGGAATTAGTGTTCAAAATAGGCCTGGTACTTCCACAGAACAAGAGAGGAACACTCCAGTTCTTTCTCAAGTTCTCTTTCAGATGGAAGATAACATAAAAGTAGAAGAATTTCAAGAGTCGTTAGCAGCTTCGAATTCTCCCTTACCTTCTAGCTATCCAGAAGTATTACGATATGTTGGGACTCCGACGCATAGACCGTCAAGACCAAGTCACACTACAAACTTACCATCGATGACCACTACTGGAAGCATGGCTTCTACTACAAGTTCTACAACTATGCAGACTCCAACATCAGTACAAGGAGGAAGAACCATTTCCATCCCCTCTGCATCTTTATTTGAGTCTTTTGCTAGCACATATTTTGTTGGTTCTACCTCCATTCCTTCTATAAGTGGAAATTCCCAAGCCAATGCTTTTAGTACTGGATTATTCCCATTTGGCACCCATTCACAGGGTATTCCATCAGTTTCGTTTAGTGCCTCCACATCCATGATGGGTGGATCAGCTTCATTCCAGGGTTTTCCTTTCAGAAGTGGTCATATACCACATTCCAACCTGACAGTAGGATCTATGCCTTTTTCTACTACAGGACAAAGAAGCAATCCTTTCAAAGGTTGGACTAACCCTGCGGTTAGTGGCATGTGAACTGGGAATCCATTTTTTGGCCAACAAGGGAATGGGTTGTACTCCACAATTAGTTCATTTCGAAGTATTCCTCCCTTAGCTACTGCTTGGAATCCTTATCAGGGGTTATCTACTCCTTATAATCCTTTAGGAGGAAGCTTCGCTGGTTATAGAGGTTTTGCAGCCAGAGTTAATCAAACTCCAAGTTTTGCTGGATCACAAGGCTTGCACTTTGGTTCTGCTGGATACTTTGGGTAGCCTGGTGCCTTTCAAAATCTAGGCCAATCTTTTCAGAACTTTGGGAGCTCCGCCCAGTCAGGGTGGAACCCCCAAGGTCCTCCTAGGTTCCCTTTTCTGGCAACTTTGAACTTGCTAGATCTCATGAAATTAACAAATGATCTAATCAAATAAAACTCGGCTTGGCCTCCGGTCCCAACCAAACTCCCTTCGGACATTCCAAAATTTGAAGGGAAGGGCGGTGAAGACCCAGGCGACCATGTAACTACATTCCATTTGTGGTGCTCATCAAACTCCCTTATTGATGACTCGATTAGTTTGAGACTTTTTCAACGCACGTTGACTGGTAATGCAGCCAAGTGGTATATAGAGTTTCCAGGGGGTAGCTTTACATCTTTCACTAACTTAGCTAATATTTTCTTAAATCATTTCGAGTTGCCCGTCTGATATGATGCCAGAACGAAACTTCTGGGCAATTTCTGTCAGGACACGACAACTCACATTTCTGACCATATTCAAGAATGGAGACGGAGAAAGAGGCTCATTAAAGATAAAATCCCTCTGGAATACCGTCTCAAATGGTTTTTGAAATCTTTACAACCTAAAATCTCTAAGGATGTCTCCATGTCCGGAGTCTATTCTGAGGAGCAAGCTATTTTTAGGGCCCAACAATTAGAATTAATTTATTCTCAATCTAGGGTCCTACAAAAAATATTGCCAGATGCTCCTGGGTCTAAGGTTGATATAGCCAAGTCGAAGCCAAGTCCCCATGCAGATGGTATCGTTGGATCAGTAGACACAAATGCGGTGAACGTGTTGAGCCAATTGCAATAGTTGTATTTGCAAACTGCTCCTAACGACCAAGTCACATTGTCTAACCCTTCGTCTTCCCAACCCTCTTCAGTCAATGCCGTCCAATCTACCAACCCCAAAGGAAATCAAAATTCCAATGGGAAGAAGAAAGGAGGAGGTAAGAAAAAGAGTCAAGATGGGAAGATTGATGCAAATAATCCTGGCAATAATGCTAGTGGTGGTAGAAATGAGTCTAAAAAGAAAGTCAAGTTTCCATGCAAGTTATGCGATGGAGACCATTTAACCCATCTTTACCCCAAGATTGAAGATGCTCAGCGCTTGTTATGGCAGCAAGGGACTTCTAGTTCTCAAGCTATGTTAACCAACCTTTTTCCCCAAGGGTAGCAACTTCTTGCTGGTGCGAGTTCAAACCTTGGTACCTCCGCAGGGGGCAACCAGGAAGGGGAAAAGTCATCAAATGTTTTTATGATGGGTTCCAATGTCCATGTGGCCACTCGGTCACATGATTACAGTGAGGATGAAACTTCCAAGAACAAAACTACTCCCGGAAATACCGACCTTCATATTGAGCGACCCCCTATCGGGACTATACCACGGATATCGAAAGGTTCCGCTAAATGCGCGACTATTAATCCTAATGCTAGGGCTGCCCTGAACTACTCCATCATTGAGGATCTAGCTTAGAGTCCATGGGCCATGTCCACTTTAGAGGTTCTCCAATCGTGTCGAGCTCAACGAAGTGCTTTACTTTCGGCAATTAGGGCAGTTGATCCAACTAACTCTTTAGTGCTCACTTTCGACATGTTAAATGTCAAAAAGCGACTTCCTCATCATATGGCTTTCCAAATAAAGTCTACATGCCAGAAAATTAACAATTTTTGTACCGTTATTGATGAAGGATCTTCCACATGCGTCATGTCGATGTCATGCTGGAAGGCTATTAGATCACCTTCAGTTGTTCTTTCACCTACTGTCCTGACTGCATTTGATGGGCATTCTCATAAGCCACACGGGATTATCCCAACCTTTCCCATAAGTGTTAGGGGGAAGGTTGTCGATATTGAAGTAGAAGTCATTGATGCTAACCTAGACTACAATCTCCTCTTAGGAAGGAATTGGGTATACAAAATGGATGTCGTTGTTTCGACTCTGTTTCGTGTCATTTTCTTTCCTCATGAAGGGAAAATCGTTAAGGTTGATCAATTCGATTATTTTCCAGCCGATCCTCAAGCAATCTCTGACTCTACTATTCCTTTAGTGGATAACCCTCATCTGCCTACTGAGAATCTAGGAGTTGGGATGTATTCCTCATTGATGGGTACCTTTGATTTTCCCTCTCCTATCGCTAGAATCAATTTTGTTTCATCATCCAAGGAGTCTCCTCGAAAAGGGTTCTTCTGAACTCATTATTTTTCGGACCCTTGGACCTTGCCTTCACCTACAACCACATTAGTTGAAGGACAATTTAATGGAATGGCATTCCCTATGTCTGCAGCTGAGCTTAGATATCAGTCTATCGTTAACTCTGCAGACGACCACTCTACTCCCTTTTTGAAGAGGAGCTAGATGGTGATGTGTCCTCGGCCTAGACCCTTGATTCTACCTCCACCCTGGACTGCTTAGATATGGTTTTACCTTCTGAAGAAGCAATCCTAGAAGCAATGATGGGTATAGATTGACCTTGGGAAGACTTACACCATCATTCATATTTTCTTCCTCCATTGCAGGAAGTAGAATCTAGGTTCTCCAAGCTCTTTACTAGTGATGTTTGTACGATATCAAATCCTTTGGCTCCAACACACTTTCGTGCCGAAGGTAATATGTCGGTGATTTCAAAAACGATATCCATAAACATCTCTAGGGACCCTAATGTGATCGAGAATATCTTCATCGGAATCGAATGTTCCCCTGAAGAAATTCAAGTTTACACCAACCTTTTCAAGGAATTTCGAGATGTATTTGCTTGGTCTTATGAAGAAATGCCTAGCATTGATCCATCTATAGTTCAACATGAGATCAAGATATATGAAAACACCAAACCGGTTCATCAAAGGCTTCGGCCGGTTAATCCTAAGAAAGCAGCAGCCATTAAAGCTGAAATAGAGAAGCTTCTCAAGGTGGGTTTCATATACCTTATTCCTCTTACTGATTTGGTTTCAAATCTAGTCCTTGTGGATAAAAAGCAAGGAACAATCCGAGTATGCATCAACTTTAGAGACCTAAATAAGGCCTGTCGGAAAGATAATTACCCCACACCATTCACTGATCAGATTATTGACGAGTGTGCGGGTAATGAGATTTTTTCATTCATGGATGGTTTTTCCCGTTATAATCAGATCTCTATCCATCCTAAAGATCAACATAAGACAACTTTTATATGTCCCTAGGGTACCTTTGCATACAGAAAGATGCCTTTTGGTCTTAAAAATGTTGGAGCCGCTTTCCAACGGGCCATGTCATATGCTTTAAACAACATTAAACATATCATCGAAGCATACTTGGATGATCTCGCTGCTCGTTCTCGAAAGCGAACTGATCACCCTAGTCATCTTCGATTGGTTTTTTAGCGATGCCGTTTTTATAAAATCCGGTTGAATCCCAACAAGTGCATTTCCGTGGTTACATCCGGTCAGTTATTAGGGTTCATCATCTCAAATGAATGGATTCTGGTTGATCCCTTCAAGGTTGAGGCAATAATTCAGTTGCCTCCCTCGTCCTCAATTCGGGAGCTTCAACGTCTTCAAGGGAAGGCTAACTTCCTAAGATGATTTATAGCGAATTATGCCGAGATCACTAAAGGGTTTATGCATTTGCTACGCAAAGGAGTTCCATTTGTATGGGACAACTTTGCGCAACAGTCATTCGATGCTTTGAAAAAGGCATTAGTCTCTGCCCCACTTTTGAGTCCACCAGATTATGGTAGGGACTTCCTTTTATATCTCGCTGCAGCAGAATCAACCATTGGTATGGTTCTCGTTCAGGAAGACGATGCTCTCACAGAGCATGTGATTTATTATTTGAGCCGAGGCTTAATAGGTCCTGAACTTCGCTATTCTCCGGTTGAGAAGTTGGCTTTGGCAGCTGTCCATGCTGTCCAGCGGCTCCGTCATTATATCTTGCTACGCAAAACTTTTGTCTTAGCGGCGGTCAATCCATTTCAATTTGTCCTCAATAGGCGAGTGATTGGGGGCAAATATAATCGATGGATAGTCATTTTACAAGAATTTGATCTCGAGTTCTTATCCGCCAAGTCTAAGAAATCCATGGTTTTTGCTGAGCTAATTTCTGAGCTGCGTTGTGGAGAGAATACTATTTATGAGGAAAGTTTTCCCGATGAACATTTATTCCTCATCTCTTCACTCGACCCTTGGTATGGAGATATCATTGTCTATCTCCAGACTTCGAAGTTTCCCTCTACTTTCTCTAAGGATGAATGCCGGAAATTACGTCACCTAGCCAAGAACTATGTTATCATAGGTGATACATGATATCATCGAGGGGTTGATTCAATCCTTCGCTGCTGTTTAACCTTAAGGAAGCAGATTTAGTGCTCAATGATTGCGACAATGGAGCTTGTGGTGGTCATGTATCAGGGCTTCCTACAGCCCAGTCTATCTTCTGTGCCGGCTATTTTTGGCCTTTTCTCTTCAAAGATTGTGTTGAAGCGGTCAAACGCTGTCACCCCTGTCAAATCTATACTCAAAAAATGCACGCACATCCAGCTCCTCTTTTTCCTGTTGTCACAGTCGCTCCTTTTACTAAGTGGGGTATCGATTTTACAACTTGTAATCCGCCTTCAGTGGCGAATCACAAGTACATCATCGTGGTTGTAGACTATTTTACAAAGTGGGCCGAGGCCATGCCACTTATAAAAATGATAGTGAAACAGTAGCATTGTTCCTATTTAACCAGATTATCTCAAGGTTTGGTATCCCAAGAGAGATTGTCACTAACCATGGCAGTCATTTCCAGAATCAACTAATGTCCGAATTGGCTCTTAAATTGGGTTTCCGGCAGGAACATTCGTCTCCTTATTATCCTCAGGCCAATGGACAGGTCGAGGCAGTCAACAAAACTCTTAAGACGATCCTGCAATGGACAATCGAAAAAAATCGGTCCAATTGGCATCTTATGTTGTATCTGGCTCTTTGGGCATACCGAACCTCCGTAAAGACTGCTACTATTTTTACACCTTTTCAATTAGTTTATGGGATGGAATCTATCTTTCCTATCGAATGTGAAATCCCATCTCTTAAGCTAATTGTTGAGCTCCTTCCAGAGACTTCGAGTCTCGAAGAGAACCTCCTTCATTTGGAACATCTCGATGAGCAGTGTCGAGATGCCACCATGATGAATGAGGCTCATAAGAAAAGGGTTAAAACGTAGTATGATAAAGCTATCCATCCTCGAGTCTTTACTGAAGGCGGCCTTGTCTTGGTCTACGACCAAGATACAGACACCTTGGGGGCAGGGAAGTTTAAGCCTATGTGGTACAGTCCTTTCATAATTAAATGAGTTTTAGAAAAACGGTTGTATGAGTTAATCGATGTTGAAGGAAACAGGTTGGCAAAGCCCCGAAACGAACTCTACCTCAAGAAGTACTTTGCTTAAGTAACAGCTAGGCAATGGCTTCTTTGTACATTGTGTATATCTGTACATATCTCATCGAGAGTTTTTGATATCAAAAATTTTTGGTCTACTGTGGCAGGTGTTGATGGATGACTTGGTCTATTTTGGATTCACCGATGTTGCTAGTCGGCACACTCGGAACCTTGCTTCCACAGCTTGGGTACTCTACTATCCAACTAGTCGGTTGATGGTATCAAGGGGAGTATGCATTGGTCCTGCTTCAAATAATATGGCTGAGTATACTGCCGTCATTAATTTACTATCTGAGGCAATTTCTGACGGAATCGACTCGTTGGTAGTTTATCTCGATTCACAATTGATAGTGTCGCAATTGAATAACATTTATCAGGTAAGCGATCCATGTTTATATCACCAGTATTTAAAGGTGAGGTTGTTGCAAAGATCATTTACTTATATTAATTATTTGTACATTCCAAGGTCTCATAATTGGTTAGCTGATTCTATCGCTAATCAAGCATTAGACTGGCACATCAATCATTCATCACAATAAAATCAAGCATCAAAAAGTCCAACTGTATATATATATATATATATATATATATATATATATATATATATATATATATATATATATATATATATATATATATATATATATATATATATATATATATATATATATATATATCATAAAACATCTCGAGTGTACATAAGTCTGTCCAAAAAATATACAAAATTGGGACTCAAATTCCCATAATCATGTTTAGTACATCTAATGCCCTCGCTCAGCATGAGTGGCTAAGTAGGTAGCTATTGCATTGGCCACACGCCTAAAATTGCGGACCCAATCACGTGGCATGCCATCCACATGACGCTACATATCCTCAGGAAGATCCTCTACCCCCGCCATCGGTACTCCATGAGTGAGTCTCACCAAGTGCCGCTAGACTGTGTGAAGTAGTCGCTCTCGGCCCCTCGGCCGCGACGTCTGTGCCATGGAAACTCATTTGGTCATACCGGCCCAATATCTGGAACATGATCATCATATTAGTCATTTGATTCCTATCAAAAATATTTTTCAAAATTCATTATTATATTTGAAAAATAAAAAAAAATCAAAAAATCAAAAAACACTTACCAATGTCACCCCATGCTGTGGCCGGTGGTAATACTAGATCGGGATCTCCTCGGAAATCCAACCCAGCATAAGGGTAGTCATCTATGGCGATGATCTGCTGATTCCACCAGGAAAAGAAGTCATCGTCAAATGTAGTCCGTGGGACGTCCCCACCTCCTAGACGTTTCATCAGGTCATCCCACCTGCCCATGCGTGGATCCCGTGGGGTGTTGACGGAAATCGGTACCCTAGGGCGAAGTGCAGGGACCCTCTCAAAAAAGAAAGAACACAAAATAGTCCCATATCCGAAGTTTTTGGTCTGCCCTCTCTTGATGGAAATGAGCTGCCTTTTCAAGCTGTCCAAAAGAGGAGTACACCAGTCGAACACGGTGGTGAGACAGTCTACTGCCAAGCTCATGGTTAGCCATGATGCCTAGTGTAGAGAAGCTGATCTGTTCACTCTAGCTATGGTGAACAGGATTATCCTCAGCGATAGACTCTCCACATGTGTGATTGAAATTTGACTTCCAACCTTTTTTGGATGTCTTGGTCAATATATATGTATGTAGTCCTCAATCGAGAGACTTCCTCATGTCCTGCCCTTGGAATGTACTACCTCTCCCCTCCGGGAAAGGCCTATGATGAAATAAATGTCATCCACTTCTATCCTGAGTGGCATATGGTCAATCATAAATGAATCATCATCGATACTCCAGTAATCAATGAGCATCTCAAGCAAATGTGTGTTTGCTTTCATATTTGGCAGTTTGAAGAATTTTAGCAAACCACGTCCCCGTAAGGCATCCAAAGCATTGGGATCATTCATGACCTCATCATCAACTGCGGTATGCTCTCTTTCTCGCCAAGTGACCAACATCCTGAAGAAAAAATGATTTTAGACCGTTAGTTTTTTTGCTTGAAATGTTCGCGGCATATATGCGGGTCCATTTACACACAGTCGCGTGTAGGGCCTGCGTGTATGTGGGTTTCATATTTCCAACCCCCGTGTATGCCGCGGTGAATTTTTTAACAAAAAATTCAACGGTAAAACATAAATTAAAAGTTCTAAAACTAGTCACAATTGATTGCAAGACAAGTATAAGAGTTACCTGGGGATTTTGGAAGAATCTGAATGGTTGAATTTGGTGTATGGAAAAGTTGCTCCTTTTGCTCCACTTCTCTGCTCTCAAACTCAAATGGTGAAAATGGTGAGTCCAAAAACTCTTTTATAGGTTTTGAAAATGAATTTTTTTTTCAAAATTTTATTTTGTTTGGCCTAATGTAACTTTTAACTTGGGAGCTTGGAACGTCGAGAATGGTTTGATTTTCAAGACATTTTGGACGTTTTTTCGACAGTTTCGAGACAGTCCCATGACTGCTGACCCGTCATGGCAAGTATCGTTTTCTCACTGGCATATAAGATAGGGAAGCCATTTTTCCGTTGTAGTATGCATACTAGCCTCCATTTGTCGATACAGTTGCCATAGGGTTGATCCCATCATGTTATGGTTCTCAAACCATCTTCACTCGCCGATTCTTTAAATCATGACATGATGGTAGAAGCCATCCTTTACATGGGCATCGTAGTTATCACCTCACTGACATTTGTTGCCCATGCTGCTCTGATTTGAATAGGCTTGGGAGTCCTCTGTAGTCCTGCCATGACTTATACGATGAAGACTCATTGCTTCTTCGCTTTCGTTCTGGCCTTGTGCCCTAGAGGCTCATTTGTGTTGAGTTGTACTATTGCATTGCATTTTGACCATTTGCACCTTTTGGCCTTTAGTCGGCTTCACTTGGACTCGTGTTTAAGCCAACTTTTGACCATGACGATTGCAAAATCAAACTTGCATACCTTTAACTTCTGCAAATTGACACACCTTGACCTGTGGAAGGAACACACCTTTGAGTGTCATTGACCAGTTTTCACCTCCCTGCATTGAGCATAGGAATGTTCTAATCCTAGGAACTAAATCATCTGTTTCACTGACACTTGTTCTTTCCACTTACTTAGCATTCTTTTATTCTTTTTCTAGCTTAAAAGAAAAAGACAAAAAAATTATATATTCCAAAAAGAGCGGGAATCAGACAATATTTCCATTTATTATTGGCAGCTAGAGTCAGTCGTGTCGCCCTTGAACAAAGCACTCAAAACAAAGTCTCCTCCATTTGGACGGGATTTAGTTTGACTTAGGTATGCCTTAACCTTATTATTGAGTCAGTTCTCCCCTGATTGGTTATCTCTTCCAATCATATGGAGGGTTCGTTCGTGCCTCCTACATGACGAACTTATACAGAGTCATCATATGCTGCCACATAGTCACATTGAGTCATGGTTTTATTCAAGGGAAGTTAGCCTGAGTCGGCCTCTCTGCGGTGTCTCTTGACTCATTTTTCATTCGACCATCCCTAATTGTTAGTATCATGTCTATCATCACATCAGCTATATTGGTCCTTTACTCATGCCAGTTTGAGAAGGTCCCCATTGACTTCTTGCTAGCGGGTCTTGTCCTTATCGACGACGACATCTTGCTCTGAGGACAGACCTAGAGCTGCACCCTGGCCCTATTTTCATTATTGATAGGTCACCTTGTGCTCAACATCGATTAGTATCATGGATCTTTTACTGAGTGGTTTCCCTTGTGTTCAACATCAGCTTACATTATCACACATTGGGATTTGTGCAGTACCTTGGTTTCCATTTGACCCTATTGGTGGATACCTCGCCTCTGTGACAACTTTCATTATTAGTTAGTTCAGAGGGTTTCTGTCGTACGCTAGCTACATCTTGTGTAGGTTGGAAGCGTACTTCGGTCGGGTTACTACATCTTTTTTGTCTGATTCCTTCCACATTATTGGCCTACAGGTTGCACTCGTGCTAGATTGATGAAGGATGCCTTAATGCCTTCCTTCTAGTGGATATTTCCCTATCAACTCCGACTCATTGCTCTGGGGCAAAGATCTAGAGTCCACTTGGTAGTACCTTGAAGTTTGCAGTCATTAGTGGAAAATCCTTTGCTATTGACAGTGGGAAACCAACCGACATATAGGTCTTAAAACACTTTAAAAAATTAAATCTCCTTAATTTCAGGTGGAGATCGTGGGTTTTACCTGCTGATCACCTGTTAGTGCCCGTGGCCCAACTGTTCCCAACGAATTCCCAACTAAAAAACTGCTTTGGGAGAAGTATAAAAAGGCTTCAATGGGAAGGCCTAAGGGAGGAGAGAAGAGAGAGAAAGGTTACTATGCTGAGATTTCCCTAACTAGGTCTGAAGATCCTAGTGCCTCCTGCACATCCCCCATTTACAGGAAACTCTTGTTTCCTCGTGTGATGATGTCTATCTACTACTTGTGATATCATGGAGTAAGTCATGGAAGGAGTTTGTTAAAGGCTTGAGACTGGACGAATCTAGAGGACGGTTCCACTTGGAGCCTGCAGAAGGACGAATCAGGTGAAATTATTCCTTTCTGTACTTCATTTGTCTATAATAAAAGAAACACTTGTCTTTGTTCTTGATATAAATTTTCTTCATGTTTATGATATCCATGTTATCATTCATATGTGAATGGTTGTTTAATTGCATAACTAACTACCTTTCAATATAATATGAAGATGATTTCTTTATGATGTTTAGTCCATATATTGTTGTACTTTCTTGAATTGATTGTTTTGCAGGTCAAAGGAGCAAAAGGAACTCCAAGAGGGTTTGGACCCTGGAAAGATCTTCTCAAACGTAGGACCCCCAGGTATGCCCCTTATCGTATAGTTTGCTTATCTTAGCATTATGGCTATATGGAATGTGTGTTTCTCTGTATAGACAACCTCTAATTTGCTAGGGTTTCAACCCAAATACCCGAGGGGAATTTGTCCCTTAACAAAGGGGAAGGCTTCCCATTTCAAATCAGATTCTTCTCATGGAGGGAAGAAGGGTGACATTTCTAAAGTAAGATGCTTTAATTGTCACAAGATGGGACATTATGCGACTAATTGGCCATCAAATAAGTCCAAGAAGGGATCCTCGGAAGGATCAAAAGGTGAGGCATTAGCCTCTCAGTTCGAAATGGACTTTACCCTTATCACGTGCATGGTGTCATCACTGATGGGTTGTCACTGGTATCTTGACAGTGGAGCCTCATTCCGCATGACCGGTGATAAAAAGTTATTCAATGCCTTGGAGGAGAAAGACCTCAAGATGCGCATAGATATGGGTGATGACAGAAGGTATAGTGTTTCAGGAGTGGGCACGGTTGCTTTTCAAAGGGAGCATGGAGCTCCTTGAAAGATGTGATGTATGTGCCTGGACTGAAGAAGAACTTGGTATCGGTTGCGATGTTGGAGGAAAAAGGTTATGCTATTTTCTTCAGTAAAGGAAAGGTGTTCCTAAGACACATAGCCAAGCGAAAAACCAAGGGGATAGGGATTCAGTTGAAAAATATGTCTAAACTAGAGGTAGATGATTGTATAGCATTGAGTATGAAAGAAGAATTGGTGCAAAGCCAAGAGATTGGTGAGTTGTGGCACAGGCAGTTCGACCATTTGCATCATGGGGCTTTGAAGATAATGCAGCAAATATCTACAGGACTTCCCAAAGGTAAACTTGAGCAAGTTGACACATGCAAAGGTTGTACCTTAGGAAATTACACCAAGTCTTCCTTTCATGATTGAGATAGTCGAGCAGAGGCTATCTTAGAGCGAGTTCATACTGATTTGTGTGGACCATTCTCGACGGCATCCATAGAGAAGCAAAGGTATTATGTGATTTTCATTGATGACTATTCTCGTAAATGCTGGATTTATTTCATGTAGGAGAAGGACCAAACTTTCACAAAGTTTTGTGAGTTCAAAGCTTTGGTCGAGAAAGATTCAAGGAAGAAGATCAAGGCCTTGAGAAGTGACAATGTTCGAGAATATGTCTCTCAAGAGTTTAAGGACTTTTGTGTAGCGGAGGGAATTAAATGAGAGTTGACGGCACCTCATAACCCACAAGAGAATGGGGTGGCCAAGAGGAAGAACAAAACTATTTTAGGGGCAGCACGAGCAATGCTGCATGACCAAGGCCTACCACTTCACTTATGGGCTGAGGCATGCAACATAGCAATCTATTTGCAGAATAGAATCCCGCATCAAATACTTAGGGACATTAGAGGAAGATTTCTCCAGTAAGAGACCAGATGTGGGTCACTTCAGGATCTTTGGCTCATTGATATATTTCCATGTGACAAAATATGCACAGAAGAAGCTTAAGCTGACAACAAAGTTGGGGATATTTGTCGGGTACACTGATACACCTCAGAATTATTGGGTGTACTTGCCTACTAGTCAGAGGTAAGTGGTTCACAGAGATCTCAAGTTTGATGAGAAAAAGGCCATGTGAGTTTCCATTGAGAGGGATCTCCAACTACAGGCTATGGAGGAACTGTTGGTTCCTAAGGAGGAGGAGCCTCAGGCTGATGCAGAGCAACTACATGTAGAGGTTCCAGGGGTGGACACATCCACTCAAGCAGAGTCTTCCAGAGATGGACAAAAGTGCACAAGAGAAGCTAACATATTGTTGGAGGATGCGAGAGAGTATGTGGGAGCACCATCTTCTCAGCGCAGATAGACGAGCTCACCTGAGAGGTACACTGAATACATGGCTCTTGTTGGGGAATGTGTTGAGACTGAGCCATCTTCCTTTGAGGAAGTAGTGCAGCAACCAATTTGGGTTGATGCTATGGTGGAGGATTATGACTCCATAGTTCGTAACAGTGTTTGAGACGTGGTTTCGAGACTGGAGAACAAGCCAATTGTGAGTTTCCATTGACTTTACAAGGTAAAGCAAGATGTTGATGGTAGTGTTGAGAAGCATAAGGAAAGATTTGTTGTCCATGGCTTTTCACAGGTCGAGAGGATCATGTTGCTGCAGTATATTTCGACAGAGGAGCAAGATGCTGACATTTTGAGAAAGGCATTGTCAAAGTGTAAATTCGAGTTCCATAGAGATAGGATCGGGGTGGCAGATAATCCTTTTCTTGTTGAGAGGGAGTGTTGAAATATAGTAGCAAGAATATTCCAATTTAATTTTTCCATGAATTAAATTGTGAATTAAAATCAAATTTAGTATTAACAGCTACTTGGAAATAATTAATTAATTTATTTTTAAATTAATTAGTTGGAGAAATTCAAGTTAGAAGTCTTTCTGAAGTCATGTAAGAGCTATCCCTTAAATTAAGGAGATAAGATTGAGTTATATTTGAGTTGTAATTAGTTAACTGATTTTACTGAGTTAAGTCCAGTTAAATTAGTTCCAAACTATTTGAGGAACTAATAGTGAGTTAACAATCAGTTGATGCATTAATGCACTCAACTAGTGCTTCTCCAGTTAGATGAAGATTCCCTCATCAATAAATCATGCATGTCTATTCTAAGAAATACCCAGTGGGGTTTTTAGCTGAGGCTTTCCCCAAAGTATTTACATGTGTATTGTGCCATTGATTCTTCTTCTTTTAGTTATATTGTTTAGCTCGATCTTTAAGCTTCTGAAAATTGATAGTAGAAGTAGGTTATAATATTTTGCTTTGATTTATATTGCATTATCGGGTTAACCTATCACAGATTTTCTACATCCACTTCATCAACAAGTAGATTATTAGGGACCAGTGGCTTAGAAAGATTAACAATGAGTGAGCCAACATTTTGATCAAATGAAGAAGTACAAAGATTACAACAACCAAGATCAGAAAATTCAGGATGTTCATCGACATCCTCATGATCTGATGAGTCATGTAGAGGGGTTGATAAAAAACAAGGATGGTCACCCTCTGCATTTGTGTTTATGACAAATGAAAGATTGAGAGGATTTTCAAAGAAATATGTGTCCTTAAAAATGAACAATTATTGGATGATACAAATGACAAAACCTCCTTTCTCTATATAGGAGTCTAAGAGGTCACAATATAATCAAAGCCAACATAACAATAATAATATAAGGGCACAACAATAACAATAGTGGGCTTCTATGGGGCACAATAATAACAATATGGGGACAATATGGGCATAAAATTAACAATAAGGGCTACAATGACAATAGTAATGGGGGAATCACTAGTATTATAGGGACCTAACATGCCCCTCTCCTTCAAAAAAGTGTTTTCCTCAATGCTTTAGTAGTTCTGCATGCTTCTATATAAAATTTTCATCCTCCCATGTGGAATCTTCAGTAGGTAAGTTCTTCCACTTAACAAGATACTCTGAAATTGATCAATTTCGTAGCTGTCGAGTTCTTGTTTCTATGACTACTTCAAGTTCCAATACGATGTTTCCTTCCTCGTCAAGTTATGGAAATATTGTTTGAACTGGGAGCTTGTCACCAATAACCTTCTTTAAGCACGACACATGGAAAAATGGGTGCACTCTGGAAGTTGCAGGAAACTCCATAGTACCAATCTTTTGCAACACCTTGTACGGACCATAATTTGGTGATAATTTATTATCCGTCTTAGCTTGCTTGAGGGACATTTGTTTATATTGTTTTACCCGTAGAAATATCAATTCACCTATATCAAAACTTATTTCACTGCAATGTTGATCTCCCTGTTGTTTCACTCTATTCTGTGCCAAAGTTAGGTTACCCTTTAAAAGTTGGAGAACTTGTTGTTGATTCTCGATGTGAGCTTCCACTACTTAAACGTTGGAATTTTCTCTTAAATATGATGTGATGGATGGTGGGTGATATCCATAAAGTGCCATAAATGGGGTCATTTTTTCTGCAGTGTGGAAGGAAGTTTTATACCACCATTTAGCCAAAGGAAACCATTTGACCCATTGTGTTTGTTTATCAGATACAAAGAAACGAAGATATCCTTCCAAACATTTGTTTACTATCTCAGTTTTCCCATCAAATTGAGCATGATAAGATGAGTTATGAGCTAACTAAGTACCAAGAAAAGAAAATAATTCTGTCCAAAAATTTGCAGTGACAATGGGATCTCTGTCTTCCATGTAGCTTTTGAATTGTTCCCATAAATGCAGTAGAAACTGTATTGGCTTTAAATAGATGAGATAATGCACAAAACTGTGCATACTTGGTAAGTCTGTCAACTACCACCATGATGACACTCTTTCCTTTTGGATTGAGTAAACGTGTGATGAAATCCATTGAAACCTCCTCCCAATGTTGACTTGGAATGGATAAAGGTTGTAATAGACTCGGGGTCTTAATTGTTTCAACTTTATTTTGTTGGAAAACCAAACATTCTACCACAAACTTTTGAATATTAGATTTAAGGCCATCCAACAAAAATCCTTCTTAACCCTGTTGTATGTTTTAAAAAATCCCGAGTGCCCTCCTAAGGGAGAGGCATGCAATTCCATAAGAATATTTTGTTTGAGTTGGGAATTCTGACATAGGTATAAGCGATCTTTGTACCATAATGAATCATTTTCCCAGCTAAATGTATCAGATGTACTGGGATCTTGTTGTAAATTTTGAATGAGTTCCCACACTTCTTCATCATTCTTTTATTCATCCCTTGCTTTGTTTATCCAATGTGGTTAGACAATAGAAATGGCACTAATCAATGCTTCCACATCCTCATCCTTTGTTGAGAGTGCATCTACCACAACATTTTGCTTCCCTTTTCTGTATATGATTTCAAAGTCATAACCCAACATATTTGTGACCCATTTTTGTTGCTCTTTTAAAGATAATATTTGTTGTAAAAACTATTTAAGACTATCATGATATGTTTTTACCCTGTAGTGTCTTCTGATTAGGTAGGTTCGCCATTTCTTAAGTGCATGTAGTATTGCCAACATTTCCCTATCATAAATAGATTTGTGTAAATATTTTTCTTTGATTGGACGACTTTCAAAAGCAATGGGTCTTTCTTCTTGCATTAAAACAACACTAATTCCATTTCCTGAGGCATCACATTCCCTAATAAAGGTTTTTGTGAAGTCTGGCGTAGCTAAGACTAGTGATTGGCACATTTCCTCTTTAAGATGTTCAAAGACCTTCGTTGCTTCTAAAGTCCATAAAAATGCATCTTTCTTGAATAATGTTGTTAGAGGTGCTACTATTCTCCCATAATTCTTAACAAACTTGCGATAATACCCTGTCAACCCGAGAAATCCTCGCAAATGCTTTATGGATGTGGAGATTTTCCATTCTTTAATGGCTTTAATTTACTAGGGTCTGCCATAACACCTTCATGAGATACAATATGACCCAGATATTCCACCTCTCATACTCAAAAGAAAAATTTGGAGATTTTTTCATATAATTGTTTCTCCTACAATAGTTTGAACACCTTGTCAACATCTTGAACATGATCCCTCCAAGACTTGCTATAGATTAATATATCATCAAAAAATACTCACAAAATATTTCTAAGGAAGGGTTTCAAAATGGAATTCATCAAACCTTAAGACGGAGAAGGTGCATTGCTAAGGCCAAAAGGCATGACCAAAAATTCATAATGACCCTCATGAGTTCTAAATGTTGTTTTAAGAATGTCTTCAGTCATCATTCTAATTTGATTATATCCTGAATGAAGATCCAACTTGGTGAAGTAAATTGATCCATGCAATTCATCCAATAGTTCATCAATGACAGGAATGGGAAATTTATCTCTAATAGTGAGCTTATTGAGCTCCCTATAATATGGACACATGCACCATGATCCATCCTTCTTGTGCACCAATACTACTGGAGCTGAGAAATAACTTTGACTAGGTTGAATTATACCATCCTCTAGCATTTCTGCAACCATACGTTCAATTTCACTCTTTTAGGCATAGGGATATCTATAAGGCCTGATGTTTGGAGGAACACTTCCTGGAATCAAATGAATAGCATGATCATGATCACAAATAGGTGGGAGACCTTTGGGAGTATCAAATAACTTGGAATGATTGTCCAAGACTTTTTGGAGATCAAGAGAAATAGATGATTTTGATGTGGGAACCTATAATGAACATAATTATGCAATTACGCCTTGTTGTTCTTTCTTTAGAAGCTTTTTCATTCCATTAGAGTTGATTATCTTTCCTGGTTTCCCTGTGATACCTCTTAATTCAACTTCCTTTCCTTCCGAAGAAAATTTCATGAAAAGTTCTTGAAAATTAAAAGCTATTGTACCCAAGGATTATAGCCATTGGACTCCTAGTACAACATCAACACCACCCATTGGAATGGAAAGCATTGGGCTATTCAGTACATATTCTCCCATGGATAGCTTGATATTATGGCACTTTCTAGAGAAATTTATGGTTCCTCCACTTGCAACCATCACTTGACACTTCAGTGTTGTATATAGGAAGCAATCCAATTCCTTGGTTATCTTACAATGAATAAAATTATGGGTACTACACAAATCAATCAGCAATATTACCATTTTCTTCTTGCTATGTCCTTATATCTTGATAGTCTGAGGAGTGGTAATTCCAATCAATGCATTACAAGATATGGTTGAATTCATTTCTTCTTTCTCTAAGGTTCATTCCTGGTGTATATCCTCTTGTTTTAATGTTTCTTGTTCCTTTTCTTCCTCGTCTTCACAATCTACGTAAAATCATTTCTTCTATCACAACTGTAACAAAGCCCTTTTACTCATTTTTCTGCCAATTGCTGGGGTGTCAACCTTGTAGGTTGTGGAAGGCTAGGGGAAACAACACTTTCATCCTTATGGTTGCAAGTGGTAGGCTTCCTTATTTCCATAATTTTTCTTTCCATTTTTCTTGCCAACCTGAATTCCTTCTCCAATGAGTCAGGTTCCTAAAGGCGAACCTCATGTTGGATGTTATCCTTTCAAGTCCCTATGAACACATCAATCCTATGCTCCTCTAGAATATCTTTTACCCTTATATTCAATTTTTGGAATTCCTCAGTGTGCTCCATCATTGAACCCTTTTGATTGAGGTTTATCAATTGGCTAAAAAAAATTTTCTTTTTGTATCCTCATAATATGCTATCATTTCTTCCATAAAAATTTCCCAAGTGACAATTTGATTATGAGAGCAAAGCCATCGATACCATACGAATTGATTTGGTTCCAAATATAAAGTTGCAATGCGTATCTTTTGTCTGTTTTTTACATTATGGAAATCAAAATATTGCTCCATCTGTAATATCCATGTTACGAGATCCTTGCCATCAAAATTCCTCATATCGATCTCTAGAACATGGTGGGTCTTCAATCCAACATTAGAGTCTATGAAATCATGATTAACATTTCTTTTTTTCTCATCATTAGTTTTCTTTACTACCCTTTCACCATTAGTAAGAAATTCTTGTAGCAACTTAGTCAAATCTATCTTCAAATCTTCCATCTTAGTGTTCGTGCCATTCATCTTAGCTTCCATGCCATCCATCTTAGCTTCCACGCCATCCATCTTAACTTGCACACCATTCATATTAGCTTCCACGCCATTCATCTTAGCTTCCACGCCTTTCTTTAAACCATCAATCTTAGCTTATGTTACCTTTTGTGAGAGTGAAATTTGTTGCACTTGGTCTCGTAATTTTGATATATCATGTTGCATTTCTTCCTCTTCTTCATGAGTCATGCTAGAGCTTTCAGGTTGCTTACTAGGTGTTTCCATTTTCTTTCTTCGGGGCATCAATTAATGATAATTATGCTTCACTATGCCCTTTGAACTTCAACCTAATTTTTCAACCCAAACATATGCAAAAGTTTAAAAAGACTACACACAATTTTTTTCTTTGTAGAAGCTCATATTGAATATATTCTATCTCTGTAATTGTGGATCTCCAAGGGCTGAAATTTCTTCCTACGGTAACCCTTTGAGTGCTCTTTCGAATGTCATTAGTCTGATCAAAATTGGATTCTCCAAGAAAGAGTTATTCCCCATCTCCCAAGATGACCTGATTATATATTTTTTCAGTAGAGTGAACTTGTATGACGTGCCACGTGTGACTGTTTTGTTCTTCGGATCTGAAAAAGATACACAGAAAACTACAGTCCATTTGCTTTTTATAGCTTCTTACGAAATTTAAATTTGATGCTTAGAGAGAAAGTTATGACAATTTTCCCAAGGTCACATGTTTGGAATATATTTTGGGAGTCTGCAAAAACCATAAATTCCATAGATCATATCTCCAAAAATATAGTGAGACAATATTTGAAATTCAAACCCGCGGTTCAGAACGATTTTAGCTCAAATGGGTTTTTTTTAGCTTCTAAAACATTGAAGAAAAATGTTATAGTGAACATTCCACGATGACCTGTCTAGAGAAGCGAAACCCTAGAATCCAAAGCTCTGATACCAAATTTTATGAAACTAGCTCACAAAAAGATAGAAAGGAAAGATAAACATCTTAGAAATCAGCCTCTTCGAGGGGGAAACCTCCTTTACATTACACAAATGAACAATTATTTGATGATACAAATGAAAAAACCTCCTTTCTATATATAGGAGTCTAAGGGGTCACAATATAATCAAAGCCAACATAACAATTTAATAATATAAGGGCACAACAATAACAATAGTGGGATTCTATGGGGACAATAGGGAAACAAAAAAAAATAAGGGCTACAATGACAATAGTAATGGGGGAATCACTAGTATTATAGGGACCTAACAAAATAAAAAATTGTAGAATCACAAGGGATGTCAGGATAGAGCAGTTAAGGCACAAATAGAAGGATTTCATCCTTCACCGTGGGTTCTTCTTCAAATTCCCACACACACTCATCAGGAATGACAGTGCAGGTTGGATGAGAACACCACCTCCATCAACAACTTGATTCTTGTGAACAACAATCGTGGAGTCCGAAATAGGAGAACACAACACAGTACAATCCGAAGGATTAACAAAATGTGAGGATGAAGGTTGAGGAAACAAGTCCATGTGACAACCAACAATCTCGCAAGCCAAATCTAAGCATAAATCAAGAGCAAGTGGGGTGGGAGGATGTGACAGTTCAATATATGTGTGTGCACCTTCCCCCACCTCGCACTGTGGGGATAGAGCTGTTTGATGAGATGACGAAGGACAATCACTTGTGACAATGACCTTTTACATCTTGGATTTGGAAGCTCTAACACTGAGGTATGTCGAGAGGGGTTTGATTGATTCTAAGATTTTCAGATTTCGGATATGTGAAGAAGATACTCAAGTCTTCCACTGAGAAATTCCCAATCAATTTCATCTTCAAGAAATCGAAATGAAAGATTAAGAAAGTTTATGTGCAATTGTTCAACAGATTCATCAGGTGCTTGATTGTCAAAATGATTGAAAGAATCGGCTAACTCCCTAACAAAGTGACCAAATGAGTGAATATATTTATCGGGCAGTGTGACAAGCCATTGCAATGGGTGCCCACTAAGCGTGAATTCGAATAACATGCAGGTCACATAATCCTCGCTGATTTCGTAGCTGTCATAAAGACGAGCAAAGACAACACTGTGTTTATGGTAGGCCATTCTGCCTTCAACTTAATATGTGTTTTGTAACAAGACATTCCAGAACTCCTTTGAGATTGCAAAGTTTTTTCCATAAGACATACATCTCGGATAACAAATTGTAACATAATTCATGGTAGATCTGTAGAGATTCAAAATAGACTTTTAGGACTCAACTTGTCATCTACCCCTCCTTCTAGCACTAGAAATGTTGATGATGTTGGACGCACCAACATTCAAGGGATCTCCCTGGTATGAAGTCCCAACTAGACCTCACACCGTTTGGTGTAGGAGTCCCATTCAGTATGATGAACTAGTTTCCATTATCTTAGAGATTTTCCTTAGCTCTTGTTATTCAGCACATGAGAGTGTTATGCTTGTAACTTCAATAAAGTGAAGTGAGTGTGCCTAGACAGTGTGTAATGTAAATTTGTGTCTGGTTTCTCTTACTATCGAAGGGGGCAGTGAAGTGAGCCTCTTGATGAGAGGGAATAGTCCCGACCTAGGAAGAAACACACGCTAACAACAACAACGGTCTGTCTAGCATCCAATGGAATAGTACACAGCAGATGTGGAAATTGTGAAAACCAGACTTCAATGGAAAACACGTACACCATCTAGTGGAGTAGTCCACACGGGGGTGACGGTCATTAAAACCAAGAAAACATAAAAATGGTTTGTCTAATGTCCGATGGAGTAGTTGACATCAATAGGACAATAGTGATAAACAATACAACACATCTTTAACAATGTGAGTACTAAAATAACTGAAGTAGTTCAACTATCCTAGTACATGTTAAGCAAAAAAGCATTACAAATGTTTAAAGAATGGTCTTGCAAACAGATACAAAATAGGCATGAAAATGTATTGGCTTGAGACAGGGTTTCGAATTAAAAAAAAGTTCCAAGACACATTTGTACACAATACATCACTAGCCCTAGTAGTGGGACATCGAAGCCACTCCTCGCTCCTCAAAGAATAGACTACAAACTCTTAAGGGTATGTGGGAGGAGCCGAGGTGAAAAGTATTTTCCTCATACAATGAGGGGGTAATATATTTAGCCAAGGGGGATAACTAAACCTTGTGACTCTTCGATTTCCCTCATGACTTTTTGACTTCCTATGAATTTTCAATTTACATGATTCTTAAAATTCATATGTGCATCTCTTGGAATTTCAAATTACATTACATTTCATTACAACAAGTATGGCACATAGTATTGATGTGGCCAAGACAACTCATGACGCAACGCGACATGACACTGCTGACATGTACTAGCTAACTGTGGTGTCTGTGTCAACAGGTTGTGATGTTGAGTGATGGTGTGCTCTCAGTGTAACATGTCTTCATCTCTGCATGGAAAAATGTGTGGGGTCTTCGATGGTCTTGGTCTTTGCTTGATGGTGCATGTGTATGTGTCCCTTTCACTTGCTACTTGATTTTCTTCATGTGTTTGTTCAACAACGAGAAAGTCTTCTAGCATGCACTCCTTCTTGATCTCGTTCATCGTCGCACCATGTTTCATCAATGTACCTGTTCATACAATCACTCATAATGAGACGACATCAAATTCATAAATCTCCTAATATAACATGATGCATTGTTTTCCATTTTGGTGTAGGTGATTGGGAGAGGGACAAGGCTCTAAAACTACGCAGAGTACTACTTAGGCCAAGATGCAAGGCTCCAGAGAATTGTTGGGAAAAACTGCGTAGGTCTCACTAGAAGGTAGATTTCCACAATCTGAAATAGCAATGACAACTATAGGGTAAAACCTAGTTTGGAAGTAGAATTACATAGTTTTCGGGAGGAAGACCAGGCAGGGTGTCAGGGAACTGCTAGGCCAATCTGTGCAATCCTCAAGGGGAGCATTGTGTAGGTCATCTAGCTAGGATCTGTGTAGTTTCTCCGAGGAAGACAAAGCAAGAAGTAGTAGCCAATCATAGGAAAATTTGTGTATTTTTCCAGAGGACGATAGGATTAGGTTACAGGAGCTATTGGTTAAAACTACGCATTTCTAAGAGATAGTGTCGGGCAGTCATTTCTCCGAAGTTTTTGGGCAGAGTGCAGAGCACATAAATAGGCCCAGTGACAGTCAAAATTGCACAATTTTCTGAGGGAGAAGAGAGCAAGCTAACAGGGGGCCTACTTGTCAGTTCTATGCAATTTACAAGGATAGCACAGTGACAAAAAATAGGGGCTTGTCTGACATGTCTGTGAAGCTTTTCCAGGAAGTCAAAGGCAAGCAGGATGGACAAGTTTTGTGCATTTTTGGAGATGAGTGTGGCCCTAGGTCACAACTCAAGCTATTTTTTCTGGTTGACCAGAAGGAGGCTTGATGGGTGATCTTGTGAGAAGCATAGACTAGATCGAGTTCTGGGACAACTTCTACGAGGTTATTGGAGACAGTTCGCTTGCTCATTTCCAAAATTGCATAGTGTAGGCTGCCCGAAGGATAGCCTCAAGATCTGCATAATTTTGGGCAATAGTGCAAGGTCACTGAGAATTGAGACTAGAGAGTGAAGCTGAGTTGAGGTCCAGTTGAAAAAGGGTTGTCTGGTCGACAGATTTTCCAAGAAAAAGGCTAAGTGTGGGAGAAAGTGAAATTGTGCATACATGGCCTTGTGATCACACACTTAACATGACTCAATGACAAGACACCTCAAATCAACAAGACAAACATGTGCTCAGTGAGATTTTCTAAAGGTTAAAAGTGATAAGTGTGACACATGAGATATAGCATTGAACAACCATGACGACACATGTGCGAAAGTGCTTACAACTTTGTGTGTGAGTGTGATGAATGATGGCATAGCTAAGATAACCCAAACACACAAAGAAATTACCAAAACTGTGTCGCAAGCATGACATAGAAATCAACATTCCAAATATGACAGTTGGTCAAACAAGTGAAATGGAAGCAAGACACGTAGAGGAAACACATGAAATGACATCGTGCTTGCAAACATGCATGTTATTGAAGATTGAATTATATGACAATGAAAAACAACCCTTCATGCTACACTAAGAGATGTACTTCAAAATATATTATTTACTTACCATAATTACCCTTGAGATGATATGCATATGATGGAGCTTACATGAGGTCTCGATCTCTTCTCATAACTTGGTTCCTTGGTATTTCTCCTCAACTCCTTGAGAGTCACATAGCATGTCATCTTTGCTTGTGGTCACTGAGAGATAGCTCTGTGTAGTTTCAGCGGACAATGACTATTATTTGGATGATCTGCGCAGTTTTCCAGAGCAAGGTTGGGCTTCCTTCTCTGTGCAATTTCTGGGAGCAAGGTTGTTGGCCTGCTCTGCGTAGTTTTCTAGAGAAAGATTGTCTTCCTGCTTTGCATAATTTCTAAGTGCAAAGTAGGTTGGACACCTAGGACAATACTGCGGAGTTTTGAGATCCAAGACATTGCTATGGGGTGGGGTCCTAGGAGGACACCTTTGCATAGTTTTTTAATGCCGTGCAACCACGACAGCTGAGAGGAAATATTGTGTAGCTTATGAATGCAAGGCACTACTGCGGGATGGGTCCTGGGAGGACACATTTGTGCAATTTTAAGTTGCAATACAAACTCAGTAGGAGAGGGACAATACTGTGCCGCTTCTGATGACATTGGGTTCCGGCTGGGAAAGGACACTGGAGGAAACCACTGCACAGTTTTAGATGAAAAGGGACGCTAGGGTCTCTACACATTGTGTAGTCCCTATAGGTAAGGGTAAAAGCTTGAGGGTTGCAGAAGCAAAGTGTCTAGTTTCGAAAAGTTGGGTGAGGCTAGGTTGCTTAAGAAACTGGTTAAGTGTGAGATCAATGAAACTGGTGTAAACAATTATAGGACTTGACTTTGATCACACACGAATAGTTAGTGATCCAACACAGAAAGTCCAAAATGTATAAAACATACTTTTCTTGATGCCACAACCGTCATGAGAAGAGTTGTTAAAGTTAGTGTGAAACATGTCTCTGTGATGAGAACAACCATATGCACAAAGATTCCCCTTACAGCATAACAAATCCCCTTTCATGAAACACAATAATTCGTATGCCCAAGGATAACACATACTGGATGAGATGAGAACATGAAAAAATCTTAAGGTCAAAGAGGGGACCTTGAGATTTAAGGTAGGTTTTGAAATTTTCATGTGAGCCAAAATTTTGGAGGGTGGTTGCAGCCGCTAAAACACATTTATAAACATAAATTTTAGTAGAAATGATAATGATATGCACCTATTGGCAGCCTCTATAATATTATTTCAAGTTCTTTTCCCTGATGCTAGTTGCCTCATTTTTTCTGTAAGTCGATCCAATGTTTTCTTGTTGCTCCAACAATTTCCATTCTCAGTAATCCTTTCATCTCGATCCTTAGTTCCACTCTCCTTAATTTTTTACTCAGCTTCTCATGTATCTATTGCTGAGCTCGGAGTCTCCATTAGAAAATGCTCCCAAAATAAATCATTAAGTCTAGAAGTTACCTTCCCACTGGTGGTATGATACCACTTTGTTTTTATGTAAATATATTTTATTTTAGATTGAACTATTTTTAGTTGTGATGGCTAGAAATCCATAGTGAACTCAATTTGAAATAAAGTATGATGATGTAATAAATAAATTTTATGAATAAAAAGGAAAAAATGGAAATTACTTGGGAAAGAAACACTTGAGTTAAAGTGATTATTTCCAAGATCCAAAAACCAATGTCAACGGATAAGATCAAGAAGAACTTCCCTAAAATAATTCATAAAAGTCCTTAGGGATTTCTTAATAAGATTTAATATGATTGTAGAGAAAATCTATTAAATCACTCAGTGTAGAGAAAACACCGATTAAGGGTGAATAAATTAATGTGGGAGAAAAATGCGGGCTTAAATGAAAAAGGATATTATACCTTTTTCGAAATATATAAAAATCCTAGGTTATTGGGTTGGAAGATCCTAGAAATCAAGACACCGCTAAAGAAAATTTTTCTAGGGAAGCAAGGCATAAAATACCTTGTCTAGAATCACAAGAGGTTGTCAATTCAATGGAAAGGATGTGTTAGCTCGGGGGGAACTAGTTGTAGTAGTTCAAGGTTGGGTGGATAGTGGTTTTTCCTAAGTGAATTTCCAGTTGGTACATAGTTTGACATCTCAGCTATTGTTTTGTTGCAAATGTTTATGCTTGTGAAATCTATGGATAATTTTGATGTAATGAAGCTTCTTGGTTACTGATAGTTAATGATTTTTCGAATTATGTAGTTCAATAAATTTATAAATTGAGTGTTAAGAAATGAAAATTGAAGTGATTAATTTATGTTATGCAAGTGCTGATATATAAGCATGGTGTGACTAGGGTAGTAGGTGGAATACATGAAACAATAGATACATGCAACTTACGTTACATGTTGTTTTTTTTAATTCTAGTAATTTATTTTTTATTCATTTATATAGCATAAACTACTGTATGCAACCATCTATTTGGATTGTAGACATTACCCATACACAGAATAGTTGTGAATATCGAAAATAGATTACACCCATCCAAGATAGAGATATCTGTGATCACTGGGAAATTGGGTGAAGGGTTTGTTTTAGTAATTACTATAGTCAAGAAAAAAAACAAGAATGAATTAACAAAACTATTCCTACCTGAGTAATACAACACAATACACTATTCTACGAGCTGAGTGTTAAATGAGATCATAATTTTTATGTTGACAAGTGTTTCCATAAAAGAAACAAGACAAACATGATAGTCCCCTTGCAAGACTGTGAAGTGCATCTAATGAGACAATATGGGTTTTGGAGTACAAAACAAACATACAAGTCATTTTAACGACTTCTAATTGAATAATCAACCTGTGTGGTTTATACATACAAATGTGGGAACCTGCTGAAAGGACATAATTATCTAACTACATAAGGCATGATCTAGGGTGAGCTTAGATGTATTAAGAGGATCGAAAAAAAATATTGAGACTTAGGAAGAGCCTCTGCCCAGATTCCTCCATTATAGTGAACCCGCTTACTCTCAAAAGAAAAGAAAACCTAAGAATCAAAATTCAGGACCTGATAAGAAATAACTAAGAGCATAAAGGATAATTTTCATTCAAAAAGTAATAGTAACCGCATGAGAACCATATATTTCTTTTGCATGCATGATAATTGTAGGTAAAAGGGTATAGAATCTTAAATATAAATATAGTTGACACATATTGATTCGAATTTGGAGAAAAATATAAATATATTTGTAAACTAGAGACATTCAGGAGCCCATAGAACAGATTAAAAACCATAGAATATGTATATAATTCATTTTCCACGCATATTAGCTTACATTGAAACCCTGAGTGTTATGGGCATGCAATTAAATGATTCAAGAAATTCGACATTTTGATTCTTCTATTAACTGAAAAAACGGGCAAAGACAAGTAATATATGCAATACACAGTAAATAATTGAGAAAGCCCGGTACATTAAACAACAAAAAAGTCCAAGGGGCTTAGTTCCATTCAGAAACTTCAACAATATCCCAAAATTAAATGGTAAGACATAATATAAAATAACTTAATATTATGTTATAATATACATGAAGAGAACCATTCGTAAATAAAAGGTAAACCTAAATATTATGTTGCGAGAAGCTAGAGACCCGAAGTGTATTAGCCCTCAATGATTGAAAATCATAGAGCTAGTTAAATAGAATAGTAGAACAAGAATTCATGTACAATGTAGGTGTCATTCAAAGAGTAAAGGTGCTATGAAGACCAACTTGTCACGTTGGAAGTCGAATTAGGAAAAAATAGACTCTTTCAAGGTATAGTGAAAGGAAATATCGAGGCGTGCAACATATCTACCAATCCAAACATTCAAAAAAAGTACTAGTGAGCATAACGAATGAGGAAAAACATTTTATGAATGAAGGACAAGCTAGGTTGGGAAGAAGTTATACCTGGGAGCGCATGACACCACCATTTTCCCTCCCTGTAACAAATTCCTCAAAACAATTAGTAGGAGGAAAAATACAAGGATATTATCTCCTAAATGAAAGACAAGGGAATAGAAGGAGTATAACAAGATTAATTTTTTGAAAAATAGCATTCTAATTGTTAGCTTATGTCTCCAGAAATTACAAAGAAAACCCTCTCAGTGAAATGTCATGGCTAAGGGAGATAAAGGAAGGTAAGGAGGAAATCGAAACAACTTGCCAGGAACCTTATAACAACTTTTCCTTTTACCGACATTTGATGGAAGCTCCCTTCTATGGGAAAATTTTGTGGCATAATATAGAATCAATATTTTTAATGAGAACATGTGTACAATCGTAAGGAATAAAATAAAAATGACTCCTCTAGCACATGAATATAAGTGAAAGTCTTCAAGGGCGAGTATAACTATGGAAGTAGTAACAACAAGTCAAGCAAGGTATGAGTGCATTCTACCCCAACAAATTTCACATAGGAACCAGAGTTAAGTAGTGAATGATCGTGGCCCCAATAATACCTACCAACTTACACATAATAAAAAGGATAGGACAAACCTTTAGTGTTACACAGTAATTTGTCACCATCCCTGTTACTCCTCTTGTCGTACCTTGGAGGACTCATCCCGGGAGTTATAAGGAGTGACAAAGTCTAAAAACACTTGGATTATGTTCCCTTGGGCATGTATTTCATGTTTCCTGAAGACACCTCCTACAGATTATCCCTGAAAAGTGTCCCTTTTCCATTGGCGCAAGTCCACAGTATTTTACCCGTGCCAATCATGGAGATCCTCAAAAGAGGGCGCGACCATTGGCGCTCTGTCTTAGAGCAGCAGTCGCACCAACCGAGTTTAGTCATGCTTTTTGCCTTAATGCACGTTCGACTGTTGTTTCCTTCATTACATGGAGCTTTTTGAAGATAAAAAATCAGTCTTACGCCGAGCTCTATCCTATCTCCATCTTTAGTGGCTTTCGGGGAAAAGATGTTAATCCACAAAAGGTGTCCCGGTTCGTCGTATCCTCCTCCCTTCTTCATCTATATAAGCTTGTCCTTATGCATTTGACAAGCTAGTCGCTAGTGCTACGAGTCAGAGTTATGGAGTGCTAGATGTTGAGTTCTTGAGTTCTTGGAGGAATGCTAATGAGAGCTAGGGAGGTTATGCTGCCGGAGTGGAGATGTAGTGCAAGACACATATAGTTACTCGCCCAGCCAGGAGAGGTTCAACGTCAGAACCATGGTGTTCGTTTATAATCTGCTGGAGCGAGGGAGCGGGAATATCAGCTTTACCTCAAACATAGCGTTGGACTCCAAGTTTGTCTTTTTAATCCACCTTTGATGCATAACTAGGAACTTGCGTGGCAGCGTGGTTTGATTGTGGCTAGTTCTGCTTTAGACTAGTGGGATCGCCTCTGTCCGCGGAGGGGATTTACCTGTCCAACATTTAGCTTCATACAAATCTAGGTAAGAATACTAGAAATATAAATAAATATGGCTTAAATGAAAAAATGCACACTAAGAAGAATGTACCTATAGCTCAACATTGCCATAATTCCTAAATAGAGCGAAACAAAATTTCACGAGTTCGACACGAAGGAAAAAATTGATAAGTTGGGTGCCAAATAGTATAGATTCCATTTCATCAAGATGTAGGTGTGACACCACTGTCAAATCGAGGAAAATTACAAATTCTCAAGCCTACCAGCACTAGCTCACCTGGAAAATTTCCTAGCGGCATCCAGAGATAGAACGACGGATACAAAACCAAACTCCTGAGAAGTGACCAACATAAATGAAGAGAACCAACCCTATGGATTAGGCTTAATGATATGAAGGGATACCTCCACCATTGCATCATGATAGTAAATCCTCACTTTCCACGCGATCTAGGTGGTACACTGCCATGTTAATATCAAGTCACTCATCTCAAAAACTAAAATGAATGCCTATTGAGAGCTAGTAAAGAACATGAACAAATGATAACAGACTTGACTATGAAATCTAGCCATTGAAGCATTGAACCATAAGGGTTGAAAGGGAAAGAGGTGGAAACAAAGTCAGAGAAGTATGAAAGTGGAGGAGAGTCATATAGGACATATCCAAAATCATAGAAGAAAAAGAAGAGAATGTAGTTACAAGGACATTTTATGAAAATCAAATCCCCTACTTTTGATGGGGAAAGAGATAAAGATATAGAAGCTTGACTTCTTAACATGATCAAATACTTTTAGGTATAGGAGTATGAGAGTACTTTTCAGCCCCAATTGGCTATTTACTAGATGTAGGGAAAAACTACTCTCTGGTGGGAAGAGGCTAAAAGTGTACATTTGTTGGAAGAGAAGATAGTTTCTTGGGAGGAATTTCAGAAACAGTTTAAGTCTATATGCCTAAGTGAGAAACATTATAATGATTGTGCTAAGGAATTCCATGAGTTAAGGTTGGGACAAGTAACTATGGATGAGATTGTAGAAAAATTTATGAACTTATTATGGTATGTGCCTTATATTAAAGAAGATAAAGCTAAAGTAGAGATATTTTTGAACTACTTACCAGCACCTTACAAAGAGAGGATTGAGTTTGATAATCCTAAATCCATGGATGAAGCAATACGAAAAGCTAGATTGTGTTACCAGCAGTTTAAAAATAAAGGTGAAGGCCTAAGACCATGGCAAGGTAAGGACAAAAGTAAGTATGCCATGTCTAAAAAAGGACAAAAACCTCCTTATTTTAAATTTTTTGGAAAGGATCATCAGGGGAAAAACTTTAGGAAGGGAATTCAAGAAGGGAATCGTAAATTAACCTGCCCAGTTTCCAATGGGGTCAAAGCTCGTGGAGTTGAGAAGTAAAAAGACCATTATGGGAAAGGAAAGAGAATCACTGAAGTGTTGGGGTTGTGGTGAACCACACCTATTAAGGGACTGCTCACATATTCAAAGATTGATTCAAAATATTCAAGTAGTCCATGAAGAGACAACTATAAATGAGATTGCCAGAAATATTTCTAGAAATAGTGCAACACTAGAAGATAGACATGTTGAGAATCAATCTACTATGATTGAGATTGAAGTTACCATTATAAACCAATTTTTTAATGTTTTAATTGATCCTGGAGCTAGTTTGAATTATTTTAGTCCCGAAATTATGGAAAAATGTAAATTGAAATCTGAAAAATTCTAGAATACATGGTTGGTACAGTTAGAAATTGATACTAAATGAAAGGTAACACGTCAAGTAAGAGAGTGTCACAGGGAATTAAATGGATATGCCACACAAGTGGATTTAAAATTTCTTCCTTTAGGATCTTATGATATATTAATTAGCATGAACTAGTTAGAGAAACAGGAAGTTTCCATAAATTGCCTGGAGAAAACAGTGAGTTGTGTGGCTCAAGATGGACAACCCAGATTTAGTAGAGGAAAACCAAAACCAACCAGTATCGCAAATCTTAGCCTTACAGTTAAAAAGGAATGAAAGAAAAGGATGTCAAGTATACCTAGTGAAAGTGGAAACAAATAAGCACCTGACACAAAAGGAAAATTTAGAGACCCTACCTATTATTAGAGAGTTTCTAGATGTTTTTCCAAAGGAAATTCTTGGGTCACCTCCTCATAGAGACATCGAATTCTCTATAGATTTAGTACCAAGTTCCAAACCCATGTCTAGAGTCCCTTATGTAATGAGAATACCATAATTATTAGAGGTAAAAATGTAGCTACATGAACTATTAGACAAGGGTTACATTAGGCCCAGTGTTTGACCATGGGGGGCAGTGTACTATTTTTCAAGAAAAAGAATGGAACATTTAGAATGTGCATTGATTATCGACAATCTAATATGTTAACTATCAAGAATAAATATATGCTACCCTTGTTGCAAATAATACTAAGAGGGGGGTGAATCAGTATTATCATATCTACAATTTTATTTCCCAAATAGATTTATATACACTACTTCAGTGAAGTGAACTAGCGTGTACACGCGTCTGTACTTAAAGCAACCAACGTATATGCAGAGAAATTTTGATTTAGACAATTTATCATGTATTGAGCTTAAACCAGTATATCAGAGATTTATTAGACAACGCAGTAAAATAAGAATAAAGCATCACACATAAGAAACACACATGAACACCAAGATATAAGGTGGAAACCTAATGTGGGTAAAAACCACCTGTTATTGTCATCTTTGTCTTCTTTTTAACAATAAGAAAATCTGTTTACAATCTTGTACTGGTGCAGAATCATTCCAGCATGAAGGCACCCACTTGCAGAAGGCTACAACCTTCTCTCATTCTCCAGCTACTACTGGAAGGGAGCTACAACCCCTAGCTCTTGTACTAGCCAATATGGTTACTAGTATGTAGGTGTTAGCCTACAGAAAACTCCACTCATCCACGAGGAACCACGTTTCATGAATTTTCAGACTGGATACTCCTGGAACACAACACCACAATCTGAAGGCCACGTTTCATCCAATTTTCATACTGGACCCATCAACAACATTGAAACTCAGAAAATCGTAACCGCAATACAACCATCAAATACATCTGCATCAACCAATCACTGAAACCCAATCATCACTTTCTGAATTAACCACAACTAAAACATTCAATCACTTGACAACCCATCATCACTGAAGCAAATCACAATCAATCAATCTGATCATTCAGAACACTATCACCAGAATATAGTCATTAGAATACAAAGTAGAACCCAGAACTTTGTAATAGCAAACAGAAATAATTGAAAATTTAAACATCATACTTCATAAGGTATACGCTACTTCCATGTGTCGAACCAGCATGTATACACACTTTTACCGAAGGGAACCAGCATACAGATCTGCAAATTCAAATTTATGATGTATACGCTACCTTGATATGTTGAACCAGCATGTATGCGCTCTTTTACTAAAGCTCACTTGCGTACAGATCTGTGAATGATAACTTAAACATCACAACTACTCCTGACTTCAGTCATACCCAGATCACCACATTTACAGAATAAAACATGCGTCAGTATTCAAATCTAGACTGTTCGAGATCAAACCACATAATGATAATACTCTTAAGCCTTTATGGTCCCAGTCCGTCAACCTTCATCAACCTTATAGGTGCATCCTTATATCAGATCAAGCAAACCATCAGAAGCTCATTAACCTGCATATATGATTCAACACTTCATAAGATATTCAAATCCTTGCACCCCTTTGGCCTAATGATCTTCTCCTCCTTATATAGTTTTAGGCCTTTCTCAATACCATGGACCAAAACTACTTAGGACCAACACCTCGGACCAATCAAATACCTTAGACCAAAATTTTTTGGTTTTCCAAGATATACGCACTTTTCCTTCTGTGAAAGTTTTGGTGTACGTATACACTCCTTTTGTTCAGTAAACCTGTGTGTATATGCAGCTTGGACAAGGTGAACCTGTGTATACCTCTCTTTCTTCATTCTTTGGAGTCTGATCTGTTATTCTTTGTTGTTAACCTGTTACATTGTGATCTTTCATCTGAGTGAGTTGCCATCACGGACAACACCTATATCATAATGCCAACAATCTCCCCCTTTGGACTTGATGGAAACAACAACACCAAGTCACTCTCCCCCTATGATATCAAGGGCAAAGGGTGGACCAAGATATTTTCTCCCTTTGACATACATTAAGTTGTTCATGCTCCCCCTGAGTACATGTTGAATTCTCTAATTGAGCTCCCCTTTTGTACATGCTGAGATACACTGAAGCCGTCCGTGCTCCTCCTGAGCATAAACCGAATTTGTAAAAAAATATTTGCTAAACGAATAACATGATTCTATAACTCAACATCCTATCACCAATAATGTTAGGATGGCCTTCCTATCACCAATGACTCATACATACATCCATCTCCCAACCAAGTGGGGATATACCAAATTTGACTCATCCACCCAACCAAGTGGGAATATACCAATTGTTTATACATGACAGAAATAATAAATATTACATCATCCAATCCATGTAAAGTGGGGATACAAATTACATCATTTGTCCAAGAGGACTCATTCAAATGTATGAGAAGACATATCACACCCTAGACTTTTACATGATTTAAGCAACAAAAGGTATAAATATGTGAAGCCATAGTTGGACTCAGCAACCATAATGCCAACAATGTTGAATGTACGTGAATGCTAATGCTCCCCCTGAACCTGTTCTACCTGTGCATTGTTAATAGGTTAATGATCAAGGAATGTTTGTCAGTTAGATAAAAAATTAATGAAGAAAGCATATCGATAGACATTAATCATCGATATCAGTCAAAGCACCCATATCAGAGCCTGCCCCATTGTTTTTCTTGTCTAAAAAATATATATGCTCCTTGGCTCATAGAAACCTGCATGTGTATGTGACTATACTCCATAAAACACACGTATAATAACCTTTCTTTGAAAAATTGGATTTAACAACAGAATGATGCAACACTTACTCCCAGCTTTTGTCTGAGATATTCAAATGTTTATCTGGGCAGTGGTTTAGTGAATATATCAGCAAACTGTTCTTTGGAGGGAACATACTCCAATTTGACCTTTTGTTCAAGCACTTGTTCACGTAGAAAATGGTATTTGATGGGTATGTGCTTGGTCTTGGAGTGCATGACTAGATTCTTTGAAATGCTAATGGCACTTGTATTATCACATAGTAATGGAGATGGGTGGAGTACATGGGATCTGAATGTTTAGCAAGGTTTGCATCATCCAAAGTAGTTGTGTGCAGCAAGATGCAGTAGCCACATATTCTGCTTCAGCTGTAGATAAAGCAAATGAACTTTGTTTCTTGCTGAACCAGGAAACTAACCTGGAACCCATATAGAATGCACCACCACTAGTGATTTTTCTGTCATCAACACTTCCTACCCAATCTTCATCTATATATGCATGATGAGTAAGATCTGTATCTTTAGGATACCATAAACCAAAGTTCTGAGTTCCTTAAAGATATTTGAAAATTCTTTTGACTGCCTGAAGGTGTGATTCCTTTGGATTTGCTTGGAATCTTCCAACTATTCCTACTGCATGCATGATGTCAGGTTGGGTACCTGTTAGATAAAGTAAACTGCCAATCATGGATCTATAAGCTGGTTGATGTATTGCTATGGAATCATCATCTAAGCTGAGACTGCATCGTGTTACCATTGGGGTACATACAAGTTTAGAATCTTCCATGTCGTACATTTTCAAGATTTGTTTGAGATATTTGGTTTGTGAAAGAAAAATACCATCTTTATTTTGTTGAACTTGTAGACCAAGAAAATAGGTAAGCTCACGAAGCAAGGACATTCCAAATTATTGCTACATTACTGAAGAAAAATTCTGACTCATGGATTCTTCATTATTACCAAAAATGATATCAACAACATAAACAAAAATAATTAGTAATTTATCAGTTTCAATCTTCGTATATAAGTTTCTATCTACTAAACCTTTTGTAAAACCTTATTGGTGTAGATATTTTTCAAGGCAGTGATACCAGGCCCTTGTAGCCTATTTCAAACCATATAGAGCATTTTTGAGTCGGCATACAAGTTTTGCATCATTTCCAAGAGTGAATCCTTCTGGTTGTTCAATATAAACTTCTTCTTCTAAATCTCTATTAAGGAAAACAGATTTTACATCCATTTGGTATACTTTGAATTTCTAAAAGCTAGAAAGAGCAAGAAACATCCTAATGGCTTCAAGTCTAGCAACAGGTGCAAAAGTTTCTTCAAAATCTATGCCTTCTTGTTCAGCATACCCTTTACAAACAAGTCTATCCTTGTTTCTAATGACTTCTCCATTTTCATTCAATTTGTTTTCTAATATCCATTTAGGTCCTATAATATTTTTATCATGAGTTCTCGGAACTAATTCCCAAGTATTATTCTTTGCAATTTGCTCAAGTTTTTCATTCATGGCCTTGACCCAACATTCATCTTTTCATGCTTCATTTACATTTGGAGGTTTAGTGGAGGATAGTAATGCTAGATAGCTTGAGGTTTCTATAATATTTCTTCTTGTCTGTACACCTGCCCCTTTTCCCCTAAAATTTGAGTTTCTAGATGATTTTTCTAAACATACCAGGACTGAGTCTTTTCTTCAACCGTTATCTCTTATTCTGGTGCTTCATTGGTTTCCTCTTCAATATCATTTTGATTTGATGTGGGAAAATAATCCCCATCTTCTTCATTGTTATAATCTTCTATTTTTATCTGTTTTGGATTTTTGCATGCTTCATCAACTACAACATCAATACTTTCAACAATTTTCCTAAGTCTTTTATTATAATATTTATATCCTTTACTTCAGGAAGAGTAACTAAGAAGAATACCTTCATCTACTCTAGGCTCCAACTTACCAATTTTTTCATCAGTCCTTTTGATATAACATTTGCTTTCAAAAACTTTAAAGTATTTTATAGTAGGAGTCTTACCATACCAAAGTTCATGTAGAGTTTGAGTGCTATTTACCTGAACATTTGCTTGGTTGAGAATAGTTATAGCGATGAATGTAGCTTCACCCCAGAAGGTTGCAAGAGTTCTAGATTCATCTAGCATAGCTCAAGCCATTTGTTGAACAGTTCCATTCATTCTTTCTACCACTCCATTTTGCTGAGGAGTCCTTGTGGTGGAGAATTTCCTTTTTATTCCATGTTGTTCACAAAAGTCAAAGAATTCATCTAAGGTAAATTCCCCTCCTCGATCAGATTTGAGGCATTTAATTTTTCGATCTGATTCATTTTCAACCAAAGCTTTAAAGGCTTGGAACTTTTCAAATGCTTCATCTTTATGCCTTAGAAGACCTATCCAACACATTCTGAAAAAATCATCAATGAACAAAATAAAGTATTCTTCTCCACGAGGTGACCTTTTCCTTGATGGTCCACATAAATTAGTATGGACAAGTTCAAGAGGCTTACTAGCTGACCCTTCTTTTTCAATGAAGTGAGCTCTGGTTTGCTTACTGATTTGACATGGTTTGCATATTGTATTTTCAAGGATGCTGATATCTGGAAGATCATGAACAACCTTGAATCTGCATGCTTTTCTTATTTGAAAAAAGCTTAGATGTCCCAATCTTCTATGCCACAGCCAGTTTTCATCATTTTTCTTAGATAGCACTGTTGTTGTCCTCCCTTGAGTATGTATAAGTTGTTTGGAGTTCTTGTACCTTTTATCATAGTCTCTCCTATATCAAGCTCACAAACAACACATCTGTTTGATCGAAACACCACTTCATTTCCTTGATCACACATTTGACTGACACTCAACAGGTTATGCTTTAAACTGTCTACATACATAACATTTCCAACTTTATCATTTTCTTTCAAGAAAATAGAGCCTTTAACTTTTATGACAGCAGGAGTGTCAATTTCCAAATGAAACATTCTTTTCCTTTTCTAAGGCATTATATGAGTGAATTTTGTCTTTGTCACCTGTCATGTATTTTGAGCATCCACTGTCGATGTACCATTGATTTTCTTGTCCTTCTGCATACAAGGCTATACCACATCTTTCTGTTTGAGATTCTTTCCTTCTCCATATCTTGGGATTTAATGGAGTTTGCTCCTTTTGAGATGTTTTCCGAAATTTACTCTTGCATTCAGATTCTTCATGACCAAAGTTGTTATAGATTGAGCATTCTATTTCATTTTCAAGAAGAGAAAAGTTATTATAGGAACTTTTCTTGATGCCTGTCACATTCCTTTGATTTCATGCTTCTCTAGTCATGATGGTTTTGTAAGCAACACATTAAGCAGCTTTGTGTCCGAAATTATGGCATGAAAAACATTGCCCATTAAAGAAGTTCCTACGACTGCCGAATCTATTGACCTGGTGATTGTAGTTTCTATTGATATTCATCTTTAGAGAAAATTGTGTATGATTTACCTGAGGTTGGTTGTGGCTTCTATTCATCCTTGGAGTAAATTGAGTCTGATTTACCTGGTGATGTGCTTTATGCCTTTGCTGACAATTGTCATATTGTTCACTGGTCTTTGCTGCATCAAGATAGCTTTTAGTGGAGGTTGACAACTTCTGTGATTGAGATGTTTCTTCAGTATATCCAAGGCCTGTCTTTATCAGAGGAGAACACTCCACTTTGATAATTTCATTTAAAGTTTTTGATCCTTTAGCAAATCTAAGATTGAGAGATTTCGTTTTCTCAAGATCCTTTCTTAGACCCACAATTTCACATTCTAGTTTTTATTCTGTTTTTCTTTTTCAGCAAGTTGGTATGTCAAGGTATCTATAATCGTATTCTTTTCTTCTAAACAAATTTTGAGTTTAGATATTTCTTCATGAAGGTCATCCTCTTCTAAAGCATCCCAAAAATTATCATCGTCATAAGCCATTAGAAGTCTATAATCATTATTGTTTTCATCTTCATCACTATTTGATAAACCATCGCTATCTTCATGAGTATAGTAACTCCTTTTATTTACAACTTGTTTTCTATTCCATTTTTCATATTCCTTCCCTTTTTCATATTTATCATTATGAGGACATTTGGCAGCATAATGATCAACTCTGCCACAAGCAAAGCATTCGAAGGGTATCTTACCTCTAAATTTTCTGGAACCTCATTGAAGCTTCTTAACAAAGTTTACCTCATCTTCTTCTTCTGAAATATGTCCTAATTCATTGTGTTCTTCCTTTCCTTTTGTTGAATCTTTAAATGCGGCTTCTCTCATATCTGATGGTCCTCCTTTTCTCATCTCAAAGGTAGTTAAGATTCCATGACGTTGTGTCATAGTGATAGTCTGGAGATCCTGTTTTTATTCTATGGCAAACACTTTTGATTCGAATTTAGCAGACAAGGATCTCAAAACTTTCTCAACTAAGGTAACTTCCTTTATTTCTTCACCCAGATTCTTCATACAATTAACAACCTCATCTATACGTAAGAAGTAACTAGCTATACTTTCATCACTGTGCATCTTAAGAGTTTCATATTGAATTCTGAGAGTTTGAAGCTTAGCACGTTTTATCTGAGAGTCTCCTTCGTAGCTCAGAACGATTTTGTCCCATATTTCTTTGGCTAATTTGAGCTGCATGACTTTGACAAATTCTGATTGTGACAGACTTCCCAATAAAGTATTGACTGCTTTGGCATTGGTTTCATATTGCTTTTTACCTGCCGTATCTATAGGAATTTCTATTGGAAATGTATATCCTCCTTCCAAAAATTCCTAGACATCTGTTCCAAGTGATTTTAGATACGTTGTGGTTCTTATTTTCCAATAAACAAAATTGCTCCCATTAAAGATTGGCAGTCTGATGGATCCCACGCTTTCTTGATTACTCATGATGATGAATCTCCCTTCAAGCGATCAAGCTTCTTCTGAAGAACCTACTCTAATACCAATTGTTGGAAATAATACTAAGAGGGGGGTGAATCAGTATTATCAGATCTATAATTTTATTTCCCAAACAGATTTATATACACTACTTCAGTGAAGTGAACTAGTGTGTACACATGACTGTACTTAAAGAAACCAGCGTATATGCAGAGAACTTTTGATTTAGACAATTTATCATGTATTGAGCTTAAACCAGTATATCAAAGATTTATTAGATAGTGTAGTAAAATCAGAATAAAGCATCACACATAAGAAACACACATGAACACCAAGATATAAGGTGGAAACCCAATGTGGGTAAAAACCACCTGCTACTGTTGTCTCTGTCTTCTTTTTAATAATAATAAAATATGTTTACAATCTTGTACTGGTGCAGACTCATACCAGTATGTAGGCACCCACCTGCAGAAGGCTACAACCTTCTCTCGTTCTCTAGCTACTACTGGAAGGGAGATACAACCCCCTAGCTCTTGTACTAGCCAATATGTTTACTAGTACGTAGGTGCCAGCCTATAGAAAACTCCACTCTTCCACCAGGGACCATGTTTCAGGAATTTTCAGACTAGATACTCCTGGAACACAACACTACAATCTGAAGACCACGTTTCATCCAATTTTCATATTGGACCCATAAACAACATTGAAACTCATAGAATCATAACTACAATACAACCATCAAATACATCTGCATCAACCAATCACTAAAACCTAATCATCTCTTTCTGAATCAACCACAACTAAATCAATCAATCACTTGACAACCCATCATCACTGAAACAAATCACAATAAGTCAATCTGATCATTGAGAACATTGTCGCCAAAATGCAGTCATCAGAACACAAAGCAGAACCCAAAACTCTGCAACAACAAATAGAAACAACTGAAACTTTAAACATCATACTTCATAAGGTATACGCTACTTCCATGCATCGAACCAGTGTGTATACACACTTTTACCAAAGGGAACAAGCATACAGATCTGCAAATTCAAATTTATGATGTATACGCTACTTTGATATGCTAAATCGACGTGTATATGCTCTTTTACTAAAGCGAACCTGCGTACAGATCTGTAAATGATAACATAAACATCACAACTATTCCAGACTTCATTCATACCCAGATCATCACATTTACAAAATAAAACATGTGTCAGTATTCATATCTAGATTGTTCAAGATCAAACCACATAATGATAATACTCTTAAGCCTTTATGATCTCGGTCCATCAACCTTCATCGGCCTTATAGGTGCATCCTTAGATCAGATCAAGCAAACCATCAGAAGCTCCTTAACCTGTATATATGATTCAACACTTCATAAGATATTCAAATCCTTGCACCCCTTTGGCCTATCGATCTTCTACTCCTTATATAGTTTTAGGCCTTTCTTAATACCATGGAGCAAAACTACTTAGGACGAATACCTTGGACAAAATACCTCGGACCAATCAAATACCTTGGACCAAGAACTACATTGGACCAAATTTTTTTGGTTTTCCAAGATATACACGCTTTTGCTTCTATGAAAGTGCGTGTGTACGTATACACTCCTTTTGTTTAGTAAACCTGCATGTATATGAAACATGGACAAGGTGAACCTATGTATACCTCTCTTTCTTCATTCTTTGGAGTGTGATATGTAATTCTTTGATGTTAACCTACTGCACTGTGATCTTTCATCTGAGTGAGTTGCCATCAAGGACAACACTTGTATCATAATGCCAACAACCTTTAATTGATAACCTGTTTGGTCATGTAAGGGGAGAAATGATATTATAAAAAATTGAGTTAAGGACTGGTTATCAACAACTGTGAATAAAAGATGAATATATTCACAAGAAAACTTTTAGAACCAGATATGGTCACAATGAGTTCATAATGTTACCTTTTGGTCTCACTAACACAACAACAACTTTCATGTGTCTAATGAAAAACATACTTCACAAGTATCTTGATAGGTTTGTGTTAGTACTCATAGAGGACATCCTTGTGTACTCTAAATATGAAGAAGAGAAAAAATAACATCTCAGATTGGTGTTACAAAACTTAAGAGAACATCAACTTTATGCAAAACTTAGAAAATATGAGTTACAAAAATATAATACATTATTTAGGGAACATCATTTCCAAGGAAGGACTATTTGCTGACATTGAAAAGGTTAGGGAGATTATGAATTGGCCCACATGTCAGGATGTGTCAGCAGTTCATTCATTTATGTATTTTACAAGATATTATCAAATGTTTATAGAAGGTTTTTCAAAATTGGCTTATCCCATTACTTATCGAAAAAGGGAATAAATTTTGAGTAGACAGCCAAATGCCGAGAAATGTTTGACAAGTTAAAACAACTACTAACAACAACCCCTATATTAAAAATTGTAGACCCAAATAAGGAATTCACTATTTGCACCAATGTTGTTTGGAAGGCCTTGGGGGATTTTTGATGCAAGAAAATGGAGTAGTAGCCTATGTGTCCACGAATCTGAAAATACATGAAAAAAATTACGTTTTGTATGATTTAGAGCCAGAAGTAGTGATACATGCTCTAAAAATGTGGAGACATTATTTATTAGGAAAATAATTTACCTTGGTAACATATCAGATCAGTATGAAATATTTTTTCAGCCAACCTGATTTAAATGTGAGACAAACGAGGTGGCTAGCATTCCTGAGTGAGTTTGATTTGATATAAAACACATAAAAGGGAAGGAAAACAAGATTGCAAATGCTCTAAGTAGGCATACCCATGCTATGATAGGGATGTCTATTAGTAGCGTTAGTAAATATTTTGTGGAACAAATTAAAAATTCAATACAACAAGATTTTGAATATCTTGAAATTGAGAAGAAACTACAACAAATTGAAATCCTAGGATATGCTAAAAATTCTGAAAAATTATTGATGTATTGAAACAGATTGTATGTTCCCAATGTGGTCATGCTAAAACAAATGATACTGGATGAGTATCATAAGAAACCATATGCAAGCCATCCTGGATACCAAAAAATGATAACAACATTAAGGAAAAACTTATTTTGGCCAGGCATGAAGAAGGATGTGGCAGAATATTTAGCAAAATGCATAGAATGTCAACAAGTAAAGGTGGAACATCAACACCCTACTAGATTGCTAAATCCATTGCCCATTCCCAAATGGAAGTGGGAGGTAATTTCAATGGATTTTATTACAGGATTGCCAACGACAAAGCAGGAACATGACTCTATCATGGTGGTGGTGGACATTTTGACTAAAGAAACACATTTTATACCAGTGCAACCTACATTTGGGACCGTCGAGATTGTTAATATTTTCATGAAGGAAATCTTTGGACTACACGGTGTACCAAAAATTATTGTGTCAGAGAGAGATGCTAAATTTCCCTCCAAGTTCTAGAAATCGTTGTTTGGGGGCATGGGGGCTCAATTAAACTTTAGAACTACATATCAACCTCAAATGATTGGATAGACTAAAAGGAATAATCAGATTCTCGGGGACATGCCATGAATGTATGTCATGGATAGGCCTACTAAGTGGGAGGAATTTTTTCATTTAGAAAAATTTTCATATAACAATAATTACCAAATTTCAATTAAAATGAGTCCTTTTGAAGATTTATATGGAAGAAAATGTTATACACCACTCAACTAGAGTGAACCGGAAGATAGATTAATATTGGGACTTGATGCCTTGTAGGAAATGGAACAGGTGGTGCAAAAGATTAGACAAAATATCAAAACATCTTAAAGGATAGACAAAAAAGTTACGCAGATAAGGGGAGAATTCATAAAGAATTCAAGATTGGAGACCATGTTTATAAGAGTAAAACGAAGAAAAAGTACCTTAACAATCGAGATGTATTCAAAATTAGCAGCAAGGTTCTGTGGGCCTTTTGAAATCTTAGAAAAAATTGGTCCTGTGGCATACCAGTTGGCTCTGCCCACCTATATAAAATTACATATTGTTTTTCATGTGTCCTTGTTAAAGAAGTATATCCATGATAATTCTCATGTAATTGATTGGAACTTGATACAGGTGGAACCCGAAGGAGACTTTCTTCCAAAGCCACTCTACATCCTGGATCAGAAAGAGACTGTGCTACGGAATCAAGTCGTCGTTACAGAATCGAGTGGAGGCAGTTTAAACCTGAAGAGGCTACTTGGGAGTGTGAGGATACTATGATAGAATCCAACCCAACATTGTTCAATACTGAGACAATTAATTAATAAACACAAAGAACGATGTTGTTTTCAAGCTGGGGAAAATGTGATACTCCTTTGTTTCTATGTAAATATCTTTTATTTTAGATTGAAATATTTTTAGTTGTGATGGCTAGGAAGTCATAGTGAGCTCAATTTGAAATAAAGTATGATGATGTAATAAATAAATTTTATAAATAAAAAAACAAAAAGTGAAAATACTTGGGAAAGAAACACTTGAATTAAAGAGATTATTGCCAAAATTCGGAAACCAATGTGGATGGATAAGATCAAGACAAAATTCCCTAAAATCATTCCTAAAAATCCTTAGGGATTGCTTAATAAGATTTAATATGATTGGAGAGAAAATCTATTAAATCACTTAGTGTAGAAAAAACACCAGGTAAGGTGAGTAAAATGTTGCGAGAGAAAAAGGCAGGATTTAATGAAAAAGGGGAAGATACCTTTCTCGAAATATAGAAAAATACTAGGCTATTAGGTTGGAAGATCCTAGAAAGCGTGATGTTGCTAAGGAAAAATATGTTAGGTAAGCAATGAATAAAATACCTTGTCTAGAATCACAAGAGGTTGTTGATTCAATGGCAAGGATGTCTCAGCTCGGGGGGGAACTGGTTGTAGCAGTTCAAGGTTGGGTGTATAGTGGTTTTTCCTAGGTGAATTTCCAGTTGGTACATGGTTAAACATAATGATTTATTGTTTGGTCGCAAAATTTTATTCTTGTGAAATTTGTGGATAATTTCGATGCACTGAATTTTCTTGCTTACTGATAGTTACAAATTTCTGGAATTATGTAGTTTGATAAATTTAGAAATTGTGAGGTTAAGAAATGAAAATTGAAGGGATTAATTTTTGTTATGCAAATTTTAATATATAAGCATGGTGTGACTAGGGTAGTAGGTGGAATACATGAAACAATAGATACATACAACTAACACTGCTTGTTTTTTTTGTTAAATTGTGGTAATTGTATTTTCTATTCATTTATATAGTAGATACTATTGTATGAGACCATCTATTCAGATTGTAGACATTACCCATACACATAATAGTTGTGAATATATAAAATAGATTACACCCATACAAGATCGAGATATCCCCGATCACTGGGAAATTGGGTGAAGGGTCTGGTTTAGTAATTATTATAGTCAAGAAGATAAAAACAAGAATGAATTATCCAAACTATTCCTACCCAAGTAATACAACACTATATAGGGTTCTGTGAGTTAAGTGTTAAATTAGACCATAATTTATATACTGAGAAGTGTTTCCATAAAAGAATCAAAACCAACACGACAATCCCCTTACAAGACTATGAATTGTATTTGTTGAGGCAATACGGGTTTTGGAGTATTAAACAAATCTACAAGTTATTTTAATAACTTCTAACAAAATAATACACATGTCTGGTTCATACATACAAATCTGGAAACCTGTTGAAAGGACATAATTAGCTAACCGCATAAGCCATGACCTGTCCTGTGCTGAGATGTATTAAGAGGATGGAAAACAAAGATCGAGTCCTAGGAAGAGCCTTCTAGGCATATTTTGCCATCATAAGGAACCAACTTGCTCACAAAAGCAAAGAACATCTAAGAATCAAAATTCAGAACCCAATAGGAAACAACTAAGAGCATAAAGGATAAGTTTCATTTAAAGAGTGATAGTAACCATGTGAGAACATTGGATTTCTTATGCATGCACGATAATTGTAAGTAAATAGGTATAGAAGCTTAAATATAAATATAGTTGAGTCATATCGATTCGAATTTGGAGAGAATACAAATACCTTTGTAAACTAGAGACATTTGGGAGTTCTTAGAACATATTAAAAACCATAGCATATATAATTCACTTTCCATGCATAGTAGATTACATTGAAACCCTGAGTGGTATAGGGATGCAATGAAACAATTCATGAAATTCAACTTTGAGATTCTCCTATTAACTAAATAGTAGGTGAAGACAAGTAATATATGCCATACACAGTAAATAATTTAGAAAACCCAGTACATTAAACAATAGAGAATTCCAAGGAGCTTAGTTCCATTCGGAAACCTCAACAATATCCAAAAATTAAATGGTAAGCCATAGTTCATAAAAATTGAATATTATGTTACAATATAGATGAAGATAACCATTTGGAAATCAAATGTAAACCTAAATCTTTTTTCGTCAGAACCTAGAGACCCAAAGGGTATTAGCTCTCGATGATTAAAAATCACAAAGCTAGTCAAACAGAATGGTACAACAAGACCTCAGGTACAATGTAGGTGTCAATCAACAAGTAAAGGTGTGATAAAGACCAACCTATCACGTTGGAAGTCAAATTAGGAAAAAATGGACTCTCTCAAGCTATAGCAAAGGAAATCTCGAGGCATGTAACATACCTTCTAGTCCAGACATGAAATAAATAAATACTAGTTGGCATAAGGAATGAGGAAAAACATTTTATGAGTGCAAGATGAAATGGGTTGGGAAGAAGTTATACCTAGTAGCGCATGACCCCACCATTTTCCCTCCCTGTTCCAAATTCCTTTAAACAATTAGGAGGAGGACAAATATACGAACATTATCTCCTAAATGAAAGACAAGAGAATAGAAGGAGTATTAAAGAAATAATTTTTTGATAACCAACATTTTAATTGTTGACTTATGTATCCAAAAATTACAAAGAAAACCCTCTTAATGAAATGTCATGGCTACGGGAGAGAAAGGAAGGTAAGGAGGAAATCAGAACAACTTATCAGGAACCTGGTAAAAACTTTTCCTTTTGTCAATATATGAGGGAAGCACCCTTCTATGGGAAAATTCTGTGGGAGTAGATGTTAGGTATACCTGGTGCAAGTGGAAACAAATAAGCAGTTGACACAAAGAAGAAAATTTAGAGACCCTACCTGTTATTAGAGAGTTTCAAGATGTTTTTCCAAAGGAAATTCTTGGGTCACCTCCTCATAGACACATCGACTTCTATATCGATTTAGTACCAGGTGCCACCCCCGTGTCTAGAACCCCTTACCGAATGAGAATACAAAAATTATTAGAGGTAAAAATGCAGTTACAGGAACTACTAGACAAGGGTTACATTAGACCCAATGTCTCACCATTGGGGGTCCCTGTACTATTTGTCAAGAAAAAGGATGACACATTTATAATGTGCATTGATTATCGACAATTGAATACATTAACTATCAAGAATAAATATTCGCGACCCCGAATTGATGACCCATTTGATCGGGTAAGGGGCGCAATGATATTCTTAAAAAATGAATTAAGGATTGGTTTTCATCAACTTTGAATAAAAGATGAATATATTCACAAGAAAACTTTTAAAACTAGATGTGGTTACTATGAGTTTGTAGTGTTAGCATTTGGTCTCACTAAAACAACAATAACCTTCATGTCTCTAGAGAACAACATACTTCATAAATATCTTGATTGGTTTTCGTTAGTATTCATAGATGGCATCCTAGTGTACTCTAAAGATGAAGAAGAGCAAAATGAACATCTCAGATTGGTGTTACAAACTTTAAGAGAACATTAACTTTATGCAAATCATGGCAAAGTTTAGTTTTACAAAAATATAATATAGTATTTAGCACACATAATTTCCAAGAAAGGACTATCTGTTTACCCCGAAAAGGTTAAGGTGATTATGAATTGTCCCACACCTAAGGATGTGTCAACATTTGATTCATTTATGTATTCTATAGGATACTATCGAAGTTTTATAGAAGGTTTTTCAAAATTGAATCATCCCATTACTTCCTTACATAAAAGGGGAATAAATTTTGAGTGGACAACCAAATTCCAAGAAAGTTTTGACAAGTTAAAAAAACTACTAAAAACAACCCCTGTATTAAAATTGTCAACCCAAATAAGGAATTCATTGTTTGTACCACTACCTATTTCGAAGGCCTTGGAGGATTTTTGATGCAAGAAAATGAGGTAGTAGCCTATGAGTCCACGAATCTAAAAATACATGACAAGAATTACGTTCTGTATATTTTAGAGTTGGAAGCAGTGATATATGCTCTAAAAATGTGGAGACATTATTTACTAGGAAAAGAATTTATCTTGGTAACAGATCAGATCAATTTGAAATATTTTTTCATCCAACCTAATTTAAATATGAGACAAGCGAGGTGGCTAGCGTTCCTTAGTGAGCTTGAATTTGATATAAAACACATAAAAGGGAAAGGAAACAAGATCGCAGATGCTCTACGTAGGCATGCCGATGTTGTGATAAGGATGTTTGTTAGCATAGTTAGTACATATTTTCCAAAACAAATAAAAAATTCAATACAACAATATTTTGAATATTTGGAAATTCAACAGAAATTACAACCAATGGAAATCCCAATATATGTTGAAAATTCTGAAAAATTATTGATGTACCAAAACATATTGTATGTTCTCAATGTGGTCATGCTAAAACAGATGATATTGGATGAGTATCACAAGAAACCCTATGCAAGCCATCTTGGATACCAAAAAATGATAACAACATTAAGGAGAAACTTATTTTGGCCAGGCATGAAGAAGGATGTGGCAGAATATTTAGCGAAATGCATAGAATGTCAACAAGTAAAGGTGGAACATCAACACCCTGCTGGATTGTTAAATCCATTACCCATTCCCAAATGGAAGTGGGAAGTAATTTCAATGGATTTTATCATAGGATTACCAAGGACAAAGTGCCAACATGAATCTATCATGGTGGTGGTAGACATTTTGACTATAGCAATACATTTTATACCAGTGCAACCTTCCTTTGGAACCACCGATATTGTTAATATTTTCATGAAGGAAATCTTTCGACTACACAGTGTACCAAAAATGATCGTGTGGGACAGAGATGCTAAATTTCCCTCCGAGTTATGGAAATATTTGTTTGAGGGCATGGGGACTCAATTAAACTTCAGCACTTCATATCATCCTCAGATGAATGGATAGATCGAAATGACTAATCAGATTCTGGAGGACATGACACAAATATATGTCAGGGATAGGCCTACTAAGTGGGATTATTTTCTGCATTTAGAAAATTTTCCATATAACAATAACTTCCAAAGTTCAATTAAAATGAGTCCTTTTGAAGCTTTATATGGCATAAAATGTTATACACCACTCAGCTAGAGCCAATTACAAGATAGATTAATATTGTGACCTGATGCCTTATAGGAAATGGAACAAGTCATGCAAAAAATTAGACAGAATATCAAAACAACTTAGGACATACAAAAAATTTACGTGGATAAATGGAGAATTCATAAAGAATTCAATATTGTAGACCATGTTTACTTAAGAGTAAAACTAAGAAAAAGTACCTTAAGAACCAGTACTTATACAAAATTAGCACCATGGTTCTATGGGAGTTTTCAACTATTTGACCGAGTCAGTCCTGTGCCATACTAGCTGTCTCTACCAAGCCATATTAAAGGTCACAATTTTTTTCATGTGTCCTTGTTAAAGAAATATATCCATGATAAATCTTATGTAATTGATTGGAACTTGATACAGGTGGATCCTGAAGGAGACTTTCTTCCAAAGCCACTTTGCATCTTGGATTAGAAAGAGACCATGCTTTGGAATCGAGTTATCGATTGGGTTAAAGTGGAGTGGAGGTAATTTACACCTAAGGAGGCTGCTTGGGAGCAGGAGGATACTATGATAAAAGCCTACCCAACATTGTTGAAGAATGAGAAAACTCATTAATAAACACCCAGGATGGTGTTGCTTTCAGGTGGGGGGAAATGTGATACCCCTTTGTTCCTATGTAAATATCTCTATATTTTAGATTGAACCATTTTTAGTTGTGATGTCTAGGAAGCCATAGTGAACTCAATTGGAAATAAAGTATGATTATGTAATAAATAAAGTTTATGAATAAAAAGGAAAACCAAGAAATTACTTTGGAAAGAAACACTTGAGTTAAAGAGATTAATGTCAAAATTCAGAAACCAATGTGGACGGATAAGATCAAGGTGAACTTCCCTAAAATCATTCCTAGAAATCCTTAGGATTCCTTAATAATATTTAAATGATTGGAGAGAAAATATATTAAATCAATATGTGTAGAAAAAAAGACCAAGGGTGAATAAAGAGTTGTGGGAGAGAAAGGCATGATTTAACGAAAAATTGGAAGATACATTTTTTGAAATATAAAAAAACCTATGTTATTGGGTTGGAAGATCCTAGAAATCGAGATGTCACTAAGGAAAAATCTGCTAGGGAAGAAAGGCATAAGATACCTTTTCTAGAATCACAGGAGGTTGTTGATTCAATGGCAAGGATGTATCATCTCGGGGGGAATTGGTTGTAGGAGTTCAAGGTTGGGTAGATAGTGGTTTTTCCCAAGTGAATTTCCAGTTGGTAAATGGTTAAACATATCATTTATTGTTTGGTTACAAAAGTTTATTCTTGTGAAATATGTGGATAATTTTGATGCACTAAAGTTTCTTGGTTACTGATAGTTACGAATTTATGGAGTTATATATTTCAATAAATTTAGAAATTTAGTGGTTAAGAAATAAAAATTAAAGTGGTTAATTTATATTATGCAAATGTTGATATATAAGCATGGTGTGACTAGGGTAGTAGGTGGAATACATGAAGAAATAGATATAGGGAATTGACACTGCATGTTGTTTTTGTCAAATTCTGGTAATTTTATGTTTTATTCAATATAGTATGCACTATTATTTGTGACCATCTATTCAGATTATAGACATTAACCATACACAGAATAGTTGTGAATATCGAAAACAGATTACACCCATCCAGGATCAAGATATCCTCAATCACTGGGAAATTAGGTGAAGAGTCTGTTTTAGTAATTATTATAGTCAAGAAAAAAAACAAGAACAAAATAACCAAAATATTCCTACTTGAGTAATACATCACTATACAGGGTTCTATGAGCCGAGTGTTAAATGGGACCATAATTTATATACTAAGAAGTGTTTCCATAAAAGAAAAATAAACAACATGACAATCCCCTTGCAGACTGTGAATTGCATCTGTTGAGAGAATACGGGTTTTGGAGTAAAAAACAAATCTACAAGTCATTTTAATGACTTCTAACAGAATAATCAACCTGTGTGGTTGATACATACAAATGTGGAAACCTGTTGAAAGAACATAATTAGCTAACCACATAAGCCATGACTTTGCCCAAGATGAGATGTATTAAGAGGATGGAAAACAAAGATCCAATCCTAGGAAAAGCCTTATGGCCAAATTTTGACATCATAGGGAACTTGCTTGCACACAAAAGAAATGAAAACCTAAGAGTCGAAATTTAGGACCCGACAGGAAACAACTAAGAGCATAAAGGATAAGTCTCATTTAAAAATTAATATTAACAGCATGAGAACCCTGGATTTCTTCTCCATGCACGATAATTGTAAGTAAAATGATATAGAATCTTAAATATAAATATAATTGACTCATACTGATTTGAATTTGGAGAAAAACATGAATATCTTTGTAAACTAGATACATTTAGTAGTCCATAGAACAAATTAAAAACCATAGCATATGTGTATAATTCACTTTCCATGCAGAGTAGGTTACATTGAGACCCTCAGTGGTATGGAGATGCAATGAAGTGATTCATGAATTTCGACATTCCGATTATTTTATTAACTAAAACAGGTGAAGACAAGTAATATATGCAATACAGAGTAAATAATTGAGAAAGCCTAGTACATTAAACAACAGAGAATTCCAAGGGGCTTAGTTTTGTTCGGAAACCTCAACAGTATCCCAAAATTAAATGGTAAGCCACAGTCTAGAATAATTGAATATTATGTTACAATATACATGAGGAGAAACATTTGTTAATCAAATGTAAACCTAAATCTTTTTCCACAAGAAGCTAGACACGCGAAGGGTATTAGCTCTCAATGATTAAAAAACACAAATCTAATCAAACAGAATGGTAGAGCAAGACTTCGTACATTGTAGCTTTCAATCAGAAAGTAAAGGTGCAATGAAGACCAATGTGTCACATTGGAAGTAGAATTAGGAAAAAATGGACTCTTTCAAGGTATAGTGAAGTAAAGCTCGAGGCGTGCAACATACCTACTAGTCTAGACATAAAAAATTAAATACCAAGGAGAAAAAGGAATGAGGAAAATAAAATTTATGAATGAAAGACGAGATGGGTTGGGAAGAAGTTATACCTGGTAGCACATGACCCCAAAATTCCCCTCCTGTACCAAAGTCCTTGAAATGACTAGGAGGAGGAAAAATACACAGACACTATATCCTAAATGAAACACAAGAGAATAGAAGGAGTATAATATAAATAATTTGTTGACAGCCAACATTCTAATTTTTTACTTATGTATCCAGAAATTATGAAGAAAACCCTCTCAACGAAATGCCATGGCTAAGGGAGGCAAATGAAGGTAAGGAGGAAATCAAAACAAATTACGCAGAACCTGGTAACAATGTTTCCTTTTGCCGGCATTTGGGGGAAGTGCCCTTCTGTGAGAAAATTTTGTGCCATAAGAGAGAATCAACATTTTTAACTGGAACAAGCATAGAATCATAAGGAATAAAAAGAAAAATGACTCCTCCAGTACATGAATATACCTGAAATTCTTCAGGGGTGAGTATAACTGTGGAAGTAGTGACAACAAGTCAGGGAGGGTACGAATGCATTCTACCCCAATGAATTTCACATAGGAGCCAGAGATAAGTAGTGAATGGTCGTGGCCCTAATAATACATACAAAATTACACATAATACAAAGGACGGTTCGAACCTTTAGCTTCATACACATCCAAGTAAGAATATTGGAAATCTAAATAAAGTTGGTTTAAAGGAAAAGATGTCGACTAAGAAGAATGTACCTATAGCTCAACGTTGCCATAATTCCTAAATATAATGAAACAAAATGTCGTGATTTCGACCTGAAGGAAAAAATGGATAAGTTGGGGGGAAAATAGTATGGCTTCTAGTGCATCAAGTTGTAGATGTGACACCATCATCAAATAAAAGAAGGTTATAGTTGCCCGATCATACCAGCACTAGATCACCTGGGAAATTTCTTGGAAGCATCCAGAGACAGAGCGACAGATAGGAAACCAAACACCTGAGCAGTGACCAACATAAATGAAGAGAACCAACACTATGGATTAGGGTTAATAGTGCAAAGGGATACCTCCACCTTTGGATCACGGTAGTAAATCCTCATCGTCCACATGATCTAGGTGGTACACTGCCATGTGAAGATAATCTGACCATAACAAGAAAAGAGTACATGGTGAAGAGTGAGTCTACGTCTGGCAAGGATTGCCACAAGTGATTAGAGATAGTTTTAACCTCCCCTCAAAAATATTTCAATACATGGTCTATGCATTAACATTATTCAAGTGGTATATGACAAAGATAACAATAATCCTTTTCCTAAGTGAAGGGGAGAAGATAATAGACATAATGGTTGGTTCAGGGATATAGTAGATTTTTAAAAAAAATGTAAAGGTAACCATGTAACATATTGACCCTGTTCCAGGTATATGAGCTTATATATTAGTTCATTCCATAAGTTAACCATTAATCATATGAAGTTAGTGGAGGGTATGTACTAGGAAATATCCAACCATGTTTTTACTCCCATAAAACACAACATCGAATGCATATTTTTTGATAGCAATGGATGTCAAAATTATTAGTGGGGTATATCCTTGAACATAGTAAGACTCCATAGAACTTTGTGGTGACTTTAAGGTATTGTGAGGAAGATAATTTCCTAATGATTCCCAAATCCAGGTATAAATATGGTGACACTATACTTATACAAATAAATAAATAAGAATATATGTACATGAGTGGAAAGAAATATCATATTTATAGGAGAAATTGTGCAAATTAACAAAAATAATAACTATGGATAAATTATATATAATACGTGTAGACAAAATAAGAACTAAAATCTTCTCATGATATTCTTTAATTTAGTAATGTTTAAAAATAAATAAATAAAATATAGTGTGAAGTAGAGGTATGTTACACGCAGTGACTTTCCCTATAGCCCTCTCAATTTTTCCCATCTCCATCGCTACTGGTTATGAGTTGACATCTATGCCACTGGTCTTGGATCCCATGTAAGCCTCTCTCTCATCTTTTCCACTTTGGTTAAGAGTCTCAACACCCTTAGAAGTTTCACATTGAGAAAGAGAAAATCCCAAACTCATCTGACAAGGAATTTCACAAGTAATTGATTCTACCAATTGTGGAGAAGCATGGGATGAAGAATGCATCTCAGATAACGAACATGATCGTTTAATATCTAAAATTGTTGGTGAAATACATATACTTGGAAAACATGTTCCATGCATCTCTGTAAGACATGCTTAAGATGAATTTCCACTATCCATCACTTCACCACATGCCTAACCCACATCTTGGAAAAAGGTTTCCAAAATATTTAAAGATGATTCCATTCTATTGAATGGGTCTATGTTTAAAATCCTCAATGGAACTACACTACATTCATCACTTAAAGAAGGTTGATACTTCACAATCTGACTATCTATTAACTCAATTTCCCCATCCTCTAAATAATTATCTTGCTTGGGTAATCTTCTCTTCTTATTAGCTGCTTCAAGAAGCTTATTGTTTTCACTCTGTTGCACAAGTTGTGCCACAAATCCAGGCTTTCATACAACTTTGGCCATAAATGCCATCATTTGTTGGTGACAGTGTTCCATGGTTTGCAAACACTCCTCCAAGGTCTGCATATGAATCTTGGTACCTTGATGTTGTTACCTAATTCTAACGAGCTCCATCATGAGCAGACTCTTATCCCTCTTGAGCCTCTGAATTTCCTCCTCTAGTTCATATTTTATAGCATCATTACATGCGCCTTGTTGGAGATTTTGAGAATGACTGTGCATAGGCTTGCATTTGTGAATATTTTTCAACAAATTCCTTTATCCCCGAAAAAAAATCTTCATTTACGAATTCCCATTGATCTGGATCAACTTTCCTAAAGCCTTGTTGGAAATACGATACTAAATCAGCCTTCCTAATCCCAATTAAATTTCAAACAAAAAAATATTAAGAGTCACCTAAACCTCCATTGAAAGGAAATATTAAATCCACTGTACTACAATTAGTACAATTGGATATACTAGATGCTAACACCTTTTAGCCACCATCATATGCAGAAAGTTCATACCAATGAAACTTATAAAGGTAATTAGCTAAAAATATCAAATAAGAGAAACATAAACCAAAGGATCATTATGCCCAAGACCAATGGTGGGGTAAATTCCACCAGATCTTCTAAAGTAAGTGATTATTCTGCAAGGACTACATTACAAAAAAATAAGAACTCAAAGGAAAAAGTAATCGAGTATATACGTTATCAAGTTCACACGGAAATGAACGCTTGATTAGACCCAAAAAAATAAACTTGTACATCTGCCCCAAATCATTGCTTGTCTTCTGTCCAACATTGCACTCTCCACCTTCATCAACCTGCAGAAGCATCAACAGATTTAAATAAAGACATGAAAAAATACAAGAAAACAAATAACACAATCATGACTTACAGAGCATGTATTTTCATATTCATCGAACCTGGAAAACCATACGTATTTCATGCTACTAAATCAAATTGGGTCATGAACGCCCATATATGTACAGTCGCAACAACAAATTCGAGGCTGTAAAATGCCCATTATAATATCAATGTCATTAATGAGGCATAATCCCCACCAAAAGAATTACATGGGGCAGTAAAGACTTACATGGAGGAATAGAGCATGAATTAAATGAACTAACAATTTGACAGCCAGCCATTTTGAAACTCTATAATCAACTTTGTTCCATTCTTCTCTTCTCGAACACCTGCAAAACACAAAAACAAAGTAGGTTAAGAAAACTAAACCCTACAACCATGGTCATACATATTGGAATTCACAGCTCATCCAAAAGGATATGATATTGGGTGTAAGGAGGGGTTTTGTGACTTGGTAAAGAAATGAAATGGCTTCGGAACGGATGCTAATGCTAGTAGGTAAATGATTTATTACCGTGTTTCCTTTACTCTAGTTGTTAGCCATCAAACACATCTCAAGCTGCTTCCGCCTTTACTGTGGGTACCAATCCAGGTAGCGAACAACTTCTTAGACATGATCAACTGTATTAATTGGATATTAAACTTGATTTATACATTGTTCTTGAAATGGAAGCATGGTTGGATACGAACTGAGGGAAGAAAAGTTATAGGGCATGAGTATCGCTCTCGAAAGATAGACTCTTAATCAGGATCACTAAATAAAATGCGCTCTGCTCCAGCTGAAATATTGAAGTTAAAATAGACTTGATCTAGATTAGAAGAACCGACAAATATTCTATAGTGAAATCATCAAACATTGCAATGCCTTCAATTCTCTCATTAATGGTGTCCAAGGATTCCAATGTGGTGTGTAGGTGTAAGGGAATTAAGTGGGAATTCAATGCACAATGGTTTAAAACCACCACAACTCCTCGATAATCGCATTAAAATCAATGGACAGAAGCCCTTAAAAACCCTTAAGCTGCACGAGTGAGGCTTGATGTAAAAACGTACAGTACTTTCTGCAACTTTAAAGATGAGGACAACCAAAATCGACTTTAAAAAGAGAAATTTATCATATGCAAACAAATTAATACCTCAAACCTAATACTATATGTCACTTACAATATTGTATTATACTAAAAAATATACAAATTTTTATTCTTATAAAATTATATTAAAAAAACCAAACCTATTTAAATAAAGTAAGTTTAATTGTTTCCTTTACACATCGACCCATACCTTTTTTTTAATTCTAAATTTTGTATAAATCTACGCAACAAAAGTTGCAAAATTAGTTTTCCTTCTCAACCAAAAAGAAATAAAAAGAGGGAATCTATAATTTGGATTGGAAGGAATTCGGAATTCGCAAAAATAGTTTTCCTTCTCAACCAAAAAGAAATAAAAGGAGGAAATCTATAATTTGGATAGGAAGGAATTTGGAATTTTCTTTTTACAGATCAGGTACCCAATGAGATTTGAACTCTGGTTTTTTGACCTTCACCCAAATAAACATATCATTAAACCACACATCACTGAAAACTCAAAAAACTCTTAAAAAAAGAGGGAATGATAAAGAAGTGCAGCGAGTCTTTGAAAAGTTTTTTATTTCCTATCAATTATTAATTATACAAAATAAAAAATAAGAAGATTATTATGTTTTAATCTGAACGAACTCTTAAGAAAGGAGGGAATGATAAAGAAGTGTAGAGGGCCTTTGGAAAGTTTATTTATTTCAAATCAATTGTTAATTATACCAAATAAAAAGGTTATTAGATTTTATATTTTTTATAAATAAATGAAAAAATTATTATAATCAAAGTTCGACATTAAAAAATTATTATAATCAAAATTAATGATGTGATAAAAAAAACCCAAATTCTAAAATGAACCTTTCACTCGAGGTGAAAAGGTAGTTATAATATCAACCTCTTATTCTTTACATTATTTTCTCACTGTATCATCAAACCAACGTCGTAAAAAAGCCCAAGAGTATTAAAATGTATTTATGATTCACGGATGAAAATGTAGTGTAATTAATTGGAGAGGAAATAGGATAAACTCGTGAAAATATATCTTCATGCATCTCATTAGGAACGTTCTCAAATAATGTATATAATATATATATTTGCAGAAGTTGAAATTCTAGTAGAGTTGTAACGTTTTTTTAATACGCGCAGATACGCAGTTTATATGGTAATTGGTTTTTGTGAAAAAAAAAAACCTTGATTTCAATTAAAATTAAAGTTTTGATTTCCAGAGAAACCAAAAAAATTATAAATTTTTTGTACTTTTCACTTTAAAATTAAAGTTTTGAGTTCAATTATTTTTGAGAAATTTGTATGAAAATTAATTTTTTTTTTCCTTAAAAATAAAATATTTATTTTTAGATTAGTTATAAATATAGATTTGATAATTATTATAGGATTTAAATAAAATTAACCGGTAACATCTATTTAAAAAAAATCATTTAATGGATGCATGATATATTTTCCGTGATTAATTCTTGTATTGTATAGAGCACAATCATCACATATTATTTTATACAATATATTAAGGTTTTTTTACATTATTATTTTACCATTGGAAATAATACTTTATTAATAAATGTGTTTGATATACACTAATAGGTATATATCAATCACATGCACAACCACATATTAATATAATAGGCATATCAACAACATTTATTATTATTTATTTATATTAATAATTTTATAATTATTTATAAACTATATATTATTATTATTATTATTATTATTTAATATTCTTACCTAACAAATTAATAAATAATATAAATAAAATAGTAGTAATTAATAATTAAAAATAATATAAATTATATTTATATTAAAAATTAAAAATTATAATATTAAAAATATTAATAATTAATATTATTAATAAACTAAATGAATTGATACTATAAACCTAAAGGATAGATATTATAAACTTTAAGGATTACAAACTCAAGGGAATAATATCATAAATCCAAAGGATTATTGAACCCAATTAATAATTAGTACTATAAATTGAAAAGATTACGCAAAGCCAAACCCCAAATTGGTGTTGTTTGTGGGACAAGGTACCCACCTCCACACATTGATCTCACTATTAATTCTATGAAGGAATACATACTCTACCCCCTCTCGTAGTGAACATGTGATCTCTTAGGAGGAAACATATGCTCTTAACCATTAGACCCACTCAAGCTGTATATTATAAACCTTAATATTACAAATTATAAATCCAACAGATTAATATTTCAAATTATAAACCCAAGGGATTAATATTAAAAACCTAAGGGATTAATATTGAAAACCCAAGATATTAATATTCTAAACCTAATGGATTAATATTATAAACCTCATGCCTAATATTATACCCTAGGAATATGATCTGTTAGATTAATAAACGCAAAATAAACATTAAACCCTAAGATTAATATTATAAACTTTAGGATTAACATTATAAACTTAAGCGATTAATAAACCCAAGGGATCAATATTAAAAGCTCAAAGGAATGACATTAAACCATATGATTAATATTAAATCCTCGGAACATAAACCCTAATATTATTAAATTGAAGGGACTAATATTATAAACTAAAGGGATTAATATTAAACTCTAAGACTAATATTATAAACCATATGCTTCATATTAAACCCTAGGAATATAAAAACTATGATTAATATTAGAAACTGTAGGATAAATATTATAAACCCAAGTGATTAATAAACTCATTGTATTAATATTAAAAACCCGAGGGATTATAAACCCAAGGGAATAACGTTAGACCCTAGGATTAATATTAAACCCTAGGAATATAAACCCTAATATTGATATTATAAAACTTATGGTTAATATTATAAGCCCAAGAGATTAATATTATAAATCCAAGGAATTAATAAACCTAAGGGATTGATAGTATAAACTCAATGGATTGTAACAGGGATTGATAAACATAAGGGACATGTCTTGTCTGGAACATAAAGTGGCAATACATGTGGGTGTGCATAGCTGCCCAAGGCTCTGTGTAACGTCCTGAACTTTCACCCAGACGTGCAACGTGTTTGGGCGATGGATGAGTTGGGCGTGCGCACGGAGAGGAGGCGAGTTGGGGCGCACGGTGGTCGTGTGACGAAGGCGCGACATGGTTGCGACGATACTTGCAACAAAAGTGCGAGCTGCTCCAACGATGTGATGACTTATGCGCATTAGTGAGGGAGAGCTCCCTTGTTTATATGGCGTGGAGGAGACATGGAGGCTAACTTGGTGTAGTAGGGGCTTTTGCGTTGAGCAGGGGCTTGGGTGAGGTCAGCTGGGCAAGCCACCACCACGCTCAACACTTGGTATAAGTTGGGGAATGTGTGGAGGCATTTCATCATCGGAAATCACTTGATTATCTTCGCTCATGTAGAGAGGCGCAGAACTACAAGTGCACAAGTCTAAGGGGGAAGGCGCAGATTTAAGGATGCACCCGTTCTTGGGTGATCGTGCACGGTGAAGCGTGTTGGGCGAAGGTGCTGGCGAAGGTGCGCCTGGTGATTGGGTGAGGCGTGCATGGTGAATGTGTGGCGCTCGTTTGTGCGAAGTCTTGGCGTGGGTGTCTTGGTGGCTCAGGTGAGCGCCCGCCCATCGTGCAAGTGTGCACGAAGGTGAGCGAAAGTTGGAACCGAAGGTTGTAGAATTGGGCAGGCGGTACTACGTGTTGTTCACACGATTTGGGCATTTGTCAAGAGTTGGCAAGTGGCACTGCGTGTGGGTAGGTGTACACGGTTTGGGCGTTTGCGACCAAATGAAGAGCGAACAGGCAAAGACGTGCGACGAGGTGAACGACGGGTTGGTGAGTTGTGCGGCGATCGTACGGAGGTGCCGACGAGCTGGGCAACCGAGTTTGCCGAAGTTGGAAATTTGGCTAAGTATAAATTTGGGGTTTCCCAAGGACTTAGCCTGTACTTTGTACAAGTGGAAAATCATACATATATTGATATTCGGGAAGACTTAAGCGATTAATAAACCCAAGGGATCAATATTAAAAGCTCAAAGGAATTACATTAAACCATATGATTAATATTAAATCCTCGGAACATAAACCCTAATATTATTAAATTGAAGGGACTAATATTATAAACTAAATGGATTAATATTAAACTCTAAGACTAATATTATAAACCATATGCTTCATATTAAACCCTAGGAATATAAAAACTATGATTAATATTAGGAACTGTAGGATAAATATTATAAACCCAAGGGATTAATAAACTCATTGTATTAATATTAAAAACCAGAGGGATTATAAACCCAAGGGAATAATGTTAGACCCTAGGATTAATATTAAACCCTAGGAATATAAACCCTAATATTGATATTATAAAACTTACAGTTAATATTATAAGCCCAAGAGATTAATATTATAAATCCAAGGAATTAATAAACCTAAGGGATTAATAGTATAAACTCAATGGATTGTAACAGGGATTGATAAACATAAGGGACATGTCTTGTCTGGAACATAAAGTGGCAATACATGTGGGTGTGCATAGCTGCCCAAGGCTCTGTGTAACGTCCTGAAGTTTCACCTGGACGTGCGACGCGTTTGGGCGATGGAGGAGCTGGGCGCGCGCACGGAGAGGAGGCGAGTTGGGGTGCATGGTGGTCATGCGACGAAGGCGCGACATGGTTGCGGTGATACTTGCGACAAAATTGCGAGCTGCTCCAACGATGCGATGACTTATGCGCATTAGTGAGGGAGAGCTCCCTTGTTTATATGGCATGGAGGAGACATGGAGGTCGACTTGGCGTAGTAGGGGCTTTTGCGTTGAGCAGGGGCTTGGGTGAGGTCGGCTAGGCAAGCCACCACCACGCTCAACACTTGGTATAAGTTCGGGAATGTGTGGAGGCATTTCATCATCGCAAATCACTTGATCATCTTTGCTCATGTAGAGAGGCGCAGAACTACAAGTGCACAAGTCTAAGGGGGAAGGCGTAGATTTAAGGATGCGCCTGTTCTTGGGCGATTGTGCACGGTGAAGCGTGTTGGGCGAAGGTGCGCCTGGTGATCGGGTGAGGAGTGCACGGTGAACGTGTGGCGCCCATTTCTGCGAAGTCTTGGCGTGGGTGTCTTGGTGGCTCGGGTGAGCGCCCGCCCATCGTGCAAGTGTGCACGAAGGTGAACGAAAGTTGGAACCAAAGGTCGTAGATTTGGGCAGGCGGTACTACATGCTGTTCACACAATTTGGGCATTTGTCAAGAGTTGGCAAGTGGGACTGCGTGTGGGCAGGTGTACACGGTTTGGGCGTTTGCGACCAAACGAAGAGCGAACTGGCGAAGACGTGCGACGAGGTGAACGACGGGTTGGTGAGTCATGCAGCGACCATACAGAGGTGCCGATAAGCTGGGCAACCGAGTTTGCCGAAGTTGGAAATTTGGCTAAGTATAAATTTGGGGTTTCCCAAGGACTTAGCCTGTACTTTGTAAAAGTGGAAAATCATACATATATTGATATTCGGGAAGACTCATATTGCAGGGAGTTTCCCCTCCCTTTATACTGTTGTGCATTTCTCTTGTTTAATGCTGTTGATAATGAATGTGTATGGGTGTTCATTGGTATAAAGGCACATTAATAATACTTGGTAACAAAAATAAAACTAAGTATGGAATGTTAAGGCGTAGTCCACGAACATAAGTATTGGTGAAAAGAAAGTGTTTGGTGGTGCCGCACCTCGCTATAAGCGGTTGAAAGACTACCGCAGGTGTAGGGGCGTGACAGTTGGTATCAGAGCTCAGTTGGAGCTGGTGTTAGAGCAGGGTTGCTCGTGACGAAGTGCAGGTGTGGGTACACTTGGAAGCTTGACAGCTGATGACAGTGGAAGCAGGTACTTGCAGGTGAAGGAAGCTAGTTTCACATACAAGTGGAACAAGGGTCAGTTCATGGGTGCAGGGAACTTGGTGAAGCTAGGGAATGGTGAAACTGGTTTAGCAGAGGTGAATCTTAATGCTTAGGCCAACTTGAACGATAAGGCATGGCAAGTTTGGAAGAATGCGAAGGGAAGCTCTTGCTTACCTTATATAGGTTGAAGAGGCTGAAAGAAGAGAATCCCCGGATTCGAGAGAAGCTTGAAGTCTTGGAATTGTGTTGACAAGGAAAAGGAAGCCGTGATGATTGAGGATGTTGCAGACATGACAACAATGGAGGATGAACTTGAGATTGATCAAGTTGGACCATGATCGTGCTGTTTGCAAACATGGATGGATGAGGATACTCACATGGAGGAGCCTCATGATGATGATGAAGTAAGTATTGATACTTGTGTTTCACTTGAGCACTTGGTAGATTGACCGTATGCAGGGAAGGGTAAAATCAGTTTGCCAATGCAAGGGAGCATCTTACCATGGATGACTATGATGAGACCTTGTATGGAGAAGCAAGGATTGTTGATTGTTGTAGGACTTGTTGGGGTTGATTGTGACCTTATGGTAGAAGGTACAAAGGCCTGTGACAAGGGAGGCACATGATGATCATTGTGGAGGATTGGGTCATGCTTTAGCCACTTTGGCTAAGTGCCCGGCATGACTCATGGACAGATTGAGGGGCACACACTTGAGTTTCTTGGGTGGACTTCTCATGGTCGAGACCAAGAGAAAGTCTTGGTGGAACCTTCATTGGAGGAGCTATGATGGAGAGACTCATGTGATGATGATATGTTTGGGTGACTGACTTCACTAGACCGAAGATAGCAGACTTGGATGAGATGACCAATTGTTGTGATGGGTCTACTTGGTTGGACTACATGGGCAACTTGAGTCATGGACATCAGGTTGAAAACATGGAGCATGGCAGTCTTATGCAGGGACATTATGCAGGAGCACTTGTAGAGGTGTCACTTATGGACATCCAATGAGGAGTGCCAAAGCAGGGATGTTGTGCAGGTAGATTTGCTGGTGCGACATGGAGACTTATTACTTATGAGCCGATGGAGATGTTGTGCACTCTTGTACAACAAGGCCATGGACTTGTATGGGGTTGTGAGCAAACTATGGGGCATTCCTACTACATGGAGAGCTGAGGCATCTTGCAGAGACCTTTGGCCGAGACTTGTATGCTTGCTGGATGTTGGTTGGGGATGACTTATGGAGCTCATGACGACATGAGATTGTTGTGACTTTTGGGGACTTCATATATGGTGGACTTAGAAGATCTGATGCATTGAGGAGCTGAGGTTAGAGACTTTGATGCGGGTGCACATTTTCAAGTACATGTATGGGTGTGGCTTGGAAGAGTGACTTGATGTGGAGGAATCGATATGAGACACTTTGGACTGATGGAGTTACGATGATGAAGATGACTTGGTGGAAACACTTGGGCATGGGTTGAGCCGAGACTTAACCACTTTTGACACATGGGAGCTGATTGATCTATGATCATGGGCAGCACATGGATAGATGAGACAAGTGTATACTTGTTTCTATGGCAGACTTGAGGGATGGCACATTGCAGATATGATGGCGGTTGCTTCATGGACCTAGATGTGGCACACCAAGAGTTGGAGATTGATGAGATGATCTCTTCATATGGAGGAGATACACATATGGATGATGATGTTGGGATAGATGTGGCTGATTTCATGCAGCACATTGACACCAAACATCATGGACAGCATGTTGCAGATGAGATGAGGTCTACTTCATGGAACTGAGCATGGATTACACTTATATGGAGATGGAATCTTGATCGAGTTGAGGATGTGACGGGATGTTTTGCGAAACAACTGATGATGGCATGAGGATGTTCACTCTCATGGTTTGAGCGTGACAGTTGGATTAGCTACCCAACTAGTTCAGACATGGGGGACATCAGTGTACAGAGATGTGTTAGCATTTGTTGGAGTATCATGGCAGCAGTTCACATGATGACACATGATGAGGTTGACAGGGGATGTTGCAGGAAGCATGTAGCTTGAGATGGAGGGACTAGCTTTCCACGATGGGAGCAGCATGTGGAGATTTTGATAGAGGGGCTGATGGTCATGGATTGAGATGATCTCTGATGTATGATATACCGATGAGGTGTATACCTTGGTATGATGATCTTGCTAGATGGCTACTAGGATGATATGTTGTCGAGGACGACAACGGTTTCAGGTGGAGAAGGATGTAACATCCTGAAGTTTCACCCAGACGTGCGACGTGTTTGGGCGATGGATGAGCCATGCGTGCGCACGGACAAGAGGCGAGTTGGGGCGCACGGTGGTCATGCGACGAAGACGTGACATGGTTGCGACAATACTTGCGACAAAAGTGTGAGATGCTCCAACAATGCGATGACTTATGCGCATTAGTGAGGGAGAGCTCCCTTGTTTATATGGAGTGGAGGATAAATGGAGGTTGACTTGGCGTAGTAGGGGCATTTGCGTTGAGCACGGGCTTGGGTGAGGTCGGCTGGGCAAGCCACCACCACGCTCAACACTTGGTATAAGTTGGGGAATGCGTGGAGGCATTTCATCATCGCAAATCACTTGATCATCTTCGCTCATGTAGAGAGGCATAGAACTACAAGTGCGCAAGTCTAAGGGGGAAGGCACAAATTTAAGGATGCTCCCATTCTTGGGCGATCGTGTGCGGTGAAGTGTGTTGGGCGAAGGTGCACCTGGTGATCGGGTGAGGCGTGCACGGTGAACGTGTGGCACCCGTTTGTGCAAACTCTTGGCGTGGGTGTCTTGGTGGCTCAGGTGAGCACCCGCCCATCGTGCAAGTGTGCACAAAGGTGAACAAAAGTTGGAACCAGAGGTCGTAGAGTTGGGCAGGTGGTACTATGTGCTGTTCACACGATTTGGGCATTTGTCAAGAGTTGGCAAGTGGGACTGCGTGTGGGCAGGTGTACACGGTTTGGGCGTTTGCGACCAAACGAAGAGCGAACCGGCGAAGATGTGCGACGAGGTGAACGACAGGTTGGTGAGTCGTGCGGTGACCGTGTGGAGGTGCCGATGAGCTCGACAACCAAGTTTGCCGAAGTTGGAAATTTGGCTAAGTATAAATTTGGGGTTTCCCAAGGACTTAGCCTGTACTTTGTAAAAGTGGAAAATCATACATATATTGATATTCGGGCATACTCATATTGCAGGGAGTTGCCCCTCCCTTTATACTGTTGTGCATTTCTCTTGTTTAATGCTGTTGATAATGAATGTGTATGGGTGTTCATTGGAATAAAGGCACATTAATAATACTTGGTAAGAAAAATAAAACTAAGTATGGAATGTTAAGGCGTAGTCCACAAACATAAGTATTGGTGAAAAGAAAGTGTTCGGTGGTGCCGCACCTCGCTATAAGCGGTTGAAAGACTACCACAGGTGTAGGGGCATGACACTCTGATATATGTAAATGAATCTTCACTAAACCAATTCCCAATTTTCTTAAGGTTTTCCATAGCTTCTTGAGACATCCTGGGGGGTTTGGCTTCAAATATAACTTCATAAATTGGGATCATGACCTTGTGAAAAATTTGATAAAAATGACCAAAATAATTGGTCTCCAAGATTACATTGTGATAAATATGAATTGGCGAGCGATCAAAGATGGTCCACTTCCATCCCATGGCTAAAAAATCAAGAGAGTAACAAAGAGAGCCCACGATGTAGGATGGAATATAAAATGGAGGGGTTTTATTCTTTGAAACCCTATGGGAAGAACAAAAATCCAAAATATGTTTGGCCAAATTATTGGATAGTATAGTGGCACAACAAAAGAATTATACCTTAAAAGGCTTATGAATTAAAGAAACCCAATGCCCGCAGGAGTTTGGTCCCATGGTCAGCGAACAGTCTGCTAAGTTGTTCGTGCTGCTGTACAGGTCATGGGTTCAAGTCTTGTCTTACCCTGAGGGGCCATTCCTTGTGGGCTGGGCGGTTCCTCCTAGTTGTTATAGTGGCAGCCAATGGGATTCGACCCCGCGTAACACGAGTACGATACCACTGCCATTGCCAATTCAGCTGCATATAAAAAATAAATAAAAATTAAAGAGACCCAATTGTCTGGGAATTCTAAGACATTTTGATATGTGTGTAATCTGCAAAGCATGAAAAAAAATTGACTAACAGGAGAAGCAAGTGAATCTATAGAGTACTTACCATCTTCTTATTCTTTGTGTTTGCTCGAGTCACTCCATTTTGTAATAGAATCATCTATAACCCCATGCTTTTTAAAGAATTCCTCCACATAGTTTTTGTTGTAGATGCATTGAGGGTCTGGAAATTGATACGTCTCTTGAAGGGATTTTGATGTGAATAGACCAATTATGGTGCCTTTCTGAGTGTGGAACTTCCTTTCCCTAATATTCACCATTTCAAAAACCCATCTACCTATATTTGTATAGGGAAAAATCTAAGGGCTCACTCCAATTCTATGGAAAAAATAATTGTTCGTGTCCTCTAGAGTTGCCTCTGAAGTTGGGGTTTCATTGTTAACTAGAACTATTTTGACTATCATCTTGGGGCCTTCATCTTCGAGATATTTGTAAATAGCTTCCCATGAGGAATGTCATGAATCCCTAGCACAAATTATATTTGCAAATAATCCTGCTCCTAGCAATTTCCCATCAATGGATTTCCTGAATGGGTTGGTTGGTTGTTATTCAGGCACATTATTTTCCCCCTTGTCTTTCTTAATTTCTTCTTTGCAAGAGTAGTCGAAGCTTCTCTGGTGAGTAGAGGGAATTGGGCTTTGTGGGTGCACAAAGGTCCTTATGTTGATTGAAAGTTAGATGTAGGTAGCTTCGAATGGGTGGAGCAACAAGACAAAATGAAATAAACAATTTTAAATGGCAATAGTCGATTCATGTGGGTTTATAAGCAAGACAATGAAGATATGATGTCGAGGGGACACGTGGCAGAGTTGGATTGGATGGAGAGCAAGGGAGGAGGCTTATGTGTTAAAAAATTTCTTGCTTGCCTGCCATACTCACCTCATAGAGTTCCTAGTTGCTGACATGGCCGCCATGTTGGCCTGATAGGTGGCAGGACAATTTTACCTCCTTTGGTGGGGTGCTTGAGTGGACTTAGAGGCAAGGTTCAACCCCCCCGGAATTCATAACAACCATTGATTTACGAGATTCAATTTATCGACTCTGACTTTTTGAGGGAAAGCACTTGGTTATCAGTTGCACTTGTTACCTCTGCAGAGCTCGTTCTGGGGTAAGGCCACTCTTCGATGGATGGGGATATTCCTAGTAGCTAACCAAATTTTGCTGCCACTTTTCTCCTCCTATGCAACAAAAATAGTGTTTCCTTGCTGGCCCGCTCCATGCGACTCCTTCCACTTTCGACCCTTCACCTTCTAAGTATGACCTGCCTAAGGCTTCTCCTCTACTGAGATGGAACGCAAATGCGTTGGTGCCCTGGTCCCCAAAAGGCTATATTTTTTTCCAATGTAATTGGAAGTTTTTCCAAGATTTTGAGATTCCAACATTCCATACTTTAACAGATTCGATGAATGGAAAGTTCCTTCCATCACCATAGTTTGACACTCCCTTGTCCCTTGGTCCTCAACTCCTTTTTGAATTGAATTAGAAATAGTCATAGGATTCCAAGATTCAGGCCTATCATTTATGTTATGGGGTTTCGATACTATACGATCTTGGATCCAACAGTTGACGAGTACCTGGTCCCCTGGTCCCCAGATATTTTTGAAATGTATTTTCTAATAAGTTACGAGATTCCCGAATCGTGGGATTTCTAGGATTTTGACCATTATAAGCCCAACTTTGACTGCCTCTATCTTTTAATTCGAGAGGTGATTACTATACATTTTCATACCACTGGAACCTCTTCCAAAGAATTTTCCATTTGAGTGGGTCTGATGTGACCTTTAAGCTCATATTCTTCCCTTAAAATGGCTTCAGACTCTGTTATCCTTTCCACCTTGACCTTTTTTCTATATGAAGAACAAAAAGAAGGAAGAGGAGGGTACAACACTACCTTTAATGGAGTGGAAATAGGTGGAAATCCATTAAAGAAAATCAAAATAGGAATTTTAGGAGTCATTGCAAATAGATAGAGCTTTTAAAACACAAAAACTTTAAAAATACAGCGGACTGTGGTCCTCCTTCTAGCACCAAAAAAGTTGATGTCCAAAAATGATCTCATCAAGATTTTGGAAGGCCACCTACTCAGATCCCCAATTATGCCCTTATCCGTTTGATTTGGCGGTTTTTACTGGTTCTATTAGGTGTACTTACCCCCTCACACTTCTCGCTAATGTGTGTTATTTCTATTTCTTACCAACAAGAAGAGAGATCTCGTATCTACCCCCTTGCAAAGCTCTTGCAGAAAAGAAACCCTTAAACTGAAATAAGGGCTCATCCAAGCCACACCTAAGGCTACTCCTATTTAAGAAGACTCCCAAAAGTTATTTTTTAATGAAAATGCAAATAAATCTTTAGTGCAATAAGAAAAAGTGATTCTAAGAAATCTAATCTTGATTAGAACATATAGATGATGTCCAAATCAGGAGTAAAGTGATTTAAAATAATGGGGATTTAACATTCCTCTTTTATGATGAATATCAAACTATAGAAATATTTCTAAGAACTGATATTATTAGTGCCAAAACATGTTGATATTATTAGCCATGAAAATTAAGAAATAATTCACTTAATTCCAATGGAGATTAAAGTTATTTTAGATGGAAAATTTATGAGTAAATAGTTACTCATAAATTTGAATTAAGGCATAATATCAAATTAAAACTAAATAGAAAATCTATGATAGTAATAGATCAAATAGCTAATCTACAATACAATCATTCTCATATCCAACAAAATTGTAAAACATGAAACAATTGACATAAATATGTCATTCAAAATGACATAATTTGCATTAATAAATAATAGTACTTGCATAAAAATTAAACCTAAAACCCTTTGCTTTTTTCATGAAGAATGTCCTCAATAATCCTTTCAAAATAATGAGCTCTGCCAATGGCGAAAAGAGTTACAATAGTGCAAGCTCTGGCTTAAAGACAATGACCATATCTCCAAAACAAAATACCCAAACACTTAGATTTTAGTATTTTTCTTATTGTACAACTTAAATCCACTTTACAAAAGTTCTCAATATCTCTAACTTGTAGGCAAGAGCAAGCCCTTCCTCATTCTCAAAACAATTATTTATAATTTACAAAAATGAATCCAAAAATGGAGAGTTGTTGCAAACAATTTTGATCCATCAAATTTGGAGTTGCAAATCCTCTTTTTCTCCTTTGTTGGTTCAATCCTATTTCTCCAAATCCTTTTATTCATCTCTCCAACAACTTTCTCCAAAAATGTTGTCAAAAATACAATAAAAAAGAAATTAGATTAGCAACTGAAAAACATAATACCAAAATTAGGAAAACAAACTCTCAAAAAAAAATTTAATTAAATCAATAAAATAAAATGAAATGTGTGCTTCCTAATTATCTTTGTTGAAATCTATTTGGCCCACGAAGATTGTTTTCAAACCAATTTGCAAAAACGAGATTTTTTTTTGCAAATGAAAAAGCTCCAAAACAGATTCCAAAAATGACTTTTTGTTACAATTTCTTAGCCTCAAGTTCTCCTAAATTTTAGGAATCATAAATATTTAGATTTGGTTGATGTAATGCCTCCACATTGTTCTCCATGATTTTATATTTCCAACAAGCATATCTAGACCTCATTTGGTTAAACAAATATCAAACTAAAGCATTCTAAAATTTGAGTGTTAATCTTTCCAAAGTGCTAAAAAATACACAAAAATGACAAAATGTTTAGATAATTTATTAATATTTTGATTTAATGTAAAATTCTATTTTTTTCTTATTAAATTATATAAAGAATATAAAAATAAAATAAATTTAAAATTTTAAAATTATTAAAACAAATTAAATGTTAAATATTGAATATAAAAAATATAAACAAAAATTTACAAATCTTCAAAAGCATAAACGCGAGGTTTCTTTTTTTCAATTAAAGACTTCAATAATAATAAGGACGTGAAAAGTAGGAGGATGCGTACAAGGAGAGGGAAGGGAGGAGTCCATACTCATGTGGAGTGGGCCCTCCCTTCTAATGAATATATATTTAAAACCATGCTCTTCCATCTTTAACAAAGCCCCGCCAACCCCTCTTTGTTAGAATAATGTATAAATGCAAGAGTCTGGAAATGTGATAGTTTTGTTGAGGTGTCTTCTTTGTTGTGAAGAAATGTTTTACATTAAAGTCAGTGATGAGTTAGCGTTTTAGAATTTACTATTTTTATATGTAAGTGAATTTCAGTTGAGTCAGAGTTTGTATATTCCATGTTGTTATGTTTATTGAATCTAGTGATGTTATTATTATAATATAATGAAACACATTGTGATGTATTTAGTGTGTAGGTTTAGGCTTGAATTAATTGTTATGTTATTATTTTTTTAATTTTTCCAATTTGATAACAGAACAATAAAAAGCAAGATCTGAGTTGTTTGAATCTAAGTATGGCTTGTTAGTGAGGATTTTGAGGTCGTTTTGTGCATGTTGTATGTACGGTTTTTGTGAATGTTACGTGTGAACCAGTGCAACTAGTGAGGGCGTGTTTGTTGTATGAATATTGTTGTAGACAGATAATTGTGTGAGATCTGAGTTGGGGTGATTGTTGTGCCGTTGTGCTTGTGTTGGATTTGCAGAGCGTGACACCCAAATCATGGATTGCTTGAGGTGTGTGCTGGAAAGGAGGCAGCGACCTTCATCGTCCTTTATAAGAATTATTTTTTGGTTGGGCATGAAAATGTGTTTTAAGGAAAAAGAAGGGAAATTCTCTATTGTGGCTGTCATGGTGCTGAGCCTAGCGTGGTGTTATTGCAAGAGGGTCCAGATATTCCACCGTAGAGATTGGTCGTGATCTATGAGGGTCATTGTTGGACGCAGTTATGTCTTCGTGGATGGGATTTGCAAGGAATCTTGCGTGTAGCTCTGAGTTCAGTGTGTTGATCTGCGAGTTACTTTCACGGTAAACCAAAGGTATGATTGCTGGATTCAGAATCTGACTGCTATTTTTATGTGTTTATTTGTGTTCCAACTACACCCATTTTTTTTATTTTGTTGTGTAGATCAAATCAGCTGATACAAATATTCTTGGTGCCAAAGCTAGCTCGGATCAAGCAGTGGCCGTGAAGCACATGCTTACTGTGAAAACAAGCCAGATCTACATTATGCAGTGGTGAGGCTCGACATAAAATGTTTCCATGGAGGAGCAGTCTATGGAGATGTGAAGTATCCGTTGTGAGATGCTACTAAGAAAGTGTTGTCAACCCACTCAAGTTGTGGGTTATATTAAAGTTTTTAGAAACTTTAATTAAATAACTCGTTGAACCTTTTTTCTTCTTCATTGTTATTCACAACTTTAATTGATAACAGGGCATTGTTGCAAGGTTTCTACATAAAGAACTGTCTGAGATGTTCATAGGGATGAGTGTTGCATGAAGAAAAATTAAGCACGGTGGATTATAAAAAATATTCAAGTTAATAAAATGGCATTAAAGCACCTTACTTGATAATGTTTTGGATACTTTTTTGAGTGCCACTTTCTTTTAGTGGGTTTATTAAAAAGGTTTGTTTATACATTTGGGGAGAATTTTTTCGTATTTATTTAGAAAAAAAAAAATGATGGGTTTCCTTATCATGAATGCCTCATCGTGTAATGTCATTGTGTAATGCGATACGCTGAAGGTGTGATTGTTGTGTGGGGACTCGCCTTGTGGCATGAGGTTGAGTTTTTTATAATAGTTTTCGGCCACGCTAACAAAGGTATATAGGGTTTAACATTGGCAATGTGAGTTGTGTATCCGTTGGTGATGCTTATTATTTGTTTGGAAGCTATGTGTGGTATGTGTTGGTCTTTCGAGAGAACACGAATTTATTTATTGTGCAAAATTTGTGAGGTAGTGTAGGAGCTGCATGTTACACATTGAGTCAAGTAAGTGCTACGAAGTGAGCAATTTTCTAGGGTAGTTGACTATGTGAGTATTGAGTAAGAAGAACGGGTTGCACTACGGGAGCAATACCATACCACCTGCATTCATATTAGGGGATATATATTGAGGGAAAAATGACATAATATATTAAGCATATATTAGGGGGTAAAGGGTTTTTATATTGACATGTATAAAAAATGTTGTTAAAATTTAATGAAAAAATGTAAAGGGGTATAAAAAATGTTAATTAAAAAATGGGTACTTATAATATCTAATGAAAGTAAGGGTTTTTTAAATTGGGAAGGTGTATTAGGTTTGTATTGGTAGGGGGGTGTATTAGGTTTGTATTGGTAGGGGGTTAAATAATGTGATTTTTAGATATATTTTCCAATATGTAGTCAAATTAGGAGTATTTTTTAGTATGTCATGAATGCACGTGATATGTCATAGGATCATTGAGTGAAGCCCTTGTGGTAAGGAGCTGTGTTGAATCACATATTAGAGTTATGTTCATAGTTAGCTGAAAGTTCGCGTGGATGTTAATGCAATAAAGCATGGTAGCGACTAGTCAGAGGAAGAAGCTAATGTGAAATTGATGTTGGGAAGATGCTACGTGCAAAAGTGGTGCATTGGAAATATGTTTTAATATTTATTTACATTGGAATAAGAGAACGTAAGGAGAATGAAATCATGGGTCACTAAAGGAGACTTAAGTAGTTCTGGAGAGAACTTAAACACCTACGTAGAAATAATCAAAAGGCAGAAGCCGCACAAAAATATGGAATGTTTCGAGCAGAAGAACCCACGATGGAGGATTAAAATGCAGAAATAGACCAGAAACCTAAAGAATTTAAAGAAATAGATGAAATATTGAATTGATTAATGTTGATTCTACCATGTTTTTCAGGCATAAATTATGAATCTTGGGCTAATGAGATGGTAGAATTAATTTTTTCAATTAATTTAATGCATTATGTTCAAGACATCATTGTTAACCTCCATGATAAGAGTAAAGAAGTGATACCATTTTATCCTATTATATCAAGAATGGATGAAAATATTCTCTTTGGCATTTTAAATGAATTTGATGAAGCCAAAAAGTGCACAACTGTTTTGGATATCCTAGAAATGAAGTACGGTGTGAGCGGGTGAAAGGTGTTTGAAGAGTCACCAGAATAAATTATAAAGAAGGTTATAGAAAAGGAGAGTGAAGGAATTGAAAAAATTGAAGTGAAATATGATAATGAAAACTTACAAGAGAAATTTGGTTCCAAATGTTGTAGTAACAGAAGCTCATAGATATACTGCTCAATGGAGGGTAGCCCAAGTTGAAAATCAACTAGATGAGCAAGATGAAACTCAGTGCAAAGGTTCTAATGATGAAAAGAATGAGGATTTAGCAAAGCAAGACAAAGATGAAGAAATGGAGGAAATTCTCAATATAAAGGAAAATGAAAATAATTCAAATTATGATGATTTTGTGAATCTCATAAATGTTCTTAGTGTGCAGATGTTAGCGACAACAAGGAAGAAACAACAAAAGGTGAATAATAATTAAATTTTCTTGAAGTGTGGCTTGAAACACCATGTTTTGATGAAGTCTGCATAGAAGTGTAGCAATGAATGTTGAAGACAACATGGATGATGTAGAAAATGAAAAAGTTAATGAAATTTTGATCTATTACAGTCGTGAAGAAATTACATATCATTATGGATTGATGTGGGAGTAGTCCAATGAACAAGAAACTATTGATGATAAAAATTAACTTGTTGAAAAATGATTTGAAATGGAATGACAACATCCAAGTTGCAATAACAAGAAAAATCCAGATTCCATGATCTGGAGAAAGAAGAAGAACAAACAGATTGGAAGCGTCAAAGTTTGGAACAACAAGTTCAAGATGAAATTTCATCAGATTATGTTGAAGCAAAGAAAGTCAAAATGAAATGTTTGAGTCATATTTGTAAGCCTAGCTAAGACTTAAACCAGAAAACATTATTATTTATATAATGTATTTTAGCAAATATATTTCTCCATTAAAGTAGGATGTTAGAATAACGTAGAAATGGAAGAATCTAGAAATGTGATGGGTTTGTTGAGTTGTCTTCTTTGCTGTCATGAAATATTCTAGATCTAAGTGAGTTATGAGGTGTTGTTATAGAAGTTATTGTTTTCTAATGTAAAAGAGTTGTAGTTAAGTGAGAGTTTCTATATTCCACGTTATTATGTCCATCAAGTCTCGTGATCCATAGTTATATAATATGACACATTATGATGTATTTAATTTGCAGGGTTTTACCTAAATTAATAAAAATGTTTTGTTATTGTTTTTTTTATTTTCCAATTCTCTCGATTAAATCTCATGCCTCGAGTTTAGTCATCCTAAAGTGGAACAATCCCGAGCGAACCAAAAATACGAGTTACAATTTCTTCTTGGCTCGAGGCTCTTACATTTGCATATTTTTTCAGTTTTTTTTTTATATTTTGGTTATTATATAATAAATACAATATTGATAATCTAGTTATTATTTATATGGTTTGTTTATTATATAGATAATGTATGTATAAAAGCTCTTGAATAAGGTGGGTTTTAAATTAATTATTAATTAAATAAATAACTAAAATAAATTTTAATAAAACGATAAGATTTACAAATTAATTAAATAAAGTATAATTAATTTAATTAATATATATTAGTTAAATAGTTAATTAAATAATAATATTTACAAAATAATTAATTTAGTTAATTAAAATAACTACAAAAATAATTTAATAATTTTATTTATAAAATATAAGTAAAATACATTTTGTACATTTTTAATTCTAGACAATGAAAGAACTCAAACTTTGAATAAACACCATTTTCAAACCATATGTCTAAACCACACACAATGAAGTGATCAAAGAAGACAATTGAGAAAAGTAAAAAATTCGCAAAATTAACAAAATCAAAGCATGAAAGGAGTGATATGACCAAAAATTACATAGAGGGTCCCCATATCTTTTGTAAAAAATTCATGGGGGTTGAGACATCAACAAATTCCTAGACTTATATGTATCAAATGAGTTAGGTGGCCACAAATATGTGTTGTGATAAAAGGATGAGGTGCATTTAGGCACAAGTTTTTATGGACTACAACCATGGGTCACTCCCATGGGGTGTATTAGCCCGGGCATGCATCTAGTGGATATGGATGTTTTGGATGCCCTGGATTCCCTTATGCACACTCACAAAATGCTTGATGGACTCGAGAAAGTAAAAGAAAGTGGTGTAAATTCAAAAAGGTTATGCACAAATAAGATAACTAGGATAACTCATATGGGTGGACAGAGGTTCCTTCAAGATACTTGAGATAGATCAAAGGTATTTCCCCACATAGGTGTAATTGGGAACACTTGGGTATGGTAGGATCGAATGACTAGGTTGATAGGATGAATTTTATAAGGTGAAAGGAATGATATGGGTGGATTAGATTATTAGAAAAGATAAATATGAATTAATCTCACAAGGCTCAATTTGGAGAGATGTTGTCAAATGACTTGGAAAATAAGTTGCTGAGGATCAATAAGTAAACTCAATGGAATGAGGGGATAACTTTGATGAATGTGGGTTGCAATGATGTGACTAGACTCATATATATAGGATGACCCCTCAAAGTGCTAAGGAAATAAAGATGATACAAGAGAAGTGAAACAATAAGGAGTACAAGGAGTATTGTGATTATGGCAAGTTTAGAGTGGAGCACATTGGAATGACTTGTATTTTTTTGGGGTGGTATAGATGATGAGCCTCAGTATTGCAACAAGAATGTTGCAACTCCCAAGGATACTTACTTTAATTATCAACCCGGGGTTCGTACAAACTTAAGAGGTGGCAGAACTATATGTGTGGCATACAATGTGTCCTTCCTTTGCTATCATGATGTAGTGGAGCACATGTACTGAAGTCAAATCCTAAACTAATTGCAGAAAATGAAATGTTTGAAATGAAACCTTAACCTATTGCAAGAAAGAAAGTACAAGGAAAGAGACGGAAATTTAATGTTAAATCACACCATTTCCTAATTAACTACCAAGAAGCTATGCTTTGGAATAATGCTAAATTATCATGAACCAAATGCTACTATCTAAGCATGGAAGTAAGAAGCATCAAACATCACTAATGTGCAAGTTAAGGGACTGAAATAAATCTGTTTTTGTCTTTTTGTCTTTTCATGCAAAATCAAGTATGCAAACTAATTTCTTTTGGTCATGTGGCAGGTGAATTAAGGATTTTGGAGGATGGCTGGAAGGGCTAGGAGATGGTTGGATGGTGTGGGAAAACCTTGGAAGGCTTTTGGTTACTTCCTAGAGGTTTTCTCTCAACTCAACCTCAAAACAGGCTATTTCAGGAAAACCTACAGGATGTACTAAAACATACAAGATCCCCTAAAAACCTATAGGATACAGCTGAGAGCAAAATGGAAGGTATTGGAGGTGATGGAAGGCTTAAGGAAGGTGGTAGATGGGTGGAATGGAGTGAGAAAACTCATATGATCACTTAGAACTCAAAACCAAAGTTGGGAGATGGATGTATTTGCTCAGAAAGCTTGAAGAAGTTTCTTATAGGATGTACAGATTCACTATAATTCATCGAATGACCAAGAAAATCAAATCCAAATTGGATGGGACAATTTTTTTTATTAACTAGAATGTCTTAGGTTGCCACTCCAAGTGGAATCACTCAAAAAGACCTCTGTTAACCCATGCAAAAAAATAAAAAACATTACTAGTCGAAAATCTACAAATTCGAGAACTAGTGAGCTAGTAAATCTAAAAAATGCCTAACCAAAGCAAGTGCAAATTCAATGGGGTAATTTTTGTTATGAACTAGATTTTTTTTTTGATATAATGCAAGTGTAATCAAGTTTATTGAAGCTCGTTATCATGCTCTAAAAAATAGCATAAATTTGTTGTTCTTTGTTAAAAAGGAGGTCCAACAATCTAGATTTGGGAATAAGAAGACTAATCCAAGCATCCCAATGATTACTATGAACTTCCAAAGCTTTTACAATGATTAAACAATGCTTGTGATCCTGCAAAATAACTTACATCAACCATTTAACTGAATCCTACAACAAGAAATCATTAATACTAAATTCAGAAATAGAAAGAAATAAAAATTAGAGATGCATGTGAAAAATTAATGAAAAGAAGGAAAGAGAATGATACAAAAGGGCTATGAGGTTCCTGGGATGGCCAAGCCCAAGGAAAATCAGAGACCTATGGAGAAGAACAATATTTAGAAGCTGAAAATGACACCAATATTCATTATTTTCATCAATAGAATTACATCCCTACAAGAAAATACAATGGAGCTGCAAAAATACAACCTCTCTCCACAATAACACTAGTGAAAATCTCCCCCTTGGGGAAAATTCGACCTGGTACTTATACAAAATGATTAGGAATCATTCCCCATGAATGGAGGAAGCTTTCCCCACCAAAATCCCTTGATTAGTGGATCTAGTCCCCAATACTAGGAATTTGCATTAAATGGCAAGGAACACATTCCTAGATTTTCTCAATCATTCCCTAGAGGCAAATTCGAATTGGAACTTATACAAAATGATTAAGAATCATTCCCCATGAATGGAGGAAGCTTTCCCCACAGAAATCCCTTGATTAGTGGATCTTCTCCCTTGATTAGTGGAACACATTCCTATATTTTCTCAATCATTGGAGTTCCACAATTTGTGCCAGAATTCTGTAATATCTTGTTGACTTATTATTTATTATTGATCCTCTAGTAGTAGGGAACAAGTCCCTAAATTATCTCCTCCTCCAACTCTTCATAATCTGCCTAATATTCTCATAGTATTCCACAAAAAATAAATAGTATTACGCACAAATATTCAATTATTCATAAACCTTCCTAATGAATATATTAAAGTTAAAAATAAATTATCTAATGCAAAAATAGAGGTTTAATGTGTTGAAGGATGGTCATAATGGTCATAGGCCTTAATTTATGTTTTAAATTAGAGGCATGGGCCCTAATTTATGTCTAATTTAGAGGCCCATCAATAGAGTAGAATAAAATTGTAGGAAATAGGCTTGCAAAATCTTCTTTGGTTGGACTATCGAGCTATGTTTGGTAGTTTGGCATGAATCTACCTCCCTTGGTTGCCTTACACTTCTTTAATTGGGTCATAAGTAATTGGTTATAGTACCCTCATTAGATCATGTCACATTTCCATATATAATAAGGTGTTAGGTTCATTTTATCTTTTATATTACATTGGTGTATTCACTTCTATCTGATCCACATATCCTTTGAGATCCTTGGAAACATAATCCTTGAGCTTGAACCAAACTAGTTGCAGGTTTTGTGGCTCCCCATCACAATTATGAGGGTAGGTGGTGGTAGGAAAATTTGAATTTTGACAACTGGGCTCATTAAGAATAACGGGTGACTTTGGCACATTTGTTGGACTCCCATGGGACATTGACAAGATTGATGGACTCTCGGAACAAGGGGTATATGAAGTAATTTAAGATTGGGTTCACTTTATCTACCTACCCTGGTGCCTAAAGCAGATAATCTCAAGAGAATATTGTATCACAAATCTAATTCATTGTCTCTTCACTACTTTCTTGTATCCATCCATGCAATCAACAAGGGTGGTATCCGATTTTTAGATGATAGTTTGATGGATCTTTGGGAATAATTATCTACAATCCAATTTGACACCAATTTAGGAGAGACGCTAGCATGGGGCCAAGATAAAGATATTCAATCACATGCTAGAGGAGAGATCCCAAGACTCTGATTGGAAAATATTTGATCCATTTGTGGGGCCAATATATCAGCTTACATGTCTAATTTGGGGTGCCATGTGTTGTCTGACAACTGGCACATAAGAATCTAAGTTGGGCGTCCCACTATGAATATCGTTGATGCCCCTTCGTGGGATGATTGGGTGCTTGTTGGTCAGAAAACCTTGTGGATTGGTATTATAATATTTCCATTGGCAGTGGGATATGTTGACTCCAACCATTGGACTCCACGTTGGAGAGTGTTCATTATCTTACAAATTTAAGCAAGTATTTTTCTATTTCTCATATTTCTACCTATTTGATTAATACAACTGGACATTGGGGATTAATATGCTACCATTTGCATGGATATCTAATCGTCGATCCTCGATATGGACTTTGATATGGAGAGGCTTATTGAAGTTACATTGGTTGTGGAAAATGAAAACACTACAAAAGCTAACATAATAAATCTAAGGTTGTGAAATCAGGGGATCGAGAGGGTGTCTTGTAGGATTTGGGAAAAGCAGTGACCAATGCCCCACAAATTAACAAAAATAACACAGTGTTCTCGCAAGGGTTGGTGGACACTTTTGTAGAAGTCAGAGAGTTTGGGGAAGAGTTTCCACTTCCGAGTAGACATTTAAAAAGGAAAAAATATAAGGAAAAGAACAAGAAACCAATCAAGGCCATGGAAGAAGTGCAAAAATTGATATTGGGGGTTGATCTATTTTGGGACAATGTGGCCATATTAAGAAAACATGTCCTCATAAAATGATGAGAATTCATCATAATGAATGGAGCTCAGATTAAAGAATGGATTAAAAATAGTTGGGCCTCCCTTCTCGATTACAAGCCAAAGGTCAGTGTGATGGTAAATGGTTGGTTTGGATTTCATTTCCTAGAGGAGGAATATGCAACCAATATCGCAACATTACCCTAGGTTAAAGGACGTGGATCCCTAGTTCTTCATAACTAGAAATTTGGATTTGATATTGTGATGGAGGTGCTGAAGAGAAAATTAATTTAGGCTAAATTTCCTAGTCTCCCCATTGATATATAGATGAAGGGAGCAATCCATGAAATTTCCATTAAAATTGGAAAATTATACTATGTTGATGAAGGTTCTATGGGTCTTCTTGATAAGAAGGAAGTTTCTCGTTGTAGTGGATCTCTCGTGTGGGTTACTGACTGCAATCAACATCTACTGGGCTACCTTCTCCATTCGATAATAAGTCGACTACTAGGGAATCCCATTTAGGTTTCTTGAATGTCACAAAATTGGGCATCTATTAGTCAACTACCCTAATCACATTGTGGGGAGGAGATGGAGGAAAAAGGAGAGAACATTGGAAAATAGGAAATTAGTCAGGCTGGATTATGGAAACTTTCTGCATAGGTCCCCTAAAGGAATGACAAAGGTCTCATAAAAAAGCAAACATTCTGATCTAAATTGCTCATATTCAAAGTTTAGGAAGGCCCATGAATATATTATATGCATTGATCCATGTAACAAAGATGAAAGAGTCGCGGTTAAATCCATGCATCCACCATTCCAGACTTCCATAAAGAGGAAGGGAAAATAAATTGAAAATTCAACCAAGAAGTTCAGTAGACTCTCATTATTGTCTCCAATTTGCAACAAAAAATATCTTGATGTAAACATGTCTCCAATCTCAGTTCACGTGGATCTACAGGTGTTAGCAAGAGATCCTATATTAGGCCTTGGACCTATGTCAATAAAGAAAAATACCTTCCAAAATTTGGTTCCTAAGGCAGTTTGGGATCAAAGAAATTGTATCCTAGTCGGAGGAAGAAAAACAAGACCAACTATAGAAAGCTCACTCTATGTGGAAATATTGAGACTAAACTAATCTCTCAGTTCTCTGAAGTAATGGAAGAGATGTGACACCCATCATTCAATCCAAGGCCTTCTAATGGATTAATTGAATCAATGGAGGATACACCTTACCAGTACTTTAGAGCATCATATCCCATTTCAAACATTCCTCAATGAGGGTAATGTATTTAAATTGAACGGCCCTGGGATCTACCCAAAAAAAAATATCCGTAAAATATTATACAAAAACAAAAGGCTCGTCTATCATTTTTCATTAGTAAATCATGATGTCGAAGGAGAAGGCCCAAGAGATATTGCTCAAGATATGCCCTTTGTGGCATGGTTGTGCTAAAAACTCACATGGAAATTCAGGTTGGCTTGCTGCAATTTAGTACCCAATATATTTCTCCTTCTAGGCATACAGGACCTGTGCAAGTATTGCATTGACCAGTTACTGTAGGGGATTGAGGCACATAATCTATATCTTGAACATATATGCCCCGTACAATAATCATAAATATTTTTGGGAATTGGTTGATTCTTCTAGAATCTTGGATATCCAAACATTGATTATGACATGGTATATGAACTTTATATTAGAAGAGGGTGAGTGCTGGGGCAACATGGATAAATTGGACCCTCTGTCTGCCTTCTTCTCTAACATTTTTAATTGAAAGTCACTCAAATACATTGCTCCTGTCCCTTTATGCCTAACGTGGTGCAGTAGTAGATTTGGGGAGGAGGGTATAGCAAAAATAATTGATAGTTTCTTTGTGGACTCACTTATGTGTCATAGGATGAATCAAATCAAATCATGGACATTTTTCTCTGATATCCCTAATAATGATGCTATTATCCTAGAATGGAAAGCATGAGAAAAGTAAGTTACCCTTTAAATTCAATCATATATGGGTAAATGAACCAAATTTCCAGGAGCTAGTTCACCATTCTTGGACCTCCTAGGTGTCTCAGGCCATTGATGGTCCTATAGTGTTGATAAAGGATAAACTGAAGCGGCTGAAATATGAAGTCATAATTTGGGTGTATAATCACAGAAAAACGCTCAGGTAGGAGATGCTATCTATTAAAAGTGAAATTTCACTTTTGTTGGACTCGATTTCCCCTAGTTATTTTTTCGAGCAACAACATCAGGCTATATTGAATCTGGTGATTAGGAAGGATAAAATCCTCAAACTACAAGAAGAAGAATGGAGGCAGAAAATTTGTTTAGCTTGGATCAAGGGCAGAGATCAGAACACCAAATTTTTTCACAGGGAAACGTCCGAAAGTAAACAATTAAATTCAATATGGGCCATAAAGGATGAATTGAGGCACATCGATACCTCAGCCAAGGATATAAAACATGAGGCATTTCATTTTTTCAAAAAACAATCCATGGAAATGGAGGGAGATTATATGACAGAAAAAAGGGAAATGGTTAACTTGTTTCCTGCGACGGTAAATGATGAGGATACTGCTCTGATGGACACTCAAATCACGAAAGCGGAGTTGCTTCGAGCACTAAAGGAGATTGCCAAACATAAGAGCCCTAGACCTCATGGTTGGCAAGTTGACTTCTTCATACATTTTTTTGAGTTGACATGATTTGAGCTTGTCAACATGGTGGAGGTGGCTAAGTGTTCTAAAAACACTCTAGATGAAATTATCTCTACCTTCCTCACTTTAATTCCCAAGCAAACAAAATCTTTGTTTTTCTCCGACTATAGGCCAATCTCCTTACGTAATTTGATTTATAAAATGATGTCCAAACTCCTTGCTAATCGAGTTAAAAATATTATTTCTCCATATATTTCATTGGGGCAGTTTGGATTCCTGTCTAACAGGAGGATTCAGGATGTTTTTGTCATTGCACGAGAATGTATTCACTTGGTTAAAATAAGGAAATTAAAATATTTCCTCATGAAAATGGCTCTCAATCGGCCATATGACTATGTGGATTGGCAGTTTCTCACCATGATTTTGTACAAAATTGGATTTATGCACAGACATGTTCAATGGATCATGCCTTGCATCACATCAGTTTTAATGGCAGTTCTCATCAGTGGTCAGCCCACTCAATTTTTCAAAGTCAATAGGGGGCTTAGATAAGGCTATGCACTGTCCCCACTACTTTTTATCATTGTCATAAATGCTTTCATTAGAGGGATCAATTCCATGAAGGAATCTAGAACCATTTCAAGTTGTGGGATCTCCAAAATTAGAAATATGTCTTGCCTAATTCTCCTATACGATGTCCTATGCACTAGGGCAACCAAAATCTCTAAGTGGGACTCTTTCTACAGGATATTTGAGAAATTTGGTAAATATTTCGGGATAAGCATTAACAAGCAAAGACTGAGTTAATCTTAGATGATGTGGACTCGGTGGATATGCTTGAGATTGCTACATTATCCGGGTTGAAAATTCACCCTATGTCTAAGGGCTTTAAGTACTTTTGATGCTTTTTAAAACCCAACAAATACAATAAACTATTCTGGGAGTGGCTCATCATCAAATTTGAAAAGGTGTTGACCCACTGGGATCATAAATGGCTAATGTTGGGGGTAGGGTCATTATGAAAAAATCAGTATTCGCCAGTATTTTCGATGCACCTATTCCATATCCCCTAGCCTATCATACATAAAATTGACCCCATAATTGTCAAATTCCTTTTGTCTGGAGTCGATTCTGATAGAAAGATTCACCTCAATGGATTGAGTTCAATCTCTATGCCTGTTAAGATGGGAGGTTGGGCCATTCAAGAGTCCAACAAATTTAATCTCGCTTTATTGGCTACGAATATTTGGAGGGTTTTCAGTGAAAGAGGACTTTGGCAGATTATCATGTTTGCCAAATATATACAGTACCAAGGGCTAGAGAAGTGGGTAGTTGTAGGGGCACCATCGAATTCTTGTGCATCGATAATATAACACAGCCTTCCACATGCAATCCCATGGATTTGCAGTAATCTTTAATGTCTATTTGGAGATGGTCAGAAAATTCAAGTCACGAAGAATGTAATTAAAGGAATGTTTGGTTGTTATCACCAAACATTTACATCCTAAATCAGTTGGGGATTCACAATCTTGCTAGCCTTGGGATGGGTTGCCGAACACCATTTTTTGTCCTTGTTTGGCCTCATGCTTAGTAGCTTAGTATCCTAGATTTCTTGGATGGTGAATGGGAATCCTATTGCAGTCTCCTCTGTTAGGCTAGAATCTCATTCTTACAACAGCATAATCGAATGGTATGGGGTAGTCATATTGTGAATGGCAGGATTGCTGCCAATGAAGTGTACGAGGATATTACTTCCAACATCTAGTATTTTCCCTATGCAGATTTCATTGTACATCTATGGGGTTGGGAAGTCCCATTAAAGATTAAATGCTTCACTTGGTTACTTATTCATAACTTCATTTTAACATGGGACAATTTGCTAAAGAAGGGATTCATGGGCCCTCGTAGATGCTATCTTTGCAGGAAAGATTCAGAGGATTGTTATCATCTATATTTATAGGGATCCTTTGTTCCTGCCATTTGGGTTGAGGTTTCCACACTCTTAGGTGTCTATGCTTTCATAGATTTCTCCTCTATACATTCTTGTATTAGCTCTTGGGACCTTCAAGAAAAATCCTTTAGGGTGGTCCCCCTATATCATTTGGGGCATTTGGCGCTCTCACAATGAGCATATATTTGAAGGAATTTCCCCTAACACTAAGGCTGCTCCCCGATGATCATATCATATTGCTAGGAAATTGGCCCCTAGGTTCCCAATGCCACTTCCCAGACTTTTTCGATTGTTGGTTTGGACAAGATCTTCCCAATCTGCTATTTTGATGGAGCCTCCTCTAGGGGGCATTGTATATGTGGAGTTTCTATCCTACTTGAACCCTCTTTACAATATCGTTTTCATTGGTTTGGTGGCTTTGGGGACAACTTCAAGGCTGAATTGTTAGCATTATGGGGAGCTCTTCAATGCACTACATGGCTTGGCATAGACAAAATTTTGATCGTTCAGGATTCACTCTCTATGATCCACGAGATCCTAAGGTGGAGAGCTTTGGAGGTCCCCTCTCTTTGCAACTGGATGCAAATGATCTCAGATTTAAAGGCATCATTCTCTGAGGTTTCTTTTCAACATGTCTACAAAGAACAGAACACTGAAGCCGATGATCTCTCCAAGCATGGATTGCCTCTCCTTCCTGTACACATGTTGCGCAAGCTACTAGTTGATGGATCAATTGTGGTCAGGGGACTTTTGAGACATAATTACCGCATCCTTGATTTTTTTCTTGCCTTATATGATATTTCGGTCTCTGTCTTACTTTCAGCGTATCATTACATTTGTGTTATCTAATTTTGCAGTTCTCCCCCTGTGATGATATCTTATCACTGAGATAACAGGGGATTTTTATCTTTATATTTTGGCCAGTAGTGTTGGACAACAAATTAGCATACAAGCACGAACAAAAACTTTAGAATATGTAAAGCGTTCTCTGATTAATGTAAGAATGTTCCGTTTTGTTCTCCTGGAAAAAAATATAATAAGGTATTAGGCACTTAGCTTAGGTACTACCCATTAATAATTATGTCATATCATGGATACTTATCGTTTATTGGATATTGTTATTCTTTGCATACTTTTATATTGACTAACCATTTTATTGCTAGGATGGATGTTTTAAGGCTCCACTTGAATGCATGCTTTGCGCGCTAAGTTTAGCTAAACATCTTATTTATTGTAGTTGAAGGAAAAATTATGAACTGATCTTAGATTGAAAATAGTAATTTAATTATAATATGTGCATATTGACCCAAAAATGTAATTTGGTTATAATAGGTGGATATTGACAAAGCCTCCTCCATAGAAGCTAAAACAATGAGTGAACTCAAGTCACAGCATTAAAAACCAAATAAAGTACATGTCCATAACACAAGCCCCACCATGAGCATACGAAAATAATTCTCGAGTTTTATAGGCTCCATTGTCCGGATTAACAATTTCATTGCCTAATCGTTTTTCATGTTGTCTGGTGGAGAAAGCACAATTAAAATAGAAAAGCATTATTGATGAGTGGGTCAAATTAAAAGTCACCGTAAGAGAAACCAGAGCAATTCAGATGCCCCTTTCGAGTGTGAAAATGATTGCAAGCTCTTAGTTTTTGTCATTTTGTCAATCTTCGAGAAGAGTCTAGTCTCCTTAATATTATTATTCTAGTATTGAATAATATTCCGTCGTTTCAAAATGTTTTTGAAGCCCACTTATATTAAATTAATTTAATTCATGCACGTGAAATAATGATGCCCAATCAAAACACTACGGAGTGCCACTCGACAGTGTGGATGACGTTGAATTGTGGGATAATATGGGATGACGTTGAATTCTTGAATGCACGTTTTCATCTGAAAAGTATATTACAGCGGTCACGTTAACAATTTTTAAGTTAATTTTTTATCTTTTGGATTTCATTGGGATGTACACAGGGTTGCTGGAATTTTTTAATGCACGTGTTCATTATAGCTTTCAAATAAAACATTTTTAAAGTTAATTTTTACCTTTTTGGAATTCATTGGCATGCACCCTGGTTTTTAAAGTTCTTTTTTTTATTTTTCTTCTTTTATTGGCAAGCACAATAGGTGGTAATATGTTATTTTAATTGTCACATTCTTTAATGTGCGAAAAAGTGAGAATGCCACCATTTTTAAAGGGACATTTTTGATAGTTTCTTTTCTCCTTTGATGGTAATGGTTTTGATTGTTATATGGTGTTTGATTTAAAATTAGTTGAGATTTATTTTAATTTTAGATTTATTAAGAATTGAGTGAGTTTAGATTTTTTTAGCTGTAACGTTTTTTTAAATGTAAATTTTGAAGAAAGATTTAAATCTCGAAAAATTTGATTTTTTTTAAGACTTGATAGATCTTAATATGGATCTAAGTTGCTTTCTAATATCTAATCTTTATATATTATATATTGTCATTATATTTTTATTTATATCTCATGATTATAGAATTAAAAAAAAAAAAGTCTTTTAATACTAATTATATCCCGTCTTTTTTTCAATTCATCATTTTTCAATTATAAATTTAAATATGTGAATATTTTATTCTTAATAATATATTTTATTTTAATAAAATATATTATAAATTTTCATCATATTTATTTTTTATAAATTAATACATGAAAATTTGTAAACTTAATATAATAGAATAATGTAATACAAGTCAAATAATATCGTAAAGAGTTTATATTTTTAATTTTAATGGCTCTATTAATATCTATCAAATTCTTTAAAAATACTAATATCTTAAATAAAACAATATTATAAAATCTTTTTACATTAATAATTAAAAAACAAGTTAATTCTTTAATTTTAAATTTTTTAAATTTATATATTTCTTTACAAGTTACAATGTAGCTAACAAAAGTAAACCAATTGGAAAAGCATAAAAATATAATAAAAAATAGCTTAAATTATCTTCACATATTGGTAATATTCTTGAACTAACTTAATTGGAAAAACATACAAAAATATTAAAAAAACTTAAGCTTAAATTTTCTTCACATATTGGTAACAATCTTGATATATCGTTCACACTACAAAATTAATGGTTATCATTTTGAATGCAAATACAGTAATGATTAATTCAAAAGGTGATTATGAGCGTATATGTTTGTCCAAAAAAATTAAACAGCCATTACTTATGATGCCTTGTTGAATTTGGTCTATTTTGTTTTTTTATTTTTGTCAAAGATATGGTAAATAAAAAAATGGTTGATTGCTACTAAACGTTTTGTTGTGCAATCATTTCCTCCTGATGAACTCGAAACTCTGTCCATTTTGTGTATCTTTTCAAGCTTGATTGCGCATATTGCGTTTGCCTCTAACTCGTGCTAATAATTTAGACCTAAATTATAATGCTTTAATCCTAATTTATAGGTATAAATTATATATTATAATAAATATTTTATATATTAAATGAGATTAACCATAAGATAGTTGTAAATTATAAAATATTATATTAAAAAATACATTACCCTAATAAATAGATATAAATTATATTATAAAATTTACGTGTATTAAATTGTATTAACCATATGTATAAATTAGAAATAATGTATTAACAAATATATTATTATGGTTGCAATAGTGCTTTAAATCAAACTTATAGTATTTTCACCCTAACATGTTGTTATAAATTATGTGTTGTAATAAATGTTATGTATGTTAAATGAGATTAAATGTAAGGCACGTGTAAATTATAAAATATTATATTAATAATATTAAATCAAGACTATTATAATTTTTTTTAATACAACTAATTATATTTTCCATTAAATTTATGTCGACACATAGCAAAAATACACACGAAATGATTACATTACTTTTCCATGTTTCTGGTACTTCAGAGAAGGATTGATAAGGGGTTCCAAATTTTCAAACTGGAAATCTACGACAACAAATGATTGAAAAACATACATTTTGCAAAATAGACGCAACAAAAGACAAACTTACAGTAGGAATTCATAATCAAATGGGAGGGGGTTCTTCTGTAAGAGGTCTGTTAAGATCAATTTGCAAATTCTCAGGAGCTCAATTGAGTGCATTTCTTGAGGTCCTTTGTTTTTCACTTCTCTCCATGTGCATTTGGAGATCATTTAGTTTCCTGCACAATGTGCTAATTTTGTCATCCTAGTGATTACCTTTGGCTTTGTGTTGCTAGATTGTGACCACCAGAAAAATGATTGTATTCATTCGCTGATGGATTTTACAATTCAAATCCACATTCTCAAGGTGCAATTCTTAAAAATGTTCAAGACACTTCTTTCCATCCCTATTGCCATCGATGACTCTTGGGGGTTTTTTCTGAATGACATTGGAAAATTACCAAGGAGAGGGAACTGATTTCTAATGAAAACAAAGAGTATATGAATCCAAGGGCTAATGCAAATGCAACAAAGAAAGGCTAAATGACTAGTGTCAGAGGAAATTCCAAGGGACGAAGGTGGAGGAAACTTAAAAAATAGAGAGGATCAATGGGAGAGCCAGAGGGAACATGCCACTAGTATTACAATAAAAAAAGAAGATAATATCGAAATGGAAAGGAGAAATTATACCGAAAATACTGAGACAGCTCTATGTTGTAAGCATAATTGAAGGAAACTACAGGTGGCAAAGGAAGTTACCTCCAAAAAGGCTAGAAGATACTTCTGAGCTTGAGGTGAGTAGGGTTTCCTGTTGAAACAACTAAAGAAAAAAACCCCAAGTCAATTGCACTATCTCTACTTGGATAAAGGTAAATTGTGACTTCCTAAACTGATCGAGAGGACCACAATGCACCATAGAAGGAAATTGTTTTGCCAAAAATACTTCTAATGGATTGTAGATTTCTGTGGTTCAGTTTTAGATGGACTGTAAATTCTAAAAAATACTTCTAATGATAGTTTTATCATCCCAAACAAACATGAATCTCCAAAATGATCAAAATAAAGAATTTTCACTATTATGAAGAGGGATAAGGAAAATTCTTATTTCACAAGTCAGCAAAGAGACCCACATCACCCTCAAATTACTTGAATCGCCCCTCATAGTGCAGTGTGAGTACTAATCTCCACTAACATCGCAATCAACCAAACAATTAGCCTAGATTATTCCCACTTCACGAAAATTGACACCATCAATTGTGACAATACTCTCTCTGTTGTCAGAGGTGTTAAAGAGACACCATTTTAGATACAACCACCATGAAATCCTAATACAAAAAAACCATCGCAATCCATGAATTTAATCACAAGGCCAATGAAGGCCTTGAAGAGAGGCCCAAAATTCCTATTTTTCCCCTAAATGAACTGACATATAGACATTAATGATTGACTATACCTAATTAGAGAAGAGATCCATGAAGGAGATAGTGAACCGATGTATTGAATTGTAGAATTTTAAGAGTTGACCTTGCGAAGAATCCCAAAGAGTGCAAATGCATCCTAAATCTCCTTTAGAATCTACTGAAGCAATGTCATTTGTGTTCCATATCTTACGATACTGTGCTAGGATCTCTTGGTCCTCCATATTAGTCTCCTGGAGTAGACCCCTTGAGGGTCTTTCTATTATGATTAGAGATTTTACTTCTTCTCTTCTCTTTCAGACACAAGTCCCCTACAATTCGAGGAGAGAACTATCATTATAGAAGCCTCTTTTCCTTCTCTTATTTCCCTTTTATCCAATTTGTAGATGCTTGAGGGTGGTTTGGTGACCTAATTCTTTTTCATTTTATGTTTTTTTAATCCAAACTTCTTTGTTCTTCTTCCTTCTAGTTGAACGAATTTAGCATTCGGTGTCTTTTTCTTTTTCTCCTTCGGATTTCTCATCAGTTGAGCTTGTGAAAATCAGCCTTGCATTACCCGCTTTTTGTGAGAGGAAGTACTCTTCTCCTTTTGAGGAATCTTCTTGATTTGTTTATAGTTCTTCGCTGGCTCTTGGCTCAACTACCAGCTCTATGGGCTCTTGCATATCAGGTTGATTTATTGGTTGATATTTTTCAAAGGGGCCTGGTTGAGAGATTTCCCCTTCTTCTTCATTGTCGAGACTTCATATATGTTTCTGGAAGCGCCATTGTTTACTGATTTTCTTGTTCCTTCCCCATTTCTAGTGTATTGCAAATTATTGGAGGAGTTAGATCCCATACCTTTTTTGTGTGCTTCTTCTTGCTTCTTAATTCATCGGGGATGTTGCCTATTAGGTACCCTCCTTTTTCTCACTTGTTTCCACTATTCTCCTGAGTCTCTTTCTTTTCTTGGTCATCTTGTTTTTTGTGGCAGTTCCTAGGAAAGTTACCATATTAATGACAAACTTTAAATTTGAAGGGGAGTTGACCATAGTCGACCTCTTGGATGCGGGACCAACTATCGAGATTGAGATTGATTACAATAAGCAACCCTTTATCCAGATCTACCTCCACACAGATTTAGGAATAAGAGAAGAGACCACCGTGAGGCTCTGCATATTCAACATAATTTCCCAAAGTGTCACTGATACTTTTGAAGGTGACATTGTTTGAACAATGGAAGGGAAGAAATTAAATTTAATCTAGACTGGAAAAACAAAGGGAAATCACATTAGGGGTTCAATTTTCGACTCCATCAATCCAAATAAATCTCTTAGGCACCCATGAAATGTGGTCCACTCCAAAAGATCAGACCCTGGTCTGATTTGTTTTCAAAAAAGTAGATTTAAAACCATTTACTATAGAAGGAAGAGGTGATCTCCCCTTTGATTAAGAGTTTTCTATTTTTCTCAACCCATAAACAAATAGAGTTGGTTGATGGCCACAAACACATAAACTAGTGAATAGGATCTCGATCTACAAGTTGAAGGGCAAGTGTTCTAGCGTGGGGAGAAAAGACCTCTACTTTCAAAATATCATCCAACCTTAGCGAAATGACAAGGGGGGGGGGGGGGGGGGGGGGGGGTCGTCTGCGTGGTGTTGAAACTTCGGTCCATTTGTTACCAAAGAATTGAAAGTTGTGATGTCCTAATTCAGCTGAGATGGGTAGGTTGGACTCGTCATTGCTGACGACCTAACCTTATCGGTGCGTAGCTATTCAAAAAAGAGAAGAACAAGAAGAGGATGAGCCAATCATGGAGTTTACCAAGAGATCAGGGCTGAAGAGAAACTTGCGGAAGGAGCTAATGTAGATAACAGGTGACACACTAGTTAGATCTAAGAGGGGCAGGAATCACTAGCTAGATCTGAAAGGGGTAGGAATGCTCACGGCTGTAGAATAGAAGTCATTGATAAAAATAAAATAATTTTAACACACTTATAAAGATGATAAAAAATGTTGACATATATACCTTCTTATATTACACCAATATATCTCTGCATTACTGAGTTATAGAACACCTCTCAACACAATAAAATCTGAATAATAAAATCTGAATGTGGGTTTTGTAGAAATAAAATTCAAATGTCTTTATATACCTTTTGATAAATACATATGAATGTTAAAAGATTATTAATATTTGAATTAAAAAGTATAAAACAGTCGTAAGGTTCATACGATACGAAAGTGCTCGTAAAGGTGTTTGATTAAATAGTAGAGGGAATTTTGAATGTACAATCGTAAGAAAATGATACATCTCTTTATTATAATTAAATATACCAAGTTATAATTATGAATTTTAAAAACAAAATATTAATAATAATGTAAAAAATTAATATATATATATATATATATATATATATATATATAATAATAATAATGAATTAAAAAACAATAAAATAAAATTTTTGAGTTTATTTTAATTTTTAACATTTAACATATTAGTTTTATATATATTTAATGATATGGTTTTTGAGAGAATTAAAAATTAATTATGAATATTATGGCAAATAATGTAATTTTTTAATATTCACCCAACTGCAAATACAATATCTAATAAAACCCAATATAATACGTTCCTTTTAACATATCCAATATAATGTGTTCCATTTAACGTCTATTTTATATTCGTCTTCATTTTCTCTTTTCTCTAAATATTAGAAGTTATGAAATTGATATTTTAAATTTAATGAATTTAAATAATAATTAAATAAGGGCTCTTATAAAGTTGATAACACATTTTTGTAAAAAAATATTATAAAATATCAAAATATTGTATTTAAATAATAATAATAATAATAATAATTTAATTATAGAACAAATTAATATTTTGAATATAATATATTTTGAGTTGGCTTGATGAGTTTTGTCTTTGTCACATGTTTAAATATTATTGGAGAGGTTAAGGATGGGAATATTTTTAGGTGAATTAAGCTATTTCGAGTAATCTCTTGTATTCTTATAGATTCAGCAGACCTTATAAATCTGGTTGAAAGCTAAGCAGCATCAAGAAAATATATTTTTCAAAATAAAATTAATAACATTAAAATTATAAAATATGAAAATTATGATTATATTTAAATTAATAAAAAATATTATTTAAAATATATAAGTATAATTTTTTAATTCTAATATATTAATATTTATTTATAAAAAATAAGAAATCATTAATTATATATTTGTAATGAAGTAAGGATTCCCTAATGCTTGGATGCCAAGTTTCATTGTGCATATCTTCAAATGTGGGGACAAAGGCATTCCGTCAATTTATAAGGCAATTGGGTTTAAGAGATATTATTCAACTAAGGACCAACTTGTTACTCTCATGATCATTGCAAAGTAATGTTGCAATAATAAAATGTATTTCTTACATTGTTTTGTTAACTTTTGAAAAGATTTTGGCATTATTAATAGGAAAACACTATGGAAAAGGATGGAAAAGATAATAGTTCCCTTTGAGTCAAGGGTTATCGTTAGAAGGCTATATGAGAATGATATTACCAAATTTAGGTCCACCAAGGGTTTGAAAAGTTTTTGGAAGATGCAAGTTGTGTCGCACCTACATTCATTGGTATAGTTAGATTGTTCTTTTGATGAGAATCCATTATGATATTTCCAAGTAGCTAAGAATCCTCCAAGATTTTTGTTGCAATATGGATATTCTTATTAATATTGTTAAAATTAAAGTCATGATAACTAAATTCGAAAGATCACATATGATGCTTTCGTATAACACAAAAACTAATTGGAGGAAGTCTAGTCATACAAATATCTTGGAATTGGTAGCCATCACAAGCTTGTTTCTAGGAAAACTAGTGTCTTTTTTATTTGCTAATCCCACTAGGATTGGCAGCTATCCTAGAAACAAACAATTAAAGCAATTTGGAATTTCCTTTATGTATGATAGATAAGAGAGAAGCAAAGGGACCAACCTAGATCTTCCACTTGACTCCTCGCTTGATTTCTCTCCCCCTTGATAGAGCTTGCAACTCCTCTCCTACTTGTCCCGCTTAAAGAATATCTGTAGAAACAAAGTAACAGAACACCATCAAAGCATCTCGATCAATTATATCATAAACAATCCAGAATCAGAAATACATTGAACATATAATGGAATTTATAAATAATAAGATTCACAAGTACACGATTGTATGGAGGAAAACTCAAAAAACTTTATTAAAATAGAAGGGAGAATTACAACCCAGCTATCTGATCCAGCATCATCCTCCCAGCATCAAAGCCCTCTTCACCTCATGAAAAGCAAGATCACCCAACAATATAATGCCTCTTCTCAAAGATAAACTATCAACACTTCCTTACAAATTACAAAATTCCAGCCTTCAGATCTCTCAGATAAGGGATCCATTTATAGATGTTTGTAAAGGTGTGAGTCATCTCTGGGTTTTTGATTAGTGTCATTCCACTTGTAGTTCTTGGTTCCACTTGGAGATTTCTTGGATCTCTTACTCATCCCTGGGCGAATTCAGAGAGGCAAGAGTCATAGAGGAAGTTTCCATGACCATCCACTTAGAAAACTGTCTCAGACATTTGTCCATTCTCGCTCATCGCACCCCACAGAAGGCCTCATTAGTATGCATCGCACCTGGCTAGTGTAGCAGTCAGTATGCATCGTACCCTGACAGTGGAGCAGTTAGTATGGTCCTATTTTGGCCAGTTTTGAGTGGTTTTGTAGGTAGAACTTCTTGGGAATGATGTAATCAGTTGACCATGATCCTTTAGGGTATAAAACAACACTTTTAAGGGTTAAAGATCCCTTGGTTTATCGGCATATAAGATTGGGGTTGCAGTGCCCAAATATGTCTATAACAGTTGCCCCCTAGAGCATCAAGTCGTAAATCTTTTGATGTCAGGTGAAATGCTTTATCATGAGGATCTAAGGTATTCGAATTGGAAGGTGACCTGTATAAGATACAATACAATACATCATCATTATATTATTTTCATGATCTAGCTGAGGTTGGCATTCCCATGCTTAGCTTTATAAATTCATTTCATGTACATAGGACAGATAATCGTCTGCAGTTGCAGACTGAAGAGTCATCATCTTTGGCTTAGATGACCATCTGTGCAGCTTTTGCGTACATTTGATTTCTTTATATTCCTGAATATATCACAGCCCGGATGGATGAAACTAGATCCGGGGTCTTCAATCACGTTCAATCTTTGCTCGAAGTACAAGTCGATCCATGTGAATAGATGTTCTGAAGTCAAACATGGAAAGACATTGCCTGATTACCAACCAATATTGTAAGCTATTAATAGGTGTGAGAGGATTCATCGATAATGATAATGACCATCAAGGTACTACAGTAAAATTCACATGGTGTGAATATATGATCCGATATCGAACACCACGCAAAATCTCTTAGTCGAAGGCCATTGATGTAAACATGTCGCAAGAAGTGAGAAACTTGCCATTAAGGCATGCAAGCTTTAAAGTCCTAAAAGGGTTGTTTCTAAGTCAACTTCTTGGATAATGAGCTGATGTCGACAAGAAGTGACCCGTTGTAGGAGGGCCTTAATGTATCCCATATCTACAACAAGAAACGTAGCAAATGATTTTTTGGAGGTGAAAACGATCTGATGATACAAGGTTCAGGAATGGCGGTCATGAAAAATGGAGGGTGAAGTTATTGTAGTGGATGAGGCATTAACTGGATGGTGAATTCTCTGAGTGACTTCTCTTGAACACATTAGCAACACGGAGATGGATTGGTAGCGTTAACCCTAAAAATGGATGGCATAGAGGACCAATGGTGAAATGACCGGTGAACAGAATAACCCAACCCAACTCAATCATGGCGATGGAGTGAAAGTGTCATGTTCAAGAGCGACCTGCTACCAATAAAGTTCTTCAAGTTTTCTTCCCTTTTTCCTAGTCATTGTTGACCAGTACCTATTTATTTTTGTCAAGCTTGAGGAGGATAACATATGCTTGTTCTATAATTTTCCCTTCGGGCAAACCTGTCGCTATGTCTTAGTGAGCCTAGCAACAGTGAAACTCATTCTTGTCTAGGTGGACAAGTTTGTCGCTATTGTTTTAGCAAGTTTAATGACAAGGATAACTCGGTCCTTTTCATGTTTAGAGAGTTTGAAAAGGGACGAAAAGGAAACTACAACAATTCTTTTTCATAGGATAATCCCTTAAGTCCGAAAAAGGATAAAATAATACAAAAGGGATGAGTTTTTGATAACTTTAGCGAGCCGAAAAGACAAGCGCATGAACTTTTTCATGGGATAATCCCTCGGGTCTGAAAAAGATTAAAATATACAGGAGGGATGGCATTTCGATTACTTTAACGAGCTGGAAAAACCAATAGCTTGACAATCTTTTCATATTTAACGAGTCTGAAAAGAGTTTAAAGGAGGCTCATTTTTTAGGAACGAGTGGCGTTTAGGGTAACAACTGGTTCCGGGTAAGCTTGGAACTTCTCAAAACATGGTGATGTGAAGAGGTTGGCTAACAGGGCCACTCATCGCAGCTGTTCCTCAAAAGGGTAAATAATCAAGTGGAAGCGTTTGATCGGCCAAAAGGATGGAGGTGATGGCAGAACACAACCAAGGCTCAAAAGGTTGATAGTATGGCAATCGCAGAGGTCATTTACTAAAGGCGGGTTCATTTTTTAATGAGATTGAACCTTGTGTTAAAATATGCTCAGTGGCGGGTTTATTTTTTAATGAGCTTGAACCTTGCGGAAACATTGCTCATTGGCGGGTTTGTTTTTTAATGAGCTTGAACCTTGCAGAAACATTGCTCATAGGCAGGTTTATTTTTTAACGAGCTTGAACCTTGCCGAAACATTGCTCATTCTGTAGTCAAAACGTTTAATTCACAGTTTAGCACATATCATATTCTTTTGCTGGTCATTCAACCTTCTCAATTACTCCATCGAACTGATTAGAAATACATATATATGAAAAAAATGAATTAAACTACTTGAAGTACGTGAACAATAATCATAAAAGTAGTTTTACCTCTCATTTTCATCATTCTATTTCAAATTTGGGATTTTGGAGCTCTAGAGTGGTTTTCCCCCTCAAATTACACCAGCTGATTTCGGGAGATCCAGTGGACTATTCTCTGTGCCGTCAGGACCAGGTAGGAGCTAACCCTGAGCTCTTCAATTTCATACCATCCTTCTTTGATTCTGAGCATGTTTTCCCATTCTTCTGGGCCCTTGGGGTTTGAAGAACTTGTTCTCCATCCATCGCACCTGGTTTGCTTGAAAAGTGCGATGCATACTGAGTTGGACACTGGCTAGTCAGTATGCATCTCACCTTGTTCAAAGGCAAGGTGTGATGGGCATAGAAGGGAAACTTTACACAGTGATTTTTCATGAAATTTTTGCCTGTTTTTGCTCAAATTTGGATCCTAATTCATCTTTTGTCTGTGTTTCAGATTTTTGTTGGATCAAGATGGTCATCACATGGCGTGAACGCGAACATGAAGAAGAGGACATGATTTCCTTACATGATCAGGGTACAGTTACTGCATTACGAAACTGTGGTTTGCTCAAATTCTTCCACATATCCAGCATGAGGCAACAAATCAGTTTGTTGTAGTATTTTCTCGATGCTTGGGATCCGATCAACCAGGTATTCTAGATTAGAGGCAAATCTATTCCATTGACAGTCAAGGATATCTACTTTCTGACAGGGTTATCGAGGCGTGGTGCCCCTCTTTCACTATCAAGATCCGCCCGTGGGGGTGAATCTGTGAGAGATTATATTTGCCAGTTTTGTAGAGATGGATCTCAGCCCAGCAGGGATGGCAAGATCAATATCTGGGATGTCAGTGATCGGCCCTTGAGGACCATTTTATTTACCTTTACTAGATTGACTGGTAGCACGACTCTTCATTTGGCCAACAGATCTTACATGCAGTATGTAGTGGAATGCATAGAACCAAAGGTGTTCAACTAGTGTGAGGCGGTATTTCCTATTATAAAAGAACAGCTCTCCAAGGTGAAGAATGGGAGATCCAAGAATTTCGGCTACGTTTCCATCTTGACTGCTTTTTCCTTGGAGAGGATTCCACTAATGCAGCCTCAATACATTTCACTAAGATTTCCAGCACCGAGGGAACCACAGATGCAGAGGTGGGTTGATCTTATGGCCAGACATGCTGGTCAATCACAGATTTCCTTCTCTGATGCCTTCTTTGAGTGGTTCAACCGTCAAGAGATGGTCTTTGCGGAGTATCCATATGTCGGGATGGATTTCCGAGGTGACCCGGATTTGGCGTTACCAGCTGGCGAACAGTGGAGTGCCATAGGTAAAATGATTCGACCACATTTTTGTTTATCAGTTTTATAATGTTTTTGTGTTTTTAAATGTTATCAAGACTAATCAAAATCATATACTCGTGCAGATATTGGGCCAGTGCGACTAGTGGCACGCCCAAGGGCAGCAGCTGACGTTCCAGCAAGAGAGGCTATAGGGAGGGTTGTCCTTTGTGATCTGGACATAGCGGAGACCCTGGCAGTGCTGAAGGATCAGGTCGAGGACCTCACTCTTGGTATTCAAGATGTGAGGACTGACGAGTTACCTCTGAGGTTACAACACCATACTACTGGCGTGTTGAGTTGATGGACTAGGCTCTTGCGTATGATCGCATAGGCGGTGACATGTTATCACCAGCATCATTAGTCTAGGATGCTTTTCTGCATTATTTTTTGAGCTTCTTGGTCATATGACCAATTTTGTCTTGGACACAAAACATTTTGTAAAAACTATAAACAATTATATATTTTTTATTTTTGGAGTTTTATTTTGGTTAAGTTATGCTATCCAGATGCAAATTTTAATGTAAAATGCTTTCTTTACAAATGCTACAAATGTCTATCCAACACATAGTTTGCTAATGAATCGGTTAATGTGTTTAAGTTTATGGAAATGTGTTGATATTGAATAGAATCAAACTGTCTTTCCAAAATCCTGACTCTTAGGAACATACGATAAATAGTTGGGTTCTGAATGGAATAAATGCCAGTAAGCTGTAGAATGACGAGTTGTGAATCTAGCCTAACAACAAGTCCACGTATGCCATGAAAAATGGCATTAGAGAGAAGTTCAATCAACGCGCTATACTCAGCGATGTTGTTTGTTGATTGACCAATACATATCCCCCTGAAACTTAGTAACTCGCCGCTTAGAGCAAAAATGGCCCAGTTTGCAGAAGATAGGTTCTGTGTACTACGACTAGCTCTGTCGGCATAACCAACAAATGATTCCAAAAATTCTGACATCTGCAACAAATGCAAAGTGGATTACCTAACCAAAATAATAACTCTAAAAGAAAACAAAAAATGTAACAAAAGTATTTATACAAAGAGCGTACTACACTTAATCAAGCATAGTAACATTTAAGATACAACCCATTTCGGGGTTGTGACAGTGGAATTCTGTCATAATCGACTAGCTCATAGGCTCCTTTTGTCAATACTCGTTTAAGAACGTAGGGGCCTATCCATAATGATTCGAACTTACCTGCTCCCAATTTATCAGAGTCCTAGTCATAGAGCAAGACCAAGTCACCTTCTAAGAAGACACGGGGCTTGACATTTTTGACAAATTGTGCCTTGACACTTTTCTTATGTGCTTCATTTGCCAGCGCAGCGTCATGACGGGTTTCATCCAGGTGGATTAGTTCCAAGAAACGAGCTTCTTCTTCCGAAGTTTCAGGGAGCAGGTCAATCGCGAGCTTGAGGGATGAAATTTCACATTGGATCAGTAAGACAGCTTCCAGACCATACACCAAGTCCTATATGCCCACAATTCTGAGTACAGGATCAAATGCCAATTCCGTTTGTGGACTCCAATCATTCTCTTCAACCTCTGCTTAAGGAATTTGTTGATTGCCTCAACTTGTCCGTTATCCTGTGGATAATATGGAGTATAACTATCGTGGGATAGTCCTAATCTTGCAGTCAATTCAACCATCATGTGATTGTGAAAATGCGACCCATCATCTATGACTATATCCTATGGAACACAAAATCTAGAGACTACATGATTAAAAATGAAAAGAATAGTCATTTCACTGCTGTTGTTTAATGTAGGCATCGCCTTGGCCCATTTTGTAAAATAGTCGATAGCGACTATAATATATCCATGCCCCCCAGCCGAGGTGGGGTTACATGTCATGAGATCTATGCCCCATTTAGCGAATGGCCCAACAACAACTACTGGGTGTAGTGGTGCAGGTGGTAATCTGGTTTTGCGATAAAAAATCTGGCAAGCATGACAACTTCTGACTACAATTATGCAATATTTAAATATAGTGGACCAGAAGTAACCAGCTCGTAAGATCTTTTGTGTAGCAGCGTAACCAGATAAATGCCCCCTACATGCACCTAAATGACAGTCATTCAGGACTTTTTCGGCCTCCTCATGGGTGAGGCACCTTTGCAGAACTGTATTGACACCACGACAGTAAAGTGTACCACCGACGATCATGTAGTCTTTGGCTTGCTATTGAATACGTCGTTGTTTAGAGCAAGAGGTGTTAGGCCTAAAGGATTGGGTTTGGAGATAGATCAGTGTATCTCCATACCAGGGATTGCTTGACGATATTAGAAACAGAGTCTTATCCACGATTGATGCTTTAGATGTTAAATAGTTGGACGACGATGAGAGGTCACCAAGTAACTCCGCGAAGATGAGAGATTTCTTTGATTTGGATTTGGTGAATTCCAGATCAAACTCTTGCAAAATGGCTATCCATTTGGAATATTTTCCCCTAGTAATTGACGCGACAGAATGTAGGTCATAGGGTTGCAATCTGACAAAATGGTGGTTTTGTGAAAGAGAATATCAGGTCGAAAACTCTGTACTGCTTGAATAGCTGCTAAGGCCAACTTTTCAACATAGGAGTACTTTCTTTCTGTATCATTTGTGTTGTGGCTTAAATAATACACAAGATGTTCTATTTCATTGTCTTCTTATACTAAAACTATGCCAATCGTTGTATCTGTAGTGGCTAGATATAGGTTAAAGTCTTTTTGATAGTCAGGAGCATACATTAATGATGCTTTTACTAGGGAACCTTTTAAAGCATCAGAGGAAGCTTGTGCAACTTGATCCCAGTTGAAGGGTACTTCTTTTTTCAAAAGACATGTATAACCTTTAGCAAGTTTGGCATAATTTGGAATGAACCTCCTTAGAAAGTTTGCTTTCCCTTGGAGTTTCTGAATCTGAAGCAAATTTGAAGGTGGAGGCATGTCAAGGATTTCCTGAACCTTACATGGGTCGAGTCAAATTCCGTCTTTAGAAACTACGAAACTAAGTAAACGACCAAAACCAACACAAAACACACACTTCTATGGATTGAGTCGTATCTTGTAGTGTTAGCAGCGTAGAAATATGGCTCTCGAGATATGGTTGAACGATGTTCTTGATGTCATGGAAGGCATACTTCATTTCCCTCTGAAAGGTTGCCCCTATGTTCTTCAAACCGAAAGGTAGTTTATAATACGCGAACGTGCCCCATGGACATATAAATGCATTCTTCGACTGGTCCTGTGGGCGGATATTGATTTGGTTGTATCCGGAAAATCCATCCATGAATGAAAAGATTTCAGATCTGGCACATTCATCAATTATCTGGTCGATGAAAGGTGTAGGGTAGTTGTCCTTTGGAGATGCTTGATTTACATCCCTATAATCGATGCACACTCTAATCATTCCTTGCTTTTTCATCACAAGAATAATATTCGATACCCAATCAGTGAGAGGAATAGGGTAAATGAAACTAGCATGCAAAAGTTTTTCAACTTCCACTTTAATGGAAGCGACTTTCTTTGGGTGAACCAGTCGAAGCTGTTGTCATACTACTTTGACATCTGGATACATCTTGATTTCATGTTCAACGATGCTCGAGTCAATGCCTGGCATTTCTTCATATGACCATGCAAAGACATCTCTAAATTCACAAAAGAGAGTGCAGTATATTTCCAGTTCTGAAGGAGAACAAGATTTGCCAACATGAATATTTTCTACAACATTAGGTTTGGTCGAGATATTAATGGCAATAGTTGTTACACAAAAATATCGTCACCATGATTATTTGCAGTCAGTATGTGTCTATCATCACTTTTACTATCCTCCTAAGCAAGTCTCACACATCAGTTCTTCAAATCAAGCTTTGGAAATGAGAGAAATACATTAAAAATCAATGAAACTTTGGTTCCGCACTTTCTCTCATGGTCACCTGCGGTCCCACACCTTCTGTGTACAAAAACTGCGGCCCTGCCCGCTCTGTCCCTAACGGTGTAGGTGCGGACCCCTGTGAAAGTCAAAAGGCGCAAGTTTTATCTTAAAAAACTCACTTTGGGTTAATTCTAGAGGTTTCTAGAAGGAATTTCAATGTGGATTGTTCGCTCTGAGGTGGTTCATGCATCCCAAAAGAGAAGGAGCTAATCCCTTGATGAGAGGAGCTATCCCTTTGAAGGAGGGATTTATCCCTTTGAAGAAGGACCTAGTAACCTCCCGCCATTGCACTATAAATACAGGCATTGGGCTGGTTGCTGAGGAGGTTAGAAGCTGAACATTTTTTAGGGTAAATGCTAGTGAAATCAAGACTTCCTAGTTGAGCTAAAGAGGAGAGATCACACATCTTTTTGGCTTCATTGGGGAGTGAGTGAAACTTGTCAAAGTAGAGGAGACTTCTTGCTAGACACTAGGAGGAGCTTGTACAACGTGAAGGCAAAGGTTGTAAAGTTCTTCTTCTCTTGAATTAATACAATCAAACTCATTTTTCTCAACAAGTATCTCATGTTATTTGTTTCATGGACTCCTTGACTTTCATGTTAAATATGTTTTATGCAATTGGCTTTTCAGGTGCTATTTAATTTGTTTGCCTTGTTTGTGTTTGCAGATTCGCGAAAAGGAGCTCATTTGGATCAAAGAAGCAAGGGCATCCACAAGCTTGCGTTGGACCTAAGGTAGGCCCTAAAAACACTTGTTTGCTATTGTTTGTCAAAGCATATTTAGAGAAAGATAGTGTCTGGTTGGTTTGCTTGTCATTAGGTCTTCTTTAGATTCTAGGAAGGTCTATCTTGTCCGCAAGATCGACTGATTCCGTGTGACAATAGTCGCCTCAATATTGGACAGATTTCGTTCGGAATCTAGTGTATTTATAGTATTTGATAGAAAATCAAAAACTGAAGGATGATTAAGGTCACTCGAATAATCTTCATCATTATCTTGAAGGTGGGAACAATGGTGGTAATCTTCCCACAACGTCTCTCCTATCATCATCGACTGAATGATTCCTTCGTCTGTAGAATGTATACTAGATCAAGGATTGGAAGAGGTACCATACTCTAGAGACCTATCTATCCAAACACTCGCTGAGAGTTGATTTGGGTTCGCTGCCCAGGCCCAGAAAATTGATTGCTACAAAGATTCAATGGGGCTTTGGAGCAACACCTCGTGATGATCCACACTTTCAAAATGGTTAGAGTTCTTCTTAATCTTTGATGATGTAGAAGATATCATATGACATGTTTCCACTGTGGCCACTTCCGCCAAATTACTTGGAGGCGAGAGGGAAAAAGTACCCATTAAGGAAGGGTCTTTTAGGAGACCTACTCCAATATTTTGAAGCGATTGAGAATTTCCATGGATCAATGGAGTGCTTCCAGTAGCTTGTGAACTGTTGGGGAAAAAGGTCAGTTGGTCAACGATTGTAATTCTGCCTTGGAAAGGAAATGCAATCTTTCTAAAATATGTTGACACAACAGCAACCATAGCATAAATCTAGGGCCTTCCTGGTAAGATATTGTAGTCAAGGTTTCTATCAATGACCTCGACTTCAATTTCTGCTATCTTGCTCCCCTGTTCAACTTGCAAGTTACTTAAAATCCCATACAGCATGTATGTTCTTCCATCGAATGCTTTTAATGTTGTTCATGATCGTGACAAGGGTGGTGAGCCTAAAGTTCTCCAGCAACTCATTGACATAATATAGGTAGATGCCCCCTCAACAATGATTGTTCGATGAACAATTTTATTGAGGGATTTTACTTGTATATGGAAAGTGAGTTGGGTCGGTAACTAAGGTTCGTATCCTTTATGGTTAAAGGCCACAAGATTGGAATCCGCTGGATCAATCCCACCTATTGCTGATAACAAAGCCTGCTTTTAGGAGGGGCAATTCTGCAGTACTTCAAGTGTCGACATAGTGGATGGCGATTGAGCCAAATCCTCCACTATATTATAATTCTATGCTGCTCGAGCACGAGGATTAAATTTCGATTTATGTACTACTCGCTTTGGTGGTTTTATAGTTAATTCAAGAATGATGGGCGGAACAACTTCTGGCAAAGCTGTTGTCGAACTACTGGGTTGATCTGTAGCCTTGTTGTTCGATGACTGTGGATTCCCATAATATTTATTCCTTGTTGATATCAAAGCATCATTTTGCTGTTTTGAGACAGATAGCATAAGCACTTGGGATGTAAAAGCATGATTGATGGCAACCAGATTAGTTTCTGGGTTTGGAAACGGATCAGTTAACACCGTTGAGGTAGTTGAACTTTTTAAAAAATTTGTAACCTCAGCTCAATGTGGAAATTTTTTTGTGAAATGGTCCTCTTTACATATGAAACATGGTTGACGAGGTTTCTTTTCCCCAGTATGGTCGCCATTTTGTTTCCGAGAAAACTAGTGTCTTTCCAATTTGCTAGTCCCACTAGGATTGGCAGCTATCCTAGAAACAAACAATCAAAGCAATTTACAATTTCCTTTATGTATGATAGATAAGAGAGAAGCAAAGGTACCAACCTAGATCTTCTGCTTGACTCCTCACTTGATTTCTCTCCCCCTTGATAGAGCTTGCAACTCCTCTCCTACTTGTCCCGCTTAGAGAATATCTGTAGAAACAAAGTAATAGAACACCATCAAAGCATCTCGATCTATTATATCATAAACAATGTAGAATCAGAAATACATTGAACATACAATGGCATTTACAAATAACAAGATTCACAAGTACATGATTGTATGGAGGAAAACACAAAGAACTTTATTAAAATAGAAGGGAGAATTACAACCCAGCTGTCTGATCCAGCATCATCCTCCCAGCATCAAAGCCCTCTTCACCTCATGAAAAGCAAGATCACCCAACAATATAATGCTTCTTCTCAAATATAAACTATTAGCACTTCCTTACAAATTACAAAATTCCAGCCTCCAAATCTCTCAGATGAGGGATCCATTTATAGATGTTTGCAAAGGTGTGAGTCATCTCTGGGTTTTTGACTAGTGTCATTCCACTTGTAGTTCTTGGTTCCACTTGGAAATTTCTTGGATCTCTTACTCATCCCTGTGTAAATTCAGAGAGGCAAGTGTCATAGAGAAAGTTTCTAGAAGATTCCATGACCATCCACTTAGCAAACTGTCTCAGACATTTGTCCACTCTCGCTCATTGCACCCCCCAGAAGGCCTCTTCAATATGCATCGCACCTGGCTAGTGTAGCAGTCAGTATGCATCGCACCCTGATAGTGGAGAAGTCAATATGGTACTGTTTTGGCCAGCTCTGAGTGGTTTTTCAAGTGGAAATTCTTGGTAATGATGTAATCAGTTGACCATGATCCTTTAGGGTATAAAACAACACTTTTAGGGGTTAAAGAGCCCTTATTTTATCGACATATAAGATTGGGGTTGCAGTGCCCAAATATGTCTATAACAAAGCTTAATTGGAATTATAGCATTGAGAAAACGATAAATGGAGGATGAAAAGTTTAATATAGGATTGAAGATAACTTAAATTTAGCAGATATTTGGATATAGGAATAAAAGAGTATATATTCTTTGATACTCCCATAACTCTTGTTATTTTATGGATATGAGGTTTCGAGTTGCATTATCTTCATAGAGTTATGGATAAAAATAGAACAGATCCATAAATAGCATATGTATAAGAAGAAATTTAACAACATGGAAGCTAAGATGTTTCTTAAAATTGCTTTTGACTCTACCCAAAACCCCCACCTCCAACTTAGGTAGGGATGGTATAAGGATGTCCATGTTGGATAGACCATTGGGGATAATGCAGGAGACGACTTTGTAGAATAAGAATTATATTAAAATTATCATTACTTCAAAATTTAAGGACAAACTATGTGGTGATAAAGAGTTAGAGGGAAAGATGAAAGTACGGTATTATGAGAAGGTTATTAACCCCAACTTCAAAAATTAAAATTATATCTCTATATTTCCGAACGTAAAGGAAAAGTGAACACTGTTAAAATAAGAAAAATCTCTCATGAGATTCATAAAGAAATTGAGCTTGGTTAATTCCCAAAATGCCATGGGATGAAATAATTTGTCACCTTTGTCATGCTAAGAGGGTTTAATATGAAAATAAAGTTATCTTAGAATGTCCCTCTTACACTCACATTTGATCTGATTAAAAAAAGCATTAATACTACAAGCCTTCTCGACCTTTTAAGTAAGCAAAGTTATGGAGATCTTAGCACTCTTACTACTTATTGAGTATATAAATAAAATGCTAAATAATTATAAGTAATAACTTATCTTCTTAACCATATTAGTCTGGGCGGAATTTAATCATAGCCATTACAATTATATCAGCCCATATAAAATATAAAATAAAATGAAAATAATTTTCTTATCTATTAATAAAATATAATAATATGATGAGTACAATTTAGAAATACATCACATTAAATGAAGTTTTATCATTTAATTTAAAAGATTAAAACGATGATTTATAAAAAATCAAGTTGTTAATAATAATAGTAACAATAATAATAATTGAAAATTATGTTTATCGAATATTTAAAAAAAGTTATATATAAAATTCTAATTAATTTTGTCACTTCTTAAAATATTAATTATTTTAAAATACTTTTATAAAAATATTGACTTTTAAAATTTTACATATTGTTAGAAATTTTAAAATATTTTAAAATAAAATATGTAGATGATTTAACAAATATTTTGAATAAAATTGGGATGTTACTATAGAATTTTTGAGGTCCTTTCAATCTATGGCAGTGGAATGTGTATTATCGAGAAAATGGTTTAGTCTAGAGAGTGCAGGAAGATCCAAAAGATTGCCATTATCAGGTACACAATTGATGTGTGCAGGTATTTGATGCCCTCTACCAATCAAGATGAAATGCCATGGTTCCAATGTGTGGCTTGTCATCTCCATCAGAATTTCCATAGGTGGGAAGTCGGTGACAAGAATCCCTCCTCCGATTTCAAGTACAAACGCTTGCTCAAATATGAAAAATCTAAGAGACGAATGCACTATAGGGAGCAGGGAAGATCTGTAAACCAAATGGATCAATTCCCATCTTCGATGCGCTAGGACCGAGGGTTTGAAGATTGATGACCTCTATTAGGTGAAGAAAATAGGGAAGTTTCTATGGACTGATTTGAATAAGGGTTATCATTTCTTAACCCTTGAAGATGATAGTGAGGACTTGTTGATACATCAGAATTCGATTCAATCCAATAGGCTTCTATCATTGGCCAAGGGAGAGGTCATTAAGTACATGGTCGAGCATGAGAATTGTGGAAGAGTCAAATACCTAGCTGTTAAGGGCCCTAATTCTTTTGAGATATTTGTAAAAATTCTCTAGGTATTCGCTACTTCTTGGGGTCTACTCCATAGATTTTCTATGGGAGCTCAAGCTCTTCATGCAACTCTGAGTAGGTATTCCCTTTCTCATGCAACGTGATGGGTCATATCAATAGGTACATTTTTAAGTTCATTTCTCTATCCTCTAGCCCTTAAAACTCTCCTCTCCTCACATTAATTCATATTTTTAGCCATACTATGCTTAGTAGGGAGACTAAAGGGTCTGTGTCATATTGTATAGCCTAATGTGATTAATTTGCTGGAAAAGAAGAATTTTTGGAGGAATTTACTACGCAGGGCTTGATGGATACAACCAAGAGAGAATAAAGGGGTATTTTCCACCTCATTAACTCTATAACTCGACTAGAGATCACAAATTTCTCACTGATAACTCAAATTCACTAGCAGCTGAGGGAATCCAAGTACATGTGAAGATAAAAGAGGTCCAAATCCACAAATCTCGAAATCTTGGAGGGAATCACTATTATTTTCAAGGCAGCTATCATCAAATACATTTTTGTATAAATAAACCATCTAAGAGGCTCATTAGGATTTGAATTTCTTTTTGCAGCTAGGAGTAGCTACTGTGATCCTAGTGCTTGACATTGTCATTCTTATTTTCCATGATTTATGTGACTATGATTTTTAGTTATTGAGAAGGTTACTATTTGTCTAAATCTGAGTTAGATTTGTAGGGTTGAAACCATTGGGTTTGGGCCCAACCCATAGGCTTTAGTCCCCCTCTTATATTTCTTTCTTGTCCTTGTTTCAAACTATTGCAACTCCCTCCTTGTTTCTATATGTTATATCATCAAAACTTGTATGTGTAGGCTTACATATCACCTCTCTTGTGGGAATATTGATTGGAAATATCCACAATAAAAACTTAAAAATAGTTTTTTATGATTTATTGGAAAGTGCTAGGTATTATATTGAAATCTCTTTGCATGTCTAATATCCACAACTTAGGAATTAGTAGCATTGGTTTGTAAATTGGAGTTGTGTTGTAGGTTAGGGTAGACTTTAGCAAAATTTAACTCATCATTTCCATGATTATTTACTTTGCTACAATAATGGTCATTTGGTGCATGTAATTGGCTAGTTGTAGTAACAATGCTTATTTGTGGAGGTAGGCACACCTTCCCACATCCATATAGATATTTCCATATTCCTCTTATGAATGTCACCTTTCTTACAAACTCTATCTATAAGGTCACTGTATTAAGGTAGATGAAGGACACTGTGGGCATCAACTTTGGTGTAAGATAGATCTCCAAGGGGTACTAGGAGTGGCTAAGGGGTCCCCACACCCCTCATTTACCTCCTTTCTCCTTCATATACATTCTTTTTCCCTTAAGGAACTATTTATGTCCTTAAAAAGCTCTTGGACCCTCCTCGTGTAGCAAAACAAAGCCTCCTGTAGAAATAGAGGACCTCTTGTAGCACTTCCTATAGCAACTCTTGTAGCAGACCTATAGCAACATTTTATTCAACCTGTTTTGCTCCATACTTTTGACTCTACCATATTTAAGTTGAATAATGGCCCCCACACTATGATTTGATGATCAGGGAAGACTATAGGACCACTCCAATCTCATCCTTTCATTACTACAACCATCAGATAACAAAAGAGAGTTAGAACTAGTATTTTTCTTCATAGGTATGTTAAATATTGGATTCCTCATTTTCAAGAAAGTGTGTGTTGATGAATGATGGATGAAAATTGCTTATTGATTGAAATTAAGTGTGTAAGTGAAGTAGCATGATTTACTTTTTCAAATACATTATCCTTTTTCCTTTCATGCAATTTCAATCAGCATTTACATTTGATGAATGACATTTTCACCATTGTAGTTAGAATCATGTTTGTTTATGATTTCATAAGAAGTTTTCATTGTCATTAATTGGAGGATTGGTCTTTGTCATGAGAACCAGTATTGCAGCAAGAATTTTCCAACTCCTGGGCTACCAACTTTACTTTATCAACCCGAGGTTCATACAAACTTGGAGGTGACAGTGTTGTATACACAAGTAAAAGTGATGGGTCTGCCTTTTGTCATTATTTAACTGGTGAGAGACCACTGGGGTTCTCAAGCCAAACTTCTATGGAGTTAGAAGAAACTTGGTTTCTTGATGGAAGAAAGGGAAATCTACACTAGGGGAGAGATACTCTACTACAATAATGAAAAAGATTGAATTTCAATGCTAGATCACACCATTTCCTAATTAACTGCCAAGAAACTATGCTTTGCAATAATGCTAAATTAACATGAACCAAATGCCACTATCTAAGCATGGAAGTAAAAAGCATCAAGCATCACTAATGTGCAAGTAAAGAGATTGAAAAAAATATGTTTTTATCTTTTTGTCTTTTCATGCAAAATCAAGTATGCAAAATAATTTCATTTAGTGATGTGGCAGGTGAATTAAGGATGTTGGAGGATGGTTGGAAGGGTTAGGAGATGGTAGGATGGTGTGGGAGACCCTTGGGTGAAATTTGGTGACTTCATAGAGGTTTTCCCTCAATTCGGCCTCAAAACAGGCCATTATAGGAAAACCTACTGGATGTACTAGAAACCTACGGGATTCCCTGTAAACCTATAGGATACAATTGAGAGAAAAATGGGAGGTGTTGGTAGTGATGGAAGGCTTAGGGAAGGTGGTATATGGGTGTAATGAAGTGAGAAATGTTCTAGGATCACTCACAAGTCAACAAAAAGGATAGAATATGGTTGGATTCACTCAATGTGCTTGGAAGAATTTCTATGTAAAATGATGAAAACTAGTGAAGGAAATGGTGAAAACAAGGAATGACTATGGTGGATGAAGTGGAAGGTGGTTGCTGGCTATGAAGTCTTTGTCTACTCTTGAAGAAGTTTCTTTGCATAAAACATGTGTAATTTCCAAAAAGTTATGTAAATAAGAAGCATTCTCATAAGCTAGAAAAGCAGAATTAATGACTAACTGCCTACATTATGCATGAGGAAAGTTACTGAAAGGAATGAAAGCATGGATGAGATTTATTGCAAGAATTAATATATAAGAGATGGAAATGAAATCCTACTTTGCCAAACTAATCAAATGCTAACTTAAATACAGTAAACTCTAAAGCTCATACAAGAAATAGAAATCTATGTTTTTGGGGCTGCATAAGGGTCCCTTCCTCAAATCATGGTCCCAAGGGGAGGAAATGAGGCCAAGACACCTATTGATGGCCTTGTGGTTCTCCTTTTATCCCTACTAACCTACTCCTAAAGTAAGGCACAAATGGAAGCAAACTAATAAACAACCAATCCAATGTACACTACTTGCAATGAAAATACATCTAAAGACAAATTAACAATGAAGCTATGAGAGTGATCTAAACATACAGATACAAGAAAGAGGAGCCTTGGCTACTAGGGTTGGGCCCTAACCCAAGAGCTTCAGCCCTATGAGTTAACTCAGTGCTGGCTCAAAACAAAACTCATTCTTATTAGCAAAACAAAAAATTACAGCAATAAAACTTCCACAAGTCTGGAGCTCGAAAATAACTTAGAGTTTTACAACAAAAATTAGAATCATAATGAGGCTTTAGGCCTCTCTACTTATGCAACTTAAGTCCCCAATGACTTCCTTAAAATTAGGGAGGCTCGGCTCCTAAACTCAAGATAAACTAGCTCTTTGTCTCTCACTTACTCGACTTCCTTCTAATCCTCATGACTTGGCTACTTGCACTCCAAGCTAGTGTGATAAATGTAGGAATATTCGAATGGGGAAGAAGTAAATGAGGAGGATTTACCTCCTGCAATCCCTCTCCCTTGTCCCATTCGAGTTTTAACTTTAGTCTTTGCCAAAATTCCTTGATTTTCTCCTTCAATCCTGCATCCAATGCATATTAGTCCACTAGGCATAATATCCGACTCTAACTCATCTCATAAATAAAATATAATCAAAAACATGTAATAAGTTGTGAGAAACGTTGGTTTGACTAAGCTAGGAGGTGAATTAATGCACATATAATTACCCAATGATGAGGTTCATCATCACCCCCCTACTGGAAGTGTTGCTCATCCTCTGAGCAACTCAATCAATATCCATATCCTTCATAGCTCTAGTGGCCTCCCTGGCATCCCATGCTTATGTTTTGGTTTCTTCTTCTTGTTCATAGAAGCCTTCTTTCTTTTCTACCTCCTCCCACTACCTCTTTTCTTCTTCTTCCCTCATTCCTTCTAGCATTCCTAAGAGTAGTGGTGGACTAAGTTTCAGGCCAATCCAATTGACTTTCATCCTTTGCATAGATTGCTTGTACATGAGTATCATGTTCAGTGCTTCTCTCAATCTTTGAGGAGAGTGGTACTCTCTTATCTTTAAGCTGTATGGAAATGTGTTCCATCTCCTCAGGTAAGCATGTATGCTATCATCCCCTAACAACCTGAACATGTCCTAAAAATGTGAAATTTCTTGCTCTTGGGAAGAAACATATCTGGGTGCAAGCTGAGGATAATTTGCAATCAAATTATGTGTTTTGATGAGGGCCATTGGATTTTATTATTCGGCTCTGATCATAAGAGGTTCACTTTGTTCTCTTGCCAATATATTCTTCATCTCTGCAGGCCTTAATTCCTCATGGTTCATCCATGATGCCAAAGCCATCAACTATAAATCTCCTAGCTTGGCATTAGGGTCCCATACATTCATGTCTGTTAAGGCCATGTTATGCAAATAAAAATCAGACATCTTGGCCCTATCTTCTAGTGTGCTTTGACCACAAAGATCAATGAACTACCTGTAGTCCTGAAATAGCATGGTGCCTCTTTGTGATAGGGTCTTGATCTGGAACTGCAGCCACTATTCCTTAAGGTATAGGGCATAGGATTTAGCTAGCACCCTACACTAGATTTCTTCCAAAGAGAGACTGGCCATACATGCCAATTTATTCTCTCTTTCTTGCAGCTATCCTCTTAACCATGCATTTTCTGTTTCTAGCTAATTCTTAATTATGGCTTCTCTATCTCTCAAGATGCTTAGCTCTCTGCCCATCTCCCTGAGCTTATCCTCCATGTGCCCAATGTCTTCCAACGCCTTGGATTTGGCAATCTGCATCCATCGATGAGTTCTTGATCTCTCCTTCTCAAGCTCGAAGAATAGTAGAATAACAAATTTTTGAGGAATGACCCTGCCTCCTTCAATAAACCTATAGTAGGAGTCAAGGTTAGGTTGGGGGATAGGTTCTTTTAACTTTGGGTCCTCTTCTTTAGTTTCTTGTTGTTGGCCTCCCTCCTTTTCCAATTTTTTTGTCTCCAGTAGGTTCAACAGAGTATCTTGTAGGACTGCTTTAGCTTCCTATAGATCCTACTGTGTATCTTGTAGGATTGCTTTTCCCTTGGAGGAGGTGAATCTAGTCATAGGTCTTCTCACATAGGTGATAGGAGATTTAGGAGAAGACGTTTTATCTTGTTGTTTGGGTGATTCCTCAATCACAATGGGAATTTTGGTTAGTGTTTGGGGTTTCCCCTGCCTTATTCTTGTGCTTTTCCTTGTCTTGAAATATAAGGGGTTCTGCCTCTATCTTTTGCCTTTTCGCTTGATGGGGGTGCTAAGAGTAGTGAGGGATGCACTGCCTCTCTCTCAGTGGGTTCAAGAGACACCCTAGGTGACTCCTCCTTATCTTTTGCCCCCTCTTTCCCATTGCTTTCTTCACCTATGTATTTCCTTTCTTCTTCCTCTTATGGATCCTCATCTTCTTTATCCATTTCCTCCTTAACATCCTCCTCTGTTTCTTCATCATCCTCCTTCTCTTTCTCCTCCTCTTATTAATCTTCCTCATTTTCTTTTGTTTCATCTTCTTCTTCATCCATCTCATATTCATCTCCGTCTGCTTCTTCTTCTTCCTCCTCTATTTCCTCTTCCTCTGCTTCAGTCTCTTCCTCATCCTTTCCACTGATTGTAGGACTAACATCATATGTGAGAGCTTTGATGTCCTCCTCTGCTTACATATGTCTAAAAATTAACCATTGGATAGGAATTCTGAGGTTTTGGAGGGCATCATCTATAAGGATTTTATTTAACCCATGGTGAGATAACCGATGGGAATTTCCCTCTTGCACCTTGATCATTGTGTCTATCAGTGATTGCAGCAAGAAGTATGGTATGCTGAGCCTGTGGTGAGGGTGTGTTTCTGCTCCAAATCTCAACTCTTTAAGAAGCCTAAAATGATAGCCATACACCACACTATACCTACCCTCACATGATATGTATTTGATAAGTTGGTAGCTCACCTCATTCTAGGGATATGACAGACTTGCTCTCCTTACTCCATTCTTGTGCTCAATGGGTTCCTCACCTTCTAGAAATAATTTCCTTTTGGCAATCTAGCTATCTCCTTTGTCCTCCTTCCTCCATGGTACTCCTAGGGGAAGTGTGGTAACTCTACTGATGAGTTCAGGGGCTAGCTCTATGGAGAGGCCTCTTACCACAATAGTGGAATGGACTCTGGTAAGTGGAATGAGGGAGAGAGAAAAATCTCGGGCCACGTCATCATGATACCCCCTTAATTTTTCGAAATACCCCATCCAATTATGCATTGTGAAGATTTATAGCACCTGGGGGTGTTTTTGGATTCTCACAGTGTTAATGGGCTCCCTTCTATTAAACCCTATTGTCATCTTGGTTGGTGAAGTTTGAGGAGGTTAGATGGTTGATACAATTTTCAAATGCAGAAGTAAAACTGAAATGACTGTGTAGACAATTCTCTTGCACAACTCCCAAATTCACTCAAACTAGAGGATTTTTTTGTTCAATTTACTTGGAAAGAGGGATGTAAATAAAAATTCTACCTCTTCATAGTGTTTTTTGTGGCTAACCCCCGTGTTTTCCCCTCTGAAATTCCTCTTGGCTTATCCTATAGACTGTCTTTGTGTATCCTGTAGGAATCTTGTGTGCAATCTTGTAGGAATTCCTGTGCAGAAAAACGATGGAGTTTTCCTTTCTGTAGGTTTCCTGGGTATGAGAGCGAATTGTGAGAGTGAGCCTTGAGGAAATGAATGCATGAATGCATGGGGATGGCGATTATTTCCTCTTCTGGTCATTTGGGGTGAGGTGGTGTGTTGGCAGTTGAGGTACAGTTTCCATTTTTTGACCATTGGTCCCCACTACGACCTCATCATTCCTCACTCCTCGCAATCAACTCCCACTTCATGCTTTTGTAGCCTTATCTGCTTTTGTCCTTCTCCTTTCTATTTTTGAGTTGACTACTACCACATGTGAGAGGACAAATTGCTTTGTCTTTGTTGACTGATTGAAGTGACCAAGTTAACTCGCCACCTTTCTCTTATAAGCCAACTTACTTGTAACCTTTACATATTTTGACTACATTATACGCATGAGAGAGTGAGTGGAATACTTACTTGTGGTGCTAATATGTTGCTGCAGTTGTTGAAGACCAGAGGTGTTTGTTGTGTGTATTGGCTGCATGTTATTCTTCTTCCCTTATTTTCTTGTTCTCTGATGATTCTTTTGTTGTGCAGGTACCTGGTGTTGAAGATGATGGTGCTACTGCTACTTTGGAGTTCCTTTTGCTCTTGGATCATCATGCTAGAATCTTGTTGTTCTTATGATTTTTATTTTGTGGGATAGCTGCTACAAGATTTCCTACAGGATGTCCTATAGCTGCTTCTCCCTCAGAACTCTTAATCATACACTTTGCTGGGATTTTGAGGATGGTGACATGGATGGAGAGGGAGACTAGGAGTGTGAAGAATGAGAAATTCTCAGGTGATGCTCCCTTTTGCTCTCTGTTTCCTTCTTTTTTCGAAGAGTGTGAATTTTTTTTTTTGAAACTGATTTTTTTAAGGGTGAATGGAGGGGTGATGAAGGTGGACATAGGTATGGTAGCATAATTATGATGTAGAGATGCTATTTTATTGGCATAGCAGGTCATTTTTTCGCCCTAAGGTCGCTTCCTGTAGGATTTCTAGGTCACTGTAATTCCTATAGGATCATCCTGTAGGTTTTCAGGGGATCTTGTAGAAAACATAGTTCCCTCGTAAATTGAAGCAAAGCAGTGGAAAAAATGAAAGAAATGGTGGATTGGTGAATGATAATGACTGGAAAAAAAAAATGTGAGTGAAATAGGTCTCTTTGTGATCCTCCTTTTCTCTCTGATCATCCTTCTTGCTGACCTGCAAACTAGAAATTTTCATGCTTTTTCTCTTTTTTTTCTTTTTTTTTTTGAAAGCAACTAGGCTTCCTCTAGGAGGTTTTCATCCTAGCTGTTTGCGTTGGGTGCCTCAAGAGGGGTTTTCACCTAGGGATACTTTTATTCTCATTTTTTTTTATTGACACCATTGGGTCACCCCTAGAGGTTTTCAACCCGATAGTGGGACTCAGGTGCCTAATGGAGGTTTTCACCTGAGCCCTTATTCTTTTTTCTTCTTTTTTTCTTTCTCTTAGTGATTTGATGAGGTAGGAGCTGAAACTTTCTCCACCATCATCATTGTTTTATTGATATCATCAATGAACTCTTGTTTTAACAATGGTCTCTTGTAAATTTTCAATTGGTGTCCATTAACAAGTAAAGGAATGGCCTACTCATCTATGGTTTTGATCTATACTAAACCATTATCATGGCATATTTCTACAACATAAGGTCCTAGCCATCTTGTCCTTAACTTTCCCTTGAAGTCCTTATACCTAGAATCATATAACAAAGCACAATTACCTTCTTGAAATTGTTTTTCCTTGATGTTCTTATCATGCCAGATATTTCTCTGAAGTTGAATTACCTCTATATGTAGGAGGGCCCACATTCTGAACTCATCTAAACCATTAAACTAGAGAAATCTCTTTTTTTGTGCACCGTTAAGGTCTAGATCTAGTTGGGCTGCCATCCTTCAAATTCAATGGACAACAGGGCCTTTTTCGACTAGCTCATAGGGTGTGAATCTAGTGGTGGTCTTCTAAGGTGGTATTATAGGCCCAAGTGGCCTCAACTAGTCTATCTACCCAATCCTTCCTGCTGTTGCTTACCACTTTGGTCAAGATGCCTTCTAGCGCTCTATTTGTCACTTTTGCTTGCCCATTAGCTTGTGGATGAAAGGGAGTGCAAGTTCTATGCTTGATCTTGTGCTGGATGAGTAAGTCTTCAATCATGTTGGAGGTAAATTGGCTACCTTGGTTTGTGACCAACTCTCTAGGGTACCCAAATTTGTAAAACACATTCTCCCTTAGGAACTCAGCTACCTTCTCCTCTGTTGCTTCTTTAATTGCCTTGGTTTCAACCCACTTAGTCAGATAGTCAGTGCACAAAATGATGTATTGTTTTTTCTTGGAAGGATGGTCAATAGGTCCAATGAAGTCCATGCCCCACTTGCTAAATGGCTTGAAAGTCACTTGAGGCTGCAGAGGAATTTCATCTCTTGGAGTAGGCCTTCCCATCCTTTGGCACTAATCACACTGACTAGTATATCTTTTCACGTCCTGATGAAGAGTGAGTCAATAATATCCTGCTTGCAACACTTTGAATGCTATCCTCTTTGTAGCAAAGTGATCTCCACAAGGCCCATCATGACAGATCATAAGGATTTCAAATACTTACTCCTCCCTGACACACCTTCTCAAGATTTGATCTAGGCTAGGTTTGAAGAGATTGCCCCTAATCCAAGTGAAGGGGGCACTCTTCCATACTATCTTGCTTTTCTCTTTGGAGGACAAGTTTAGTGGGAACTGTGCAGATACCAAATAGTTTGCTATATCATCGAACCATGGAGAGATAATTAAAATAGCAAATAAGTTCTCATCTAGTAATTGGTCATCAACCATTCCTTCTTCACATGCAGGCAAATTTAATCTAGAAAAAATGTCTGCAACAACAATTTCCTTACCAGGCTAATCAACAATGGTTAGATCAAACTGCTGTAATAAAAGTAACCATCTTATAATCCAAGCATTTACATCTTGTTCATTCATTAAATATTTGATTGCAGCATGGTTAGTATGTACAAATTTTTGATATCCTGTAATATAATGCCTAAATTTGTTCAATGAATGCACAACAACGAGGAGTTCCTTTTCAGTCACTGTGTAGTTCAATTCAGCCTTTGACATATTCTTATTGATAAAGTAGATAGCATAAGGCAATTTTTCATCTATCTCACCTAGGGCTGCTTCTATGGCTTTGTGTGAGGCATCAACATGAATATGAAAAGGAAGGGCCCAATTTGGGCCTCAAAGAATTGGTGTAGTGGTTAACTTGTTCTTTAGGGTCTTTAAGGCCTCTTGACAACTTTTTGACAATATAAACTCAGAGTCCTTGGCCAACAAACCAAATAAAGGAGAGGCCAACTTGCTGAAGTCCTTTATGAACATTTAATAGTATCCAGCTAACCCTAGGTAACTTCTGACATCTCTCTTCTTTTGAGGAGGTGGGACCCTTTGGATAATAGCTATTTTGTTTAGGTCCACCTATAGTCCTGGTTGAGATATTGAATCACCTAGCACGGTCCCTATAGTCATCAAGAATTCACATTTTTCGAGACTGAGAGCCAAGTTTATTTCAATGCATTTGTGCAGTACTTATTCTAGGTTGGACAGAGCCTCTTGAAATTCATAGCCATAAGGTGTAAAGTCATCCATATAAATTTCTACTGCATCATGGACTAACTTAGAAAAAATACTCAGGACTACTCTCTAGAAAGTGTCAGGAGCATTGCATAAGCCAAAAGGAAGGACCCTATAGGAAAACGTACCTTAAGGACAAGTGAAGGTGGTTTTATCTTGGTCTCTCGAGCTAATCTAGATTTGGTTGTACCTATTGAATCCATCTAGGAAAGAGAAAAATGTTTTCCCTGCCAAGCCATCTAGCACTTGGTCAATGAAAGGTAGAGGAAAATGGTCCTTATTTGTGGATTTTTTCAACTCACTGTAGTCGACACAAATCCTCCACTTAGTATTTTTCTTTGGAACTAACACCAAAGGACAGACCCACTCACTGTCAGAGATTGGGTAAATGAATCCTACATCAAGCAGTTTTTGTAGTTCTTCTTTGACTATATCTTTAAGAGATGGATTCATCCTCCTTTGGGGTTGTTGGACTGGCTTGAAACCTTCTTTGATGTATATGTGGTCAGTACACACTAAGGGGTGCACTCCCTTAATTTCTTTGTAACTCCAAGAAAAGGCATCTAGATGTTCCTTTAGCATGTTGCATAACTTTTCTTCTTGGAGAGCAGATAGAGATGGATTGATTTTCAAGGTTCTCTCATGGTCGAATTCTATGGTTTTGACACGGAGCGGGTTGGAATCGGCTAATAATAGGTGAATCAGATGATTGTTCTCGGTTTCCTTTACTACATCTTCTAAGGGCAATGTATTGGGAGTTGGACTTCGGAATAGGTGCTCAATCAAATCATCTTCATCCTAATGTCCTCCTCCCATGGTTGTTACTTAAGTATAAAGTTCGGCGGAATAAACTTCATCTTCTTCCTCATTCTCCAACCATAAAGGTAAATCATGCTCTAGAGATGGCTAAGTAGGAGGGTATAGGAGTAACTTCTTGGACATATGCCCATTCTTGATGGTCATATTCCCAGCTCTGCAGCTGATGTAAGCATTGGCAGTGGCCAACCAGAGTCTCCCAAGGATGAGAGGGTAACCAGTAAGCTTAGCCTTAGGCTAGAGAACTAGGAATTTGCAGGATACTCCCAAGAGTCAATGGAGACCATCACATCCTAAACAATCCCCTCAGACGTCACTGTGGAGTAGTCTGCAAGTTGCAGAACTATTGCGATCTTCCTCAACGAACCTTGGAGGTTGAGCTTGAGCATGGTGTCCTTGGTAATCACATTAATGGCAGCCCCAAGATCAATCAAAGTGTATGGGACAATGGTGCCATTGATGTGCACATCTACTACAGGGCTTCTAGGGTCCAAATACTTTGGACAGATTCCTTGCCCCAACATTAAGTCTAAAAATTGTCCAGTGACAATAATTGTAGGGGTGTCTCTTCTTCCCGTCCATGGATGCTTGAAGAACTTCTCCTTAATCAAATTATTGTAAATAGGAACATCTTTTATTGCTTGGATAAGTGGAATTTTTACACATAGATTTTTCAATTCTCCTACAAGTTTAGTCTCTTTTGGGTTAGGTTGGAGTGGTTGGGTTAATCTCTCAGGAAAGGGTGGATTTACATTAAGAATGCTTTCCTCTCTTTATTCCTCAACCTCCCTAGGTGGAGGTGGATGTTGGTTATCTGAGAGAACTCTCCCAAATCTTAGGTTAATCTCCTGGATTTCCACAGCATAAGCTGGATATGATGTCTCTCCACTGTATATTTGTTGAGCTTGTCTATTGTTCGGGTTTGGATTTGGCTAGGTGGGCATCTGAGGTTGCTTGGGTGGAGCAGAGTGTAACAACTGTGGCTGGGCAGGTGGTGGAAACAAGGAAGCTGGAACATTGTTATATTGGGGCCTCCATCCCTTGGATGATGCATTCCACTGAGGTTGTGGTGGAACATATGGTTGAAATGACTAGCTGGCTGGTTGGGAGTGATACTGAGATGCAAAGGACCAAGGAGGTGGTGTAGACCAGGAACAATGAGTAGGGGGTACCCAAGAAGGTATGGATGTGGTTTGGTTGGGGTTGTACTATGCATGGGATGACCCTTGCATGCCATACTGGTATGGTCTAAGCCAATGAGGTCTCCTTTGGTTTATGTAGAAGAGATACTCAGTGACCCCTTCAGCTCCTTGATATAAAGCTTTGAGTCCAGATAAAGAAGGGCACTTGTCTGTGGAGTGGTGTTCTTCACAAACTGAGCAAATTTCAATAGAATTTAGTGGACATTCATTCCTAGGGTGTCCCCTGGTGCATCTAGGACAAAAAATGGCCAAGGCTCTCTCTGCTTCCTCCTACTTTCTTTCAATGTGTATAGTGTCCATTTGTAAGGCAATGGTTTGCAACATCTCACTCTTGAAATCTTCCAGCATGTTTCAAATTTCACCCTTGATGGATGAGTTGGAAGAGGATGTACTGACCATAGGTTGACTACCCCAACCCTTTTTCCTAGCTTCCCTAAAATGGTTTCTAAAGATAGTGTTGATATCCTCATAGTATAATTGGTAGATATCTCCTCCTGCTAACAAGTGTAGGGTATCCAGGAGATCTTCCCTTACTCCCCTAAGCAGAACCAACTTTACTGGCTCAGGCTCAAGTGTGCACCTGGCCCTTTTGTAACTAAGCTGGAATCTTTCTTTATAATCCTCTAGGGATTCATCATTACCTATGGTCATCCTAAGAATTTCCTCTTTAATATCCTTTGACCTACAGTAGTCTAGATACTTGTTTTTAAAGGATTGCTGCATCTGATTCCAAGTTGTGATGTTGTCCCAAAGTAAACCCATGAACCAGCGCAATGCTACATCCTTGTGGGTAGATGGAAATAGTTTTAACTTTTGCTCATCATCTTCATAGCCATAGGTTCGGAATATAACAACAAACTCAAATAGGAAAGTGTCAAGATCTTCTGTGGTCAAGCCATGGAAATGAGGTAGGGCAGAGGGGCTTATATTTTTCATCTTAGTGTCCCCATTGGTTTCCTTGATGGGGAAGGAACCCTCAACTCTCTCTCTATTCCCTCTGTCATTTTTGTTTTCAGCCACTAGTTCAGTAGGAATGGGTTCTTCTTCTTCTTCCTCCCCTGTAGGTTCTTCAAATATGTCAGGTTGCTCACCTAAGGGTTCCTCCAGTTCATAGCCACCAAAGAAGAGGGAAGGTTGGCTACTTGATGCAGTGGGGGTATTTGGCAAAAATTTCCCTAAGTTATCCCTATTCCTACGAGGCATGAAAGGAAATGTTTTTGGTTTGGTTTTCAATTTTTTTCAAACTTGGAAAGTACTTTGTAGAATTCAAATTGTTGATTAAATGAAAACTACTAACTGAATGAAAAAACTAGCTAAATTGAAATCTTACTTGCAAAATGGAAAGGAACGCAGAAAATGTAGAATGAAAAAGGAAGCAACTGGCGAGAGACCACTAGGGTTTTCAAGCTAGACTTCTATGGAGTCAGAAGAAGCTCGGTTTCTTGATGGAAGAAAGGGAAATCTACTCTAAGGGAGAGCTACTCTACTGCAATAATGAAAAAGACCGAAATTCAACGCTAAATCACACCATTTCCTAATTAACTGCCAAGAAACTATGCTTTGCAATAATGCTAAATTAACATGAACCAAACGTGATTATCTAAGCATGGAAGTAAAAATCATCAAACATCACTAATGTGCAAGTAAAGGGACTGAAATAAATCTGTTTTTGTCTTTTTGTCTTTTCATACAAAATCAAGTATGCAAACTAATTTCTTTTGGTGATGTGGCAGGTGAGTTATGGATGTTGGAGGACGGATGGAAGGTTTAGGAGATGGTTGGATGGTGTGGGAGACCCTTGGGAGGCTTTTGGTGACTTCCTAGAGGTTTTCTCTCAATTCGGCCTCAAAACAGGCCATTATAGGAAAACCTACTGGATGTACTAGAAACCTACGGGATTCCCTGTAAAAGTACAGGATACAATTGAGAGAAAAATAGGAGGTGTTGGAAGTGATGGAAGGCTTAGGGAAGGTGGTAGATGGGTGGAATGAAGTGAGAAAAGGTCTAGGATCACTCAGAAGTCAACAACAAGGATAGAATATGGTTGGATTTGCTCAATGTGCTTGGAAGAATTTCTATGTAAAATGATGAAAACTAGTGAAGGTAATGGTGAAAACAAGGAATGACTATGGTGGATGAAGTGGAAGGTGGTTTCTGGCTATGAAGTCTTTTTCTACTCCTGAAGCACCTGCTCTGCATAAAACATGTGTAATTTCCAAAAATATATGTAAACAAGAAGCATTCTCATAAGCTAGAAAAGCAGAATTAATGACTAACTGCCTACATTATGCATGAGGAAAGTTGCTGAAAGGAATGAAAGCATGGATGAGATCTACTGCAAGAATTAAGATATAAGAGATGGAAATGAAATCCAACTTTGCAAAATTGATCAAATGCTAAATTAAATATAGTAAACTCTAAATCTCATACAAGAAATAGAAATCTGTGTTTTTGGAGCTGCATAAGGGTCCCTTCCTGAAATCATGATCCCAATTGGAGGAAATAAGGCCAAGACAACTACTGACAACCTTGTGATTCTCCTTTTATCCTTGCTAACTTGCTCTTGAAGTAAGGCACAAATGGAAGCAAACTAATAAACAATCAATCCAATCTACACTACTTGCAATGAAAATACATCTAAAGACAAATTAACAATGAAGCTATGAGACTGATCTAAACATACAGATACAAGAAAGGGGATCCTTGGCTACTAGGGTTGGTCCCTAACCCACAAGCTTTAGCCCTCTGAGTTAACTCAGTGCTGGCTCACAACAATACTCATTCTTATTACCAAAACAAAAAATTACATCAATAAAACTTCCACAAGTCTGTAGCTCAAAAATGACTTAGAGTTTTACGAGAAAAATTTGAATGCTAATGAGGCTCTAGGCCTCTCTACTTATACAATTGAAGTCCCCAACGACTTCCTTAAAATTAAGGAGGCTCGGTTGCCAAACTCAAGATAAACTAGCTCTTTGTCTCTCACTTGCTCGGATGCCTTCTAATCCTCATGACTTGGCTGCTTACACTCTGAGCTGGTGTGATAAATGGAGGAATATTCAAATGGGGGGGAATTAAATGAGGAGGATTTACCAACTACAATCCCTTTCCCTTGTCCCATTCGAGTTTTAACCTTAGTCTTTGCCACAATTCCTTGATTTTCTCCTTCAATCCTGCATTCAATGCATATTAGTCCACTAGGCATAATATCCAACTCTAACTCATCTCATAAACATAATATAATAAAAAACATGTAATAAGTTGTGAGAAAAGTTGCTTTGAGTAAGCTAGGAGGTGAATTAAGGCCCATATAATTACCCAATGATGAGGCTCATCACTTTGAACATCTTAATGTGATATCATGAGTGAGGGTGACATGAGTAGAACCTCACCTATTGTGCATATAACATTGTCACCTCTAAGTTTGTGCAAACCTTAGGTTAATCATTTAATTTGAGAATCCCTTAGGAGTTGTAACGTCCTTGGTGTAATACCAAGGCTCATCAATTTTTGGCACCGTTGTTTGGGAGGTGTCTAAGTAGGTGTTGTTTATGATTAAGAGTTTCATTTTTCTATTTCACATTAGTATTATTTCTTTGAACAAAAAAAATGAAAAATTCAAAAAGCAACTTTTTCTTTCATGCCTTATAGGAGCAGGGGTAACCAAGGGAGATTCTTACCAAAAACCTTGGCCTCCTCGAGCAGTCAACCTTAATTCTTCTTTGGTGACTGTGAACTTCCCTCTCTGACTATAGGGGAGTTAGAAGACCCTCTATGTGAGCAACAGGAAATTTTTGAAGAAAATGTAGGAGAAGAAGAAGTTATCTCACCTACCCAAACCAGGGTTGAAAACATGAACAATGAGATTTTTCCTATTAGAGAAAGTAATGGAGAGGCTAGAATTAAGAATATAAGCCTTGCTTCCCTTCCACATTTCCATGGCATAACCTTTGAGGACCCTGACACCTTCATCTTTGAGTTTTTTTTTGTATGTAGGACCTATGACTATTCCTCCAATGATACAAAATTGAAGTTGTTTCCTTCTACCCTCAAATATGCAGCCTTGCATTGGTTTATGGGTTTACTTGGAGGCAACATCACCACCTGGGCCCAAATTCATGAAGCGTTCAATGAAAAATACTGAGATTACTGTAGGTCGAAAGAAACAAAGTAGGAAATATTTTGGATGACCCTTGGACCTGATAAACCTTTAAAGGACTATGAGGAAAGATTTCAACTCAATTATAGGAGGGCAAACTATACCCTTGATCCTGAGTCACTTAGGCTAGTTCTTCTCTGAGGGATGATGTAATGGAAACCCTCAACATGATATCTGGAGGATATGTGTCTCAATTTCCTTATGAGGACATCAAAATTGTATTCAAGAATCACTATAGCACTTGTAAGAAGAAGGGTAGATCTACCCAAAGATTGGCCAATTCCTCTCCCTCTACAACAACCATCTAGCATGAGATAACAAGTATGTTGGAAGATTTTAAGAGTGAAATGTTGCATACCTTTGCCTTGGAAATGAATACTATGAAAATTAAAATGAGGTAAGAGGAAGAAGAAAGGGAACTAGCTATGTTTTTCCCTTGATGTACCAAACTACATCCTAGGAATGAATGCCAATTGAATGCCATAGAAGTATGCTTACTTTGTGAAGAAAATCATGCAACAAATAAATGCCCCTCTCTATCAGCCCTAAAGATTGCATACCAAGGAGGGGTAGAAGGTGGGTCAAAGAATTTATGCTTCATTAGCTGAAGGAGACCCCTAGGTCCTCGACCATATTAAGAAAGCATGCAAGGTGCACATTATCCTCACTGCAATCCAAATCAAAATGTACCTTTCCAGCCCTGGTCTTATGCTCCTCAATATCCTCCTTAGCCTATCAACCCTCCTTTTCATCCATATCATCCCCAACCTTCCTAATCGGGAAACCCCTCACCAAGGTGGAGGCCTCAAACCACCCAACCTCTTGCTTTAATGCCTCCTCCTCAACCTCAACCACGACCACCTCACCAAAATCCACCTAAGAAACCTCAAATTCCTGCTCAACCCAATTTAAACCAAAACTATAAGAAGGCATAATATGTTTGCAGGGGGGAGACATCTTATCTTTCTTATGTTGTATAAATATAAGAGATCAACCTTCAGTTTGGGAAGTTTGTCCCACATCATCACCCACCTTCTCCACCTGAATAACTTGAAGAAGAGAAGGAAGAGAGTATACCTCAAGCCATTGTACCTTCTTATCCTAAAAGGTTGGTCCACCCTAAACAACACACCCCAAAAGAGGCTGAACTCCTGCGAGAATTGAAAAATTTATGTGTAAAGATACTCCTTCTCTTGGCCTTGAAGGATGTTTCCATTTACAAAAAGCTTATCACAGAGGAATTTTTCAAAAGTCCTAGGAGGAGAAGAAGAGATACTCCCAAAATCAATGTTCTTGGACAACTATCTGATCTGAATCTTGGGAGGGTGATCTCTCCAAATTACTTGGATCTTGGTATCCCGGTAGTGGACATGATCATTGATGGAATTATGGTCCCTAATACCTTGATTGATCTTGGGGTTGAAATCAATGTAATGACTAGGGAAACCATGCTAAAGCTCAACATCCAAGGGGTATTGAGGAAGATCACTATAGTGTTGCAACTTGCATACAGATCCACAGTATCTCCTAAGGGAGTTATTGAGGATGTGATGGTCTCTATTAACTCCTATGAGTACCCCACTGACTTCCTGGCCCTCCAGCTAAAAACCAAGTTTAATGGTTATCCTCGCATCTTAGGAAGACCTTGGTTGGCCATTGTTGATGCCTACATTAGTTGCAAGGTTGGGAACATTACTATTAAGAATGGACATTTATCAAAAAAAATGTTTTGTATCCTCCTTCTCAACCTTCTATTGAGCATGATTTACCCTTATGGTTAGACCATGAGTAAGAGGAAGAATTTTATCAGAAATCCCTCTACCTAGTGTTCACTCTAGACATTGTTGTAGGAAGGGGGAAGTTTGATTAAGATGACCTCATTGACCATATGTTACAGAATCAACCTCCCACTACTATACTAGTTGATGAACTAATGAAAGAATCTGATAATATTCCTTGGACTGATTTGTCCTATGTTGACTCTATCGTGGAACATGTCAATATTGTCGAGAATGGCCCATCCTAAAATCTAAATATCAACCCCTCTTTCTGCTGATCAGGAAGAACAATTATGTAGTGTGTTGAGACAACACCTCACTACTTTTGTTTTGGATTACAAGGATATGAAAGGTTTTCATCCCTTAGTCTATAATCATCATATTTACATCAAAGAGGGATGAAATCTTGTGCACCAACCCTAGAGAAGGATGAACATAAATCTTAAGGACATTTTGAAAAATAATTACAGAAGTTACTATATGTAGGATTCTTATATCCCATTTCACACAGTAAGTGGGTGTCTCCTCTTGTTTTAGTCCCCAACAAGAATGGGAAGTGGAGGATCTATGTTGATTACCGAGAACTTAGAAAGGCTACAAAGAAGGACCATTTTTCTTTTCCCTTCATTGACTAAGCTCTAGATGACCTTGTAGGAAATAAATTATCCTCATTCATGGATGGATTTAGTGGGTACAACAAAATCCTGATCAGCCTTGAAGATCAAGATAAGACCACATTTACATGTCCTGGGGGTACCTTTCCTTATAGAGTCCTTCAATTCAGTCTATGAAATGCCCCTACTATTTTCCAGAGGGTGGTTCTAAGTACATTTACTGAACTTGTTCACGACTCTGTTGAGATATACATGGATGATTTCACTCCTTATGGATGTGACTTCCAAGAAGCTCTTTCCAATTCGTGCAAAGTATTAAAGAAATGCATTGAAATGTATCTTTCATTGAGTCCTAAGAAATGTGATTTTTTGATGAATGCAAGGACTCTCCTTGTCCACTCTATATCCAAGGAAGGGATACAGGTCAAACCAAACAAAATTTCCATCACCAAAAGGTTCCCCATAACCAAATATATATATATATAAGGGAGGAATTTCCTTGGATTAGCTGGTTATATTTATATAAGGTTCATTAAAAACTTTAGTAAACTGGCTTCACCCTTGTTTGGATTGTTGGCTAATGATTTAGATTTGTGTTGGATAAACAACTGTAAAGAATATTTCAAAGTACTAAAAGAAAATATGACCACTACACCCATCCTTAGGGGTCCTAACTAGGCATTACCTTTCCATACACACAAAAATTCCTCAGACAAACATGTAGGGGTTGCCTTAGGACAAGTGGAAGACAAATTTCTTGATGATATCTATTTCATCAGTAAGAACCTTTCCAAAGATGAGTTAAATTATACTGTCATTGAAAAGGAACTCTTGTTAGTGGTACATTCTTTGAACAAGTTTAAGCATTATATCATTGGTTATCCAACTTTTGTTCACACTGATCACGCAACCATTAAGTATTTAATGAATAAACCTAATGCCAATGCTATTGTAATTAGATGGTTGTTATTATCACAAAAATTTGATTTGACTATTATTGATAAACCAAGGAAAGAGAATTTGGTTGAAAATTTCTTGCCAAGACTAACCCTGCCTGCAGAAGAGGAAGAAATGGTGGATGATCAACTTCCAAATGAGCATCTCTTTGCCATCTCGATGCTTTCTCCTTGGTTTTACACTATAGCCAAATACATGGTTTTTGGGAAGTTCCTTCCTAATCTATCGTCTAAGGAGAAGAGCATTATTGTCAGCAAAAGTGAACCATTCACTCGGATTGGGAGAAATATTTTCAGATTGGGACCATAGCAGATCCTGAGGAGATGTTGGAGGGAAGATGAGGTATTTCACATAATCTCTTCATGCCATGACGGACCCTGTGGGGTTAAATTTGTCATTAAGAGGACAACCTTCAAAGTTCTACAATTAGTTTCTTAGATCCCATTTTACATCAAGATGCAAAGAGGTACACCACTAGGTGTGATCAGTGCCCCAGGATGGGTAAACCCACACCCAAGCATGAAATTTACTTACAACCTGAAGTGACTATAGAACCATTTAAGAAGTGGGGGATGGATTTCATTGGATGTATTAGTTCCCCATTAGGACAGGAAAAATATATCATTGTGTGCACTAATTGGTTGACTAAATGGGCTGAAACAAAGGAAGTAAACGCATAAATTGAGCAAAAGGTGGTTGAATTTCTGAGGTAGAACATCTTCTACAAGTGTGGTTTTCCAACATAGTTAGTCACTGATCAAGGAACACAATTTACCTCAAATTTTATTGAATATCTCATGAAGGAGCACCACATTAAGCACATGACATCCACTTCCTATCACCCTCAAGAGAATGGGAAGGTGGAGGTCACAAACAAAGCATTGAAGAGAATTCTAACTAATTTTGTTAGCAACATCATAAAATATTGGGCATATGGACTTGTGGAATCCACTTGGGACTACAACACCAATTGGAAGAACACCACCAGATTCACTCCATTTGAACTTAGGCTATGGGAAGAAGGCCCCGTTGTCTATTGAATTTGAATACAACACCTTAAGGATGGCCACTCAGTTAGACTTGGACCTCACTATAGAACAACAAAAGAGGTTGCTCCAACTCAATGGTCTAGATGAATTTAGGCTACAAACTCTCCTGCATATTGAGGTAATCCAACTACAAAGGAAGATTTGGCATGAAAAATACATCAAAGAGAAGACTTTTGAAGAAGGAGATTGGGCCCTGTTGTATGATTCCATATTCAAGGATTTCAAAGGAAAATGAATAAAAATATGGTTGGGTCCCTATATAGTAGAGAATTGTCATGAGAATATGCCTCTCCATATCAGAACAATTGATGAGGAAGGGATTCCCTTACCTGTCAATGGTTATAGCTTAAAGTTGTATAAAAAAAACTTTGTCTAAGGAAGAATTTATTAGTTCAATCAGCAGAGAATTGAATTTGATTAGGAGGCTCATAGAAATCAATCCATACAACTTACAAAAACAAAAAAGAGAAAAAGAAATAAAGGGCCAAGGTTAAAACCTGTATCAGGCATCTAAAGCCAACTCTAGGGTTGAAAACCTATCTCAAGCAGCCCAAGGGCAAAAAAGAAAATAAAAATAAAAAATAAAAATAAAATAAAATAAAAATATCCCTAGGTGAAAACCTCCTCTGAGACACCTAGAGAAGGTATGCAGGTTGAAAACCTCTATAGAGGCAACCTACATGTCTTAGAAAAAGAAGAAGGAAAAAAACAAAAGGAAGGAGTTCTTACACCAATTTTTCTAACATCTCACTTTTGCAGGACTCTAGATAGTCAACATAACATGCCTACAAAACATATTTTATAGATTCATTCCTCAATTCTTATGGCCATCCATTTCATTTTCACCCTCTTCACTCACCTCCCCTACTCTCTACAACATCTATCCAACAATATAATCATGTTTCTCCTCGTCTCTTAAGTGCTATAGGACTATCTTGAAATGCTACAGGAGAAACCTGAAATTCTATTGGAGGTAGATCTGATTGGGGGAGGGGGTTAACTGGGAATTCCTTCTCTAAAAAATGTTGAAATTGTTCCACCTATATCACCTTCATCACTTATCCACTCCATCTAGCCAAGAGTCATCTTCAAATTCCATTCTCCCTTCTATTATTTTTTTTTTGGAAAAGCCTCTATCATCATATTTTCCACCACCTACACCACCTCTTGATGATTTTAGCCATGTCCTTATAACTCCTATGAATTTCCATCAATCCCACATGAGATAATGATGTCTCAAAGAGGAATTAAATGACTTCTATAGGAGGAGGATTCCTCTTCTAGTATCATGTACAACTACAACAGAACCCAACATCAATTTTTTTCACCCACAGAGCAAAATATCCAGCCACCTTGAGCATCATGAAGCCATCTATAAAGTTGAGAAGGGATACATCCTCCTTAGGATGTAGTCCATCCACTCCACCAGCAACAAATGGGACACTCAGAAGAAACTTGTACACACAAAAAAGGTATTAGTCAACGGATCATCGAGAAGAGGAAATGTGCAGAGGCAAGCAAAGGAAACCAACACCTTGAAGATCATCATATTATGAAGTCCAGCTCTAGCATGAAAACATCTCCAGCAAATCAACATCACAGGTAGGCTCAAGTATGACAACCCTCACCTCTTTCCTATGCATATAATGATAAAATGTGTAATGGTCGAGAAAGGAATTTTTTATGGGTTGGAGGTGGCTAGTAAACTTGGCCACCTTCGATTAGTAAAATAAATTTCATTTAGTCACACATACATGTGGAAAAGTCAACTCAAGTGAGGTGGTGATTATGAGGAGTGAGGTGATGATCATGAGGAGAAGGCTGATGATTGTAAGGACAGGGGACAATGGTCAAAAAAGGAAGTTCGTGCAAGAGCCATGTCACCAAAGTTCTCCAAGCCTTTACCATGAAAAGAAGTATTAAGTATGAGGCTCCTCCATTTGTATAATCACTCATTTCTAGAAAATAGTTAGAGAAGGACGAGCTAGTGCTGTCAAAGACTGCCTAGGTTCCACCGAGCTGCTTCCAACAATGTTTGTAGATGCTATAAGAGGAGCTACAAGAGGCTTTGAACTGTTATAGTAGGCCCAAAAGGAAGATACAATAGAGAATTGAAGTGAGAAATGGAGCAAAAACTACCCAAAGTTGTCATCAAATCCTCATGGACATGACAGAGTTATCTTGAAAGGATTAAGTGACTTTGTCCCTATTTTTTTTCATACCCCTGCATGGAGAATTCTTCTTGAATTAAGTGCCCTGTAGCAAAAAATTGTGCAATAGTCCCCTTTGGGAAATTGTTAGATGTGAAGGAAATATAAGGTTAGAGGAAAGTTTGTTTTGATAAAAGAAATTATTAGCATCCTTCTCCCCCTCTGATAAAAAGGAAAACTTAACACTGTCTCTACAACCGAGACTGATCTAAGGCCAAAATTTGAAATACACATAACTAACCTCGAGAAGGAGAAGTAGGATAAATGGGGGGAGGTTTCAATAGAAGAGAACCCACAGACACAAAAATAATTCATCAACATCCTCCTGTGGTAGATATTTTTCTAATACATCAATGGATGGGATTCTTTGAACAGTTGAAGGGGTATGATGATGATATAACTAATGAATTTTCTACGGCACTAAACCCTTAGGGAGATGATAGTACCACTACTATTTTTAGGGGAATTGCCATCTCTTTAAATGTTGAACTCATAAGCAGAGTGGCTACCTTACCCTTAGGAATCTAATGGAGAAATGAGGACAAGGGAGTGAGTGTTACATTTTGAAGTTCATCATGCTATCCTCTAGCCCTTAAAACTATCCTTTTCTCACATTGATTCACATTTTTAACCATAATATGCTTATTAGGAAGACTACGGGGAAAAGAAGAACTTTTGGAGGCATTTCCTATGTAGGGGCTTGATGGAGATAACCAAGAGAGAATATAGTGGGCTTGTCCACCTCATTAACTCGCTAAATCAGCTAGAGATCACAAAAGCACCACTCATAACTCGAATTCACTAGAAGCTGAGGGAGTCCAAGTATATGTGAAGGTCAAGGAGGACCAAATCCACAAATTTAAAAGTCTTGGAGGGAATCACCCCTCTTTTCAAGGAAACTACCATTAGCTACCATTTGCTATGAATAAACTAGCCAAGAGGCTCATTAGGATTCGAATTTTTGTTGCAGCTAGAAGTAGCTACTATGATCCTAGTGCTTAACATTGTCATTCTTATTTTTCATGGTGTATGTGACTATGATTTTCTATTAATTAGAAGGTTACTATTGGTCTGAATCTGAATTAATTTTGGAGGGATGAAACCCTTAGGCTTGGGCCCAACCCATAGGCTTTAGTCCACCTCTTGTATTTCTTTCTTGTTCTTGTTTCAAAGTATTCCAATTATTTCCTTGCTTCAGTATATGTTATATCATAAAAAAATATAATTGTAGGCTTTCTTGTCACCTCCCTTGTGGGAAGCGTGATTGGAAAGATCTACAATAACAACTCAAAAATAATTTTTTATGACTTCTTGGAAAGTGTTAGGTATTAACTTGAAATATCTTTGCATGTGTAATTTATGCAAGTTAGGAGTTAGTAGCATTGGTTTAGAAATTTAAGTTGTGTTAGAGTAGACTTCAATAAAATTCACCTGATGTTTTTCATGATTATTTACTTTGCTACAATAATGATCATTTGATGCATGCACTTGGCTAGTTGCAGGAACTGTGCTTGTTTGCAGGGTTGGGCACACCTTCACACATTGACCTGGACCTTTCCATCTCCCTTTTAGGTACCTCACCTTGCTTCCAAACTCTGTTTCTAAATTCAATCTATTAAGGTAGACAGAGGACACTGTGGGCATCAACTTTAATGGAAGATAGACCTCTGAGGGGTACTAGGATTGGCTAAGGCCCCCCCGCACCCTTAATTCACCTCCTTTTATCTCCATCCACCTTTATTTTCCCTCAACACACTATTTCTATCCTCAAAAATCTCTCGGACCCTCCACCTGTAGCCAAACAGGGCCTCTTATAGCAATACAAGACCTCATGTAGCAGACGTGTAACATTTTTTTCTTCAACCAGGTTTTCTCAATACTATGACTCTGTCATAGCTAAGTTGAATAATAGACCCCACACTACAAATTAATGATTAGGAAAGACTCTAGGACCACCCTAACCTCATCCTTTCATTACTGCAACCATTAGATAGCAAAACAGAGTTGGAATTGGTATTTTTCTTCATAGATATGTTAAAGATTGGATTCCTCATTTTGAAGCAACTGTGCATAGATAAATGATTCTGCAAGTGGGTTTACGGTTATTGATTTAAATTAAGCATGCAAGTAAAGTAGCGTGATTTACCTCTATAGATAGATTAACCTTTTTCCTTTCATGTAATTTCAATCAACATTTACATTTGATGAATGGAATGTTCACCTTTGTAGTCAAAATCATGTTTTTTGATGCTTTCATAGGAATTTTTAACTGCCATTAGTTGGAGGATTGGTCTCTGAACACCTTAGTTTGATTTCATGAGTGATGGTGGCATGAGTAGAAGCTAACTTGTTCTTCATATAGCACTATCACCTCTAAGTTTGTACAAACCCCGGGTTGATAATTTTAGTCGAGAAGCCCTTAGGAGTTGCATCATCCTTGATGCAATACCAGGGCTCACATAAGTGCCTACTTTTATAAGGTAAGAAAATGAATAATTATTCCCCTCTTTCAGTTTATAATATTGATAAAAATGTCATTGCATTTTCTTACCTTCATTTATGAGGGGGGATTGGCTGCAAGCCTTCCCCCTCCAGAGATTTTTCTTATAAATATTTCGCGCATGCGCAATCCTCCCCAAAGACAGATCAATCCTAGGTGGACCTTAGGAATTTTTTAGTTGAAATATATGAGAAACTTCCTTCTATTTAAATCTCTCACCTTTCTCTGGAGAAACACCATCAAATATATGTAGAGTCAACCCTTATCTATAATTTTAATGGTTTATGTCCTCACTTGACTGATCTTTATGAATAGATTCATTCTTCATGGACCAATAATTGCAAGGTTAGTTTCTTCTCCAAAGGATTCTTCATGGATTTTTTTCTAAATAGGATGGCTACTAGAAAGTTTTATCTGAAGGGCCATGATTCCAAGGAAATATTAGACTTCTCTTAAACCCATGGTTTCTAGATTTTAAACTTTCTATAGAAATCTTTACCAAGTTTCCAAAATGGGTCCAAAACTCTAATATGCTTATTCATTTCTAGCACTTCTTAGTCTTTGAGGGAATTGGAAACTCCTTGGGTTGTTTCCTTAAAAGTGATACTTCACATGGGCAGTTGGGTGTCTACACATATGGCTAAATTTGTGCTGAAGATAATATCAACAAAGGGATGCTAGATAAAATCAATTAAAAAATAGGTGATTTTAGTCGAACCTTGGATCTGGACTATGAGAATATTGATTTTCACTGTCGCTTTTGTAAACAAACAAGTCATTTACATACCTCTTACCATCTATTCAAATTTCGCAAGAAGAGACACTCGAAATTCTAGAGCTAAAGGTTGAAATCCCTGCGATCCACATCCTATGGAGGATACGAATTCCTTCATTTTGAACAAGGATGATGAAGGATCCAATAATGAAATGCATTCAGTGGACAAGGTCTAGACTTTAGATCCTCAAAAGTTTCTTGAGGATCCTGTTGTGAACCATGCTCCTTTGGGAAGCATAGAGAGAGTGAATAACAATGGTTATTCCAGAACAATAAAGTGAGCTCATGAGTTGGCTTCTTTGGAATATGACAAGATTTTTCTTTCAATGACCAATGATAATATTTATATTTCCTTGAGATACCCACCTTCAGAAGCCTGGGTCAAGGTTTTGAAAAATATAGGAAAGAAAGGTTTCTCTCGTGATCAACCCCGATTTGGATGCTACTCTTTTGTAATTGTTTCTTATGTTCCTCTATGTCTCCTTTGCTATATTTAGTCTCATACATCTCAATCATGTTCTTGTCACAATATCGCCCACTGTCCTAGAAAAAGAGTCATGATTGTATCATATATTTCATTTATGATTGGTTAATAAAATTGACCTTACACAAAAAAAAATAAAAAAAAAAATTAGATGATTTTTATTCACAAGTTAATGTTTCATTCATTGCTCACCAAAATTGTAAGAACCAAAAGCTATTATTTGTGTCTGACCTGCAACTTTAGAAATTATATTGCAAACACATTAGAAAATTATTTTTCACAAAGAAAACTAAGAGTGAAATTAATTGATTACATAGTTTGAAAGTTGTCCTTGTAGTGGTAAAATACTAAACATAATTGTTGAGTTCCTAAATATAACATAAAATAACTTAAACATGAATAAGACAAATATGTACCCACCTTTATGGGTTGAGCTTCCTTGCAAGGAGGAGTGTTGCCCCGGCGTAGGGTGAACCAAGTTTTGTGAGGTGACCTTCAATATTTAAGAAAAATAGCTTCAGATTATCCAACGTTTTTATAATTTTTTTTAGAATTTGATTCCATGTGTCTATAAGATCCACCAAAACCTTTATAAGAATAGCCTTTAAATGTCGATACAAAACAAAAGTATAAAGAAAGTGAATTTTCCTTCTTATTGCATTCCTCGGGTTGGGAATCCAACTTGTGATGATGTCTAGAGCCTTTACATCTAAAATCCTTTGACATATATTCTTGACTTCCTCATTTGTTACATTGAGATTAAATTAATTTTATGGAGGATTTTGATCTAAAATGTGACAACCGGACACCTTTGTGTGAAATTGAGTGCACCTACCACAACTAATATCTCCTTAGCCTCCACCTCCTTTGCAAGAACAATCTCTTTGATAGGGGATGGCTGCAGTGGATAGGAAGAGTCACATTTAATTTATTAACCCTAAATATGAATGATGTACATGACGTAACTAAGTAAATATGGTGAAATATTTAGTACCAACTCGTATGGTTTCTGTGTTAAGAAAAGAGTGTGAAGAAAAACCAACAAATTCCACAAAGGGAAAGATGAGAGGATGGAGGAAATGAGCAAAGCCTTATAACAATAAGGGGAGATATAAGGAAAGTCCATGGAAACTAGAGGACACAATAAAAACAATGTAAAATAAAACTAATGAAAATGAAAGTTGAGGAGTGTAGCAGTAATTCACTATGTCTCTTGGTTCGAGTTTGATGACACTGAAGTTCAATAAAAATTCAACACTGGAAACTTTTGGAATAGAATTCATCATTAAATTCGACAAACTAAGAAATTTCATATATATATATAACCAAATGCATGATAAAAAGAAAAAATTCAAAATAGCATACTAACATGATTAAACAAATATTTGAAAATTGAAATCACATCATCTCCTTTAAAAGTTACAAACTTGTTCATGAAACATAACATCAAAATCATAAACATGTTACATAAGTTTAAATTTTTTTTATGCAATTTAGCATCTAAAAAGAATACTAGAAGTGGAACACAAGTTTCACTCTTGATGTTTCTCTGACCTAATTTTTACATCAAAAAGCTATATACCGTTAAGAACAATAGGAGCAGTGCAACCACTGAAACCATGATCATTAGATTCATCGCTAGATACAAGAATAATTCTATAACCTAATTTTAAAATCATCTTTATCCATTGATGCATCTAGAATAGGCTTGAAGCGTGGAGTAGAATACTTAGCTGAATCTTTTGCCACATTATTTTAAAAGCCAATTGTAGATTACAATGAACATAGAAAAGATATTTTAATCTCCTAGATAATAGTTTGTTTATTTTCTCAGAATGAATATGCTCGAAGGAACTCTGATTCCTTTAACATGTTGATGTAATTAATCCCTGGCTCATGACACGAATTGTAATTTTTTGTAATTATGGGCCCCCTGATCCATAAAAATCCAAACCCTTTTGTGTGAGCATTGTTAATCCTATCATATTTCGCTGACTTCGTTCCAAATATCCTTTCTTCTAACATGTACACTTGAAGTTTTGATGTAATAAAATATGCAACTGATGGATTTGGATTTTTCCTTTCAATAGCCTTATAAAGTCCACTCATGAATTCTTCATCTTGATGCCTTGATGCTCTAAATAATCCATGGGCAAAATAGATTATAACTGCATGTAAAGGACTATGAATCATCTTCTATATTTGATCGTTTACCTCCCAAATGTCTTGTTAATAAGCTTTTTTATAGGTCATTTCTTCGTATTCAAACAAATGGACCTAAACCTTGATATATCATCATCCATTTACTCTTTGGAATCATCCCCTACAAAACCAAAAAAATTCCTTTTCCAAAACAATAATCCTAGATTACATTAGTTGAAAACCCTAGTTTAAGGCCTCATCACACTTACTTTCTTGACAAACTACAATGGAACAAGTTGTACACATGGAAACTACGTTGGTCAACGTAGGGTGTATTCAAAAAAAGTGCGATGAACAACTGAAAATGAGGAAAACTAAAAATTAATTTTGAAGTTTCTCTCTCTAAAAGATTTGTGAGTGGTTTTAAGTATTTAATTTTGTATCAGATCTCAAACTCCTACTATTGAGGTGTTATCTCTTATCTCCTAAAACTTACCTCCTTCCAATGTGGATCTAAGCTCTAAAATGGTAAATCTAAAGCCACCACATTTACCCTATAAATTTAGCACCTGCCATAGAGTCTGGGTTGGATTTTGGAGACTCTGATTCTAAATTTATGCTATTAGTTTAACTCTGGAGGTCGATAATCCATCCTTATATATTGATGAGAGTGAAGGCCTATCATTGTTGCAAATAAAGGATGAGAGAGTTGGGAGAGAGTCACAACATCAAGGCCTAAAAGGGGTTGTAATCTTTCTCTATTTCTATTAATATAAAGTGCATTATTTTTCCCATATATTATGTATTTTATTTTACATGTGAATAATAATATTTTTTGATCTCTTCTTTAGAGTTATTTCAATATATCATATTGTTTATTCTAGTCTCGTAGCTTATTTTAGTTGATTTACAGGTTCCACTTTTGGAAGGAAAAGTTTGGGCATGAGGGAAGAAGTGAAGAGGAGAAGCAAACTTGCATTGGAATTGAAGTATGTATTCCTGTTATGTTTCAAATATCTCTAGGGAAATTCATTGTAATTCATTTCGTTGTTTCTAGGTAAAGCCACAGAACCTAGGCAGATCACTTTTGTCTGCAAAAGCAATTTATCCATAAAACAACTTAGCGACTCTGCTAGGGAATGGGATATTTTTTAGTGGTATCCTTTGCCATAACATTTAGGACCTATGTAGTTGACCATTTTTATCTTTTTCATAATGTAATTTGGATTTGGAAAATTGGGTTTCAAGTTTGATTAGTTTTATTTATCACTTTTCATGCATATCAGACCCATCACACTTTTCCTTCCATAAAAATGTGACTCATCACTGAAAGTGTGACACACTTTTGTTTTTGTTCTTGTACATTGTGATGAACCTGTGACAGTGCAACTTAGGGAAAACTTCCAGTTCATTAAGTGTGAACCATCACACTGATGTCTATAGCTTACTTGCGATGATTCTTGGAGAATGCAAAAATTAGTTCTTCCCTGTCTTTCTTTGAAATTGGTCTTGTTTGTTGTAGTTTTCTAAGTCTCTAGTCTATATTACTCTATAAATACAACATTTTTGTGTGAAATTTGAGTTTTTTTTTTCTCTTTGGTAGGAAATCATATTTTTTTATTGACAATTAAATCTTGTTATGATTTGGCTTGACTTTTTATTCCTTAAAAGGAATTTTAGATTACAGTTGTAATCTATTTGCTTTGTTTTTGTTTCAATAATCTAGTCATATTTTTCATTTTTATTTACATTAAAAATTGAAAGAAAAAGAGAAAAAGTTTCACTTTTTCATGCATTAGGGATTTGAATTTTGGAATTGGAATAGTAAATTTGAAGATCTTGTTGGGAAGTTATTATTTTTTGCATCTTTGTTTGAAATGAATTGGCTTCTGTAGTTAGATCTTCATCAAATGAAAAGAGTTATTTTTATGCTAGTTATATTTTAGAAGTTTAGGTGAATTATTTTCAATCCTTGAAATTGAAAATTTAATGAACATAAAGATTAAAATTTATCAATGAACTTAAGGAGAATTTGAAATAGTAAAGACACATCTAGTTGCTATAGACTAGAAGATGTGTTCTAACGTCTATAAAAATAGTATTTATCATTAAAGTTTTCTGTTACATCCAAGGGATGGTTGGTTTTCCACGTACTTCATAGTATATATGATCGTTCTTCTTCGTACCCTTGGGTATAATGGAAGGTGCTCCATGTATAATGAGTATATAGAAACACCCCCATTATATGGTTACACATTAGACAACACTACCACATACTACACTTCCATGTACCTTCGGTTGTATATCAAAAGTCCCCATTACATTGTAAGCTAGCCCTAGGTAGCTGAGTCATCTTCCTTGTCATTGTGATATGTCGAACACAACATTTAGAGAAATTCCCTACACATACCTAACAATATATTAAAGTTCCCAGTGGCTTGGTAATCCCTTCATACCTTGTGACTCTTTCACTATTATTGTTTCTTTGATTTACTTCTTGTTTTTTAGTCCTTAGTAAACCTCAAGTTGAGTCTAATGGAAACAGTTCTTGAGTCTACTAGTCAAGGCAACCCCTTTGACAAGAATCCTGATCCTTTTCCTCCTTTTGGAAATATTGATGCTCTTTACATGGATATGTTGTCCCTTCCTGGATTCACCATAGGCTTACTATTATGGTTTTCTTCAACCCCCTTGGTTCCAAATGTCCAAACTATGCCACAAATGAGTCCTCCACTTGAACAACACCAACCTCAAGTTGACCCTTTTCCTTCTTCACCCATTGTTTCTTCTTCTCTTTCTTCTTCTTTACCTGGTGAAAGTCTTGATGCTAATAAGCAGTAGGCTAATAAGAGTAAGAAAAGGAAGAAGAAGAAGAAGAGGAAGAAAATAAGAAAGGGGGAAACCAAGAAACCATTGATATTAATGCAGCTAATTTTGGAAAACCTTCCAACAGGCCTTGTAAAATCAAATTCCCTTGCAAGATTTGTGAGGGTGATCACCTTCTTAGATATTTCCATGGAATTCTCCAGGTATTAGAAGCATGGCCAATGGGCTCACATCATCACTTGTCATCAGCCTATGGAGATCATGTTGGTGACAAACCATCAACTAGTGCTAATAAGGTTATCAGGAAAAATAATAAATTTAGGTTTCCCTACATGTTATGTGAAGGGAGTCATCAAACTCACTGTTTCCCTCATATGGATGAGGCCTCAAAAGTGTTGGAAAACCTTACAATTTCTCAGTAACAACTTCCAACTGGTTACTGTAATATTTCCCCCAATCCTCCATTAGTTAATGAAGTAATTGATATGATTCCATCTACAATAAATTCCACTCTCTCTAAATGTGAATCCCATGAGTCCTTTTCCAATCATCCATTAGTTGATAAAGTGGTTGAATTGATTCCATATGCCATCGATCGTACTCTTGCCTTACAGAGCGAATTTCATACTACTCAAGTTATTCTTGTTACTTTAGATCTTACTGAACAAGGGGGTGTTTCTCTCGTTCTCCCGAAACTCCCTCTAAGTAATCAAGGCATTGCCTTTGATTGGAATCAATTGACAGAAACCCCTCTCCCTTCTTACATGCACTTGCAAATCATGGTGAATACTTGTCATAAGAAAATATGTCGCACTATTATAGATGAAGGTGCTTATATTATGATTATATCCTTGACTACTTGGAAATATTTATGTTCCCATAAACTTGTGTCTATTACTCAGAATTTGTTATCTTTTAATAGAATAAGTAGTGAACCTTTAGGGATCCTTCCTCAACTTCCTATTACCTAGGAAGAAATTTTTTTCCATATTGATGTTATGATAGTCCAAGGCCCCCTAGATTTCAATTTTCTCCTTGGCCGAGACTATGTTTATGCCATGAATGTTGTCATGTCCACACTCTTTTGAGTGATGTCTTTCTCCCATGATAGAAAAATTGTGACTATTAACCAAATTTCATTTGTTGGCGCTGAATTTACCGCCAACCGTCCAACTTCCCTAAATGTTCCCAATATGCAAGTGGTATCCCTCTCGCCATAGGTTAATTATGTGACAAGTTTTTCCATGCTTTCATCTATTGACGAAGAATAGCTTCTCACTGTTTACTTGACTTCTAGCCCTTTTGGATCCTTTGATATGTCTTCCTATAAGATCATTTTTCTTCCATTTGATGAAACCATCCTAAAAGCCATGCCCTCTTGGGGGTCATGATCAAGGTAAATACTACCACGAGAATAGTTCTTTTTCTATTTCAAGTTCTTTAAAAAATGAAACAAATCCCTTCCAGTTGATTTTAATCTTTGACTAGATCTCGTAAGTTTTTATTTCAATTGTTTATACTTGATCTCAAAGCTCAACCTTCATTTCATCCACCCATATCACATCATCCTCTTCCTTTATTCTTATTGAACATATTTCTATCAGTAACCAATGATCTATTTAGATCCATAAGAGGAGTTGGAAAAACGAAGCTGGTAGGGCATGCCTTTACCCTCATGCTAAGGAAAATGTACTTATCTCAAGCATAGTCTTTCTCTGGTTCAAGCTTTTGTAAAAATGAAACCACTCTCAAGAATAGTTTTTCTCTGTTTCAAGCTTGTGGTAAAAAATGAAACACATTCTAAGCTTTATCTTTGTTCTTTTTCATGCTCGTAAATAGATGATAATAAGTTACAGAGTATACTTTTATCACTTTTCAAGCTCATTGAAACTTACAAAAAACGAACCCCCTGAAAGATTCCCCACTTTAACCCTTCTGATTTGCACTTTTTATGAACCTATTTTTGTAGATGAGCCTTGGTTTTCTCATTCCCTCGTCACCATCTTCTTTGCCGATCATTGAATTTCACTTGGTGTTTTACCCTTTCCTAGAGGAAGCACTACGATGAGTAGTATTATTAACCTACCTCTTGACCTCCACATGTTTTATGAGTTCCATCATGTCTGGAGCCAGTTTCTACCCTTTACACCACTCATTCTTCTAGGACGTATTTTCTTTAAACACTTTTCAAACTCCCAAAACATGAAAATATTGTTGAGGACTTGTCCCTTTTGCACTCGTTAAAGTAAATCAAATAACATCTGACTAATATAAGTTTATCCCTTTTCCATATTGGATGGAATATTTACAAAAATGAATAGTTTAGTCAATCATGACTAAAAGGTTCTCCTATGTAATATTTTATGCCTTTCGATGCCCAAGGGACTAAATTTATGAAGAGGAACCTCTTAGAGTTTTCTTTTTCTCCTTTTTTTTTAAACTCTCTAAATATGCAAAAGAGGTTGACTTACACCTTTGTTGGACTTAAAAAACATAAACAACAAACAATGTAAACTTTGAAACGGGAACTATAAACTCAAAACGGGAACTCTAGCGAAAAACCACATAAAAACATCAAAAACAGTGCTAAAAACGAAAAGTGTTGGTGCTGGAATAACACCCTTTTTTTTTAGGATAAATTTTCAACATGTTTTAAAATGGCGGTGAAAACCAATTTTTTGTGCAATTTTTTTCCAAAAAACACCTTCAAAACGAAGTGTTGATGTTCGAATAACATTTTTTTTTCAATGGTAAAGTTTGTGCAAAAAACACCCTCAAAACGAAAAGTGTTGACGCTGGGATAACAAAAAAAATTTCAAGGGTAAAATTTCAACAATTTGAAATAATGGTGTAAAATATTTTATCATAGCCCCGAAAAACATTAAAATTTCAAAAAAATAATACAAACATAAAATAAAATTAAAATTAAAACAATGAAACAACACAAAACATAAATTAAAATATATACTAAAAACAAAACATAAAATAAAAATAAAAAACAAAAAGAAATCAAACATAAAAAAAATAAAAATAAAAATAAAAAAAATCAATCATAAAAATGTAAAAAAAAAAAAAACAAAATTAACCTATAAAAGATAAAAATTAAAAAACTAAAAAAAAAAAATTACAAATTATAAACAAATAAATAGTTAAAAAAGCATATTTGAAAAAAATGGAAAGAAAAAACAAATTTGTAAACCATAAAAAAAATTGGAAAAAAAACAAAAAAAACAAAACTAAAATAAATATATATATATATATATATATATATATATATTTATATATATATATAGATAGATAAATTTAAGTAACTAAAAATAGAAAAACTAAAAAAACATTAAAAAAAACAAGGAAAAAAAAAATTCAAAAACAAACTAGATTAAACAAAAATAGAGAATTAACCCATTTTTTTTTTAAACTAGTAAAATGAATATTAATAACATTTAAAAAAAAAAAAAATAAATAAATAAATAAACTGAAATTACTAAAAGAAAAAACTAAAAAAAATGAAAATTTTAAAAATATAAATATTTTTAAATTAAAAACAAAAAAAAATAATTAAAAAACAATAGAAACGTATAAAAGAATGTGTTTTTGATTAAAAAAAAAAATTGTTTTTTAATAAAATTTAAAAACACAAATTTCAAAAACAAACAAATAAAACATTAAAAATTTAAATTTTTTTTCCTAAACAAAATTTTATGTTTTTTATTTAAAAAAAAATTGTTAAAAAAATTTCATTTTTTTCTATAAATTTTGGTTTTCTATTAAAAAAAAAAGTTAATGTGCCCACCCGCTGCCTAGTGGGGGCACGGCTGTGGGCGGGGGGTTGCGCGCGCAGCCCCCCGCCCACGGCCGCACCCCCATCGGGCGGTAGGAGGGCGCATTAATATTTTTTTTTAATAGAAAACCAAAATTAAAAAAAAATAAAAAAAATTGAAAATTAAAAAAAAATGAAATTTTTTTAATAATTTTTTTTTAAAATAAAAAACATAAAATTTTGTTTAGGAAAAATTTTTTTTTTTTTAATGTTTTATATGTTTGTTTTTGAAATTTTGTTTTTAAATTTTATAAAAAAAAAAAAAAAAAAAAAAAAAAAAAAAACATTTTTCTTTTTAAAAAAAATCAAAAACACATTCTTTTATACCTTTCTATTGTTTTTTAATTATTTTTTGTTTGTTTTTAATTTAAAAAGATATATATTTTTAGAATTTTCATTTTTTTTAGTTTTTTTTAAAGTAATTTCAGTTTATTTTTTATTTTTGATTTTTATTTTTAAATGTTATTAATATTAATTTTATTAGTTTTACAAAAAAATTGGATTAATTCTCTATTTTTTTTTTTTTCTAGTTTTTCTTTTAATTTTTTTTAATATTTCTATTTTTAGTTACTTAACTTTATATATATATATATTTAGCTTTGTTTTTTTTTCCAAATTCTTTTATGGTTTATGAGATAATTTTTTTTTTTATTTTTTTAATTTTTTTGTTTGTTTTATATATATATATATATATATATATATATATATATATATATTTGTTTTTTTTTAACTAATCAATATTTAAAAAAATAAAATAAAACAACTTGAAAATTTGTTAAGTAATCATAATTAAAAAAAAAATATTGGAGATAATAAATTTTAAAGTGTGAAAAATAAGTCCTTTAAAAAAAAGGTACGCTGCATCAACACATTGCATCTACACATTTCAAAATAAGCATGAAAATCACTAATATTTAAAAACATATATTTCTATTTGATACATAGGAAAATTTAAAATGTCAAAAATATGCTCCCAACAAAAAGAAGTGTATTCTGTTTAACCACTTTTGAAAATCGGGTCACGTTTTTACTACCCCTATGAAACGAGTAATCATATCGGTTATTTAAAGTGCCAAAAACTATGCTCTAAAAAAAATATGTGTGTTCTGCATGGCCCATTTTCAAAATCGAGTCAATTTTTTGCTATCTCTACGAAACGGGTAACAGTGTCAGTTCCCGTTTCAAAGTTTACATTGTTATAAGAAGTATCAAGCATGATAAGACCGAACCACTCCTTCTTTGGGTTCATTAAAAATAATAAGAAGGATTCATCCAAATGATGAACTTACAAGTCAAGCATATGTTATCCTCCTAAGGATTGTAAAAAATTAAAGAGGTGCTTGCCATAAATGGTGGGGAAATTGGGGAAATAATATATGAAACCTGTTTATGGCAGTGAGTCACTCTTGAGAATGACACTCTTTCACCTCCTTGACTTTTTTGGGTTTGGGAATATGCTTAAATTTTTGCTGATCACACCATATTGAAAGTATTTGTATTGTGTATTTGAGTCAATGTTGCCAACTCCATAAAAGTGTCGTCGATATGTTCAAGAGAAGTCCACCTCAGTTGACATCTACTACAATACCTTTAGCCCTCTTTAATGTCTGTCGCCCCTGAATAAACTCTAATTCATAACATTTTGTCTCAAATCTTTATACTCATTTTCTATTGTGGATGGGGGATACATTAAGGATCTCCTATAATGGGTCACTTCCTATCGAGATCAACACATTATCTAAGAAGTTCACCTAGAAACTCCTTTTAGTGCCTTGGAACTTGTATGCCTCATTGTCAAGTTTCCTTATTATTGGTGCTAGGTTCTTATCATTGGCCTTCGAAAGAGAGATTATGTGTAGTGTTCGACTTCAACTCATCTATTCACACCTCATAGATTATGCTTAGTACGTTGAGGGCCATTGACATTAATGGTGGTTCCTCTCGCATCTGTTAACGACTTTCATCATTGTCCGGTAATCAGATGGTGTCTACCATGTTCAACTCCAACACATCTATTCACATGGTTAGACTCATACTATCAAGTGATAAGGTAGAAGACCTCAGATCTAGTTTCATCCACCCGAGATATGATATCAGCATTCATATGAGATCTACAACGTATGATGGCTGTGATTTCACATAAATTCATCCATGTATGTGTCCACAATGTGTAATTAGTGGATGTGACTTTGATCATTGTACCAGTAAAATGGCTTATCTGTTGAGTATGGTTATGCCTACCTCAATAATGTTATTATGAAGATAATGTATTGTAATAGTCAATTGATGATCTCAACCAGTATATCCTTGACACATACTTTTCACGTCGTAAAGCACTTCAGTCCTCAACCACAACTTCTAACTTTGTATTTTATGAGGCAATTTGTTACGAGTCATTTCTTCACATTCAAAGAAATGGCCCTAAACCCATATTTATCATCATCCATTTACACTTTCCAATCGTTCCCTGCAAATCCAAAAGATTTCCTTCTCTAAAAGTTACAAGAATCATAGATTACATTACCTAAAAACATAAGTTTAAGGCCTCATCGCACTGACTTCCCTGAAAAACTGTGATGGCACAAGTTGCAGACATGAAACTGCATTGGTCACCATAGGTTGCATTCACAAAAGTGTGATGAACACCTCAAAATGAGGAAAAGCAAGTATTAATTTTGAAGTTTCTCTCTCTAGAAGCTTTAGGAGTGGTTTTAACTATTTATTATTGGATAAGATCTCAAACTCCTATTATTCACATCTTACCTCTTATCTACCAGAACTTACCTCCCTCTAATTTGGATTTAAGCCCTAGAGTTTTAAATCTAAACCCACCTCATTTACCCTATAAATAAAGTACCAACCATAGAGATTGGGTTAGATTTTTGAGACTCTAATTCTTCCTTTATGCTATCAGTTTAACTTTGTAGGTCCATAATTTATCCTTAGATATTAATGAGATTGAAAGCTTATCATTGTGGCAAAGAAAGGATAAGAAAGGCAAGAGAGATTCACAACATCAAGGCCTAAAATAGGTTGTGATCTTTCTCTACTACTATTAATAAAAACACATTGTTCTTCCCATACATTATGTCTTCTCTTATACATGTGTAGAATACAATTCATTGATCTCTTATTTAGAGTTATTTCAATATATCATATTGTCCATTCTGGTCTCTTTGCTTGTTTTATTTGATTTTCGGGTTCCACTTTTGGAAGGAAATTTTGGGTCTCGAGTGAACAAGTTAAGAGGAGAAGAAAAATTGTATTGGTCTCTAAATAAGTATTCATCTTATGTTTTAGATTCCTCTAGGGAAATACATTGTCTTTTGTTTGGTTGTTTTTAGGTTAAGCCATTGAACCTAGGGAGATTGCTTCCATCCATAGAAGGGATTTATCCATAAAACATGATTCCTTGCAATAATCCATGCCCTCATAAAATAAACCCATATAGAGTTTGTCATCATCAACCATTCATAGGAAATAATTAATTGGACCACACAATTTAAAACGTTTTCAACGTTTTTCCAAAAAAAATCCTAACATTATTTCTTCTACTTTCTTTGACTTTGCCTCTTTTGATAGGTGAGATCTCTACCCCTTTACATTACAAAAAATAGCTCTTGTCCTTGTTTTTTCTTAAAAACTCTTTTGAAAGTAATGTAAAATGTGGAAAAACTTGTATCAACAAGCCTCAACAAATATCTAGTTTCATTTTTCCTGTATAAGCTCAATGTGAGATGATCGTTAATGAAAATGTTTACAATGGTTTTGTCACTTCGAGTTGTTCCATTGATCCATGGAAATTTGGCTAAATCTTGCAACAACAAATTCAAGTAATGAGCTCCACAAGGGATCCAATAAATGGTCTTGTACTTCTCCATAGTAAAATTTCCTACACCAACACAATTTGAGGCATTATTGGTGACAACTTGGACAACATTTTTCTTACCAACCTCTTGAATTGCTTCTTTCAAAAACTGAGAAATATATTCAGCTGTCTTCACTTGATCCATTGTATTAATTTCCTTAAAAAAAATATACCTTGAGAGAAATAATTGATGGCATAAATATGACCAACCATCACTCAAAATTATGCAACCTATATACTTCTAGAATTACTTAATACAAACCAACCTCTCTCTTACTCCTTTCTTTTTTCCTTAGTAGTGTTGTCTTTAAAGCCTTAGACCTAGGAGAAACGTACCCCTTTAAAAAAAAAACGATTTTTTTGAATGCATTTGAAATATGGGTTCTTATCCACATTAAATGGAATTCCACATGTATAAAAAACCTCAAGAATAGCATTATCAACTCATTTCTCCTCTACAGGTTTCCGAAATGCATTCGACGTTGATGCCTCACTTATTTTTGTTGAGGTGGAACATGAGCCAAACAAGTTTGAGGTGATATGAGGAATGTCATATGAAAAGGACATGACAATTCTTTGAGTTTGTTTCCTCTTGATTTCCTTTCTTCCCCTTTCTACTTCTGATTTTTCATTGTCTAATGGCACTACAACTTTATGCTCATAAAAAATCACTCAGAATCCCTCCACACCACCTCCATTTCCATTAGAGATACTAAGCAAGTAGTACACTACACTTGTTAAGGTAGTCCTAAAACATTTTCCACATAAAAGTCATATACATTCTGCCACCTCTCTTCACATGTTTCCATTCTTCGGCAGTGGAATTTTGAGGTGTCATTTAATTAAATTTTTTCTTAATATGCTTAGCTCCACGCATTGTGCTTTCTAATCAAAAGTTTGGGTGTGTTAAATTTTTAAAGTGTGTTTTAATATTAAAAATTTTGTTTCAGGGGGCAATTCAATTAATGATCAAACAAATGTGAAATTTATGAAAATTGAATGATCCAAGATTCAAATTCTTTAATTATATGAGAAGAATGACAAGTCGTAGACCTCAAAAATTTACTAGCTAATAGGTTATTAGTCCCTGCCATCTGGCAATGGCCAGGGACTATAGGAATCGAAAAGATGGTATTTAACATTAATTTCACCTACTTACCATTACAAATGACAAGCGACTATTATGAATAACCAAACTTTTATTGAATTTAAATTATAATGAATAACCAAACTTTTATTGAAAAATTAATTTGATAGTCTTATTTAGCCTCTTCCCGAGGCGGGAGGGGCTAAAACATAGGTTATATTCTTTTTTCCGTTGGCATTTGGAATTTTTGCGTAGCAGAGTAAACTAATGCTACGCATTAGTTTAAAACATTAAGTGTTATACTGAAACTGAATTGAATTAATTCTAAGCTCATAAGCTTCACGGCAAGGTCGGCAAGGTCAGAGACTTGGCATGTCCATCTGCGAAGGCTTCTGTCTAGTGCGCCTGTCGCCTACCACGTACCACCACTTCAATCTAGGTGCCATTCCATAAACTGGAACAGTTGTCCCTTTCGCCAGATTGCATAGGAGAGTTTTCCATAAGCCAAAGTCCTTGAGTCTTCGGAGTCCCTGAGTCTTCTGCATAATAATGGAGTCCAGTCCCTTGCTAATACTCTGATGAAGCGCTCCACCGTTTGGCTGTACTCCTGTGGGCTGTTGGAGCAATTGAGGCCACCAGCGCGTCTACTGACCTGCATTATGAAAGCATACATGTCGAAAGTTAAACAGGTAAACCACCTATCGCTTAACTGATTGATATAGAGACTTGAAGATGAAAGCATTTTGAAACAACAAATTGCTGCCGCAATTCTTCTACTGTTGTGCAAAGAGCCCTGTCACAGAGATCAATATCAAGAATTAATGGATTCTGAATATTTATTCCCATCCAACAGGCTCAAGTAATTGATTAATTTGGTATAAACCTAAAAAATGCTACATAGAATTCAATTTTCAGAAAAATCTTATTATGCAGTCTTATGCATGGTGCAGTCTTCTATTTGATCAATATGATGCGATCCTATGATTGATGCAGTCCTATCTTTTGAGTCATTGTATAAACATATCCTTTTTTCAAGTAGAGCAGGTAACAAAATGAAACAATATAAAGCAGAAAATCAACTCAAAAAGGAACGTAGTCGCTTGTCTGCATCGGGCAAGGATAAAGCAGACAAGATCAAGAAAAAGGGCAGACGGCAATATGTATGCTGTGATGACTGTATGACTATATGTACTCCAGCTGGCAATCCATTTGTATCAGGTTCTTACACATTTTCAAACTCTTTGAATATCAAATATTTGAATTTCTGCTGGGAAAAATATATTTGTATCAAAGGACACAGCTTAATTAAAGAGAAACACATATTTTAATGGAACGATGAGCTTCAAAGATTGAAGCATTTATCTGGGAAAGGGTTAATAAAAGCATAGATATATCTATTTCATGTTTTTCAGCTTAAAAAAGCTTGTCACAGATTGTAAAGGCTTGCCTACTTAACAAATTTCACTCAATAAATTTCTTGTTCCAAATTTTCGAAAAGAAAAAAATCAGTCTTTCATCTGTAACGCACAAACAGAAGTTGATTACAATTCTTACCTTCAAGCAAAATTATCTGGCCAACTCGTCCGATACTTCACAAAAATCGAGGCTTTAAATTTCACCGCAAATGCAAATTATGCTGCGATAACTTCAGGATTTCTGAGAGCATCAGAGCTTGATATGTAAAGAAATAAGTCATCGTCATTTCCATGGCGGGTCCAGACAACTTCCTTGAAGAAGTTTTTGTGCTGAAAATCATCTACTTCCACATCCTCAAAAGCGACGTCAATGGTTGCTTCAACGAACTCCACTCCGTCATCGTTGCACTCAATATGGGGCCGACCCGATTCTCCACCCTTCATATCCAACCGACCTGCAAATGGATAGAAATCCACCAGAACTAACGACAATTGCAGGAAAATCCTTCTCGGTTGTAACGTCTGGTGTTTTATGCAAAAAAGTATTGGTAGGTAACTCCCAGCTCTAAAAAGATATCGAGGGCGGACAGGAACATTCTATGCTTGGCAGCAGCGATGGCAGGTGCAACTATGGAAACCCTGGACACCTTTACTTTCATTTGGTCATCAGCCATCGATGCAGGATAGAAACGGCTCCCTGTGGTGGTGAATATGCGAAGTGCAGTGTGGTGGTGAAACCTTACTTGTCGCCATGATCATTAGTTTACCATTCCACTTGTTGCGGGTCCCATTTTACTTGTTGCCATGATCACCATGCATAGTGCCATTTGTGTGACCCACCTGCATGTATGACACATGTCCCATCCTCTTATTCTGCAGTGTATACAGAAATGTTTGCTTGACGTGGAAGAAGAAATGAATGAGCACCACTAATAACCAACTAAATGCCTTGGGTTTTTCTCACAGCGTATTCTGGAAATTTAAATGTTTGTCGTAAGATATTAGATATTCGGGGCTTTATAAATGAATTCGAAGGTCTATTCAAGAAACATAAATAAGTTTTACATCTGACTCTAAACTTACAAGATTTTCATGTTTAAACTCACTTCTATTTATGTTGCATCTGGAATATTATCAAAGCAAAGGCATTAAATTAAACCCAAAATATCTTTCAAGAAATTTTCTTCTCGAACAAAATCTTAAATTATCGCTTGTTGCATCTGGAGTATAGCACAAAGGCATTAAATTATAACGAAATGCTCTGTAAATGCAAATATCTTTCCAGAAATTCTGTAAATTATAACGGCATGATGTCATAAGAAATGTCCTTCCAGACAAGATCTTCTTGAACAAAATCACAAGTTGTAAGGAAATGCACTATAAATTCAAAATATCTTTCCGAAACGCTCTTTTTGAACAAAATCTCCCTTAGTTATCACAATTTGTGAGTTCGAACAACATAAAAGTCACCATTAAATTAATGTAACCTGATAAATCAAAGTATCAGAACATAAATTCTAGACACATTAAAATGTTTTTAGTGTGCAACATCATGCAAGCGCAAAACACATTTAAAAAACCGATAATTTTTATTGCCAAAAAGAGAAAAATCGCAGTCTGGGGAAAACCGTACCAGGAGCTATAATTGTTGCGGCCAAACAAGCACATGAATCACCATGGCGTGATTGAGGCTGTAACGAGTGACTATCCAATTGCTGAGTGAAAATTCTGTGTTGTTTACTTGAACTCTTCTTCATCGAAATCTTAGTGGCTGGCACTGAAATTGAATTTAGCCGAGCCGCACAGCGTGTCATAGATTGTGAAGGCTTGCCTACTTAACAAATTTCACTAAATAAATTTCTTGTTCCAAATTTTCGAAAAGAAAAAAATCAGTGTTTCATCTGTAACGCACAAATAGAAGTCGATTACAATTCTTACCTTCAAGCAAAATTATCTGTTGAAATCTAATTTCAACGCAGCTGCCAGAAACCGGTCAATAAACCTCGCCGGAAAGCTCTCGGGTTGATTTCAGGCAGAAGGAATAATCCGGCAAGGAGCTCCGAGAAAATATGGAGCTGACACGTGGTTGACTCCTGACGTAACGCAACGTAAGAATCTCGGGGGTTAATGTTCAGCACTTGTTGGCCTTCCGATATCATTTTCGTCGTTCGATTTGCTCCACTCCTTTTAGCCGTTGATTGATTAAACCTGCACATGGGCCTACATCAAATTAAAACTCATGCGTGGAGTAAAAGACTTATGGGTTGACCGCCGTATGAAAGAATTTAATGAATTTATGTGTTGTTCATAGTTTTTAGGTAGATGCTTTTAATATAAGTATGGGCACGTATAATATACGTTTTTTTATATTTTTTTATATACGGCATGTATTAAAAAAAAGGTCGTATGTAATAATTTTATGTTTTGAGTGTGTTGACCTTTTTTATGGATGTATCGCACATGGGAGGAGACAGAGGGAGTTTACAGCAGCGTAAAAAGATTGATGGAGCAGTAAAAGAAAAACACACAGCAGTGTGTAAAATGAGAAGAACCAGGTGATGTAATTTTTGGAATAGCAAAAACCATGTGTGGTTTTGCACAGCAGTGCAGAAAGGAAATGGTGGAGCGATTTTTGTAACTCTGTGTAAATTTCTTTTCACAGCAGTAAACTTATGTAAATCTTTTTATTACAGCAGTAAGTTGTTTTTCACACCAGTGAATATAAAAAGGATTTTACAGTGGTAAATCTTTGCATCAGGTTTTAATGAATAGAATGTTCTTATGGTGGTGAAATACTCTGTCTCTCAGTGAATTTTTTTAAGTCTTCTTCTGCACAAAAGATCCTGGAAGGGTAGAAACAGAGCATTGCCTCTGTGTGTTTGTTTATTTGGTTTTTGGTATTTTCCCCATCAAAAATACCCAACAGTGGTATCAGAGCAGGCTTAGGCTCTTTAAAAAAAAGTTAAAGAAGCTGAAGGGAGAAGGTTGTTGCTGCAGCAAAACTTCTCAGGCAGACAGAAGACTCAAACATCAAAGGATTCAGGTATTTTAAAAAGTTTTTTTTGTGTTGCTGAAGAAACAGTCAGCTGTTTAAACACACAGTCAAGGATTTAGTGGCATAGATCAGAATACAAGGAATGGCCAGCACAAGCACTAGTATGGGTATGTTTAACACCTAGCTCCCACAGTTTAATGGGAAGAACTATGACTACTGGTCAATAACTATGAGAGCTCTGTTTGCCTCTCAAGATTTATGGGAAATAGTTGAATCTGGGTTTGAAGATGTAGCAGATGAGAATGAGTTCAATGCACTAACTCAGGGAGAGAGAGATCAGCTGAAAAGCAATAGGAAGAAGGATGCAAAGGCCATTTTATTGTTGCATCTAGCAGTAGACCAGAGTATATTTCCAAGGATAGCAGCAGCTAAAACATCAAAAGAAGCATGGCAAACCCTTAAGACAGCCTATCAAGGCATGGAGAGAGTGAAGACAGCAAAACTACAATTGCTGAGAAAGGATTTTGAGAACTTGAAAATGAAGGAGTCAGACAACATTGAATCATTCTTCACTCATGTGATTGGTGTAATCACACAAATGAGAACTCATGGAGAAACAATTGAAGATAGAAGAATAGTGGAGAAAATATTGAGGGTCTTACCCTCAAGGTTTGATGCCATAGTCACCACCATTGAAGAAACAAAGGATCTCTCAAACTATTCAGTTGATGAGCTACATGCATCACTGATAACTCATGAGCAGAGGTTGAGTAGGAATGAGAACTCATCTCTAGAGCAAGCCTTCAAGACCCAGATGTCCTTTGGAAGAGGAAGAGGTCAAGGCAGAGGAAACAGAAGAGGAAGAGGCAGAAGCCAGAACAGAGGTGGAAGGAACAGCCCATCAAATGCACAAGGAAGAGGCAGCAATACAAATCAGAACCAAGGCCAAAGCAGCAGCCAACAAGGAGGACAACATCATGCTCAAGGACAAAGGTATGATAAATCTAATGTTCAATGCTATTATTGCAAAAAGTATGGACATTATGCAAGTGATTGTAGAAAGAAACAACATGATATGAACAGTAAACAAAATGCAAATGTTACAAGAGAAAACAGCAGTCAAAATAATGTCCTGTTAGCTTGTAACATGACTGAAACACATAGTGAGGACATATGGTTTTTAGACTCAGGTTGCAGCAACCATATGACAGGGAATATAGCCCTCTTCTCAGCCTTAAATCAGAATTTGAAATCAGAGGTCACACTAGGAACTGATAGTAAAGTGTCTGTTATGGGAAAAGGGGAGGTAAAAATATTTACAAAGCAAGGAGAAAGGAAAACCATAGCAGATGTATACTATGTCCCCGGAATGAGATGTAACCTATTGAGTGTTGGACAACTTATCCAAAAGGGTTACAATGTTTACTTTGTAAATGATGTGTGCACCATCATGGACATACCACCCAGCAAAAGATGCATTGCTGAAGTGAAGATGACAAGGAACAGGATGTTCCCTTTGAGGATCAGGGCAGATTTGAAAAACAAAAATGAAATTGCAGCAGTCACCCAAGAGGCCTTTCAAAGCGTGCCAAAGGATGAGAACTGGTTATGGCACTTGAGATTCGGGCATCTAAATTTTGGAGGCCTGAATTTGTTGAGTAGAAAAGGAATGGTAAAAGGATTACCATTGATAGAGAAACCGGACAGCCTATGTGAAGGCTGCATTTTGGGAAAACAACACAGAGAAAGTTTTCCATCAGGGAAGAGCATAAGGGCAAAGACACCCTTAGAGATCATCCACTCAGATTTATGTGGACCAATGCAAGCTCCATCATTAGCTGGCAGCCTATATTTCTTAACATTCATTGATGATTTTACAAGAAAGACTTGGATATATTTCCTCAAAAACAAGAGTGAAGTGTTTGAGAAATTCCAAAACTTCAAAGCACTTGTGGAGAACCAAAGCGGGCTGCACATAAAAGTATTGAGAACTGATAGAGGAGGTGAGTATATCTCAAATGAATTCCTAAAGTTTTGTAGAGAAAATGGAATACATAAACAGTTCACAACTCGGTACACTCCGCAGCAAAATGGAGTTGCTGAAAGGAAAAACAGGACCATCATGGATATGGCAAGGAGCATGTTGAAGGCAAAACATTTGCCAAATGAGTATTGGGCTGAAGCTGTACATTGTGCAGTTTATATTTTGAACAGGTGTCCTACAAAAGCAGTCATGAACAAAGTGCCAGAAGAGGCATGGAGTGGGAGAAAGCAAGGTGTTACCCACTTGAGAGTTTTTGGATGTGTGGCCTATGCACACATTCCAGATCAGCTAAGGAGGAAGTTGGACAGCAAAGGGGAGAAATGTTTATTCATTGGATACAGTGAGGAATCCAAAGCCTACAGGTTGTATATTCCATCTAGCAAGAAGTTTTTTGTGAGCAGAGATGTTCAATTCATTGAAGAGGAAGCTTGGGATGGAAGCATAGAGAAAACAGTGAATGTCAAGAGCTGTTTGTCTCATGATGAAGATGAAGAGGAAGTGGCTGAAATGAATCCCCAAACAGCAGCGCCAACACAAGGACAGCAAGGGACGCCATTGAGGACAACACAGGGACAGCAAGGTACACCATTGAGGATCAATGAGAGTGCTTCTCCAAGCACACCACAAGGAGGAAATTCAAGTGCATCTTCAAGCACTTGCACACCAAGTGAACGAGGTAAGAAGTTTAGAAATCTAAGTGAAATTTATGAAGAAGGAATGAATTCCTTATTTGCCTTGTATTGTCATGTTGATGATCCTATTCATTTCGAGGATGCAATCAAAGATAGGAAATGGATAGAAGCTATGGATGAGGAGATGAATGCCATAGAGAGAAACAAAACATGGGATTTGGTTGAGTTACCAAAAGGCAAAGAAGTTATTGGTGTGAAATGGGTCTACAAGACCAAGAGCAATGCTGAAGGCAAGATTGAAAGGCACAAGGCAAGGCTGGTTGTCAAAGGCTACAAGCAGCAGTATGGGAGAGATTATGAGGAGACTTTCGCCCCAGTTGCAAGAATGGAAACCGTGAGAGCAGTGCTGTCCATAGCAGCTCAAAACAAATGGAAAGTCTACCAAATGGATGTGAAATCAGCATTCCTAAATGGAGTGTTAATGGAAGAGGTTTATGTGGAACAGCCTCTCGGATATGAGAAGAAAGGAGAAGAGCACAAAGTGTGCAAATTGAAGAAAGCTCTTTATGGGCTGAAGCAAGCGCCAAGAGCATGGTACAGCCGGATAGATTCATATCTATTAGATAATGAATTTGACAAATGTGAAGGAGAACCCACAGTCTACATCAAGGAAAAGGATGGTAAGATTTTAATTGTTGTCTTATATGTTGATGATGTGATTTTCACAGGTAATGATGATCAGCTCATTGAGAATTTTAAATCAGTCATGAAGGATGAATTTGAAATGACTGATATGGGTTTCTTGAGATACTTCTTAGGCATAGAAGTAGAGCAAAATGAAAAAGGAATTTTTATATCTCAAGCAAGATATGTAAATCAAATTTTGAGCAGATTTAAGATGGAAGAATGCAAGGCAGCCATCACTCCCACAGTAATGGGATTAAAGCTCAGCAGAGAGGACAGCAGCAAGGATTTTGATCCTAGTTTGTACAAGAGTATTGTAGGCAGCCTCATGTACTTAACAGCTACTAGGCCTGATTTAATGTATGCTGTTAGTTTAATTTCCAGATTCATGGAGAGGCCAAAGGAGGCACATTGGCAAGTAGCAAAAAGGATTTTGAGGTACGTCAAAGGCACGAAAATGTTTGGAATTTTATATCATGCCTCAGAACATTCAGATTTGGTTGGATACACAGACAGCGATTGGGCTGGAAGTGTAGATGATCGGAAGAGCACTTCCGGTTATGTTTTTCATATGGGTTCAGGAGCCATTTCATGGGCTTCTAAGAAGCAGTCCATTGTAGCATTGTCTACAGCAGAGGCTGAATATGTGGCAGCTACAGCAGCAGCATGTCAAGCAGTGTGGATGAGAAGAATGTTGAGAAGCTTAGACCAAGAGCAGACAAAAGCGACAGTGATCTTTTGTGACAATAGCTCAGCTATTGCATTGTCAAAGAATTCAGTGTTTCATAAGAGAACGAAACACATTGATACCAGGTTTCACTACATCAGAGAATTGGTGAACAATGGAGAAATTGTCCTAGAACATTGCAGGACTCAAGAACAGGTAGCAGACATCTTGACAAAGCCACTTGATCAGAAGAGCTTTGAATTTTTGAGAAAGTGTCTGGGTATGACCGAATGCCCAGCTGTTGAAATTAAAGGGGAGTGTTGAAATCTAATTTCAACGCAGCTGCCAGAAACCGGTCAATAAACCTCGCCGGAAAGCTCTCGGGTTGATTTCAGGCAGAAGGAATAATCCGGCAAGGAGCTCCGAGAAAATATGGAGCTGACACGTGGTTGACCCCTGACGTAACGCAACGTAAGAATCTCGGGGGTTAATGTTCAGCACTTGTTGGCCTTCCGATATCATTTTCGCCGTTCGATTTGCTCCACTCCTTTTAGCCGTTGATTGATTAAACCTGCACACGGGCCTACATCAAATTAAAACTCATGCGTGGAGTAAAAGACTTATGGGTTGACCGCCGTATGAAAGAATTTAATGAATTTATGTGTTGTTCGTAGTTTTTAGGTAAATGCTTTTAATATAAGTATGGGCACGTATAATATATGTTTTTTTATATTTTTTTATATACGGCATGTATTAAAAAAAAGGTCGTATGTAATAATTTTATGTTTTGAGTGTGTTGACCTTTTTTATGGATGTATCGCACATGGGAGGAGACAGAGGGAGTTTACAGCAGCGTAAAAAGATTGATGGAGCAGTAAAAGAAAAACACACAGCAGTGTGTAAAATGAGAAGAACCAGGTGATGTAATTTTTGGAATAGCAAAAACCATGTGTGGTTTTGCACAGCAGTGCAGAAAGGAAATGGTGGAGCGATTTTTGTAACTCTGTGTAAATTTCTTTTCACAGCAGTAAACTTATGTAAATCTTTTTATTACAGCAGTAAGTTGTTTTTCACACCAGTGAATATAAAAAGGATTTTACAGTGGTAAATCTTTGCATCAGGTTTTAATGAATAGAATGTTCTTATGGTGGTGAAATACTCTGTCTCTCAGTGAATTTTTTTAAGTCTTCTTCTGCACAAAAGATCCTGGAAGGGTAGAAATAGAGCATTGCCTCTGTGTGTTTGTTTATTTGGTTTTTGGTATTTTCTCCATGTAAAAATACCCAACATTATCTGGCCAACTCGTCCGATACTTCACAAAATTCGAGGCTTTAAATCTCACCGCAAATGCAAATAATGTTGCGATAACTTTAGGATTTCTGAGAGCATCAGAGCTTCATATGTAAAGAAATATTAATGTACTTTTTGTTTTCTGCAATTTTACAACAGGATTAAAATTGCACAGAAACCTGCCAGAATGTTAAAGAAGCTTCGGAGAGCTGAAACTCTGGGAAGTTACTAAAATATATAGAACCAAATGTGTTCACTTGTAAATCCCTCTCAACAGATGGCCTCGAAGCAGTGTTGGCACACTGGGAAACCCATAGATGAATTTTCTCTGCTGTCCTCCATAGCCTTAGCCTTTTTCATGCAAGTGCAGGTGCATTCTCGGGTTGAACTTAATGCAGAGACTTGCTGCCTCGCAGCTTCCATTGTTTCAAACTGAAACCCTTTCGAATCACTTGAAATTTGTGCTTCTATAGCGTATTTTCATTCTTGCGCTCACCCTTGTACATAGTGGTGTTGTTGTAAGCCTGTGGCTGTAACTGCTCTGGGCGACAGACAAAGGGAGCTTGATGTCGTTCATTATGAGGTTCAAGCTACTGTAAACCTGTAACTGTCATAACCTTCATGCAAGCTTGTATAATTTGAGAGTCGAAACTGAGTAATGGCTCATGGACAGGGGAATCTAGAAGATGGAATGGAAATAATTACACTCCTGCGGTGCATCCTTGGGTGTAATGAAAAGCGTGGGCGTCGAAGAAAACAACACAAATTGCTTAAAACCATGACAAATTCATAAAAAATGTCATGTGCCTAATATTACCACCTTTGCCGAATTTCAATTCCACCACCAAATTTCATCGCTACTGACTCCAACTTCGTTGAATTTATTCGCCTTGAAATTGTGTTAGAGTTTGAAATGAAATTAGAATTCCGCTGAATTAATTTGTCCGAATTTCATCGCTACTGACTCCAAATTCGTTGAATTTATTCGCCTTGAAATTGCGTTAGAGTTTGAAATGAAATTAGAATTCCGCCAAATTAATTTCTCTCTCCTTAAAGTTCGGTGAATTTGTAACTTTTACATGGAAGATCGGGGAATGCAGTGATACACACAGAAAAATATGGAGAATGTGAAGGTACGAGATAATTAAATTTTAATGGCATAGCATAATTTATAGACGAAATGGTTTTTTTTATGATATTTTTTCTAGTTAATTTTAACAAAATCTAATAGATATTTTTAAAAACTTGAGTGTTTAAGTTGTTTAATTTGTAGAATTTGAATGACTCAAATGTTTATTTACAGTGTTGAATCCATTTATGCATTCAAAAATGTATTTTAAACAACAAACTATCACATCCTTTATTGAAACTATTTTACCAAATTAAAGTGAAAACATCTATCTCATTTATAAATTAGAGTACGCAATTTTTAACAATATATGAGCAAAATATTCAAAGACTAAAAATAAGTGACAACGATTTTATAAACTTACTAATATATTTAATAATCGTCTCCCTCTACACCATCATTAAACACCTCCATTGAAACAAACAAATATATATATAATTTACAAAAGTAAACTTTCAAAAATCTCTCTATGGGAAATTTCTAGTAAAAATACCCATACAATTATATAGATAGCTCAAGTGACAAAGATGGTCATCCTAAACATCAAATCTTGTCAACTATTTTTTTGGAGGACACAAATGTTGTCGTTCATAATGCATTGCTTCATAAAAGAAAATAATGTGCTAGGTGAAACATATTTCCAACTCAAAACATAGCCAAGGGATAATCGCGACTTTCAAATGAAAATTGTAAAAATTACAAATTTTTAAGAATATGTTACATCAAAATTCATATTTATTTCAAAAAATTATATATTTGCAGTAGAAATTTAAAGAAGTTATGTATTATAATTTTTTTTAAGACTATGCTTTTAACTATGTTATAATTGGGTGTAATTTAGATAATAATATATACACTTTAATTACAAAATAATATTATAAATATTAAACCTAGTAGCTTTTAAGTGCACATTTATCATATTATGTTTAATTTAAAATAATAAAAATTATAAATTATTTTAAAGTCAAATCAAATATAGTATATTTAATTTGAAATAATAAAAAATTATAAATCATTTAAAAGTCAATTTAATCTAAATCTTAAGCATATTTCACTGAGTTAATCATAATACACCAACCCATTAAGTAAAATTTAATCATAATACACTAACCCATAATACACTGGATCTATTAAGCATAATTTCAATGAGTTGATCATAATACACTAACCCATTATGCAAAAGTTATGAATTAAAAATTAAAGAAACTGAATAAAGTGAAATTTTATTCTACAATATTAATGATAAATATTTTTTTTTATTATATTAAGCATAATTTCAATGAGTTGATCATAATACACTAACCCATTATGCAAAAGTTATGAATTAAAAATTAAAGAAACTGAATAAAGTGAAATTTTATTCTACAATATTAATGATAAATATTTTTTTTTATTATATTAAGCATAATTTCAATGAGTTGATCATAATACACTAACCCATTATGCAAAAGTTATGAATTAAAAATTAAAGAAACTGAATAAAGTGAAATTTTATTCTACAATATTAATGATAAATATTTTTTTTTATTATATTAAGCATAATTTCAATGAGTTAATAATAATATAGTAATCCATTATGAAAAATTATAAATTATAAATTAAACAAAACTGAATAAAACTGAAATTTTATTCTTATATATATATATATTAAAAAAAAAATTCTAACATAATAATAATATGTTAAATTGTAAAAAATACTAGCATGCCATTTCTACGTAAAATTATTCATTAATAGCTCATAAAAATGCAAAAACATATATCCCTGTCATAGGAACATATATGGTTCTCGTCTTACTTGTTAACCTATTTCTTTATTTCCAAAAAAAATTCTTTTAAACAATTAAATATTGAATTATATTTAAAATTTTAATAATTTTTAAATAATTAAATATTAATGTATAAAATAATAAAATAATAAATTATATTTAAAATTTTAATAATTTCTATTTTAACCCTTTTAAATAATTAAATATTAATTTTTTATATATTTATTAGTTAACTTCATTGACTTTTCATTAGAGTGAACAATCGGAACACAATATAATGAAATATTGGCAGTCAACCAGCCAGACATTGCTAAAATTAATCCGCTTGTGGCACCAAATGAGATTATTGAACACAATTTCATTCACCCCCAACTCCGATTCTACAGCACGCAGGCCTGTCAACATAGATTTCTTCCCCCAAAAAGGAAGAACAGCAACTATTTCTGTGTTATATCTACAGAACATTTGAAATGTTGGCTGTAATAAACAGCCTCATTGCTCCCGCTATTAAGTCCTTGGGATACACCTTTCCAGGGCAGCAGATATTGCAGCGAGAAGGTATGAATATCTGCCAAATTTTTTCCCATCGTTTTAAGGGCCTCGAGCAATGTCACTATTCTTGCGTCCATGAAAGAAAATATCTGCTTTCTCATGTTTTCTGCTTCATGGAAGTATAGTAAGTATTTTTTTTTGGTGTGTTTTGTTAGTGTTTTTCTTAAGGGTGATTTGCAGATACTGGGTCGCCATTACACACTATAGGAAAAGTTCAGGGAGATGAATCTGAAAAGATTTACTCGTGGGCCAAACAAATAGGGTCTAACCCTACGGCATTGAGGATATTTGATGGATACATTTTTAACTAAGAGGTATTTAGCAACTAGACTCCACCAATTGAGCTAACCCCTTAGAGAGCTTTGTGCTCTGCTAATATTATTCACATGCTCAATTAATGGTTGTATTTTTGCGAATAAATTAAATAAGATAATCATCACTCTGGGAATATGGGAATAAGTTTGGAAGTTAACTAATACTTGCCAATTTCGGTATATTGTTATTTTGGAAATATGGAACTAAGTTGGGAAGTTAACTAATACTGGTCAGTTTTAATATATGGTTATTTTGGGATATGGGAATAGGTTTGGAAATTAATTGATACTGGTAGGTTTTGGTGTATCGTCATTCTGGAAATATAGGACTAGGTTTATAAGTAACCAATACTTGTTATCTTTATTTTGAGACTATGGGACTAGGTTTGAAAGTTAACTAAAACCTACTATAGTGTATGGTTATTTTGGGAATATAAGATTAGATTTGAAAATTAACTACTTTTTAATGTAATGACAAGCCCCAATATATTATCATATTTAATTTTCCCTAATCTGAGAATCATATTTAACCATGGCACCTCTGAAATCTGAGAATCGATCCACCTCTATGAACTTTCGATGTAATAACAAATCTCAACAAGGCAGGTCAAAATTTACTCATAGTTAGATGCCTGTATTGAAGGCATATTATTACAAGTACACTTATAATTTTTTAAGTTAATTGAGGAAGTACTTATCTTCGTGCAGCCGCCTTGCCCCAAACTCAAAAATACCAACATAAGTCGGCAGAAATTTTTCGATGTGAAAATCATTTATAATATTTCTCCCTGAACATGTGTATAGTTTAATATCCATGTTAAAGTTATTGATAATATTCTCCCGAAACATGTACACAGCATGCTATTGATATTCTAGTGAATGACATCTAAGCAGGCTTCAAATTAATGAACCAAAAGCAGAGTTGAAATCATGTTCACACAATTATATTCTCCACAATAAAATATGAAGAAAACTTTTTTTTTATTTTAGCAAATTTATCGATTCCAAAATAAAGTTACATAACTAAAATCGTTTTGTGCATTGACTTGATCGGTAACTTTTTCTCTTAAATTTTTTAGGATTCCATCTCTAAAAAGACCATGACTACTCTTTCTTTCGGTTCCACAAAAAATCGAACACAATATCCGTATATAAAAACAGAATGATTACTCTTCCAGGGCTACCAAAAGAATTGGAGCGCAATATCTGAATATGACATATTAGCTCAGAACATAATAACCATCCAGCCAAACGCAGCGAAATTAATCAGCGAGTGGCTGAAAATGAGGGTATTGAACAAAATGACCTTGACTCCTAACTACCCTTCTACATTCTACAGCACGCATCAGAAGATCTCCGGAAAAGAAAGGAAAAAAAGCTAATGATTTGTCTTTTATATTTTCAAAACATTTGAAATGTTGGCTGCACTACACAGACTTACCCCTCCTGCATTAAGTCCTTGGGATAGACCTTTTCAGGGAAGCAAGTATTGCAGCAAGAATGAACGCCTTTGGCCAAAGTTGTTGCCATCCTTCTGAGCGATGAGAGAATCGGTGACACCATGGAAGCAAATACCTGCTTTTTTACGTTTCCCCGCTTCAGGGGAAGTCTAGCCATTCTTCCTTGCACTCTGCCAGTGCCAGAAGCAAGCCCTGCCTGCGATTCACCCTTTGATTGCCTGATGCTGCTCCCCTGTGCTTGGAAAGCAGAAAGCAAAATTGAGATTGAGAAACATGATATTGACGAGTGGATCGATGAGGGGATTAAATTTATGGGCAACGTGAAAGCTCATAAGCCCATTCAAGTGTGAAAGGACTGCGAGCCATTATGAATAGTCTACACGGTAGGAAAATATTCCATTGTCTTCTAATGTTTGTGAAGCCCACTTAGTTGAAATAGTAGGGACCATTGTAAAGCCCACAGAATGGAGGATCAATCCAGGGACAGCGCAGTACCACTCAATAATGTGGATGGCTCTGAATTCCGGGATAAAGTCGGATCACGTTGAATTCTTGGATTCATATATTTATGTTAAGAGGATATGACAGAGTTCGAATTAATACTTTAGCTGGTTTATGTTTTGAATTTCAATGGCATGCACTCTGGTCATATGTTATTTTAATTGTCCGAGGACACTTTTTTTTAAGGGACGTAATCGTTGGTTTGCTTTTGTCTCTTTCTTTTTTTAATATTTTGAAAGTGATTTGTCGTTGAGAATTTGTTGAATTTTTTTTAATGTAAACCCAAGTCTATACAAATCTTTGTAGAGTCGTTTAAAATATGTTTTTATAGATTAGTTTGCATCACGAATAATTAGACAGGTGGTTAGTTTCATATCATTAGAGTGTTGTTAAGGGTGAATGAAAAACAATGATATATTATTTTATTAAAATTAAAATGTATTAAACTAGCTATTGCAGCACATGTTGCAATGGAAATCTGCTAACCCAGTAGCATACGAAAGAGTAGTCTAGAAGAAAGAAGTTGTTGCATAGAAGGACTCAGCGTGAAGGAAGGAGAGGTGAATTCTACTTCCATGGAACGTGGTCATGGAGATTTCAAAGATATTAATGATAAGAGTGATCAGTAGGCAGACACTGTAGAAATGCTAGGAAGATGCACATGAGAGGAAGTTCCAAGGGATGAACCCTCTTGTATCACCAAACTATCATCAATATATATATATATATATATATATATATATATATGAAACCAACATAATATGTTCACATATATATAAATGTTGTTATAGATATTGAATTAGGCAATTAGGGTGAAAATCCTTTGGTGTTTGATATCAGATGGAAAATATTGGTGTAAATTGATTGTTTACAAAAAGTACCTCCATTCAACTTGGTTGTGTAGACAGAAGCTTGACGACATAAAAGCTTCAGTAATTTGGAAACACTACACTAATCTCTTTGGTGACACAACTTAAAATGGTCAAGCATATTTAGTTCACTAACTAGTCCTCTTAGACTTGGTACTTCTGAGCCATTGAACAAATGGCTTAACATTTTTCCACATTGAAGAGTTATTGCCTTGGGCACCCAAAGTATGGTTATCATACCATTGGCAAATAACATCTGCTAATATGTCATCATCATATAAAACTTTCAGAACAAAAGCAACTTCCTTGATTGCATGCATGCTTTCAAAAAGCATTAATTGCATTCAACAACATCTTGGAATCTTCATTATGAAGAGATTTGGACAAGTAAATATTTCTCTTTGAAACCTCCTTGGAAAATTCTTTGCTAACAACTTTTTGAGACCCTCAAACAATTTAGTCATCGCATCCTCAGGAGAACGACTGAGAGATTGCATGTACTCTGCCAACTGATTAGGAGACTTATCCTTTGAAGAAAAACATTAAAACCAACAAGAAGCTTAGCATGAATGCTTAGCCCTTTAACTGTCTTCAAGTTTTTCTCGTCAACCTCAATCTCTTCCTCCTTATCATCACTCTCTCGCAAAAGTTGTATGGATTTCTTACTATTCTGAGTAGCAGGCTTGCTCTCAGGCTCAACCATTGTGTTCTTTAAAATGGTCTTCCCTACAACCTTCATATCAGTATGTTGCTTTGTACCTTTTACAAGTATGAGTAATATCGTCATTAACTTCCTTGCATTTTGGTGCAATGGATCTCAATTACCAAGATTTGAAAAGAATCATAAACATTAACTAAATTATAACTTTATTTTAAATTATTATTATTATTTATAAAAAGAATTAATATATAAGTTCAACATATATACATTTAATCCCCAATGGGGGTGTTTACGCATGTAGAGAGAAATTATTGGAAACCGTGGGGAATGGGTCGCAAATGTTGCCATTTGGGGGAGGCGTGGCGATCTCCAGCTAAAGGTTGTAGGTTCGCAAGTTGCTAGTCTCATCATTTTAAATGCCTGTTAATGGATCTAGGGTGGCCAAAGTATGTCGAATGTGAGATTGGAGGAGAGAAATTACCCTCTATGGTTATTCTATTTTGTTTCTCATTCCATGGATGCAGATTCTCGGTCTGTGCATCGATTAGAGTCTAGGTAGCATGTTTTGTGTCATTGGGTGATTGTAGGGTATGGGTTTTTATTTCAAGTCATGTACAAGCCTTTTATTATGAGTTTGGAGGTAATTCCCTTTACTTCTCTAGTTTTGATTTGTATCCACATTTGTTCTTTGGTCTTATGGGAGGTATCAATGTGGCTCAAAGTTCTGCTAATTAGGTTAGTTTTTCTCATAGTTGGTTCCTCTGATTGAATTGGTATTCTATTTTGGTTGTTTTTTGACTCTCTAAAGTGAAGATTTCGTTTGATAGTGTCTTGTTTCGCATTGTTAGTGTTATTGGGTCTTTTACGTGTTGAATTCCCTCTTGTCCTTGGACGAAGTATTGTGTCTGCTCTTGTTCTTTTATTGTATAATTTTTTCTTCCTGGTAAGACTTTGGGAGTATTATTGTGTTATGCCTATGTGGTGTGGGGAATTTGATAATTTATTGGGGCCCGTTTCTTTGGAGTGGCTAGTGGGTGATGACCAATTAATATTTCAGTTTGGGTTACAATGTTTGGTGCTTTAAACTTTAGCTTTTCTCGCTGGTAGAGGGTCTCTTCGTGGTTACCCATTTTGTTCTTTTATTACTGTTCTCACACCCCCTCATCAATGTATGATGGGTATAAGGGGAGGATGTTGTGTTGTTGGGTATAAGCGTATATGTCATTTTTCTTATGACTCAATTGGGACTCTTTTCAATGTAGTTTCATTAGAATTGAGGAAGGAAATCCTCCTATTGGAATGAAAGGAGTCTAGTGATCATATGTATCATTATGAATCATATATTGTTGGCAAACACATGACTAAGATCCTTGATCCTGGTAGATTCAGGAAACATGGGCTTCATTTCTTGAATTCCTTAGCTCTTCACTAATAGATGGATACCTTGTTGAGATTAATATTTAAGGATAAACAAGCTGAGAATTATAATGTATTCTCTTCTCTTGAGGATATTAAACGTATGCTCAAGAATCAACGTTTATGCTTGGACAATGTGGATTCGAGACTAATATGTGCTGCAAGTTTTCTGGTGTCGAATTCTGCTTCATGTGATCTCACTGTCCTACATGGTGATCCTACTAACCCCCTGGTAGACAGTGCACAGGATTTGACAATTATCTCCTCTGATCAATACTAGCTTTTACTAGTCTCTTGCTTTTTGTTTTGATTTTGATCATCCATCTCCATGTATGAGTTCATTCTAGCAATTTCAACTTAGCTTGGTTCATAATCTCAGTTTGAAGGTTATAAATGTGTGTTTTGGGGTTGCACTATCATGGAGAAATTGGAGTTATATCCTTAATTGTAAGGTATCTCCAACGTTGTTTCCTTTTGTTCAATCATGGATTACTAGACGCGTGAAGGTTTCATAGGAAAAATTGTAAGGTTGAGGCGTTCAAAATTTTCGTCCTTATATGTGACAATGGCCTCATATTTACATTATTATGCACACACCATTTATGAAATCTATTTTTTCAAGATGGGTCTTGTTTTTGGTCTTCTTGGTGGTTTCTTTGGTAATGGATCCTTTGGATATCTGCACATGTTGATGCCCATTCAATATCAATGTTTATGGAACCCAAAGCTTGATGCCATTCAATCTCAGTGTTTATGGTGTGAAAAGCTAAGATATACGGTTGTAGTGAGAAGCATTATCTGTGTGTTCTTCTCCTTCAACTTTATACGCACTTGTGGTGTCTTAAGCATGAGTGGTTCATTCCTCTCTCGTGCTCGATTTATGGAGAAATATGGTGTTAATGTTACCTTGCAAATGTATTGTTCTTTTCACTATTTTTCAATTGGGTCTCAGTGGTTTTCTTTCCTTTTAGTTTGAGAAGCAATTTTTTTCTCAGTCTCCCTATGTTATATGGAATGCCAGGTTCTAGATGAATCATATAAAACTGATTGATATGTAATCTTGTTTTTTAATGAGTATGAAGTGATATGTAATCTTGTTTTTTAATGAATATGAATTGACCAATTTACAAATAAAGACATATATACATTTAAAAAAACATGTAATTAGAAAAATATCATAAAACATGTTGGCTACCCTAGAAAACATGCTAGAAATACACCTCAGGTCTAACCCATGAACACGGAAAGTTGATAAAATAAAGAAAATAGCATGCCAACGTTGAAAATGGAAAATCAAGATTAATAAGGCTAAGAATACCAAAGATCAATTTCATCTCCACTGACCACATGTGCAGTATCCTCTGCCACAACACAAAACACCCACATTCTGCTACCGTGAAAGAAGAATTCCTTTTCGTTACTTTTCTCGTTGTCTCATTTAGTGGAAACCATTTTCACTGTCCCAATAACATATGAACTTTGTATCACATGCTGTAGTTTCATGCAACCCATCACTGTAATGTATTGATGAACAATGTACTGAGTGGAGGATGATTCCTGCACAGAAATTCATCAAGATTAGCAAAATCCACCATTCTTGAATGGAACTTTGAATTTATGAGATCAATATTGTACACACCATTGACAAATCATGATTGGAGGCGAGGCAGGGAATAATTGGTGATTTCGACAAGGCAGATAAGAATGCATGAGATCACATCTCTTGTAACCAGAAAGAAGGGAAGATATTACAAGCAAGTCTAAAGAGCTGCTTTGGGAAAGAAGGCAAGGAAATAGTGAATGTAGAAGAGATATTTGTACGGTTTAGTGAGTTAGTTGGTTAGGTAGTTACTGGATCTAATGGTCTAAAGCATCTTAATTGTCTAACATTTGATCTTATGGTGCATAGATGTACACGGTGGCGGCTGGGGGAGTTGTTTTCAAAGGGAAACGCCTTATGGCGTAATAATTATTATTAATATAAAAGTATAGTTAAATTTAATATATATTCTTTTGTTTTCAAAAATTCATATATTAATTTTAAACAAAATTAAAACGTCTAATTGAGTTAAAAAAAAACTTCATTAACAATCGCGAGACAAAAAAAGAAGGAAAGAAATTGAATGTAAATAGACTAAGTTTATTATTGAATGAATTCTAATTATTTCATAAGTCTACTGGTATTATTACATAAAATCAATATATATTTGCAGAAAAGGTTTCTCTTTTTGAAATTTGTGAGGTTAGGCATTGTGTACCTTTTTCATCTCCATTTGGCATTTTTCTGTATGTTGTTTTGACATTTGTTTCATTGTTTTATCCTTTTAATTAAATTAATTAATTAAAAAAAATTATATGAACAAGTTTCATATGAAATGATTTATGGCTTTTTGGGCATGTAGTATTGATAAGCCATAGTAATGAGCCATAATATTATAACAAAGCCTATTTACAAGTTAAGAATCTCATAAATAAAAACTAAATATATTCAATTTTAGGATGTGGTTATGGAGCTTCATGTTCAAAATCCATGATACCTATGATGTAGTGGGGAATAAACACCTTAAATTAGATTTGATTTAAACATGCGATTTTTGGCATGGGGTTTGCACTATTTTTTATGCTAGCATATTAATATTATGATAAGATTTACATTAAATTATGTATTTTTAAAGGTTTCCTTTAGGTGTTTAATGGATTTTTTAAAGTAGAATGATATAAATTGTTTAATTGAAAAATTAAATGAGCTTAATTTTTAATTTGTTTCAGACAATTTACAACCAGATCATAACCTAACCAATTTTCTTATATAACATAAAATATCTAAAAAATTTATTGAGTTCGTATCAAAATTTCGTCTTTGGGGATTCTTAAGATAACTCCCACACAAAACTGCGTTAACTAATTATGATAAAGTCTCACTTTAAATCATGTTCAACCTGAGACGTTATTGGGCTATTTTTTTGTTTAGGAATGACCATCATTGACATAAAGAGTTCTTAACTACGGTTAATTTACATGGTCACTCATTATTCTGGGACCCACACAAGATGTGCAAAGGAAACTGTAATTACTTTTGGAAAGATAAGAAAGAAAGAAAAAAAAGTTGATGTTTGCAAGGCTAATACAACCTATGGGACCTCTTTTAGAGGGAAAAACTTGAAAAAGAATATGCATCTCAAGAGATTTATTCCTCTTCAAAATGGATCTATATTGGTTCTATATATCCATATAGCATGTGTAACTTTTCATTTTTAAAATGATATTTTTGAATGCATAAATGGATACAATGCCTTGAAAGTTTACTTGTACACTTGGATTGTGTAAACTATACCACATAAAATTGCAATTCCAACAAACCTTGGCTAGACAAAATTTAAATTTAAATTTAAAACTACAATTAATGTCTCTAGGAAAATGGCTCCAAATTAATCTAAATTTTTTAAAAGGAGATAGCTAAACTTCTAAAACAAACTTCCTTATTTATGTTGATTGTGGAATATCATGGAATTTGAAGGTCACTCGAGTGAAATATGCTCTTTATTTAATCTCGTTATCAACACACGCTGACTTTAGTCATTTCCACTGTGAAATTACATTTTTTGTGTGCCAGTGCCCGTAAGGACCAATGGTAATGTTTCTCGTCATCACCTTGCATGTTATAACTTGGATATGATATATATATAAGTTTTTCACATAGTGGTATGATTGAAAAAAATGATTTAGCCAGTTGGTTCGAGAAACATCTGTCAAACAGGCATCGACACAAGTATGAGACTATTGCAAACCTGAACACATTTCATCTCCTCAATCCTCCACTCTTTAGGTTGTTATCTTTCCTTTGCTGCAACATTTGTGTAGTAACATCATAGGCATGTTTAATTCCTTAGGTGTATCGTTCCACCTTTAGGGGAAAATTCTATTTGTAATAATCCAAAGGGTATCAATTCACATTATGGTGGGGTAGTGCATGCACATAAAAACTATAAAAATACATTTCCCTGTTTAGATCCATATTAACCTTACACGTCTCAAAAAGATAAAATCTTGATAAAATATTTTGAGTTGCAAACATATTCTAGATTTCAAAACATGAAGAAATGTTTGTCACCTAAAGAGATTTGATTCCTCTTAACGTTTGATAGATCTGAGATTAAGATGGATTTATACTAATTTTAATTTTCTTAGGAATTGTTGATGTTTTTTTGCAATTCTAAATCGCATATAATACCATAAAATATAATAAATATATAAACTAGCATTTGCACCAGATGTTGCAAAGGAAACACTGTAAGTCGGTAGCACATATGGAAATCCAACTAATGTACCCTAGAATGATGGCTAAATAGACTACACACTAACTATATTTCAATATATTGTCACAATGTAACCTATGTCCTCATCGATGCATCATACGTTTACATAAAATTAAGATAATAGTGCTCTTGTTGTTGGTGAACACATAAATTTATTTGCTAATTTGAAGCACAAAATAGAAGATAACACAAATAACAATCTTTATCACAATAGGATTACGCCTTATACACAACAAAAAATGCTTAATTTGGCCAATCGTTAAGCTAACATTTTAGGAATGATTGACAAGAAACAACAAGAAACTATACAATTGTTTATCATTTCATTCTATGCTTCTGTAAATCTAGGAAAATTCGTTGAAATTATGTCTTTATCATGCATGGTGATGAAGAGAGTTGTAATATAAGAAGAGAGTTAAAGGTAAATTTTAATAGATCTGCTATGGAGAACTACCCGGGCCATGTCTCATATAAATTGGATTTTAATGAAAGCAACAAGGAAGTAGAATATTGTAAGACGTTGCAACTTCTGATAACATCAATCTCATGGATGCTTCTCCACACATAGCCACACATTAAGCTGAGTTCATTCTGACACACTAGAAAGAATGGAATCTTCGGTGAAAGTTGTTGTATGAATGTTATTAAATTGGTTGAAATTTGAAAAAAATTAACATAAAGACTAATCAGGGACCCATATTTCACCTTTTGAAAATAAATCTCACCTGCAAAATTTCAAGTGTTGCAAGGTAGACATAGGTATCTATATTACTATACCCCCAACCCTTGAAATATTGTGTTCATTTTTCTACTATGTGTTCATTTTCCGCACCTATAGGTTTGATCTATATGAATCTTTAATGGGATGTTTAGATAAATATAGATGATTATACAAACACTGCCCCTAAATTATGTTTCTATTTGACAACAAAGTTTCAGATTTTAGATGTCACAACATACAAAATTTTCAGTGTCTCAAAGATGCAAATAAAATTCAAGCTCCACATCTTCAATCTCAAGGAAGGTTTCAATATCTACTAGTATTCTCAACCCTTATACGTAATTTATAGCATCTTATCTATATTAATTCAGAAGAAGCTTCATGAGAAGCAAAATAGACTAATAACCTTCATACCCGATCTTTTCAATTTCATAAACAATTTCTTGGAAACTTGAAAATTTTGATTGAGTATGATTTTGAACATGGGAGAATTGGTCTTGATACCTATTCTCCAAGTTAGTTCCCAACTAATGATAAAAAGTTTGTAGCAATAACAACCCTTTTATTGTCTTTTTATTATCCTACAAACCCATGATTTCTCTTTTACTTGTTTGCATATTGATTAACCTTGACTTTTGATTATGAGAGAATACATTCTATAGATCAAGCTAACTTTCATCAGATGATAAAAATAAAATGATAATAATAGTCCAACATTGTTTTGCCAATATTCTACAACTCCATGATTTTTCTTCTTTTGTTTGTAGATTGTTGATGTTAATCCATCTTGTAGAACTTTGTTTCTTCCTCATATGGTGCATTCAACATCTGAATAATGATGCAGTGTGGATATGGGGATTGTGAGTGGTATGTGATATTTAATTTTCTTTATCATGGGTTTCGGAACAATTGCCCAAGATCTGTCTTGTAAATAAAATCACTAATTTGAATGTTCTCGAGGAGAAATTTGAGTGTCCAAGCCCTCAAATCCCAAGGGTAGATCTAATCTTCCAGGAATTGATGCATTGGTCTCTATTGCTGATCTAGACAAGGAACCTCCTCTTGTTACTGCCAACACTATTCTTTCTATTCTTATAGCTAACTATCCTGTAGAGAAGATCCCTTCCTAATTATCTGATTGATGCAGGGGATCAGTAAAGTGCTAAAAAATTGAAGTGTTCAAATGATCCAGAAATTGTCGTTGATATTCCACTAGACAGTTCGTCACAATAGATCTAATAATATTATAGTGAAACTATGAAAATTCTACACTATTGTAGTTTATTAAAATTTAAGATCTATGGATTTAACTGTAATTAGTGCATGCATGTGAATGGAAGTTATACAAAAAAGTAGATAACAACAAAATAAGCACTCACACAAACACAAGAAACTAGACATGCTCTCTTGGAAACCCTTTCGGGAGAAAACCCAACTGGAAGGTAATGTTGCTTCGCTCTCTTTATTTGTCTGGAAATATGATTGCAAGTACAAAGAAGTAATTCCCGTGGCCTGTGGGATAATGCAATGCACAAATCCTCTTTGTGTTCTCTACCTCCTATCTCTCATGGCTATCTTTGCTCAACTATGGAACAAACATCTCGAAAGAATAGAATGGTTCTTCATCCTAGTGGTCTAGTTATAACACAACCTGATAGCCTACTAGCGGTTATGTTTGACTACATCACCTTTTAACTAGAGTTACAAAACATAATCTTCTAGAGTCTTTTCCATCAAAAACATGTGGCTAGCCCCATTTCAATGAATAATGGGGGCTAACATGGCATCCTCCCGAACTATAAGTGTGAAAACAAGAAGGTCAACTTCTAAGTGATATAACTTTTGCATATAGGCTCTAATTGACGTGCTTATTGCATCGCTGGAAAGGTCTTTGTGTGTAGAATAACATTAAAAAAAATTGTGCAAAAGCGACAAAATTTTACCCCCAAAAAATGTTGTTTGTTGCCTCAAAATTCTCCCAGAAGGTTTGAGACCCCATTTCGCCAAACTCGATCCCGCTGGTAAAAATAGTCTTCTGAGCTGCTTCTTCCACTTTTTCCACTCCAAATGCATTGAGATAGATGAAAAAAAATATAATGATGTAATTCGTATCATCAAAATTGCTCGAAACTAGTTCTAAAACATATATCTCACCAACCTAAATCCAACGCAACTTGAATCACTTAAAATCGCTTTTGTACGCTCAAGATATCGTGTTTTGGTTGTTTTCCTACACAACTAAAATTTTTGTAGGTTGAGGTATAGGACTGCAAACTGGGAAATTTGTACGATGACTTAGTAGGTTGACTATGCACCCTTGGGTCAATGGTAGGCTGACAAGTGGTAGTCTCCATATTTAGCACATGGTCAAATTTTCATTGTTGGTTGTTTTATTAGGTGATCCAATGGATGGGTGTTATGTGGCCCAATCATGGAATGCCATGTGGCACCCCAGTGGCGAATAAAATTATGTTAAGGTTGGAATAACATCAACCGGGTTCGAACTAGTGACCTCATGGAAAAAAGTGCAACACTCTACCATTGCACTGCTAGTGGCTTTTGTTAAACATAGTGGTGAATTGTTATTTGAATGTTCTGAAATTCAATTTTGGGGGTTGGGGTTAGGGCTAAGCCCCTGGCCCTCGGTCACTAGACACCCACAGAACCATAGGCAGAGCAACCGAGGGCTCAAGGCTTAACACTAGACCAATGTTACACCACATGTCATATGACAGGAGGGAGTGGAGGTTGCAGGTGATGTCAGGTTGAGAGATGGGTCGGAGCTTAGCTCCAAGTTCCATGAATCACCATGGGACTAGTATTGGAGGAACCAACGCTAATGTAGAGGGGGCTTGGGTATGGTTTGGCCCTAGGGCCTATGGAGAGCGACAAAACCATGGGCGAGGGGGAAAGGTGCCATGTGATGGGTGCGGAAAATTGGGGGCTAGCCTTGGGTTATATGGAACTAATGGAACAGTGCCTCAACGGTTAAGGCCTAAGTCTACAAGGGCAGATGGTTAGCCCCAGCCCTCAGCTGCATGGCCCCATGTGACCATATTTTCCTGCCCAAGGGTCACTGGGCATTTAAATAGGTGACATTTTACAACTGAATCGATGGAAATCCTACCAGAATTAGGTGAATTTGGCACTCGATGACCTCCTGAATTACAGAATTAGTAGAACAGTTAAACGAAGGACCTAGTTTGTAGAGGATTTAGCAACAAAACTTCTCTAGAGCATAAATTTCTTAGTTTTTGGAAAAATTGAGCCCAACAAGAGCCCATCTTAGGCTTTTTGGGTCTTCAAAAGCCATTGGAGACATTATTTTTACATTCTAAGCATTGTAAATCCATGAAATCACAAATTTGTGTACTTAATGAAAGAGGCCCAACATTGGAAGTTAGACCAGGAGATGTAACCCATGAGGGGTGAACTCCTTTATCATTTTGTTGTCTTGTCTTGTTGTGTATGGTATATTTGTCACTATTCTTATACTACAAAACTGAGTTTATAAACCATAAATTTATGTACTTTTGCAAATTGATCCATTGCCTAAAAGATATAAAAATTTACTTACAAATTTTCTATAAACCTTCAACTTTGTAATATAGATGAGTTTGGTATCAGGGCTCAGGGTTATTTTGAAGGTTTGATTTTGTTTGCAAGTGTTTTTTGATGCTTACAATGTTGATGGTGAAAAGAGGAGTGCTTGTAGAGCCAAATCCTCAAGTGGGCTCATGGAAGCCATACATACCTCAAGCTTCACTAGTCATGGCACATGAAGAAGGTCATGAGGGGATGTTTGAGGATGAGAGGACTTTCAGAAAATCTTTCTTTGAAATGTCTGAAATGGTGAAAGTTATATTTGAAGAAATAAGCAAAAGGTTGCAAGGAGAGATCTCAAATCCTTCAAAAGGTAATGGAAGAAATGGTGACAAACCACCACCTCCACCACCACCTTTTTCTTCACCTCCATCTTCACCCTCATATTATTCTACTTCAAACCCTTCACATACTCCTCCAAGAACTCCAAAGGGACATGGTAAAACTCCTTTATTAAAGCTTGATGTCAAATTTGAATTGCCTATGTATAATAGGGAAGTAAATAATGAGAAATTGGATAATTGGGTTCATCAACTTGATGTCTATTCCAAGATTCAACAAATTGATGATGATTCCACTAAAATTCAGCTTGCTTCTCTAACCTTGGAAAGTGAAACACTCATTTGGTGGGGGGAAAAAACTCAAGCGGATATGAAGAAAAGTGGTAATATTATTTCCTCTTAGAATGTTTTTGTAGCTACATTAAGAAGACAGTTTCATCAACTAGCATACATGAAGAAAGCAATAATGGACTAAAAAAAAATTAGACAAGAAAAATATATGAGTGTTCAAAGTTATACCCAAGAGTTTAGAAGAAGAGCTCTCATTTTGGGTGTAGATTTATCCTCTTAAAACACACTCCTTAAATACATAGGTGGTTTACATATATACTTTAGGCATACAATTTTTATGTTTAACCCTACAAAGCTAGATGAAGAATGTGTATAGGCTATGCATTTAAAAGCAAGAGGGACGAATGTTTCTAAAGAGGTTAGTGAGAAGCCATTTAAGTCTAGAGACAAAGGAAAGCAAAAGTTCAAAGGAAAGGATAAAAAGAATGCTTCAATCAAGAAAGAAGGAGAAAACTCACATGTAAACATTGTTCAAAAGAAGGCCATGATGAAGACCATTGTTGGAAATGTCATCCTAAGTTGAGACCCAAAAAGTTTAACAACAAGGAGAAAGAAAAGACTAATGCAACAACTCAACAAGATCTAGGATTTGACTCCGAAGATGAGACCAAAATCACAGCCATGGGATTGAAAAGTAAATATTATATTGCAAGTACTAGTTCTTCTAGCAAGCCCATTGAAACTCAAAATGAAAAAGAAATAATTGAGCTTTTCCATATTAGGGTCCTAAAAATAATAACAAATTAGATAATTTTTTTGATAGTGGATCCCAATCCAACCTTATTTTAGAAGCCATTGTCAAGAAACTAAACTTGGAAACCATTCCTCATAAAAAACCTTATCCTTTGTGTTGGGCATGTGACAATGCCAAATTGAAAGTGGCAAGAAAATGCATATTGAAATTCACCATCAGTGCAAAATTTATTGATGAGGTAGAACTTGATGTAGTACAACATGACATATGTGGGTTTGTTTTGGAAAGCCCATACTTATATGATAGGAAATCCATATTTCATTGCCATGAGAACAAGTATCATTTGTTTAAAGATGGGATTGAGTATATTGTTAGAGTGAATCACAAGAAGTTGAATTTGTCTCTTGCGAATGTTGGACAAATGAATAGGCTTGTAAATGCTAGTCATAATTTCACATTATCAATGATCAAATAGAAAGACGTTGAGGAATTCAAAGCTTTCTAGGAATGTAATGTAAAACTCAAACATGATTTAGTTGGGGTTGTTAATACATGTGATAATATGTTTCAAAATTCTGACGTGTTGCCTCCTAAAAGAGGAAAACAACATGAACTTCAATTGTAGTTGGATGCATCACTTTTGAACATTGGTGTGAATAAGATGTCAGTGTTAAATAATGTAGCAAACAATAATCAGATGCAAAAGCTACTAGACAAGGGGTCATTAGGTCTAGTACATCTCCTTTTAGGTATCCTAATTTTTTGGCTCTGAATAAGGATGGTACATGGCGATGGTGATCACATTGTGTGGATTTTGGATCTTTGAACAAAATCATGGCAAAGAATCATTATCCTCTTCCTCGCATTGATGCTTTGTTAAATCAATTAAAGGGTGTTATTAATTTCACTAAGTTGAACTTGCAGGGTGATTACCATGAAATATGACTTGCTAAAGGTGATACATGGAAAACCACTTTCAATACAAATATAGCTTCATTGCATGTTTTGATAAGGGTGAAACATGTCTTTCAATGGGGAGGAAAGTAGTAGAAAGCCTTAAATGCATTGAAAGGTAAAATCAGTACAACATCAATTTTAACGTCAGATATTAATCAACCATTACAGATTCAGTTGGGGAATCAGATGGTACAAGAACATTTGGTGAAGAATCAAACCAAGTACAAGGCTAGACATGATAAGCATCATGTTGACCGTAATTTTCAGGTTGGAGATGAGGTAAGTCTTTGCATCAACAAAGAAAAGCTTCAAGGTGAAGAGAAATTGAAATTATGAGCCTCCTTTGATTGAAGATCAAGGAGAGAATGTTTAGATTCCTTCAATAGAAGATTTATCTCCTTAATATCTTGAAGAATTGCAGTAAGATACTCTCCTTGACACAAAAACAAGAACTTCAAGAAGAGGGAACATCGAGTTCCTTCGAGTGGGGCTGAAAGGAACAAATCCAAGCATGGAAAAATGGATTGAGATTGGAAGGGTGAGCGAGTTGTATCCTCACCTATCTATTGACTAAAACTAGTCTTTTGGTGGTCAAAAAGCTTCTAGTGAGGAGGAGTGATCCACAGGATCAATAAAGTCCTCAAAAATTAAAGTGTTCAAAAGTGCTCAAAACTTGTACCAAAATGTATATCTCGTTGTCTTAAATCCCACGTAGCTTGAATCTCTTAAAACCGATATCATATGCTCCAAAAATTATGTTCAGATTGTTTTCCTAAACAACTATTTTTTTGCAGGTTGAAGGAGAGGAGCGTTGACTGGGCAATTCATACGATGACTCAGTAGGTTAATTGTGCACCCTCGGGCCAATAATAGGCTAATAAGTGATAGTATTCAAATTTAGCACATGGTCAGATTTTCATTGGATGGTGGTTTTATTAGGTGGTCAAATGGATGGGTGCCACATGGCCCAATTATGGAATGCCACATGGCACCCTAGTGGCGAATAAAATTTTGTTAAGGTCAGACTAGGCTTAAACTAGTTCGAACAAATGACCTCATGGAAAACAATGCAACGCTCTACCATTGTGTTGTTGGTGGTTCTTGTTAAACATAATGGTGAGTTTCTATTTGAATGTTTTGAAATTCAATTTTGGGGGTTCGGGTCGGGGCTAAGCCCCTAGCCCCATAGAACTGAAGGCGAGGCAACCAAGGCCTTGATGCTTAGCCCTGACCCAAGGTCACACCACATGTCACATGACTGGAGCGAGTGGAGGTTCCAGGTGCTATCAGGTAGGGAGTTGGGTCAGAGCCTAGCTCCAAGTCCCATGAATCACCACGGCACCAACAACGGAGGAGCTAGTGCTAATACCCAGGGGGCTTCTATGAGGCCCAACCCTAGGGCATATGGAGAGCTACAAAACCATGGGTGAGTAGGAAAGGTGCCATGTGATGGGTGTAGGAAATTAGGGGCCAACCCATATGGAACCAACAAAACCATGTCCCGATGGTTAAGGGGTAAGCTGGAGGGGATGGACGATTAGCCCTAGCCCTCGGCCACATGGCGCCATGTGGCCATATTTTTCTGCCCAAGGGTCATTGGGCATTTAAAACATATGAAAATTTTCAACTGAATCAGTGGGAATCCTACCGATACCAGCCAAAATTGGGATTCAACTGCCTCTTGAATTATGGAATTGGTAGAACAATTAGACGAAGGAGATAGTTTGTGGAGGAGTTTGTCATAAAACTTCTCTGGAGCATAGCTTTCTCTGTTTTTTGGCCAAATTGAGCCCAACAAGAGCCCAACTTGGGGTTTTGGGGTCTTCTGAAGCCATTGTAGAATTACTTTTACATTCCAAGCATTGTAAATCCATGAAATCACATATTTCAGCACTTAAAGAAAGATGTCGAACATTGGAAGTTGGACTAGGAGATGTAGCCCAGGAGGGGTGAAATCCTTTATCATTTTTTTGTCTTGTGTTGATGCGTATGGTATATTTTTCTTTGTTTTTATGCTGAAACTGAGTTTAAAATCCCTAAATTTATGTACTTTGGAAAATTGATCCTTTGCCTAAAAGACATAAAAAATTACTTGCAAATTTTCCATAAACCTTCAAGTTTGTAATATGGACTATTAATGATGGTAGGTCTCTTCTCACATTTTAAGCTCTTGTAAAAGCTATAAGTTTTTCTAGGATTTGGGTTCCTTTCTATAGAAAGCATAACATAAAGCATTGCAATCCCGAGAGTTATTTCAACTTAAAATGTGACTTCACCAAAAACAAAGTGAAACCAGATTTTGTGAAGGAGCATAGGAGGGCCAAGAGAGAGTATGATCAGTTAAAGACAAGGATAATTCCATAGGAAGATTCTATCAGAAGAAGATAATTTCATAAGATATTCTTTTCATAATATATAAACAATAAGTTCCCCAAGGTGAGAGATAGGCCGACCAAGATTTCTCCTCCCTTGGGCACCCTTAGTCCCTTATTAGCAAGAAACACAATTCCTTATGGATGTCCCCAAATCCTTCACACAGTAATTTTGTAAATGTAAATAAATCTTATGGGAAGCCAAAGATGCCTTCCAAACTTACAAGATTCAGAGAAACAAATCTTCAGAGAAATATGTGTTGGTTCCATATTTTCCAGAGGAGGATCCCAAGAAGTTTCTTTGGCTACACAAAGTGTTCGGAAATAGTCATGCCATCAAATCACTACTAATATGTTCCATTAAAAAGTGAGGAATAGTTGAAATGAAAAATTAATGACAAATGTTTTACAAATTACTTATTACATGAAATATTTCTATTCCATCATGAACCTCTAGATTCACATAGCGAGGGAAAGGTAAAAAACTAGTAATAATGAATTATAAACAAATGGGGATGTTAAGAAATATAATAAACTTGCAAGTAATGAATTGTAAAAAAAAAATATGTTAAGGAAGCTATTTCCACTAGAAGAACATTCCCATGCATTTGTTTTGTAGATGAACAATGATGCTTGGAATCTAAAGTCACCATTTAGATTTTCATGCATTGTTTGCAAGATCAACAGAAAGAAATGTTCAGATAAATGTGTGCTCGCTCCATATTTTCCGGAAGACGATCCCCTGAAGCTTTTTGGGTATGCAAAGTGCTTAGAAATGGTGATTCTGATATATGAATTAAAGAAAATATGAGATCCAAAATACGAGATCACTATTGGGTATTTCCAAATTGTTGTTTTTGTATCTCCACTACCAATATGATCCAACGATGCAAATTATTTCAATCGTCTAACACATAAATCGACAATGATATTGTTTTGCAAAATATGTGAACAATAAGTTCCACAAGGTGAGGGAAGTACCAACTAATATTTCTCCTCCCTTGGGCACCCTTAGTCCCTTATTAGCAAGACACATACCTCCTTATGGATGTCCCCAAATCCTTCACATAGTAATCTTGTAAACGTAAATAGATCTATTGGGAAGCCAGAGGTTTCATCCAAACTTACAAGGTTGACAAAAAGAAATGGTCAGACAAATGTGTGATGGCTCCATATTTTCCAGAGGATGATCCCAAGAAGTTTCTTTGGGTACAAAAACTATTCGGAAATTATCATGACATAAAATTAATATTGATATCTTCCACTGCAAAGTGAGAAACAATTGAAATGAGAAATTAATGAAAAATGTTCTACGAATGACTTCTTACATAAAATACTTCTATTCCATCCTGAAACTATAGCTACACATAGTGACGAAAAGGTAAACAATGAATTCTAAGCAAATATGGATGTTAATAAAGGTAATAAAATGGAAAGTAATGATTCTAAAAAAAATGATGTTAAGGAACCTGTTGCCACCAGAACACATTTCCTGTGGATTTGTTTTGCAGATGAACAATGACACTTTGAATCTAGTGGCACAGTCCACATTTGCATGCACTACTTGCAAGATTAATGTAAAGAAATGTCCAGATAAATGCGTTCTCGCTCCATATTTTCTGGAAGATGATCCCAGGAACCTTTTTGGGTACACAAAGTGTTCAAAAATGGTGAATCTAAGATATGAATTAATGAAGATATGAGATCCAAAATCTAACATTATTGTTGGGTTGTTCCAAACAGTTATTTTCAGGTCTCCACTACCAGTATGGTCAAACGATGAAAATTCTTTCAACCATCTCACACACAATCGACAATGAATTATTTGCACAATACGTAAACAATAAGTTCCACAAGGTGAGGGCAAGGAAAACCAAGATTTTGCCTCCCTTGGGCACCCTCAATCGCTTATTAGCAAGAAACATACTTCCTTATGGTTGTCCCCAAATACTTCACACATAAATTTTGTAATCGTAAATAAATTTTTTGGGAATATAGAGACATCTTCCAAAGTTACAAGATCCACATAAAGAAATGTTCATAGAAATGTGTGCTTTCTCCATATTTTCCAAAGCATGATCCCAAGAAGTTTATTTGCGTACATAAGGTGTTCGAAAATAGTCATGCCATCAAATTACTACAAGTGAGGAATAGTTGAAATGAAAAATTAATGACAAACATCTTACAAATGACTTATTACTTAAAATATTTATATTCCATCGTGAAGATCTAGCATCACGCAACGATAAAAAGGTAAATAAATGTTGAATAATTAATTACAAACAAATAGGGATGTTAAGAAGGGTAAGAAACTAGGAATTAATGAATTCTAAACAAAAAGGATGTTAAGGAACCTGTTGCCACAAAAACATATTTCCTGTGGATTTGTTTTGTAGATGAACACTGATGCTTGGAATCCAGAGGCACCGTCAACATTTGCATGTGTTGGTTCCAAGATCAACAAAAAGAAATGTCTAAATAAATGCATTCTGGCTCCATATTTTCTGGAAGGTGATCCCTTGAAGCTTTTTGGGTACACAAAGTGTCCAGAAATGGTGATTCTAATAAATGAATTAAATAAGATATGAGATCTAAAATCTGATATCACTATTGGGTCGTTCTAACCAATTATTTTTTAATCTTCATCACTAATATGATGCAACGATGAAAATTCTTTTAATCGTATAACACACAAATCAACAATGCAAAATTACACACAGTGGAGGTTTGGGGAGTTCTTCTCAAAGTGGAACACCTTACGACGTAAATTTTTGAGTGACAAGATATGATCTGATGTAAGGAGGTGTTGTATATTTGAATTTTCCTTTCTTTCATTTCAAAATAATATCAATTACCACATAAAATATGTTTTCCTCCTTTAAAAAATATATATATAAACACTACATTGTCAAAGCAATTCATAATTCATAACCCTTTCTTGATGTTATCTCAAACATATTATTGACATATCATAAAAATATCAAATTCATACCTTAAATTTATTCTCAACCTACTATAAGATGAAAAATTTCTTTCAACAATTAAAGCTATCATCAGAGCAATTCAGGACACTTACCTCTTTTTCCTTATATTAATCCCAAACATGTTCTCAACATGAAATTCACTAACATCTTTAAAGAATGAAAATTGTCTTGAAAATTATGATCAAAAGGAATTAAATGCTTTTACCTTTTTCCTTAGGCTAACTCAAAACTTGTTCTCAACATATGAAAAAAAAAAATCTAAATAATTAAAATTGTCCTAACAGATAGCTAACGAGTTAATATTGTTGAAACAATTGTTGGAAACTATATCACTACTGAGAGGGGGCAGGGGGTGAATCAGTAGTGTGGCACTTTTAAATTTTTTCTCCAATTATTAATATTTTTACCATGCAGGCACTGAAACACAAAAACATATATCATAGCATCAAAACAAACATCAAATCACAAACCAATCAAGACAATGGAAACAAGTGTTTCTGGTAGAAAACCCATCTCGGGACAACCCTATTGTCGCTGCCTACTCAATTATTTCATTAATTATCAAGAAACGTATACATGGATTAGCTCACTCCCATGAGCCAGAAGACTTGACTTCTTTCACAATATGTTGACACTATAAAACAGGAATTTTTTTCTCTCTTAGATCTATAAGCTACCATCCACTAAAGGCCACCATGATCAGCAATCCTCACCTGGTTACTCCTAAGCTAAACATTCGACTCTACAGACTCTGATCTACTAGTTGCCACCATGACCAATGAGCCTCACTCAGTTTCTATCAAACTATCCAAACGCCATTGGCTAGATAAATATCTTCCATCTACTAAATGCGCCAATCACTGTATACTCACAGCTTCCATGCCTTCACTTCCTCCATGCAAGTCTCGTTTCATATATTTTCAAACTAGACTCCTAAAACTTGCTCAACATGAGCACTGCAGCAACATAGCATTAAATCTCAATCAAATAAGAAATTTTCAGCACAAGCTACACTCAAAAATCCATACCAAAATCTCCACACTAGCTACAAAACAATCTCCTCAACCTATACTACATCAATCCACAACTAGTCATAAAAAACTCTGCACAAACATGATGGCTGAAATATACGTCAGCTCATTGTTGCTACAACTACAAACTGATTCATAAAATATGCATAATATGAATCACATAGCTTGTAAGCTCTTCTCCACACACTCACTCTGTCAACACCACCAGACGATCAATCAACCCACAATGATATTCCTCCAATATGTAGATGAACTCAAGTGCTCAACTCAATAAATACTCAGAACTACTAGGCATCACAACTCTATTCATATGCCATATCTGATCCTGATTCATCTCATTGACTCAGTCAGCTACTAACTCCATTAGCCTTTTTTATCGTTTCAACTTTAATCAACTTCTAGAGGTCCCACAAAATTTTCCGACCATATGCCAAAATTTTTTGATCAAGGAAGTCATCAAAACACAACAAATAGTTGACCAGTGCAAGGAATATGGAGAAATTTTCATGAAAATCCCTAGTTTCTCCCATAACACTTTCTTGCAAGCGACTAGAGCTATAACTACTCCCTTTGGTCTGCCTCCATACGACTAGAGCTTTCCAACCGCTCCCTTGACTGAGCAAGCATGCAACTGGGCCTTAGGCTGAGTGAAGTCATCTATCCTTTAGTCCAGAACCTCTTCCACCTTTTCCATCATCTTCTCCAACACATGAACACTCCTCCAATCCTCTGCAATAGGTCTACAACTTATAAAATAGGCTTAGAAGAAGTCTATGACATGTTAGACCTATTCTTCCAACCTTATGACCAAGACCAACACCTCCAGCTCCTCAAGAAACAACCACATCTCCATCACCTGCAACAACATCTCCATCACCTGTAGCAACAACCTCAACACCTACAATAGCAACATCAAGGCATATAATTGCCTCCATCACTAGTGGAAGTACCTCCAACACAAGAAACCTCATCTAATCACATGTGGCATCAATCCAATGTCTCGAAGGCATGTAGAAACATATGCAACACCAATAGAAACACTCCAACCTCCTTCAGAAGCAACATCTCCAAGCTGCAACACAACATCAACACCCATAGTAGCAATCCAATACTCTTACAGCAACAACATCTCCAACCGACTCAACCTGTATGGAATCCATCTCCTCAACAACCACAACATCATCTTTATTAGGTCTAGTCATAGGTATGTTGACGTCAATTCCAACTAACAAAACCATCACCACATCTATCACCAGCACTTATCACACATGCATATGACTAGCAACACTAAGAACTTGTTGACATAAATTCCAACACAAGAGTGCTAACAAACTTGCCCTTTGGCATTGATGTCAACCTCAATCTTAGATGTGAGGTTGAACCAAAAGTCCAAAATCTCTCCCCCTTTGACTTCAATGCAAAAGGGCCATACAAAGACTGAATTACAATACCAATAATGTGTTGGATGAGAGAAGGACTCCCCTTATCATAATCAACAAAATGTTGATCCAAGGCTGATATAGATGAAAATAGGAACCTCAACTGCTAATCACGTCTTTTCTAATGCCATGCCAACTTTGAAGACTGAAAATGCTCCCCCTAAGGATGTAATGGGGCTTCAATCATACACTTTTTCTGTTGCAATAAGCCTCCTTTCCAATTGCAACAGACTACTCTTCATGAACCATGACTCTAATTGACTTTTGACATGATATACAATACATTACAACATAACATAATGCTTCATGGAGCAAGTACATAGATGTGACAAGTCCATAGGACTGACATATACCTTCTCTATGTCTATCACCAAACATGATTCTTATGGACCCAAGTTTACATCACTCACCCAATGAAGTGGGGCTACAACAAAGATATACATCATAATACATGACTTGGACTGCATTAACCCATAACTGTTAATGAAAATACATGGTAGACACCACGGGTCACTCCATGAGCAATGTGCCCAAAAGATGAAACAATGATAGTACATGACTTTTACATCCGCACACAATGGTGCTCTCATATGTACATTCCAAAAACATGAAATATCATGAGTACATGGCAACAATGAGAAATAACATATGCCCCATATGGCAGCAACAATGCAATACATGGCATATCCATCAAACACAAGGCTTCCATGAGCTATGACATAAGCTATCCAAATGTAGTAGCAATAAAATATCATGTACAATATCTCCATGAGTGTAAAGACCAAGCAGTAACATCCGTCATGCCAAAATATCATGAGAACCAACAAATTCATAGCCTCATCATAGTTTAGCAACAAATCATCAATGAGGAATAAGTAGCAAATCAGTGAGGAGAAAATCATCAATAGTCATCAATAGCAACATAAGATCAAGAAATAGGATTTTGTGAGTAGGAAATAATTTCGTCATCTATCAACCACATGAGTACACAATATCTCATCCTTCCAACATGCATCAGATATTATGAGCAACAACACTCATGTTCCTCATATCTAATCCATCGAAAAATACGTGGTTGGAAACATGATACATCCAGAAAAGAAAATATAAGCAATAATATGCATACTCTAAATGATATAACTCCAATATATCATCAAATATTCATCGAAGCAAAAAGTATAATAAAGCATGACTATTATCTAGCAATGTAAACACTAAGAGCATGCTAAATTTTACAAGCAACCATACTATCTCATCCAACATGGAATGTGTGGCAACATCAATAAAAATCTTCTTGAAACAAAATGCCAACACATTCCAAATCCATGTGGAAGAACAAATGGCCCCCCTTGAATGTGTGATCCCTTATCACACCTTGAAAATGCATGGCATCCATATCATCATTAGCATCAAACAAACCAAAACATATAGTTGCTCCAAAATAATTAATAGATGTACATGGTTGCTCCAACTAAAACATACTCGAATAGAAAAAGAGCAAAAATGAAAATAACTCTTCAAACTGCAAGGACTCCTCCTAGACACATACACTTCCCCATATGGCTTCACAAATAAGAATGTGCATCCAACTCATAGTGCAACCATATGCTCCCCCTAGGACCATGCAGGTCTCAACTATTGGTGGACGTACCTTACTAATTTTTTCTCCTCCAAACTTTTATCTACTGATCCTTATTATTTCTATGCGGATGGCATTGCATATTATCCTCTCTCTGATTGGATCTCCTAAGACACATGGGTAACTTGCAATTATTGGCCTTATGGACAAAATTGTCACATACAAAGCATCTAGTATAAGCAAGGAATAAAGGAATAAGATGATGTCTTCTATTGGTATAGACTGCATTCCTTGGATATGTCCAGCAATCAATAGCCTTATGGCCAAAATGATTAGATGAAAAACAATAACCATAAAATGGACTATTATACCTCACAGAAAGAGATATTCTTTGCATGCATACTTGAAGTGGCTTCTCTTTAGGCTACTCCTTTTGATGAGAGAGTTTGATCTCTCCATTTCTACAACTTGTTGCTATGTGTCCACGAACTCCACAATTAAAACACTTCCCAATTTTAATATTATTCTTGGGCCTCCTTCTATTATTATGTTGCTTCTTGCATAGCTCATGGATCTCATTATTTTTGCAGCAAGTAGGTGCTCCAACAATTTTTTATTTTCTTGAAGTTGCTTGAGAACTAGTTTTGAGCTTCTCTACTTCTTCTCTTGAAGAAATTAATTCAACCTTCAATCTTTGAATTTCTTCTTCAAGTGCCATTGTCTTGGATTGCTCATCATTTTTTTGCCCGATCTCTCACTGTTATCACTCATGCCTCCATATTAATTTTGTGAGGAGGATTTATTAGTTACTATAGTAAAAATACAATGCTTTGCATTTTTATCTAATTCTAAGAAATGCATATTTCCTCTAAGATACAAATTTTGCAACCTATCCAATATCTCTTTGAAAATCTCATAATGCTTCACATGCATGCTATCATATTTTGAAATACTATTCAAAATAATCTTTTTAGTCGTATCACTAAATTAATATTTAACACCATATTCAACAGATAGCAAAATATATTCATCAACAGATAAAAAATATGAATCCAAATTTAGTCTCCAAGTTACAAATTTACCTTCATGAAGTATTGGAATTCCTTGCTGAGCCATTTCGGAAAACTTGTAAAATTCTGCCAAAATCTCCAAGGTCCACTCTCAATCGATCAAGCTACATCTGAAAGCCTTGCTCTGATACCAATTATTGGAAACTAGATTAGTACTTGGGGGGTGTGAATCGGTAGTGTGGCACTTTTAAACTCTTTCTTCAATTATTAATATTTTTTCTATGAATGAATTGAAATAAAAAAACATAGACCAACACATAAAAAAAGCATGCAATCACAAAACCAATCAACACAATGGACACAAGTTTTTCTGGTGGAAAACCCATCCTGGGCAAAAAACCACCCTATTGTTGTTGTGCTGCTCAATTATTTCATTGAGTATCAGGAAAATTATGCATGGATGAGCTCACTCCCATGAGCCGAAAGACTCAAATTATTTCATAGTATGCTAACACTATCAAACAAGAGATTTCTTCTCACTCATATTTACGGACTACCATCTATTGAATCCTCACCCAGTTACTCTTGAACTAAACATTCGACTCTACAGACTCTAATCTAGGAGTTACCACCATGAACAATGAGCTTGGCCCAATTTCTATTGAACTATCCAACCACCATTGGATGGAGAAATCTCTTGTTGAAACCTAATCATTGGAATTGGGGGAATATATGTAAAATAGTGTAAATGGAAAATAAGGAGAATAAGAATATGAAGATACATTGGGAGATTAACCCCAAGAGCCTCTCCGTCCATGTATATATCTATGATCAGCCTTAATGGAAAAAAAATCCATTTGAGGAGTTACCTCCTCGCCTAACATGGTATCAAAGCCACCTCCCAAATTAGTTTATGTGTTGTAACTCCTGTCTGTTTTCTGCCATATAATGTTCCTATTTTCCCTGCCATATTCTCTTCAAAAATTTTTGCATTGAAATCCCTTGGAGATATGTTGAAAATATTGGTCGGTGGTTTAATTATTTGTTCATTAACGACTGGTGTATGGTAAAAATTGAGTACCAGATGGTGGTGTTGAAAATTCTTAATGATGTTGCTTAGGAGGAGAAGTTTATCCATGCGTAATCTGTGTTTTAGAAAACCATGGTACGATTACGACCAAACTCTGAACTGTTGCATTGCTCATGAGTACCCTATTTCTTTAACTATGAGTATGATTTTTTATTGATCAGTATGGTGCGTAGGATGTTGCATTCTATGAGAAGGTATTCCATTGTTATGCGTTGAGTGTATGTATGTCTTGAAGTGAAAACTGTGCAACTGTATATTTTCCCTATGGCCCCGAGGCTCCATCCCTATTGGGCTATTGCACCATACTCATCCCACTGGTACATATCCCCGAACCTGCCTAGCACAAGGTCGAAGGTTCCACGTCCAGCTTAATTTTAATGTGTTGGCTTAAGCTCTCTATTGTGGCATTGCTCCAATACCATTGCCTCTCTTCCTACCCATACCACCATGGTGTCAAGTGGGACATGATCATTGCTCAATGTGATACTACCAGTCCACCCTCCTCTTCACTCCTCCAGTTGCTGCATCCCGCATACCATAATATATAATGTCATGCCAGTATCATTACTGCGATACCCGCTGCTAAGTTTGATACCACCCTCACCATACCAATTTTAATATATAACCGTAGCTTTATCGTGAATTTGGTACGTCCTCCTCCCCATACTCCATTCATACATTTCCTCCTCTCATGCCACCAATTTCCATACTGCGTTCCCATACCATCAGTTTCTCCCATAACAATAGTTCTCATACCACATGTTGCCATACCGCTCTCCCATACCACCATGCTCCCATTCCACAGTTAACCCCACAATATATTATAACTATGATGATTAATGCATTCCCTGTATACTATCTCTTCCCTATATACATCCTCCCCCCATATATTGCTTCCCCATGTAAGCCTTACCCATATACCACCTCCCCCAAATAATACCTTTGTTGTATATATAAATCATAAGTGTGATCTTCTAGAAAATTACCAACATAAGTGCATTTGTTTTTGCCGACAGAAGTACAATTTTTACATAGTATACATATTTTAAAATGCATTCATTGATATCTATTGTTGGAGTAGTTGTCTCAAGAAACGAGAACTATCCTGAATGGTCAAGGAAGATAAAAAACACTCTCATTTTCAATGAGTTGTGGAAAGGATTTTGTGTAGGAGAAGGAGATAATGAACCTACAAAGCCCACCTTAGATAAGGAGATTTCAATTTGGGAAAATAAGAACATGAAGGCTGATGCCTTGATTGCGACATCTGTAATTGAAGAGGTGAGTTGCCATATTTCACCATTCTCAAATGATTTTGAAGCCTTACAAAAGTTGAAGGAATTGTATGACTCACACTCTGAACTTGAAGTTCTCCAATTGATGATTAAATTGTTCAGTATTGAATTGATAAATGATGACCCTATTTATTTAGTGTAAGAATTAAGGTCCATTATGCATCATATAAAAAGAATTGGTGTTGAAATAGACATTTCTCTCATAGCTTATGTCGAGGCACTATATCCCACTTATTCAAATTATCTCGAGTCATTGCAAGCATGTGGAAACCTCAAGGAGATTACCCTTGACTCCTTTGAGAAGAGGTTTTATGAGAGAGAGAAGGATTTTGGGAAGAAGATATCTCCTCACTCTTCTAAATAAGCTATGTGTCTTGTCTTCTGAAGAAATTGTGTGTCTTTCACATAGAGAGAAGAATCATGCACACGATTCTTCTAGAGGAAGAGGTGTCCAAAGAGGAAGAGGAAGAAAGTATTTTAGAGGAATGGAGGGAAGACAGTTCCAAGGAGAAAAGTTTTATCTTCATTGCATATGTTGCAATAGAGGTGGACATGATGCATCCACATGTAAGTTTCCTTGGGACAAAATTGAGCAGGAAATAAATGAATCCGTAGGTAAAAAAATGACAAAGGGAAGGTAAACCACCCGAATTTGCTCACTATGTTATGGCACATTGTATTTTTGGAGTAACAAAAGACTTGTTTAATGCTTCACTTGCTTCTTGGAAAAATGATTGGTTGCTTGATTTAGGAGCAACTTTCCACATGAATTTTAGAAGATATTTTTTTGAAGAATTTATTGGTATTGTTGATGCAGTAGTATACTTTGTAGACAAGTCAAAACTCAAGCCATTAGGGCTTGTTACTATCAGGCTCAAACTGCCTGGTCTTCCAGAATTTCTTCTGCATGATGTTCTATATCTCCCAGAGATGAGGAGAAACTTGTTGTCTTTTTTCCACATTTTCCAGCAAGGAAACTCCATTCATATGTTTAATGGCAAGGTTGAGGTCAGAAAATCATTAGATCACTCACTTGTCATGATAGGGATAGAAGAAGAAAGACTTCTCAAGCTGTAAGGAACCTCTTCTCATGCACAAAACTTTTCATACAGATCTCATTATGATGAAGGTACATTTCCATAAAGTATTTTATGGAATTCTATACTTGGACACTTGAATTATGAAAACCTTCGTATGTTGAAGAAAATTGGTGTTACTGGTTTGCCTACAATTCCAAGGAATCTTAAGAAATGTGATGCTTGTATCTTAGGAAAGCACAAAAAATAGTCTTTTCATGGTTTACATTATAGAGCACATAGAAAAATTGAACCTATTCATTCATATTTAAGTGGCCCAATGCCCATTCCTTCTGCAAATGGAAATAAATATATGATGACATTTATTGATGACTACACCACAATGTGTTTGGTTTATTTATTGAACAACAAATCTTATTCTTTTCAAACATTCAAGGACTATCATGCATGGATTGAAAATGATGCACAATCTTGTATTAGCTCTATATGCACTGATAATGGAAAAGAATACACTTCAAATGAATTTGAAAACTATCTTCACGAACATGGGATCAAACATCAAACAATTGTGCCTTTTAATCCCCAACAGAATGGAGTAGCTAAAAGAATGAACATGAAAATCTTAAATATGGTACTTTCCATGATGTTTTTCAAGAATGTTAAATTGATATTTTGGGTCAATGTAGTTCTATGTGTGGTGTATCTAAAGAATAGGTGTCCATCTACTATTATTAGAAACAAAACTCCTTATGAAAAGTGGTATGGCCACATTCCTTCTGTAAATCATCTCAGGGTCTCTGGTTCCACCTGTTATGCCTGGATTCCTAAGGAGCAAAGAAAACAACTTAGTGCAAGGGGTCGTAAGGGTATCTTCTTAGGGTATTCAAATACCTATAAAGAATATCGTCTCTATAATGAAGTTAATAAGAAGTTTGTAGTATCTAGAATGTGATATTTCCTAAATCTTCCAAGACGGACAATGTTGTTGAGCGACAACTTGATCGCTTTGATAGATTCAGACATGCAAAGTATTTTCAAGAATTTGATAAATAGATTCCAAACCTTGAAGGGGGGATTCCTATACTGGATCAATTTGTGGAATCTTCTTTTTAAGCACTTTCTCTCGTACATGAAGCTCCATCCACAGATCCAGATGAAACGTTGAGTGATTTGATTGACATAATTAGGAGACTGATATTGACTCAGCCCCAACATAGTCAACTGAGTAGCCTAGGCCATCTAGAAAAGGTCCTCAAAAATGGTTGACAAAGACACTTGAAAGTTTTCATCTTGATGAGGTTGGAAATAAAGGAACAAGAAGTACAACCAGACAAAATGGAGGTGATGTATATGATCCTAATTCACCTATTGATATGGATGTTTCTTATGGTTGTGACCGGAATTTGTCTTCATATTTTGAACCAACTTCCTTCAAATAAGTGTCTTCTCATGATGAATGGAAAGAAGCGATGCAAAAGGAGTATGATGTCTTGATAAATAATGGCACTTGGAAGCTAGTTGATTCTCCATTGGGAACCAAAGCAATAGGCTGCAAGTGGGTCTACAAGAACAAGTATAAAGCTAATGGCTCACTTGATAAGCACAAAGCCAAGATTGTGGCAAAAGGTTTTACACAGAAGGAAGGGGTTGAATATGAGGAGACATTCCCTCCCACAACAAAATGAGCTAACATCTCGACACTCTTTTCCTTGGCAGCATAAAACGGTTGGAAAGTCCATCAAATGGATGTAAAAACTACTTTCTTGAATGGAGATATGAAGGAAAATGTCTTTATGTCCCAGCCAGAAGGATTTTTTTTGAAGGGTTAGGAAAATAAAATATGCAAGATTGTAAAATCCTTGTATGGCCTTAAGCAAGCACCGCAAGCCTGGTACAAGAAGTTAATTGAGCATATTCTGAAAATCAACTTCAAACATTATGATGTTGATGATGCAACTTTGTTTGTAAAGAAAGTTGGCAAAAGATTGTATATATTGTGTTGTATGTAGATGATATTTTGATGACAGGGAACAATGAGATCTATATTGAATGCATAAAAAAGGAATTGAGGAAAGGTTTGTAAATGAAAAACTTAGGGTATGTTCACTACTATATTGGTGTTGAACTAACTCAACATCTGAAGTTTATATTCCTTTCTCAGAAGAAGTACATTTGAGATCTGTTGAACAAGTTTGGCATGGGTGAGTGAAATCCTTTTGTTGGCATTTTGACACAGGTGTTGTCCTTGATGGAAACTCACTTAGATGAAAAATCACGGTACAACAGGTTAACAGCACAAAGTTACAAATCAGACTTCATAGAATGAAGAAAGAGAGGTATACGGAGGTTCACCATTTGCCAAGCCGTGTATACACATGGGTTCACTATATACAAGTCGTTTATACGTACACATGCACTTTCACATAAGGAAAAGCATGTATACCTTGGAAAACTAAATTATTGGTCCAAGGTATTTGGTCCGAGCTATTAACCCTAGGTATTTGGTCGAAGGTATTGGTCCTAAGTGGTTTTGGTCCATGGTATTGAGAAAGGCCTAAAACTATAAAAGGAGGAGAAGATCATTAGGCCAAGGCGTGCAAGTATCAAATATCTAATGAAGTGTGAGATCTAATATGCAGGTTATTGGCTTATGGTGTTGTGCTTGATCTAAACCAAGGATGATCCTTAGCGTTTGATGAAGGATAAGACCTAATGATGTATTCGAATTTAAGGCTTGAAGTGAATTATCTTATGTGGTTTGAACATGTATCTGAATAATTGGTGCATGTTGTAGTCTGTAAATATGATGATCTGGGTATGACTGAAGTCTGGAATAGTTGTAATGTTTAAATCATCATTTGCAAATCTGTACGCAGGTTCAGTTTAGAAAAGGAGCATATACACGCTGGTTTTGCATATCAAAGCAATGCATACATCATAAATTTGATTTGCAAATCTGTACGCTGGTTCACTTTGAGGAAAGCATGTATGCACGCAGGTTCGACACATGGAAGTAGTGTATACCCTATAAAATATGTTTTAGTTGCTTCTGTTTGTCGTTGAAGTGTTCTGGGTTCTGTCATGGGTTCTGGTTACTATATTCTGGTGACAACAATATCAATGATCAGATTCATGGGTTGTCAAAGTGATTGATTCGGTTGTGGTTGGTTCAAAAGAAGAATGGTTGATGCAGATATATTTGATGATTGAATGATGTTTTTGATGTATCCAGTCTGAAAAATTATGAAACATGGTCCCTGGTAGAAAAGAGAAGGTTGTAGCCTTCTATAGGTCAGCACTTACGTACTAGTAAACATATCATCTAGTACAAGAGCTATGGGGTTGTAGCTCCCTTCCAGTAGAAGCTAGAGAACAAGAGAAGGTTGTAGCCTTCTACAGGTATAAGCCTGTGTACTGGTATACGACTACACAAGTACAAAATTTGTAAATAAATTTTTCTTATTATTAAGAGAAGATAGAGATGACAACATCAGGTGGTTTTTACCCACATTGAGTTTCCACCTTATATCTTGTGTTCTTGTGTGTTGCTTATGTTTGATGTTTTATTCTGCTTTTACTACACTGTCTAATGAATTCCTAATATACTGATTAAAGTTCAATACATGATAATTTGGGTATATTTTAAGATATCTGCATATACGCTGGTTGCATTAAGTACAATTGTGTATACACGCTAGTTTACTGAGCTGAAGTAGTGTATACAAATTAGTTTTTGAAAATTAAATTATTGATCTGATAATAGTGATTCACCCCCCCTCTTAGTATTATTTCCAACAATTGGAATCAAAGCAGGTCCTTCAAAAGAAGCTTGGTCACTTGAAGGAAGATCCATCATCATGAGTAATCAAGAAAGCGGGGGATCCATTAGACCTCCAATCTTTGATGGAAGCAACTTTGTTTATTGGAAGGTAAGAACCACAACCTATCTTCAATCACTTGGAATATATGTCAGGGAAATCATGGAAGGAGTATATACATTTCCATCAACAATTGCTACAGATATGGCAAGTAAAAAGCAATATGAAACCAATTCCAAGGCTGTCACTACATTGTTGAGAAATTTGTCACAATCAGAGTTTTTCAAAGTTATGCAGCTCAAATCCGCCAAAGAAATATGGGACAAAATCATTCTAAGCTACAAAGGAGACTCTCAGGTAAAACGTGCTAAACTGCAAACTCTTAGAATTCAATATGAAACTCTCAAGATGCACAATGATGAAAGTATAGCTAGTTACTTCTTACGTATAGATGAGATTGTTAATTGCATGAATAATCTGGGTGAAGAGATAAAAGAAGTTACGTTAGTTGAAATTTTTTTAAGATCCTTATCTGCTAAGTTTGAATCACAAGTATATGCCATAGAAGAAAAGCAGGATCTACAGAATATTACTATGACTCAGTTGCACAGAATCTTAACTTCCTTTGAGATGAGAAAATGAGTTCCATCATATATGAGAGAAGTTGCACTTAAAGCTTCAGCAAAAGGAAAAGAAGAACTCAATGAATCAAAACATCTTTCAGAAGAAGAAGAGGAAGTAAACTTTGTCAAGAAGCTTCAACGGGGATCCAGAAGATTCAGAGGTAAACTACCTTTCAAATGTTTTGCCTGTGGTAGAGTTGGTCATTATGCTACCAAATGTCCCCATAAAGATAAATATGATAAAGGGAAGGAATCTGCAAAATGGAATAGAAAACAAAGTGTAAGTAAAAAGAGCTACTATACTCATGAAGATAGCGATGGTTTATCAAATAGTGATGAAGATGAAAATAGTAATGACTATAAACATCTGATGGCTTATGAGGATGATGATTTTTTGGATTCTTTAGATGAAGAGGACCTTTATGAAGAAATATCTAAACTTAAAATTTGTTTAGAAGAAAATAATATGATTATATATACCTTGACATACCAACTTGTTGAAAGAGAAAAACACAATGAAAAACTAGAATGTGAAATTGTGGGTCTAAGAAAGGATCTTAAGAAAACAAAGCTCTCAATCTTAGATTTGATAAATGATCAATAACCTTAAATGAAATTATCAAAGTGCAGTTTTTTCCTCTAATAAAGACAGGCCTTGGATATACTGAAGAAGCATCTCAAGCACAGAAGTCGTCAACCTCCACTAAAAGCTATCTTGATGCAACAAAGAATAGTGAACAGTTTGTCAATCGTTAGAAAAGGCATAAAGCAGACCACCAGGTAAATTAGGCACAATTTACTTCAAGGATGAACAGAAGCCACAACCAACCTTAGGTAAATCATACTCAATTTGCTTAAAAGATGAATATCAATAGAAACTACAATCACCAGGTTAGTAGATTCGATAATCGGAGGAACTTCTTTAATGGTCAATATTTCTCATGTCATAATTTTGGACACTAAGCTACTCAATGTGTTGCTTACAAAACCATCATGACTAGACAAGCACAAAATCAAAGGAATGTGACAGGGATCAAGGAAATTTCCTATAATAACTTTTCTCTTCTTGAAAATGAGATAGAATGCTCAATCGGTAACAACTTTGGCCATGAAGAATCTGAATGCAGGATTAAATTTTGGCAAATATCTAAAAAGGATCAAACTCCATTAAATCCCAAAATATGGAGAAAGAAAGAACCGCAAATAGAAAGATGTGGTATAACCCTGTATGCAAAAGGACAAGAAAACCAGTGGTACATCGAAAGTGGATGCTCAAAACACACGACAGGTGACAAAGAAAAACTACACTCATATAATACCTTAGAAAAGGAAAAGAGTGTCTCATTTGGAAATGACACTACTACTATCATAAAACGTAAAGGATCTATTTTCTCGAAAGAAAAAGTTAAATCTGGGAATGTTATGTATGTTGATGGCTTAAAGCATAACCTGTTGAGTGTGAGACAAATGTGTGATCAAGGAAATGAAGTAGTGTTTCGATCAAATGGATGAGTTGTTCGTGAGCTTGATATAGGAGAAACCATGATTAAAGGTACAAGAACTCCAAACAACCTATACATACTTAAGGGAGGACAACAACAGTGCTATCTAAGAAAAATGACGAAAACTGGCTATGAAATAGAAGATTGGGACATCTAAGCTTTTCTCAAATACGAAAAGCATGCAGATTCCAAACAGTTCGTGATCTTCCAAATATCAACATTCCGCAAAATACTATATGAAAATCATGTCAATTTGGTAAGCAAACCAAATCTCAATTCATCGAAAAGGAAGGGTTAGCTAGTAAGCCTTTTGAACTTGTTCATACTGATTTATGTGGACCATCAAGGAAAAAGTCACCTCGTGGAGAAGAATACTTTATATTGTTCATTGATGATTTTTCCAGAATGTGTTGGATAGGTATTCTAAAACATAAAGATGAAGCATTTGAAGAGTTCAAAGCCTTCAAAGCTTTAGTTGAAAATGAAACAGATTGGAAAATCAAATGCCTCAGATCTAATCAAAGAGGGGAATTTACTTCGGATGAATTCTTTGACTTTTCTGAACAACACGAAATAAAAAGGCAACTCTCCAATGCAAGGACTCCTCAGCAAAATGGAGTGGTAGAAAGAATGAACAGAACTATTCAACAAATGGCTCGTGCTATGCTATATGAATCTGGAACTCCTGCAACCTTCTAGGGTGAAGCTGCATTCGACACCATCATTATTCTCAACCAAGCAAATGTTCGGGTAAACGGCACTCAAACTCCACATGAACTTTGGTGTGGCAAAACTCCTAATGTAAAGTACTTCAAAGTTTTTAGAAGCAAATGTTACATCAAAAGGATTGATGAAAAACTTGGTAAGTTTTAACCTAGAGCAGATCAAGGTATTCTTCTTGGCTACTCTTCCTGAAGTAAAGGATAAATGTTATAATAAAAGACTTGGGAAAATTATTGAAAGTATTGTCAATGAAGCATGCAAAAATCCAAAATAGATAAAAACCGAAGATCATGACAATGAAGAATATGAGGATCATTTTCCCACATCAAATCACACTGATTCTAAAGAAGAAACCAATGAAGCACCAGAGGAAGAGATAACAATAGAAGAAAAGACTCCATCTAGGTATGTTCAAAAAAATCATCCAGAAACTCAAATTTTAGGGGAAAAAGGAGCAGGTGTGCAGACAAGAAGAACTATTGCCGAAGCCTCAAGCTATCTAGCATTACTATCTTCCACTGAACCTCAAAATGTAGATGAAGCATGCAGAGATGAATCTTAGGTCAAGGCCATGAATGAAGAACTTGAGCAAATTGAAAAGAATAATACTTGGGAATTAGTTCCTAAAATTCATAATAAGAATATCATAGGAACTAAATGGATATTCAAAAACAAGCTGAACGAAAATGGAGAAGTTATTAGAAACAAGGCCGGACTTGTTTGCAAAGGATATGCTCAATAAGAATGTATAGATTTTGAAGAAATGTTTTCACCTGTTGCTAGACTTGAAGCCATAAAAATGTTTCTAGCTCTTTCTAGTTTTCATAAATTCAAAGTATATCAAATGGATGTAAAATCTACCTTTCTTAATGGAGACTTAGAAGAAGAAGTCTTTATTGAACAACCAGAAGGATACATTTTTGGAAATGATGCAAAACTTGTATGCAAACTCGGAAAGGCTCTCTATGGTCTAAAGCTAGCTCCAAGGGTCTAGTATTATCGTCTTGACAAATATCTCCACCAACAGGGTTTTCCAAAGGGGTCAGCAGATAACAATCTATATACAAACATTAACACTGGTAAATTGCTAATAATTTTCGTTTATGTTGATGATATCATTTTTGGTAGCAATGAAGAATCCATGAGTCAGAATTTTGCTTGAATAATGCAGCAAGAATTTGAAATGTCCTTGCTTTGTGAGCTCACCTACTTTCTTGGTCTACAAGTTCAGCAAAATAAAGATGGTATTTTTCTCTCACAAACCAAATATCTCAAACAGATCCTGAAAAAGTATGGCATGGAGGATTCTAAACCAATATGTACCCCAACGGTAATAGGATGTAGTCTTAGCTCAAATGATGAATCAGCAGTGGTACATCAACCAACTTACATATCCACGATTAACAGTCTGCTTTATCTAACAGGTACCCGACCTGACATCATGCATGCAATAGGAATATTTGGAAGATTCCAAGAAAATCCAAAGGAATCACACCTTCAGGCAGTCAAAAGTATTTTCAAATATCTTCAAGGAACATAGAAATTTGGTTTATGGTATCTTAGAGATACAGATCTTACACTTCATGCATAGACCGATGTGGATTGGGCAGGAAGTGTTGATGATAGTAAAATCACTAGTGGTGGTGCGTTCTATATGGGTTCTAGGTTAGTGTCTTGGTTCAGCAAAAAACAAAGTTCAATTGCATTATCTACTGTTGAATCAGAATATGTGGCTGCTGCATCTTGCTGCACACAACTACTTTGGATGATGCAAATCTTGCAAGACATTCAGATCACATGTACCCCACCAGTGTTTCAAAGAATCCATTCATGCACTCCAAGATCATGCACATACCCATAAAATATCATTTTCTACATGAACAAGTGCTTGAACAAAAGGTCAAATTGGAGTATGTTCCCTCCAAAGAACAGGTTGCTAATGTATTCACTAAACCACTGCTTAGAGAGACATTTGAATATCTCAGACAAAAGCTGGGAGTAGTTGCTGCATCATCCTGCTGTTAAATCCTATCTTCTTCAAAGAAAGGTGGTTATACGCAAGTTTCATGAAGTGTAGTCACGTACATATGCTGGTTTCTATGGGTACAATCACGTATATGTTGGTTTGAAGAAAAGCAGTGGGCCAGACTTAGGAAGAAAGGGGTCTGATATGGTTCAATGAATTATCTGCCCTACTTGATGATGGTTACAATATGTTGATGACATGTGGAAATATGTTGGCTCTCATAGGACTGTTGATAACTTGATGTATATCTGATTGACGATGATGCCTTGATAACACTTCTAATATATGAAATGATCAGATCTGACAGTGAAAATCTGGCACAGGTTCACGGGGAGCATATGCTTCTAATAATGCATTGTTGGCATTATCTTAGAAGATCTTGGTACAGATTCACATAATTGTTTTTGATTCAGGTGGAACAAGTTCAGGGGGAGAACATGGTTGTGGTCTGGATGCTGATTGACAGATGCTGATGATGATAGTTGTTGATGAATATCATGGTCTTGTTTAAAATATTTGGTCTATGTTATGTATGTCATGTATATCATTTAATGTAAAGGTCATGAAAATACCTAATTCATAACCCCACTATGCATGGGACAGATAATGTAATGTTTCTTGTATAAACAATTGGTATATCCCCACTTAGTTGGGTGGATGAGTCAAATTTGGTATATCCCCATTTAATTGGGAGATGGATGTATGTATGAGTCTTTGGTGATAGGAAGGTCATTGGTGATGTATGTATAGAGTCATGTTATCTTTTTGTAGACCTTGCTTGTGCTCAGGGGGAGCATGGACTCAATCATAGGAGCTTAATCAACACACTTCAGCATATCAGAGATTTCAGCAGGTGCTCAGGGGGAGCATAACCCTTTGCCCTTGATTATAAAGGGGAAGAGTGGCTTGGTGTTGCCATCAAGTCCAAAGGGGGAGATTGTTGGCATTATGACACAAGTATTGTCCTTGATGGCAACTCACTCAGATGACAGATCACACTACAACAGGTTAACAACACAGAGTTACAGATCAGACTTCATAGAATGAGGAAGGAGAGGCATACGAAGATTCACCATTGGCCAAGCCGCATATACACGCAGGTTCACTATATACAAGTCACGTATATGTACACACACACTTTCACAGAAGGAAAAACACGTATACCTTGGAAAACTAAATTATTGCTCGAAGGTATCTTGTCTGAGGTATTGACCCTATGTATTTGGTTCAAAGTATTGGTCCTAAGTGGTTTTGGTCCATGGTATTGAGAAAGGCCTAAAACTATAAAAGTAGGAGAAGATCATTAGGCCAAGGCATGCAAGTATCGAATACTTGATGAAGTGTGAGATCTAATATGTAGGTTATTGGCTTATGTTGCTGCACTTAATCTGAACCAAGGATGATCCTTAGCGTTTGATGAAGGATAAGATCTAATGATGTATAAGGATCTTAAGGCTTGAAGTGAATTATCTTTATGTGGTTTGGTCATGTATCTGAATATCTGGCGCATGTTGTAGTCTGTAAATATGATGATCTAGGTATGATTGAAGTTTGGAATAGTTGTATTGTTTAAATCATCATTTGTAGACCTGTACGCATGTTGACTTTAGAAAACGAGCTTATACACGCTGGTTCTGCATATCAAATCAGCGTATACATCATAAATTTGATTTGCAGATCTGTACATTGGTTTTCTTTGAGGAAAGCACATATGCACGTAGGTTTGACACATGGAAGTAGCGTATACCTTATAAAATATGTTTTAGATGCTTCTGTTTGTGTTTCAGTGTTCTAGGTTCTGGCTTGGGTTCTGGTTACTGTATTCTAGTGACAACATTCTGAATGATTAGATTGATGGGTTGTCAAAGTGATTGATTCAGTTGTGGTTGGTTCAAAAGGAGAATGGTTGATGCAGATATATTTGATGATTGAATGATGTTGTTGATGGATCCAGTCTGAAAATTTATGAAACGTGGTCCCTGGTAGAAAAGAGAAGGTTGTAGCCTTCTGTAATCCGAAACCTACGTACTAGTAAACATATCAGCTAGTACAAGAGCTAGGGGATTGTAGCTCCTTTCCAGTAGAAGCTGGAGAACGAGAGAAGGTTGTAGCCTTCTACAGGTAGAAACTTGCGTACTGGTATAAGACTACACCAGTACAAAATTTGTAAACAAAATTTTCTTATTATTAAAAGAAGATAGAGATGACAACAGCAGGTGGTTTTTACCCACATTGAGTTTCCACCTTATATCTTGGTGTTCTTGTGTGTTTCTTATGTGTGATGCTTTATTCTACTTTTACTACACTGTCTAATGAATTCCTGATATACTGATTAAAGTTCAATACATGATAATTTGGGTAAATCTAAAGATCTCTGCATATACGCTGGTTGCATTAAGTACAGTTGTGTATACACGCTAGTTCACTGAGATGAAGTAGCGTATACAAATCAGTTTTTTAAAATTAAATTAATGATCTGATAACACTGATTCATCCCCCTCTCTGTATTATTTCCAAAACCTTTGACTACTCCAATGGAATAGAACTTAAAGCTCACATCCACCAAAGGAAAAGAAATTAAAGATGCAACAAAGTATAGACAGCTTGTAGGAAGTCTCAACTACCTCAATACTACCAGAACAAACACTTCATTTGTTGTTGGAATCCTCTCTAGGTTTATGAAAAAACCTTGTGAGGGACATTTGTAACACCCTCCTCCCACATCCACCCAAGTAACCATGCCAATTGAGGTAAACAAGATATGAGAGGATACTATGATCAAATTCAACCTCTTACGTAACCTTAAGGAAGTGGAATTGACGGAACATCTCACACAATCATCCAACATCATCAACAGAACCTTAAGAACACAAGAACAATGTAAACTTTGAAATGGAAACTGATATTGTTACCCATTTCGTACAGATAGCAAAAAAATGACCTGATTTTGAAAAATGGTGATGCAGAACACACATCTTTTTTTTAGAGCATAGTTTTTGGCACTATAATTTTTTTTATGTGTATTGCATTTTAGAATGGTAGTGATTTTCATGCTGATTTGAAAAAGTGGTAATTCTACACCAAGCCCTTTTTTTAAAAGGCCTTTTTTTTTTACTTTAAATTTTCTAATGTATGAAATGTAAATAATTATTTTCTGAATTTAATAATTTTTGAAGTGGTCTTCTTCTTCATATTTTCTTGTTTTTATTTCATTTTTATTTTTTTTGTAGTGAGGTTTTTATTGTTTTGCATATTTAAAGAAGAAGGTTGATATTTTGAATTTTCGATATTCTACATATTTATACATCGTTAATTAATTTTTCAATCCACATGAAATAATTGTGTCTAAAAAACAATAAATTTTAACAATTGACATAAAAATAACCATTTTTAGCGTAAATATAACTAAAAAACTACATGTTTTGATAATTTTTTGTAATTTTTTGCTAGAAATGACATGTCAAAATCACAATTTTTATAGGAAATTTTTAACTAAAAGTGGTTAAATAATAGTTTTTCTTTGTGAATTTCATGTCAAAAAAATAATAATAATCACATTTTTTTCAAAAAATAATGATTAACATAAAAATTAATGCGAAAATCACATAATACAAATATTGAATACATAACAACCTTAATTGAGTGTATATTCTTCTCATAAAATGTCAAAGTCAAAACATTACAAAAAATGAGCTTGATTTCCAAGCTTAACTTAAATTTAATCAACAATGTCACGTAATTCAAACTCTTCGTCCTCTAGAGTTTCATCATTCTCTTCTTCCACAATATTTTCTACTTCATTTTTCTAATTTTCCTCTTCAAATGGATCTTTGATGTCTACGAATTTCCCAATGTATTCCTTTCCAATCATTCCCTGTAATGGTGGTTGGGGTTCCTCTACCTTTTTTGCCACACGTCATTCACTAAATTTCCCTTTCTTCAACCCAATTTCTTGCATTACATCTGGAAGAAATTGAAGAGCATTAATTATTTGATGAATGAAATTGCACTGTATTGGATCTTTTTCAATTGCAATGCAATTTCTTCCTTTTTTAAGGCAACATGCTAGTGTTGTACCTAATTATCAAGCACAAAAGAAATAATGAAGTAAATTGGTACAATGACATATTAATTAAGAAATAACATATTGAAATTCAATTCCATACAATAAAACTAACCTGAGCCAGAAAATAAATCCAGAACCCAATCTCCTTCATTTGAACATACGTTTATAAGACAGTTAATCAATAAATGTGGTTTTTGATAAATGTTAACTATCTCTCATTTTACTTCTTTGTCTTCATATGTTAGTTTTCTCACAACAACATCATAAGTCAGTGTTTGGCTATGACTCTTTCCATCTACCCGATTAAAAATCATAGACATATAGCTATCATCTTTTTCCCAACTATCAATATGGATGAACTCACAATCATTTATAGATAGTTGATCTTCACAGTTAAGAAGATTTGACTTTTTTCTATAACATGAAATAGTAAAAGTTCAATTAACTTATACATAAATGAATTTTTTAACATTATTCAAATATACATTTTAAACATCTTACCATGTAAGCTGCATCCTTGAATTTGTTTTCCCCTTGAAGCTTGACAATAACATTGCTAATTGTGTGTCTGAATAAAATGTCAGAAATCTCCATAATGGTGATGACCTGACTTCTAGAAATCCCACAAACACTTTACTAAGAGCTTGATAAGTATAAGGGTCACTATCATAGTCAATGTTTGGAATATTGAAACCACGGGGAATATCTACAATAATTAGAGCATAATCCCTTTCAGGTATGAGTTTAACAATGTCTTCACAGTCACCTTGTATTACTTGATATTGAATAGTGTCTAGCCCATTCCAAATGAAATGAGTAAGAGTTGGATCATGTTCAACATTCTTAATACGTTTCTTCTTCGGTTTTTCGATCTTTATTTTTTCAATAAAGGTTCTGAAACTATCTAGTGCTCCATTATCATCCTCCTTCATATTTTATAAAATATGCAAATATATGTGTAAGTTATAAATTAAAAATAGTACACAGATGAATAAAAATGAATATATAAATTAGCATACCTTTTCAAATGCAAGATAATTTTTTTTTTTAATATTGATATCGAACATCAATCTGGATAGTTGCATACAACATCATCCCAACTATCTTCATTCAACAATTTAACCATTTTTTCTTGAATTTTCATATAAACTTTGTGACTACATAGATAAAGTAAAAAAAGTTAATATAATGATATGTATAACAAATACTACCAAGAACAATATGTTATATTTAAAAGAAAATTATAATCTAGAAATAAATAAAAATAATTCAACAAACTTACTTTTGAAATTCCTCAGACATTTCCTCCAATGATAATTCCCTTGACCTCACACAAGATAATATTGCTTTGACAATTTTTTCATCCTTCACTCCTTGCAATTCTCTCCAAGGTGTGATAGTCATATCTTCTGGAAGTTGCTTCATTTCAAGACCTGATTTACTGTTGCTACATATCAATGGCTTAGACTTTTTGACCTTCTAGTTTTTAATGCCAATGTTCTCCCACATGCTAAAAATCTCATTAATCAACTCCCATATCTCTCTAGTTCTAAATGCCAACTAGAAAATGTTATCAACACCTCTGAATAAATCACTAAATTTGCTGCCTTTGCCGCCTTTTGAATTGATTTTCTCTTCAATTGGATAGCCTATTTCTATACAACATTCCTTTCGAAAATCTACAGTAACATTTATCCTATCCCCACCACATTTTTCTTCAAATTCACTATGAATAAATCTAACCCTTTGGACGAAATTCATAGACATCCTATATTCATTATCTGAATTATGATCCCATGCCACTAACTTTGCTTATGTATATGATAAACCAACATAAATGATACATTTCATTGTTTCAAAACATGGGTTATTGGGTTATTCGTCCATCAATTGTCTTTGAGCTTCTACAGAATGGTTCTCCCCAAGCACATAATAATTGTATTCAAAACATTTTGACTTATCAAATTATTCTTTGTTAGGAACTTGAACTAGATCAACAAGAAGCACATAATTAACCACATGAACATATGGATTGTACCTCATCAATGTCTTCAAGTTGTGAACATGCAAATGATGTGGCTTTCTGATTTGATATTGGCATTGTCCTTCATTTTCTTTATAGATTTGTCTGACATTAAAGCTAAAATGTACGACCACCCTCAATTCAGTTTCTCTTTGTCAAGTTCTATCGAATGGAATTTTGTTTTGTTTTGATAATGCCATCCTCTAAATCAGCTCTTGGTGTAATGATTTCTCTGTTTTCTTTTGAAATTTCACTAGGTTCTTGATTGTTGGTAATGACTACTTCAAAATGTTCAACTTTACGTTTTTTCTTCATAACATTGTCATCATTAACTGTAATAGATTTATTCTTGGGAATTGTTACTTTTAGTATTTTACGAATCTTCTCAGTTCCAATGTCATCTTTAGTAATGACAACATATTCTTCACTGCCAGTTTCAACTTCCTCGTCTTCAAAAGTAACTTGTCTACCCTTGCTATATTTATCCACTAGAGGCTTTTTTTTTTTTCTTTATGATCTCTTGGATGTAGTTTTGTAGCATCATGAATTACTACATTTTGCTCGTTTGCCATATCTTCTTCTAACATTGAGTAGAAACTATTGACAGCTTTCATAATATCATTCTCTATGAAATGAATGCCTCCCAACCTAATTAAACAACTTTCAACAAAATTCTACCAAACAAAATATCATATGTCAATAAAAACAAAGTTAAAAAATATAGTGAGACAGTTACAAGAACTCAAAACACAAATATAAATAACAATACTTACGATATTCTGTTTCATTTCATTTACAATTTGTTTACACAACTTTGTAGATACCTATCTTATGTCATACAATGAATATGATAACTGGTATTTAATCCTTTCATGTGACTTGGGTTCTTTTGTAAGTATGTAAACAACTTCATTGTCCAGTATCGAACACATGTCTATGACTTTTCCCATCACATCATAAATTCCATTATCATTAGCTATATATATATATATATATATATATATCTATATATATATATATATATATATATATATATATAGATATATTTGCACATTTTGGCTTTCTCTTTCTTTCACATACCAGATTTTTGATGGAAGTTTCACTTCTTTTGATTTCTTCTAGTATGAAATCATCTTCTTATCATTTGAGGGACTTGAAATATTTGTAGCCATCAACTCAAGTTTGGTTCGTTCACCAAAGTTTTTTGAAGATCCACCTTTAAGAGTATTTTATCCAAAAAGATTCACAAAAAAACTTCTTTGATGCCATTTTCCTAAAAAAAGAAACACATAAATTAGTAAATGATGAAAACATATTAACTTAAATTAACAACGAAAACGATAAATGATAATTGATTTTATAAATCATAACAATTTCAAAAAAAAAAAAATTTAAAAAATACATTGCCCTACTGCCACCCCCTCAAAATCGGCCGGCCAACCGAGCCAGCCGTTGCGTCCGGCCCCCTAGCCCACCTTAGTAGCCCAACAACTGCCCTTTGGTAGCCGCCCCTCCACCACTCCTAGGTGGCATGGGGGGGCTGTCACAACCTCCCCCGCCCCATATCGATAGCCCGCACACCTGCACGATGGCGGGTTGATTCCGAGAATTGCCCTGAAACCCTGCAGGCAGTCAGGCCAACCATCCCCATTGCCCCTAACCTACAGGCCCGTTTCGCTACTGTGAACATTACCAGGCCCATTTGGCTGCCATGAGCTTTACTGGGCCCACCATGCCCATAGTGGACATAGTGGGTAAATTTGGTCCACAAAAAGTTTTAATTTAAGAAAAAAAATAAACTTCATTAAACTTATTTAATATTAAAATTTTAAAGGAAAAAAAATTAACTAACCTTTCACTTGAGAGAATTCTTCGTTAAATATGTTTTTGATAGCAATGTAGCTGCTCCACAAATTCACTCCAAGTCTTTCAACGAACCTTGGAAAACCTTGATGTAATGTGAGTAATAGTGATAATGAAATTTATTATATAGGTGAAATTACAAAGATGTTTTATTGTACGGTTAATGTGGGATTAATTTGTTTTAAAAAAAATTAACATGTTAATTTTTTTATGGCGATATAGAAAACTATGATAAAGCGAATAATATAGAATCCTTTTAGAGCACGATGAATGTGGGATTAATTTGTTTTAGAAGGTATTATAAAATTAAAAAATCATTCAATTGTTTAGTAAATATTATATAGTTTAACTATTAAAATAATTTAGGTAAAAGTTTTAGTTTACAATTTTAAATTTAAAGATTTATTTCATAAAAAAAATTAGTTAACATTTTTCAATAAATTGTAGAATAAAATAATGAAGGGAAATACATGAAACAAAATTTTTGGAGGGAAATATTTTGGCGAAACTTTTTGGAGGGAAAATTTCATTCTCTAAGCTATATAATATCTTTAGGAGAGTCTGCATTTATATCATTCAACCTCTTCTATTTGAAAGGGATGGATTCTCCTGATAGTGAAGTTTTGCTATGTAAAGCATCAACATATTCATCACATAATAACTCTAATCATATTGATGAATATAAAAGAAATTCTTCCACTATGAATAGAAAGTCAATTCTTCCACTTAGTCCTAATCCTAAGGAGTATCAGAGAAGCACTGATGAAAGAGGGGATGGAGAATTTCAAATAAATAAGAAGTCATATATTCCACTTAGTCCTAATTCTAAGGACTATGAGAGCAGCAGTGATGAAGAGCATGATGACGAATTTCAAAAGAATGGAGTTTCACGGTGTCCTCTTAGTCCTAATCCTATGGACTATGGGAGCAGTAGTGATGAAGATCATGATGATGAATTTCAAAAGAATGGAGTGTCACGGTTTCCTCTTAGTCCTAATCCTATGGACTATGGGAGTAGCATTGATGAAGAGCATGATGATGAATTTCAAAAGAATGGAGTGTCATGGTGTCCTCTTAGTCCTAATCCTATGGACTATGAGTGTAGCAGTGATGAAGAGCATGATGATGAATTTCAAAAGAATGGAGTGTCACGGTATCCACTTAGTCCTAATCCTACAGACTATGAGAGCAGCATTGATGAAGAGCATGATGATGAATTTCAAAAGAATGGAGTGTCACAATGTCCACTTAGTCCTAATTCTAAGGACTATGAGAGTAGCAATGATGAAGAGCATGATGATGAATTTCAAAAGAATGGAGTGTCACAGTGTCCACTTAGTCCTAATTCTAAGGACTATGAGAGTAGCAATGATGAAGAGCATGATGATGAATTTCAAAAGAATGGAGTGTCATGGTGTCCACTTAGTCCTAATTCTAAGGACTATGAGAGCAGCAGTGATGAAGAGCATGATGATGAATTTCAAAAGAATGGAGTGTCACGGTGTCCTCTTAGTCCTAATTCTAAGGACTATGAGAGCAGCACTGATGAAGAGCATGATGAAAATTTTCAAAAGAATGGAGTGTTACGATTTCCTCTTAGTCCTAATCCAGTGGACTATGAGGCCAACAGTGATGAAGAGCATGATGATAAATTTCAAAAGAATGGACTGTCACGGTGTCCACTTTGTCCTAATCATACGGACTATGAGAGCAGTAGTGATGAAGAGCATGATGAAAAATCTCAAAAGAATGGAGTGTCACGATGTCCTCTTAGTCCCAATCCTATGGACTATGGGAGCAATAGTGATGAAGGACAGGATGAAGCACTTAGTCCTAATCCTAATGACTATAAAGGTAGTAGTGACAAAGGACAGGATGTAGCATTTTCAGTAAGTAAATAGTAACATTTTCAATGTAGTCCTAATTCTATGGACTATGAGAGCAACACTAACAATGCACATGAGGAAGAATATCCAATAAACATCGAGTCAAATTTTCCATTTAGTCCCAATTCTAAGGACTATGATTGTAGCACTGAAGAAGGGGAAGAGGAAGAATATCCTCCAGGTCAGTATTTGGAAAGCACAATTGATCATAGTGTGGATAACATTCCTCTTAATGATGATGAAAATGCTTATACAAATGATGATCCAATGATGGAGATGTTGCCAAGAAATATTGTATCGAGAAGTAGGAGCAGACATTTTTGTATCAATGCAATATGTTCTAGTTATACAAGGGGTAGAGTAGAATATCTAATGAGAAGAAGTTCTATCAGCGCTCTCATTTCAAGTGAATGTTGTCAAAAAGATTTCTTGAAACATATGGATTTCATACTTGCATTAGAGAGAAGGAAGAGATATTTTTTAATGAATAAAAGCATGCAAAATTCATATTTAGTTGGGTGCATGCAATCTACATTGTCAGGTTATGATTATCATATTGGGTCTTTATTTATCTGTAGAAAGGATTTCAAAATGTTTCATTCAATGGTGAATTTTCGTCTCTTGAGAATTCTAGAAAAATTGGAAAAGTATCCCACATTTTATTCAGAAGTATGTCATAAAAGACATTTTGGGCCATTACCAAATACTGCAATGTCATGGATGAAAGATTTCTTTTCAAAGCATGGATAGTGTATGCCAAATAAATAGACACTAGATATTCCAAATAATTTTTCAAGACAAGAAATCTACAACTTATACAAAGAATATGTAGAAGGTGCTGAGGGACATGGCTGATTTATTACATATCAATATTTTGTGAAGGTATGGAAGAAAGAATTTAACAATGTTCATATTCCTAAGAAGACAAGCATGGGAATTTGCAGTACATGTGCTTCTCTTAAATAAAAAAGGTACAAATGTGAAGGGTCAAAAAGAGGTAAGCATTCATAATTTTAACTTTTAAAATTGTATAGTCATCAACTATGAAAACATATTTCTTAATGGATTTCTTTTATGTTGTGTAGATTCAATTATCAAAGAACTTCAGGAGCATCACAAACAACAAACAAGTGAAAGGAAAAAGTTGTACAAGAATTGAAAGAAGCGTTATGATAATCCGAATAAATATTTGGGTTTGATAATTGATGGTATGGACTAGAAGAAAACACTTTTACCACATTTTGTTCGCACACCCAAAAATTTACAGGAGGAAAATTTTATTTAGTATCACTTGGTCGGTTGAATGGTCTTCAATGGGAAAATGTTTCCAAGGGTGTACTTCACACCTTCAAATATTCATAATGATGCAAATATGACAATAACCATAATTCATGATGTGCTTTCTCATTGGTCTGGTAATCTTCCTAAATTTGTGTATCTACAATTGGACAACACTTTCCGTGAAAACAAAAATAAAGTTGTTTTTGGATATCTAAACATGCTCGTTGAATTGAGAATTTTTCAGAAGGTAAAGTTTGGTTTCCTTCTTGTTGGGCACACTCATGAGAATATTGATCAAATGTTTAATCATTTTTCAATCAAAATGAGGAGGAAGGAAGTTGGTAGCTTGCCATCATTAATTGAATGTATTAAGAAATCATACATGCCAGAGCCTACTTTTGATGTGTTGGAAGAAATTGTTGACATGCGAAGGTTTATTCTGGGATCACATCATGAGGAGAAATGCATTGAACAACTTAATGACATTAGCTTCTAACATCAATTTCGTATCAAAAAATTTGATGGGAAAACACTAATATGGGGCAAGAAGTATTCAACTACTGCAGAATGGGAACCATCATCAGGTTTGGAATTTTTGAAGTTCATTCTAGATCAACCAATATTTGCATCAAAAGTATTGTTATTACAAATAGTTAGTGAAGTTCATAATTCAAGAAGACAGAATAGAGATATAAATTATTCTGATTGCCTCGAAGAAATTTAAAAATGTATTAGATATACATATGAGTACTTGGGCATTGCTGATTTAGTTTGGTGGGATTCATTTTTCAATAATCAAAGTGATATCATTTCAACAAGAGATGAAGATATACCTTTGAAAAATCCATTTATTTGGCCACAAAATGTGTCGAATGAACATGAGGAAATAAAAATTGTTGAACAACAACAATCTTAAGGTATTATTAATTCTTCACAGGCAAAGGAAAGATAGATGTATATTTGTTCCAGAAGATCTTGTGCACAATGTGAAGCCATGGAAGACCTTTACAGGGGTTCAGTACAAGATATTAAGGAGGGTTGCATGATCGCAGTGCTAGCAGATGGAGATCCCAATGGCTATCCATTCTGGGTTGCTAAAGTTATAAAGGTCTTTATAGAAAATGAGGATGTTACAGGTGTTGAAGTACATTGGTATGCCACAAATACACACACATTCAATGGTGTGTATAAGCCAGAGATGGTAGTTGACAAAAAAAATGGCATAAAGAGAAAAGGAAAGGGTGCAAATATAAATCACCGCCGCACAGACATCTTAAAATTGGAGGATGTTGACATACTTGTTTATGACTTCAGTTTAAAAAAGAGAGAAACTCTTCGCTTTGAGAGGATAGAGATTCTGAAAAGGTTGTTACCAGAAGGAACAGTGTTGAGATGGCAGTCTGGTAAAACCAGTCGTAGCTCTAGAAGAATTTTGAAACCCTGAAATGGTGGGCATGCATGTGGACTTAGATGGGGCACTAGTTGATGAAAGGGAAGAATATGGAACATCATTGTCAGCATCCAGTCATTCATCTGACGATGTAAATTCTGATGGTGTGCAAGAAAATATGAGTGACTTTGAATAATTGTTTAAGACAATTTATATAACTGATGTTTGCATCATATCTTGAAATAAAATTTTTGATTTCCATATGGTGTTAAATCAAAAGTTATGAGTCATTTTTATGTTGTTGGATTGTATGTCTTAATTATGATAATTTTTATTGTTTAGAATATCTACAATGCAACATTAAATTAGAGATATAATGTATGTTTCATTCAATATACAAATAATGACATTAGAATTCATTTAGTCATGTAATTTGTTCATAATGTCATGGATTTTTAATTTTATGGTTGAAAAAATTCCAATTTCTTTTGTATCTAGCATGTTATGGTTGAAAACATGTTGAATTTATACTTAGGAAATAAAAATGTTATTCTACCAAAAACATTAGTGTGTTTTTTTCTCATAAACAACTTTTTTTGGCACATAAAAATTTAGTTTTACTAGCATTTTTTAAAAATGTTGAAAATTGACCCTAAAAAAAATCATCGTTCCAGTATCACCACTTTTTCATTTTGAAGGTGTTTTTTTCATGAAAATTTCGTTTTTGCTGCCATTTTTAAAACATGTTTAAAATTGACCCTAAAAGAAAATCATCGTTCCAGTATACACACTTTTCATTTTTAGCACTGTTTTTGATGTTTTTTTAGGTTTTTTTGGCCAGAGTTCCTATTTTTAGTTTATAGTTCCCGTTTCAAAGTTTACATTGTTCAAGTCAACCACTCAGACAGCTTGTGTGTGGGTCCCACTACTGTTCCAGACCTCTTAGGCCATAGTTTCCCTCATTCTATGGGCAAGTATGTGACCATAGACCTAAAGTCACAATCATAGGCCTGCATGCGAGTGGCTGTGGACCAAACTTTCCAATTATGTGATAGCGAACCCGAGATTTAAGCCACCTTTTTAGGCCCAAAGCCTAGGCCACTGTACATAATGGAATGATAGCTTGAAATCAAGAAAAGTACAAGGAAACAATAAAGAAAAAGCAATAAACTCAAGAAGACCTTAACTAGACCCCTATTAGCCATGACAAGAATTTCATCAAACATATTATCAACATGTAACCTGCAAGTGTAAACAACACAATTAAGTGTAGTGGTCTCATACTTATCTAAGAATCTCCATGAGCCATTGTTTCCTCAAGTCATTTTTCTTCCTTATCACTTATTAGGTCATAGATACCATATCCATTAAAATACAAGTAAAAACATGCTGAGATCCATACATAATTATTGTCACAAAATATACATCTAACCAGCATAATAGGGACAGAAATACAATAAACATATCAGCCATCAAAATCCACATATACACTAGTAAATTTACACATAAAAATCAATAGAATGAATTTCTCATTAATCAACGAAATGAACCAACCGTTGATGGGACTACAACGTTCCACCCAACCATAGATCAGTTGAGCCAAGTCTCTCTTTAGCTAATCACCCCCGTGCCATATTCTAAGCTTGAATGTGGGACTCATAGAACACATAAAAAACACCAATCAATGTGGATGCCACTAGATTTCTCTGCCTACATCGTGCTGAATTTGAGTGCCTCCTAGTCTCTCAGGCTTTACCGTGCATCTGTAGTCTGATCTAGGGATCACTAGACCCTACACCGAGATATACTCTCTAGGATTTACGGTGCATTCCATCCCAAAATCACTAGGCCCAAAGGAGAGAAAATCCACCTCTTGGATTTACCATATATCCCACCATTCATCAGCAAGGATTCCTAGGCCAACCAAGGTGCACATCTGACTTTACCACAACCCACAATCTAGTTCAAGGGTTACTAGGCCAATGGGTTAATGCATCCTCATTCCGTTTTAGGTACCACTACACCATGTGTTTATCAATTCAGAGATCCACCCCACTCAACCTCGAATCCAATCCAGCCATCAGACATAAACTGAATGAGAGAACCCATCTCATCAAAGCTATCAGGAAATGGCAAGGCTAGGCTAAAAGTATTGTCACACCTAGAAAAACACATGCCATGGTAGAAAAGAAATGTGTTAAATCCCATGCATGCCAAATCTAGTAAGGAAAATACACATGTAGTTCGATACCTATAATGAATCCTATTGTAGCTACCTGATCCTGCCTTCCCCTGCTTAATCTTTGCTCCCTCTTGCCTTATTTTTTTTCTTTCTCCAATGCCAAAGTTCTCCAAGAAAACTCTAAGTGTCCAAGAGTATGAGAGAAAGAGATAATAATGAAAGAGCTCCAAAGCTAAACAGGCAAAAGGTTACCAACGGATCCTCAGAAGCCTTTTTATGAATGAGACCTCTATTTTCTCCTTTTCCATTATTTTCCTTCATTTTCCTCCTCGCATGCAACCTGTAACCTTTCACCTCCTTTTTCTCCTAATTTCCATTATTTTCCTAAATAAATGTGCCAAAAATGCCATTTTCCCTTTCCAAAGCCTTAACCATTTCCTTTGCCAATTTACTTAGCCACAAACAACCAAATTAACACCCCCTAGGATGTCTTTCCCAACATTCAGCTTGGAATAAGTGTCCCATACATATTTGGTTATTGTTTTTAAATTTATTCCATGGAATTTTATCTAGGGATGTTATAGAACCCTCCCCCTTGGGGGACACCATCCACGGTGTTCAATCACTCATATACCTCAACAACCTACTGAAAGAGGACATACTTCTTATGGAGCTTTATAACATAGCTTGATGCAATATTTACAATGAAAGATCTACTCAAGAGAAGAACATCATGACAACATGACAACATACAATATAGTGGAGCTTTATATCACAACTCATTACAACATTTACAATGATCATCTCGCTGAGTGTCAATCCAGATGACATCATAACATCATGATAACATAACCACATGATAACACAATAACATGATAACATAACCGTAATGACATGACACCCATTCTGCATAATGAATCTTTATAACACAACTCGTCACGGTATTTACATCCATACACATGGGTACATATAGAAACATCACCATAAATATAGATACTAAAACATATGCCAAATCATACACCAAAATATATATCAAACATATACTAGTCAACATATCTAAGCACATATTAAAACATCATATATTATATATCAAACCATCATAAATCATATATTGAACCATCATAGAGAAAATACCAAACCACCATAAGAAAATACGAAACCATCATAAGAAAATACCAAACCACCATGTCAAGCTACTTTGCCTCAACCAAAAAATAAGAAAGGATACATGGCCCGTAGTGGATTCACCATCTCCCATGTAGATTCATCGAGCTCAAAGTGCTTCCATTACACTTTAACATGAACGATTTCTCGATTCCAAAGCATGAGCACATTTTTCTGCAATATACACTGAGCTTTTGGCTATAGTTATCCATCTGATTCCACCAATACAGACCAATCAATTACATGATCAACATCCTTAACATACTTCTTAAGAAAAGATACATGTTAGAGGCATTGCAAGTCGATAGACTACTAGCTCAATCCTCTCAATGATACTAAAGGGTCCAAAAAATCGTGGTTCCAGCTTGGCACATGATCCAATCTGTAAGGATACCTTCTTTGGTTTGATGTGCAAGTACACATGTTCCCTAACCTGGAACTCCTTGAAAAAATTGGTCATGTCTGCATAACTATTTTTCCTATCTTGTGCTACCTTGATATTCCTCTTGATCACCCACATCTCATGTTCCATGTCTACCAACATATTTGGTCCAATCAATACTCTACTAACTAGATCACCTCAACAAATGGGAATGTTACAATTCTGCCCATACAATGCCTCAAAAGGACTCATCCTCAATGACACCTAATAAATGTTTTTGTATGAAAGATATACTAAAGGGAGATACTCTTCCCACTTCCATTGCTGATGCATCACATACATGCTTAACATATCCTCTAATATCCTATTGACCCTCTCTATCTATCCATCTGTCTACAGATAATAAGCTATGTTGAAGGCCAAGTCTGTGCCCAAACCTACAAATAATGCCTTCCAAAACATGGATGTGAACTTTGCATCCCTGTCTAACATAATATTCTTTGGAACACCATATGTTATACCCACATCTCTGATGAATACCTGTGCCACATCACTAGCTGAGAATGTAGACTTCACTGGAATGAAGTGTGCAACCTTTGTTAACCTGTCCATAATGACCATGATGGAATTATGTTGCTTCACTGTAACCTTATGACGAAATCCATGGAAATGACCTCCCATTTCCATTCTGGAATCGCAATTGGATGTAGTACTCCATCTGGATGTTAACAATTTGCCTTCATTATCTAACAATCAAAGCATCCATACATAAAATCTACTACATCTGTCTTCAAATTTGACCAATAGTAATATAACTTCACCGTTGTTAGTTTCTTCTGATAACCCGGGTGACCTAAATATGGTTTCAAATGAAACTCCGTCAACATCAACTTCCTGAGTTCATTGTTATCCAGTATATATATCCTCTCTCAGAACCTGAACAATCCATCTGTTGTAAGATGATAGTCCATGCTCTATGCACCGACACCTATACCTGTACTGCCACCTATAATTGTACCACTACATGTACATGTACCTGCACCTGTATTATCACGTTGTTGCAACCTCTGAATAATTTTCATATACATGACATCATGTTGTCCTTCTTGCAAAATTGTTGGGTGATATAAATGTAAGATTTACACCAACATTTAATTTGCCAATCTGAGGTCATAAGACTTAGAGGCGTAGCAAACTATATGCCAGAATACGAGCTCAGGGATCTGCCAAATAAAAACCAAGCTCTTGCAAGAAATTCAAAAGGAGCATCATTTAGGAAAAATAATCAAGACTCTTCAAAGAAAAGTAAACAAACTTTGGGAATCTACTTCTAGCTCCTCTTCTGGGTTGAGTTGACTCCTGCAACAAGTCTTCCTTAGTTGTCTAGGGGACAAAGGAATGTAGGCCCCATTCAAAAGAAAGTGATTCAATAAATAAGGACTGAAAAACCTCTTAAAAATTATTGCTATGTTGCAAGCATGAAACTAGAAATCACACGACAACTTCATTCCAACTAATCTAAGGAAATAATTGAATGCTTTAATAATAATCAACATAATAATGCACTGCATCTCTTAAAGACAATACAATAGTTCAGTTGTAAGAGAAATATGCAATAAGAACCAATATACAATTCGTGGTGTTTACCCTGATCTTATTAAATACTTCCTTATAATATATGAAACATTTAATTATAATGAAGAATTCCATGAGCATTTTGTCAACAAGATTCACAATCTTTCCTTATGTTGATCCTAGCATTTGCTTGCAAAAGTGCAGGAATAAATGTTTTTCTTTGAAAGTGAAGGAATTAGTTTCACATTTAAAATAATGATTTTAAGGCAATCATGAATGCTCAATGATACATGTTAAGTTTAATTAATCAAAACTCTTACTCAGTAGTCATTTCCTTCACCATTATATCCTGGAAATAATCTTTGTTATGCAATAATGAGATCAGGGCAAGTATCACACTTAACTTGTAATGGAAATAAGAGATGCAGTAAAACATTCAATGCTTATCCTCTGCCTTGGTCTTTATAAAAATACATAAAAATATTATTAATTGAACTAAAATGATCAAAGCTATGAGAAAGAGTTGTAGATAAAATCACCAATCGAATGATCAAAGCATAAAGCAGAAATCATGAAGCAGAATTGTGAAATGAAATTGCAAAGTTATATGAAATCACACTCACATACTATGCAGAAAATAAAATGCAGCAAAATAATTCTAAGATTTTTGGGGCAATACACTGACTGGTGGGCCCAACCACCTAGCTCGTTTCCCTTGCAGCAATTAAATAACAGTGCAAGCAGATTCATAAGAAACATAAATGTAAGTAGAATGCCAAAATGTCTATTAATCTTGAAGTATGTTACAACATGACTGAACAAGTTTCGCTTGGCTCCAGTGATCCCCTCTAGGGATAATCCCACTAGGCATGTAGCTCCTCCTTCCCTACACAATCAGAACCAATCCTCCTTCTGCAATGAAGTGCGCTTTACAATCTGCCATCACGCACATCTGCATAACTCCTCCTTTTATATTATTTTTACATGATCATTCCCTTAGAAAATAACATGGGGATTGAATCCGAACTAATCTTGATCAATAGAATATCAGTACAACCATTTCCCTATTGAAGAAATGAATATCTAGCACGAATTTCCCAAATCTGGTTGTTTTCTGCAATTCTGGAAAAACTGATATTTTTAACAAACTACCTCCAAAGAACTCTTCGTATCTCCTTAACCATTACGAATTTAGGAAATTTGTTTGGATGAAACCTAATTTTTTATGTTTACAACAATAACCTTTCTCATAATTTTCTAGTTCATCTCCATTGCCTCGGAAATCATGCCCAAAACTAACTGCTTGAAACCTAAGATCCTAAAATTCTAGAAAAACTGTCTATTTTTATAAAATTTCCTCAAATACCCTTATGTAACTTTTTTACCATTACGAATTTTAGAAATATATTTTAGGATTAATGAATTTGCTATACTAGGATGAAAACCCATGTTCCATAATTTCTCTATCCACCTTCACCTGCACAGAAATCAAAGCGTAAATTCGCAGTCTGGAAACTGAACTGAATTTGGCGCTGAAGCATTAATTATTCCCTAAACATAAATTTGTATGACCTGGGTGTATCTTAGCTTATGTGGAAGTGTTAAAACAACATTTTTAACAAATACCTCTTTCATATTCCCCTTGAAATGTGTCAATGTATGAAAGCCCCAAATTGGTGCAGGCATGTTGGTGCAGGCACAACTGTAACATCTGAGTTGGTGTAGGGATGTTGTATGATACAAGAATGTTGGAAATAATACTAAGAGGGGGGGTGAATCAGTATTATCAGATCAATAAAACTTTTCAAATACTCTGAAACATATACGCGACTTCGGTTAAGTGAACCAGCGTGTACACGCTACTGTGTCTAAAGAAACCAGCGTATAACCAGAAAACTTATGATTCAGTTAGTTTATCTTCAGTAAATGCATCAGGACATTATTAACCATATTAAAAGTAAACAGATGCAGTATAACAGATCATCACACAAAAGCCACACACATGAACACCATGATATAAGGTGGAAACCCAAAGTGGGTGAAAACCACCTGCTGCAAGTTGTCTCTATCTTTCTTTAATAAGAACTTCAGTTTACAATATTTTGTACTGGTGCAGCCTTATACCAGTACGCAGGCTACAACCTGCAGAGGGCTACAACCCTCTCTCGTTCTCCAAACTTCCTTGGAAGGGAGCTCCAACCCCCTTTGCTCTTGTACTAGCTAAGATACTAGTACGTAGGTGCAGGCCTACAATCTTCTTTCCTTCAGGTACCACTTTTCATACATTTTCAGACTGGATATTCCTGAAGCACAACATTACAATCTGAAGACCACAATTCATTCAACTTTCATAGCAAATTACAAAACAACCAATATTTGCATCAACAATCTCTGAATCACTGAACCACTGATACTCTGTCAAACCCAGTCACCAGAACACAGAGCAGACTACAGAACACTGCAATAACAGTCAGACCCAGCTGCAAACCCAAAAAATCAAGCTTCAAAAGATATACGCTACTTCAATGAGATAAACCCGCGTATACACGCTCTTTTAACGAAGACAACTTGCGTACAGATCTAAAAATAAATTCTCTCAACTTGCAGCTGTACCAGACATCAGTTAGATCCAGAACATAACATTGCGTCAGTATGCAGATCTAGAGATACGCATAATCAACCATATCATAATAGAGCATTTCAAACCATTAGATCCCGATCTGTCCTTAGATCTAGTCTTCCATCAACCGATGTGATCTCTCCTTAGCTTAGATCAAGCAACCCATAACCTGCATACAAGATCTCTTTCTTTATCAGATATTCAAGACTTTTTCAGTGTATATGCCTAATGATCTTCTTCTCCTTATATAGCCTTAGGCCTTGCTCAATACCAAGGGCCAAACCATAGAAATCCAATACCATCAGCTTCAAAACTAGAGATCAACACGTCTGTCGAGATACTTTGGTCCAAAGACATAGGCTCAAGTACCGAGGACTAACTACCACGGACCAAAGGGAAGCTTCTCGACATGCACGCCCTTTTCTGTTCATGAATCTGCGTGTATACGCGACTTTATATATATCGAACCTGCGTATCCGCGACTTAGTCTATAGCGTACCTGCGTGTATATGCAACTTTTGCTTAATGAACCTGCGTATATGAAAATTCTCTTCATACTTGTAGTCTAGACTGAGATCTGTCATCAAAGAGAGTTGCCATCAAGGACAACACCTGGATCGTAGCACCACACCTGTGCCAAAATGCCAACAATCTCCCCCTTTGGACTTGATGGCAACCCCAAGATCCGTAGAATCATTCTCCCCCTTTGTCATCAAGGGCAAAGGGCTGTGCTCCCCCTGAGTACATGCTGATATCTCTGCTTGGCTGTGCTGAAACATGCTCCCCCTGACTGTAGGCAATATCTGCAAAAGATGTTCTTCAAAAGAACCAAGACTGATACACCATAAGGGACCTTCCTATCACCAAAAAAAAAAAAAAACTCAATGCATACATCCATACTCCCAACTAAGAGGGGATACATCAGAACCAACCAATTATATTACATCAGTCATCCCAGGCATAGTGGGGAAACCAACAAAGGCCGTTATATGACCTTGACACCATAGAAGAGATATCACAGAAGAGATACATGACATAGAGACAACAAATCTAGACCAAGACTTATGAAAGTCACAAGCAGCATCTGATATACATCTTTTAGATCAGCAACCAAGATTTCCTTCTGAGCTCCTTCTCTTGAAACCAACAACAGTTGTGTACTAGAACCAAAAGCATCTAAATGCCAACAATGCTTTATGAGACTTTAAGCTGCTCCCCCTGAACCTGTGCCTGCTGCACCCTCTGAAACTGTGCCTGAAGAATGCTGGCATACCCATCTCAGAAATTCTCCAACTGGAGTCTGCCCTTGCTATTCAGACCTCCATATACGCGACTTCTCCTGCATAAAATAGTGTATGCACACGAATATTCTTTCGGCAGAACGCGTACACGTGACTTTCCCAGCATAAATCGGCGTATATACGTGGATATCCTTTACATAACTTGCGTATACCAACTTTTCTGTAGAACAGACAAGCTTCAACAGCAGGATGAAGCATCAACTACTCCCAGCTTTTGTCTGAGATATTCAAAAGTTTCCCTGGGCAGTGGTTTTGTGAGAATATCAGCAACTTGTTCCTTAGAAGGAACATACTCCAGCTTGACCTTCTGCTCAAGCACTTGTTCCCGAAGAAAATGGTACTTGATTGGTATGTGCTTGGTCTTTGAGTGCATGACTAGATTCTTTGAAATGCTGATTGCACTTGTATTATCACATAAGATAGAGACTGGTGGAGTGCACATGATTTGAAAATCCTGCAAGGTTTGCATCATCCAAAGAAGTTGTGTGCAACAAGATGCCGCAGCCACATATTCTGCTTCAGCTGTAGATAAGGCAATCGAACTTTGTTTCTTGCTGAACCAAGATACTAATCTAGAACCCATGAAGAAAGCACCACCACTTGTGCTTTTCCTATCATCCACACTTTCGGCCCAATCTGCATCTGTGTAAGCATGAAGAGTGAGATCTGTATCTCTAGGATACCATAAGCCATAGTTTTGGGTCCCTTGAAGATACTTGAAGATTCTTTTGACTGCCTGAAGATGAGTTTCCTTTGGGTTGGCTTGAAATCTTCCAACAATTCCTACTGCATGCATAATATCTGGTCGGGTACCTGTCAAATAAAGCAAACTCCCAATCATGGATCTATAAGTTGGTTGGTGAACTGCTGCTGATTCATCATTTGCACTGAGGCTGCATCCTGTAACCATGGGGGTACAAACTAGCTTTGAATCTTCCATGCCATACTTCTTCAAGATCTGCTTGAGGTACTTGGTTTGAGACAAGAAAATACCTCCTTCATTTTGTTGGATTTGCAATCCAAGAAAGTATGTCAATTCTCCAAGTAATGACATTTCAAATTCTTTCTGCATAACCGAGGCAAAGTTTTTACTCATAGCCTCTTCATTGCTGCCAAAGATAATATCATCTACATACACAACAAGTATTAGCAATTTGTTATTTTCAACTTTCATATAGAGATTGCTATCTGCTGATCCTTTTGAAAAGCCTTGTTGGTGAAGATATTTGTCCAAACGATAGTACCAAGCCCTTGGAGCTTGTTTGAGACCATAGAGAGCCTTTTTCAATCTGCATACAAGGTTTGGATCATTCCCAAGAATGAAACCATCTGGCTGCTCAATATATACTTCTTCTTCTAAGTCTCCATTCAGAAAGGCTGATTTCACGTCCATTTGAAATACCTTGAAGTTTTGAAAGCTTGAGAGAGCAAGGAACATTCGGATGGCCTCAAGTCTTGCAACAGGAGCAAAGGTCTCTTCAAAATCTATTCCTTCTTGCTGCGCATACCCTTTACAAACAAGTCTGGCCTTGTTTCTAATTACTTCTCCATTTTCATTCAATTTATTTTTGAAGACCCATTTAGTCCCTATGACATTTTTATCTTTTGGTCTAGGAACCAATTCCCAAGTATTGTTCTTTTCGATCTGCTCAAGTTCTTCATCCATTGCTTTGACCCAACATTCATCTTTGCATGCCTCTTTCACATTTTTTGGTTCAGTGGAAGAGAGTAATGCCAAATAGCTTGAAGCTTCTACAATTCTTCTTCTTGTTTGTATTCCTGCTTCTTTCTGCCCCACAATCTGAGATCCTGGATGATTCTTTTGAACATATCTGGATGGAGTCTTCTCTTCTATTCTTGTCTGCTCCTCTGGTTCTTCTTGAGGTTCTTCTTCTTCTTGAGGTTCTTCTTCTTCATCATTTTGCCTTTGAGGGTAGCCTTCATCTTCTTCAATGTCTTCATGATGAACTTGCCTAGGAATATATCCCTTCTCATCGACCACTACATCAATGCTGTCAACAATTCTGCCAAGTCTTTTGTTGTAGCACTTGTATGCTTTGCTATGTGGAGAATAACCAACAAGAATGCCTTCATCTGCTCTTGGTTCAAGTTTTCCAAGTTGCTCATCAGTATTCTTAATATAACATTTGCTCCCAAAGATTTTGAAATGCTTCACCGAAGGAGTCTCACCACTCCAGAGCTCATGAGGTGTTTGAGTGCTGTTTACTCGAACATTTGTTTTGTTAAGAATAATAACTGCAGCATGTGCAGCCTCACCCCAGAAAGTTGCGGGAGTACCTGATTCATCAAGCATAGCACGATCCATTTGTTGGATTGTTCTGTTCATTCTTTCCACAACCCCATTTTGCTGAGGAGTTCTAGCTGTAGAGAATTCTCTTCTTATCCCATGTTCTTCACAGAAATCGAAGAATTCATTTGAGGTAAATTCCCCACCTCTGTCAGATTTGAGGCACTTAATTTTGTGTCCTGATTCATTTTCAACCAAAGCTTTGAAGGATTTGAATTTTTCGAATGCTTCATCTTTGTGCTTCATAAGCCCTAACCAGACAAACCTGGAGAAATCGTCAATGAATAATATCAAGTATTCTTCTCCTCGAGGTGTTCTTTTTCTGAATGGACCACATGTATCTGTATGTACTAGCTCAAGAGGCATGCTGGCTGATCCTTCCTTCTCTGGAAAGTTAGTTCTGGTTTGCTTTCCAAACTGACAAGATTTGCATATAGTGTTGTCTGGAATTTTGATATCTGGAAGACCACGAACTGCCTGATATTTGCATGCTTTCCTTATTTGTGAAAAGCTTAGATGCCCCAACCTCCGATGCCATAGCCAGTGTTCATCATCCTTGCTCAAATAGCATTGTTGTGGTCCTTCTTCAAATATGTATAGATTATTTGGAGTCCTTCTTCCTTTGATCACTGTTTTACCTGTATCAAGGTCACGAACACAACATCCATTTGATCTAAATATTACCTCTGTTCCTTGATCGCACATCTGACTGACACTCAGAAGATTATGCTTCAATCCATCAACATACAAAACATTTCCAGCTTTGACCTTCTCTTTCAATGGAGCAACACCTTTTCCTTTTATGGCTGCAGAGATGTCGTTTCCAAAAGAGACTTTCTTCCCCTTTTCTAATGCAGTATATGACTCAAGTTTTTCTTTGTCCCCTGTCATATGCTTCGAACATCCGCTGTCAATGTACCATAGACTTTCTTGACCTTCTACATAAAAGGCTATCCCACATCTTTCTGGTTGCGGTTCCTTTATTCTCCATGTTCTGACATTTGAGGTTTGTTCCTTCTGAGTTGTCTTCCGGAACCTGCTCCTGCATTCAGAGTCTTCATGACCAAAGTTATTACAAATAGAGCATTCAACTTCTTTTTCAAAAACTGAAAAGTTGTTATAAGTCCTTTTCACGGTTCCAGTCATTCTCCCTTGCTTTTGAGCTTCTCTAGTCATGATTGTCTTGTAGGCAACACATTGAGCTGCTTTGTGACCGAAGTTATGGCAAGAAAAGCATTGGCCATTAAAGAAACTTCTGCGATAATCAGATCTATCATCTAACTGATTGTAGCTTCTATTCACATTCATTCTTGGAGCAAATTGGGAAGATTTTACCTGAGGCTGATTGTAGCTTTTGTTTGTCCTTGAGGCAGTTTGTCCCCGAGTTTCTTGATGGTCTTTATTTGTTCTTGAGGTAAGATGACTTTTATTTGGCCTTTGCTCGCTTCTCCTTGCTGCATCAAGATAGCTTTTAGAGGTGGATGCTTGAGATGTTTCTCCATTATATCCAAGACCTGTCTTGATCAGAGGAGATCGCTGCACATTGATAATCTCATCCAAGGTTTCAGATCCTTTAACAAATTTAAGATTAATCGCTTTTGTTTTCTCAATCTCCTTTCTAAGACAAACAATCTCACATTCCAATTTTTCAAGATGTTTTTCCTTTTCATCAATTTGAAATTGTAGAGTATCAATGATCATATTCTTTTCTTCTATACGTCTCTTGAGTCCAGTAATTTCATCATAAAGTTTATCCATATCTACAGCATCCATATAATCATCATCTTCAAATGCCATTAACAACTTATATTCATTACCTCATTCATCTTCATCACTATTTGATAGACCATCACTATCTTCATGAGTGTAGTAGCTTTTCTTATTTGCACTCTGTTTCTTGTTCCATCTAGTAGGTTCCTTTCCCTTGTCATTCTTATCTTTGTGAGGACATTTGGCAGCATAATGACCTACTCTTCCACAAGCAAAACATTTAAAAGGTAACTTACCTCTGAACCTTCCAGAACCCCTTTGAAGATTTATGACGAAATTTGATTCTTCTTCTTCATCTTCTGGCATGTGACTTGTCTCATAATAATCTTCTTTGCCTGAAGCCTTGAAAGCAGCCTCTCTTCTGTCTGATGGACCTCCTTTTCTCATTTCATAAGCAATTAGAATTCCGTGAAGCTGAGACATAGTAAGAATTCGTAGATTTTCCTTTTCTTCTATTGCAGACACTTTAGATTCAAATTTGGGGGACAATGATCTTAGAACCTTTTCAACCACAATAGTCTCTCTTATTTCTTCACCCAAGTTTTTCATGCAATTAACAATCTCATCTACCCTAAGGAAATAGTTAGCCACACTTTCATCATTATAAATTTGTATGACCTGGGTGTATCTTAGCTTATGTGGAAGTGTTAAAACAACATTTTTAACAAATACCTCTTTCATATTCCCCTTGAAATGTGTCAATGTATGAAAGCCCCAAATTGGTGCAGGCATGTTGGTGCAGGCACAACTGTAACATCTGAGTTGGTGTAGGGATGTTGTATGATACAAGAATGTTGGAAATAATACTGAGAGGGGGGGTGAATCAGTATTATCATATCAATAAAACTTTTCAAATACTCTGAAACATATACGCGACTTCGGTTAAGTGAACCAGCGTGTACATGCTATTGTGTCTAAAGAAACCAGCGTATAACCAGAAAACTTATGATTCAGTTAGTTTATCTTCAGTAAATGCATCAGGACATTATTAACCATATTAAAAGTAAACAGATGCAGTATAACAGATCATCACACAAAAGCCACACACATGAACACCATGATATAAGGTGGAAACCCAAAGTGGGTGAAAACCACCTGCTGCAAGTTGTCTCTATCTTTCTTTAATAAGAACTTCAGTTTACAATATTTTGTACTGGTGCAGCCTTATACCAGTACGCAGGCTACAACCTGCAGAGGGCTACAACCCTCTCTCGTTCTCCAAACTTCCTTGGAAGGGAGCTCCAACCCCCTTTTCTCTTTTACTAGCTAAGATACTAGTACGTAGGTGCAGGCCTACAATCTTCTTTCCTTCAGGTACCAATTTTCATACATTTTCAGACTGGATATTCCTGAAGCACAACATTACAATCTGAAGACCACAATTCATTCAACTTTCATAGCAGATTACAAAACAACCAATACTTGCATCAACAATCTCTGAATCACTGAACCACTGATACTCTGTCAAACCCAGTCACCAGAACACAGAGCAGACTACAGAACACTGCAATAACAGTCAGACCCAACTGCAAACCCAAAAAATCAAGCTTCAAAAGATATACGCTACTTCAATGAGAGAAACCCGCGTATACACGCTCTTTTAACGAAGACAACCTGCGTACAGATCTAAAAATAAATTCTCTCAACTTGCAGCTGTACCAGACATCAGTTAGATCCAGAACATAACATTGCGTCAGTATGCAGATCTAGAGATACGCATAATCAACCATATCATAATAGAGCATTTCAAACCATTAGATCGAGATCTGTCCTTAGATCTAGTCTTCCATCAACCGATGTGATCTCTCCTTAGCTTAGATCAAGCAACCCAGAACCTGCATACAAGATCTCTTTCTTTATCAGATATTCAAGACTTTTTCAGTGTATATGCCTAATGATCTTCTTCTCCTTATATAGCCTTAGGCCTTGCTCAATACCAAGGGCCAAACCATAGAAATCCAATACCATCAGCTTCAAAACTAGAGATCAACATGTCTGTCGAGATACTTTGGTCCAAAGACATAGGCTCAAGTACCGAGGACTAACTACCACGGACCAAAGGGAAGCTTCTCGACATGCACGCCCTTTTCTGTTCATGAATCTGCGTGTATACGCGACTTTATATATATCGAACCTGCGTATCCGCGACTTAGTCTATAGCATACCTGCGTGTATACGCAACTTTTGCTTAATGAACCTGCGTATATGAAAATTCTCTTCACACTTGTAGTCTGGACTGAGATCTGTCATCAAAAAGAGTTGCCATCAAGGACAACACCTGGATCGTAGCGCCACACCTGTGCCAAAATGCCAACAATCTCCCCCTTTGGACTTGATGGCAACCCCAAGATCCGTAGAATCATTCTCCCCCTTTGTCATCAAGGGCAAAGGGCTGTGCTCCCCCTAAGTACATGCTGATATCTCTGCTTGGTTGTGCTAAAACATGCTCCCCCTGACTGTAGGCAATATCTGCAAAAGATGTTCTTCAAAAGAACCAAGACTGATACACCATAAGGGACCTTCCTATCACCAAAAAAAAAAAAAAAAAAAAAAACTCAATGGATACATCCATACTCCCAACTAAGAGGGGATACATCAGAACCAACCAATTATATTACATCAGTCATCCCAGGCATAGTGGGGAAACCAACAAAGGCCGTTATATGACCTTGACACCATAGAAGAGATATCACAGAAGAGATACATGACATAGAGACAACAAATCTAGACCAAGACTTATGAAAGTCACAAGCAGCATCTGATATACATCTTTTAGATCAGCAACCAAGATTTCCTTCTGAGCTCCTTCTCCTGAAACCAACAACAGTTGTGTACTAGAACCAAAAGCATCTAAATGCCAACAATGCTTTATGAGACTTTAAGCTGCTCCCCCTGAACCTGTGCCTGCTGCACCCTCTGAAACTGTGCCTGAAGAATGTTGGCATACCCATCTCAGACCTTCTCCAACCGGAGTCTGCCCTTGCTGTTCAGACCTCCATATACGCGACTTCTCCTGCATAAAACGGCGTATGCACGCGGATATTCTTTCGGCAGAATGCGTACACGCAACTTTCCCAGCATAAATCGGCGTATATACGCGGATATCCTTTACGTAACTTGCGTATACCAACTTTTCTGTAGAACAGACAAGCTTCAACAGAAGGATGAAGCATCAACTACTCCCAGCTTTTGTCTGAGATATTCAAAAGTTTGCCTGGGCAGTGGTTTTGTGAGAATATCAGCAACTCGTTCATTAGAAGGAACATACTCCAGCTTGACCTTCTGCTCAAGCACTTGTTCTCGAAGAAAATGGTACTTGATTGGTATGTGCTTGGTCTTTGAGTGCATGACTGGATTCTTTGAAATGCTGATTGCACTTGTATTATCACATAAGATAGAGACTGGTGGAGTGCACATGATTTGAAAATCCTGCAAGGCCTGCATCATCCAAAGAAGTTGTGTGCAACAAGATGCCGCAGCCACATATTCTGCTTCAGCTGTAGATAAGGCAATCGAACTCTGTTTCTTGCTGAACCAAGATACTAATCTGGAACCCATGAAGAAAGCACCACCACTTGTGCTTTTCCTATCATCCACACTTCCGGCCCAATCTGCATCTGTGTAAGCATGAAGAGTGAGATCTGTATCTCTAGGATACCATAAGCCATAGTTTTGGGTCCCTTGAAGATACTTGAAGATTCTTTTGACTGCCTGAAGATGAGTTTCCTTTGGGTTGGCTTGAAATCTTCCAACAATTCCTACTGCATGCATAATATCTGGTCGGGTACCTGTCAAATAAAGAAAACTCCCAATCATGGATCTATAAGTTGGTTGGTGAACTGCTGCTGATTCATCATTTGCACTGAGGCTGCATCCTGTAACCATGTGGGTACAAACTAGCTTTGAATCTTCCATGCCATACTTCTTCAAAATCTGCTTGAGGTACTTGGTTTGAGACAAGAAAATACCTCCTTCATTTTGTTGGATTTGCAATCCAAGAAAGTATGTCAATTCTCCAAGTAATGACATTTCAAATTCTTTCTGCATAACCGAGGCAAAGTTTTGACTCATAGCCTCTTCATTGCTGCCAAAGATAATATCATCTACATACACAACAAGTATTAGCAATTTGTTATTTTCAACTTTCATATAGAGATTGCTATCTGCTGATCCTTTTGAAAAACCTTGTTGGTGAAGATATTTGTCCAAACGATAGTACCAAGCCCTTGGAGCTTGTTTGAGACCATAGAGAGCCTTTTTCAATCTGCATACAAGGTTTGGATCATTCCCAAGAATGAAACCATCTGGCTGCTCAATATATACTTCTTCTTCTAAGTCTCCATTCAGAAAGGCTGATTTCACGTCCATTTGAAATACCTTGAAGTTTTGAAAGCTTGAGAGAGCAAGGAACATTCGGATGGCCTCAAGTCTTGCAACAGGAGCAAAGGTCTCTTCAAAATCTATTCCTTCTTGCTGCGCATACCCTTTACAAACAAGTCTGGCCTTGTTTCTAATTACTTCTCCATTTTCATTCAATTTATTTTTGAAGACCCATTTAGTCCCTATGATATTTTTATCTTTTGGTCTAGGAACCAATTCCCAAGTATTGTTCTTTTCGATCTGCTCAAGTTCTTCATCCATTGCTTTGACCCAACATTCATCTTTGCATGCCTCTTTCACATTTTTTGGTTCAGTGGAAGAGAGTAATGCCAAATAGCTTGAAGCTTATACAATTCTTCTTCTTGTTTGTATTCCTGCTTCTTTCTGTCCCACAATCTGAGATTCTGGATGATTCTTTTGAACATATCTGGATGGAGTCTTCTCTTCTATTCTTGTCTGCTCCTCTGGTTCTTCTTGAGGTTCTTCTTCTTCTTGAGGTTCTTCTTGAGGTTCTTCTTCTTCATCATTTTGCCTTTGAGGGTAGCCTTCATCTTCTTCAATGTCTTCATGATGAACTTGCCTAGGAATATATCCCTTCTCATCGACCACTACATCAATGCTGTCAACAATTCTGCCAAGTCTTTTGTTGTAGAACTTGTATGCTTTTCTATGTGGAAAATAACCAAGAAGAATGCCTTCATCTGCTCTTGGTTCAAGTTTTCCAAGTTGCTCATCAGTATTCTTAATATAACATTTGCTCCCAAAGATTTTGAAATGCTTCACCGAAGGAGTCTCACCACTCCAGAGCTCATGAGGTGTTTGAGTGCTCTTTACTCGGACTTTTGTTTTGTTAAGAATAATAACTGCAGCATGTGCAGCCTCACCCCAAAAAGTTGCGGGAGTACCTGATTCATCAAGCATAGCACAAGCCATTTGTTGGATTGTTCTGTTCATTCTTTCCACAACCCCATTTTGCTGAGGAGTTCTAGCTGTAGAGAATTCTCTTCTTATCCCATATTCTTCACAGAAATCGAAGAATTCGTTTGAGGTAAATTCCCCACCTCTGTCAGATCTGAGGCACTTAATTTTGTGTCCTGATTCATTTTCAACCAAAGCTTTGAAGGATTTGAATTTTTCGAATGCTTCATCTTTGTGCTTCATAAGCCCTAACCAGAAAAACCTGGAGAAATCGTCAATGAATAATATCAAGTATTCTTCTCCTCGAGGTGTTCTTTTTCCGAATGGACCACATGTATCTGTATGTACTAGCTCAAGAGGCATGCTGGCTGATCCTTCCTTCGCTGGAAAGTTAGTTCTGGTTTGCTTTCCAAACTGACAAGATTTGCATATAGTGTTGTCTGGAATTTTGATATCTAGAAGACCACGAACTGCCTGATATTTGCATGCTTTCCTTATTTGTGAAAAGCTTAGATGCCCCAACCTCCGATGCCATAGCCAGTGTTCATCATCCTTGCTCAAATAGCATTGTTGTGGTCCTTCTTCAAATATGTATAGATTATTTGGAGTCCTTCTTCCTTTGATCATTGTTTTACCTGTATCAAGGTCACGAACACAACATCCATTTGATCTAAATATTACCTCTGTTCCTTGATCGCACATCTGACTGACACTCAGAAGATTATGCTTCAATCCATCAACATACAAAACATTTCCAGCTTTGACCTTTTCTTTCAATGGAGCAACACCTTTTCCTTTTATGGCTGCAGAGATGTCCTTTCCAAAAGAGACTTTCTTCCGCGTTTCTAATGCGGTATATGACTCAAGTTTTTCTTTGTCCCCTGTCATATGCTTCGAACATCCGCTGTCAATGTACCATAGACTTTCTTGACCTTCTGCATAAAAGGCTATCCCACATATTTCTGGTTGCGGTTCCTTTATTCTCCATGTTCTGACATTTGAGGTTTGTTCCTTCTGAGTTGTCTTCCGGAACCTGCTCCTGCATTCAGAGTCTTCATGACCAAAGTTATTACAAATAGAGCATTCAACTTCTTTTTCAAGAACTGAAAAGTTGTTATAAGTCCTTTTCACGGTTCCAGTCATTCTCCCTTGCTTTTGAGCTTCTCTAGTCATGATTGTCTTGTAGGCAACACATTGAGCTGCTTTGTGACCGAAGTTATGGCAAGAAAAGCATTGGCCATTAAAGAAACTTCTGCGATAATCAGATCTATCATCTAACCGATTGTAGCTTCTATTCACATTCATTCTTGGAGCAAATTGGGAAGATTTTACCTGAGGCTGATTATAGCTTTTGTTTGTCCTTGAGGCAGTTTGTCCCCGAGTTTCTTGATGGTCTTTATTTGTTCTTGAGGTAAACTGTCCCTGATTCACCTGATGACTTTTATTTGGCCTTTGCTCGCTTCTCCTTGCTGCATCAAGATAGCTTTTAGAGGTGGATGCTTGAGATGTTTCTCCATTATATCCAAGACCTGTCTTGATCAGAGGAGATCGCTGCACATTGATAATCTCATCCAAGGTTTCAGATCCTTTAACAAATTTAAGATTAATCGCTTTTGTTTTCTCAATCTCCTTTCTAAGACAAACAATCTCACATTCCAATTTTTCAAGATGTTTTTCCTTTTCATCAATTTGAAATTGTAGAGTATCAATGATCATATTCTTTTCTTCTATACGTCTCTTGAGTCCAGTAATTTCATCATAAAGTTTATCCATATCTACAGCATCCATATAATCATCATCTTCAAATGCCATTAACAACTTATATTCATTACCTTGTTCATCTTCATCACTGTTTGATAGACCATCACTATCTTCATGAGTGTAGTAGCTTTTCTTATTTGCACTCTGTTTCTTGTTCCATCTAGCAGGTTCCTTTCCCTTGTCATTATTATCTTTGTGAGGACATTTGGCAGCATAATGACCTACTCTTCCACAAGCAAAACATTTAAAAGGTAACTTACCTCTGAACCTTCCAGAACCCCTTTGAAGATTTCTGACGAAATTTGATTCTTCTTCTTCATCTTCTGGCATGTGACTTGTCTCATAATAATCTTCTTTGCCTGAAGCCTTGAAAGCAGCCTCTCTTCTGTCTGATGGACCTCCTTTTCTCATTTCATAAGCAGTTAGAATTCCGTGAAGCTGAGACATAGTAAGAATTCGTAGATTTTCCTTTTCTTCTATTGCAGACACTTTAGATTCAAATTTGGGGGACAATGATCTTAGAACCTTTTCAACCACAATAGTCTCTCTTATTTCTTCACCCAAGTTTTTCATGCAATTAACAATCTCATCTACCCTAAGGAAATAGTTAGCCACACTTTCATCATTATACATTCTGAGAGTCTCATACTTAATCCTGAGAGTTTGAAGTTTAGCACGCTTTACCTGTTCGTCTCCTTCATAGCTCGTGACAATTTTGTCCCATATTTCTTTTGCGGATTTATAGTGCATTACCTTCATGAATTCTGATTGGGATATACATCCTAATAGAGTACTGACTGCTTTCGCATTTGTTTCATACTTCTTTTTCTCGGCTGGATCTGTAGGAGTAGCTGAAGGAAAAGTGTAGCCTGACTCTACGATGTCCCAAACTTCTGTACCAAGAGATTGAAGATAGGCAGTAACTCTTACCTTCCAATAATTGAAGTTTGTCCCATCAAAAACCGGTGGCCTGATTGATGCTTCTTTCTCGTAGTTGCTCATGATGAATGATCTACCTTCAAGCGATCAAGCTTCTCTGAAGGACCTGCTCTGATACCAATTGTTGGAAATAATACTGAGAGGGGGGGTGAATCAGTATTATCAGATCAATAAAACTTTTCAAATACTCTGAAACATATACGCGACTTCGGTTAAGTGAACCAGCGTGTACACGCTATTGTGTCTAAAGAAACCAGCGTATAACCAGAAAACTTATGATTCAATTAGTTTATCTTCAGTAAATGCATCAGGACATTATTAACCATATTAAAAGTAAACAGATGCAGTATAACAGATCATCACACAAAAGCCACACACATGAACACCATGATATAAGGTGGAAACCCAAAGTGGGTGAAAACCACCTGCTGCAAGTTGTCTCTCTCTTTCTTTAATAAGAACTTCAGTTTACAATATTTTGTACTGGTGCAGCCTTATACCAGTACGCAGGCTACAACCTGCAGAGGGCTACAACCCTCTCTTGTTCTCCAAACTTCCTTGGAAGGGAGTTCCAACCCCCTTTGCTCTTGTACTAGCTAAGATACTAGTACGTAGGTGCATGCCTACAATCTTCTTTTCTTCAGGTACCACTTTTCATACATTTTCAGACTGGATATTCCTGAAGCACAACATTACAATCTGAAGACCACAATTCATTCAACTTTCATAGCAGATTACAAAACAACCAATACTTGCATCAACAATCTCTGAATCACTGAACCACTGATACTCTGTCAAACCCAGTCACCAGAACACAGAGCAGACTATAGAACATTGCAATAATAGTCAGACCCAACTGCAAACCCAAAATATCAAGCTTCAAAAGATATACGCTACTTCAATGAGAGAAACCGCGTATACATGCTCTTTTAACGATGACAACCTGCGTACAGATCTAAAAATAAATTCTCTCAACTTGCAGCTGTACCAGACATCAGTTAGATCCAGAACATAACATTGCGTCAGTATGCAGATCTAGAGATACGCATAATCAACCATATCATAATAGAGCATTTCAAACCATTAGATCCCGATCTATCCTTAGATCTAGTCTTCCATCAACCGATGTGATCTCTCCTTAGCTTAGATCAAGCAACCCAGAACCTGCATACAAGATCTCTTTCTTTATCAGATATTCAAGACTTTTTCAGTGTATATGCCTAATGATCTTCTTCTCCTTATATGGCCTTAGGCCTTGCTCAATACCAAGGGCCAAACCATAGAAATCCAATACCATCAACTTCAAAACTAGAGATCAACACGTCTGTCGAGATACTTTGGTCCAAAGACATAGGCTCAAGTACCGAGGACTAACTACCACGGACCAAAGGGAAGCTTCTCGACATGCACGCCCTTTTCTGTTCATGAATCTGCGTGTATACGCGACTTTATATATATCGAACCTGCGTATCCGCGACTTAGTCTATAGCGTACTTGCGTGTATACGCAACTTTTGCTTAATGAACCTGCGTATATGAAAATTCTCTTGATACTTGTAGTCTGGACTGAGATCTGTCATCAAAGAGAGTTGCCATCAAGGACAACACCTGGATCGTAGCGCCACACCTGTGCCAAAATGCCAACAAAGAAGGTGAATGCAGGACCAAGGCTTGTTGGCATATGCATAGGAATTTCAAGGTCCTTGCCAAGCTATCAAAACGAACATCATTACTATCTTTGTATTGCTAGTACAGGAACTGTTGGTGCAAGGAATGTTGGTACAAGAACTGCTAGTACAGAAATGTTAGCACCTACCACAAAAGAGCCTAACATTAATGACATTTTCACATTAAATACTATTCAAATGATCAAAACAAGAAGAGTTCATTGATAAACAACTGTCAGCTCTAAATGCCTCTAAAAAGAATAATAATGATTATAAACACTTGGTACAGGTATAGAGCTGTTTAACAAAAAGCATTAAAATATGGACAAAATGGAGGCTCAACACTACCCCACGCTAACCTTCTTGCATGTCCTCATGCAAGCCAAACCATAAGATTATAAAACCATGGAAGAAGGCAAGGGGAATGTTTAAAGATCATACTGTGCTTCTTGATAAAAATGTCACCGAAAATCTTAGCAAGGAAATATGAAGATATCATGGTATGTCATCATTATATCATTCATCAGGTCTGCAACATTATTATTATTGTGCCAACTAAAACCATATTACAAGCCTTATTAAAGTATTGAGTGTAAGAATGATAAAATTACAACAAGATCAAGTATAGGAAAGCAAAGTTTTGTACCAAACATTATGGAAAATGTGTACTACACCTTTATGATAGACATCACATACCTGTTGTCCTGTTTCAGATGAACCTGCTTTTCATATATTTCAGAGTGCTTATTTTTGTCCAGAGTCTTATTAACATTCATGATAAAAGTCAAATATTTACTAAAAAGGTGCAATTTCAAGAAAATTACCATAATATTCCTGCACCTACTATAACAATCATGTACCTAGGTCATGTATTGCTTATTTAGATGTAGCCACAATCAACACACATTGTTGTCCATTAACACCTAGTGATTAATCATCATTGAGAAATTCATCACTCTAAATACCATAAAGAATTGGAGTTATGATACAAAAAAAGGGAAATAAAAATAGAACAAGATGACACCTTCCTGGACCAACCAACAAACACTCTAAATTTTGTTGTCATTCAGATGCAAAAGTGAGTTTCTTCCTAATCCAGTACAAAGAATTACCTTCACTAAGGGTACCACATTATTAGAGATTCCTTATTTTTGAAAAAGAGAACTCAAATCATCGTGTTCAAATCATCTTAAAACCATTGTCCAAGAATTAAAATGATGAGTTTCAGGGAAAGAGAAGGATAACCCAGTAAATCTTAGTATGCAATTAACTTTAATACCACAAATATGGCCTTGTTGCCCATATGTGTTTATAACCTTGGTAGGGATGTCTTTTAACCTTGTGAATGCCTGTGTCCCACTTACTAGATATAGATTTAGAGTTATCTTATTTAATTTTACAAATTAGATGAAGGCCATTATCCTAGCTTGGTAACTAGCTAACGGTAGTGCCACTCATAAGAAGTAACATGGATGAATAGTTCGGCTCGTGATGAGACCTCCTACCTTCCATCTTTTCGGCTAAAATCCATTACTCTATCCTGGTGACCAGCACAGTTATGTTATGGATGTTAGGTCTCATGATCGTGGTAGGTCGGCTCATCATGAGACCTCCTATCCTCCCCTAAACTTTTGAAAATTATGATTGTAATTAACTTTGAAGGTTACTTAATAAGTCAGGAGGAATATCTATTCCTTAAGAGTATGGGATGGCGTGAAAAGTTTTTAATGACTAATTATTATTGGCTAGTTTCTCTACCCTAAAGACTTATTAAAAATATCCCAGATAATGACTATCATGATGAGACCTCCTACCTTCCATCTTTTCAGTTGAAATCCATTACTCTATCTTTGTGACCAGCAAAATAATGTTATGCATGTTAGGTCTCATGATCATGGTAGGTCGGCTCATCACGAGACCTCTTATCCTCCCCTAAACCTTTTGAAAATTCTGATTGTAATTAACTTTGAAGGTTACTTAATAAGTCTGGAGGAATATCGACTCCTTAAGAGTACGGGATGGCGTGAAAACTTTTTAATGACTAATTATTACTGGCTAGTTCCTCTACCCTAAAGACTTATTAAAAATATCCCAGATAATAACTGAAAGATTCTTTAAGTTAATAATGCTAGTGTTCTCATGAATAGCTTATTATGATCTTTACAAGAGTGGTCCTCCATAGGGGGCTCTCCAATATTACCTTCTAAGGGAAATCGAAAATATATATCTCAGATGACATCTCATTAGAGTGATTAATCATGATTACTTTTGCCAAATCATGAGGTATTAGAGTGAATCATATTCAACAAGATTTGTCACAGATGTGTGTGTTAACAACTGATATGGATCAAAAGAAGTTTCGGTGGCTATGATTTGAAAGTCAAAACCCCAATTGCATTGTTGTAACAACTTTATTTATGGCATTTATTTATTCTTCTACCCTACTCTAGCCTAAGAAGTGAAGACTCCCTTTTAAGTATAGGAGGACTTCCAGTGCAACCAAGTGCGCAACAAGAGGATAATCATATTCATGTTCAAATTTAGAAAGTAGATGCGAGAAAACACAAGAACATGAAGTACCAACTTCATTAATTGATGTGATGCTATAAATTGTCGAATGATAAGGGAGGGATGAATACTGACAGTCGTCTGAAACCAAGATTCTATGGGATCCATATCCTCTTCGTTATTTGATTCATGGGCAACATGTCATACATCATGAAAATCCTCCAATTTTCTTTGTTCATCCTCTAAAGTGTGGGCTGGATCAAGTTGGTGTTCTTCAATCTCTGCTTCTGATGGCTTCTCCTCATCAAGCATGATCCATCGCTTCTCAGTCACCCTATGAAGATCTTCTGGTTTTTCATGATTCTCTTCTTCTAGAGGATTAGACTGATTTCTAATTGATTCCAATATGTGTTCTTTCTCTGAAGTAGATACCCCAACTTCTGCCTAAATTTGAGATAGCTCTTTGAATAACATCACACTTCTTGGAATTTTCCTGCTAGCTGGAAAGTCTCGTCAACACCTAGATTTAGAGTAGGTGGTTCTTTTAGTACCTGAAAAACTCAAAAGATCAATTGCATTAAAAAAAAAACCAAGATTATAAACTAAGGAAATCACACTTGCGGAAATTATATAACCTCTATTGCAGAAAAAAAGTAACACACTTTACAGTAAAATAAATTGCTCATAAAAACTCAATTGCAGTAAATCAAGCATCAAACTTTGCATAAAGAAAAATTACTCATAAAAACTAAATTGCAGTAAAAGAAACAAATCAGGCATCACACTTTGTAGTAAAGGAAATAATTCAATTGCAGAAAGGAAAACCTGGCTTTTGAGTTGTCTGGGAACATCATCCAGTATCCTTTAGCAAGCAAGGGGAATCTCATTAATATAAAAATTCAATTGCGAATGAAAGGTAAAAGCATGAAAATTGTTGAGGCCTTATCCCACAATGCCTCCCCAGCAATGGTGCCAAAATGTTGGGCGGTATAAATGCAAGATTTACACCAACATTCAATTTGTCAATCTGGCGTCGTAAGACTTAGAGGTGTATCACAATATATGCCAGAATATGACCTCAGGGATCTGTCAAATAAAAACCAAGCTCTTGCAAGAAATTCAAAATGAGTATCATTCAAGAAAAATAAACAAGAATCTTCAAATCAAAGTAAACAAACTCCGGGAATCTACTTTTGGCTCCTCTTCTAGGTTGAGTTAACTCTTGCAGTAAGTCTTTTAGTTGTCCATGGGATAAAGGAATGTAGGCCCCATTCAAAAGAAAGTGATTCAAGAAATAAGGAATGCAAAACCCCTTAAAATTACTACTATGTTGCAAGCATGAAACTAGAAATCACATGACAACTTCATCCCAACTAATCTAAGGAAATAATTGAATGCTTTAAAAAGAATCAAGATAATAATGCAATGTTTCTCTTAAAGACAATTCAGTACTAGTTGTAAGAGAAATATTCAATAAGAACCAATATATAATTCATGTTGTTTACCCCGATCTTATTATATACTTCCTTATAATATATGTGGCATTTCATTATAATGAAGAATTTTGTGAGCGTTTTGTCAACAAGATTCACAATCTTTCCTGATGTCGATCCTGGCAGTTGCTTGCAAAAGTGCAGGAATAAATGCTTTTCTTCCATAGTGTGGGAATTAGTTTCACATTTAAAATAATGATTTTAAGGCAATCATGAATGCTCAATGATACATGTTAAGTTGAATTAATCAGAACTCTTACTCAAAAATCGTTTCCTTCACCATTATATCTTGGAAATAACCTTTGTTATGCAATAATGAGATTAGTGCAAGTATCACACTTAACTTGTAATTGAAATAAGAGATGCAGTAAAACATTCGATGATTATCCTCTACCTTGTTCTTTATAAAAATACATAAAAATATTATTAATTGAACTAAAATAATAAAATCTATGAGAAAGAGCTGTAGATAAAATCACCAATTGAATGATCAAAGAAAAAAGCTGAAATCATGAAGCAGAATTGTGAAATGAAATTGTAAAGTTACATGAAATAACACTCACATGCTATTCAGAAAATAAAATGTAGCAAAATAATTCTAAGAGGTTTGGGGCAATGGACTCGCTGGTGGGCCCAACCACCCAACTCGTTGCCCTTGCAGCAATTAAATCACAGTGCAAGCAAATTCATAAGAAACATAAATGTAAGTAGAATGCCAAAATGTATATTAATCTTGAAGTCTTGTTACATCATGACTGAACAAGTTGCACTTGGCTCCAGTGGTCCCCTGCAGGGATCATCCCACTGGGCATCCAACTCCTCCTTCCCTGCACAATCATAATCAATCCTCCTTCTGCAATGAAGTGCGCTTTACAATCTATAATTTACCATCATGCACACCTATGTAACTCCTCCTTTTATATTATTTTCACATGATCATTCCCTTAGGAAATAACATGGGGATTGAATCCCAACTGATCTTCACCAATAGAATATCAGTACAACCATTTACCTATTGAAGGGATGAAGATCTAGCATGAATTTCCCAAATCTGGCCATTTTTTGCAATTCTGGAAAAACTGACATTTTTAACCAACTGCTGTTATGAAACCAGCTCACAAAAAGATAGAAAGATAGATCAGCGCCTTAGAATTCAGCCTCTTCGAGGGGGCAACCTCCTTTACATTACATAAATGAACAATTCTTGGATGATTCAAATGACAAAACCTCCTTTCTATATATAGGAGTCTAAGGAGTCACAATATAACCCAGCCGACCTAACAATAATAATATAAAGGCTCAAAAATAACAATAGAGGGATTCTATGGGGCACAGTAATAGCAATATGGGGATAATAGGGGCACAACAATATTAATAAAGGATACAACTACAATAGTAATGGGGTAATCACTAGTATTATAGGGACCTAACATGCCCCTCTCCTTCAAAAAAGTGTTGTCCTCAATGCCTGAGTAGTTCTGGATGCTTCTGTATAAAATTCTCATCCTCCCATGTGGATTCTTCAGTGGATAAGTTCTTCCACTTGATGAGATATTCTGAAATTGATCGATTTCGTAGCTGTCGAGTTCTTGTTTCTGAGACTGCTTTCGATTCCAATATAATTTTTCCTTCCTCATCAAGTTTTGGAAATATTGTCTGAACTGGGAGCTTGTCACCTATAACCTTCTTTAAACATGAAACATGGAAAACTGGGTGCACTCGAGAAGCTGCAGGAAGCTCCAACTTGTATGCCATAGTACCAATCTTTTGCAACACCTTGGACGGACCATAATACTTTGGTGATAATTTATTATCCTTCTTAGCTTTCTTGAGGGACATTTGTTTATATGGTTGTAACCGTAGGAATACCCAATCACCTACACCAAAACTTCTTTCACTGTGATGTTGATCTTCCTGTTGTTTCATTCCATTCTATGCCAACACGAGGTTATCCTTTAAGAGTTGGAGGACTTGTTGTTGATACTCGATGTGATGTTCCACTGCTTGAACCTTAGAATTTTCTCTTAAATATGATGTGATGGATGGTGGCTAATATCCATAAAGTGCCATAAATGGGGTCATTTTTGTTGTTGTATGGAAGGAAGTGTTATACCACCATTCAGCTAGCGGCAACCATTTGACCCATTGTGTCTGTTTTTCAGATACAAAGCAACGAAGATATCCTTCCAAACATTTTTTTACTATCTCAATTTGCCCATCAGATTGAGGATGATAAGATGAGCTATGAGCTAACTAAGTACTGAGACAAGAAAATAATTCTGTTCAAAAATTTCCAGTGAAAATGGGATCTCAGTCACTTATAATAATCTTTGGATTTCCATGCAGCTTTTGAATTGTTTCCATAAATGCAGTAGAAATTGTACTAGCTTTAAATGGATGTGATAATGCACAAAAGTGTGCATACTTGGCAAGTCTGTCAACTACCACCATGATGACACTCTTTCCCTTAGACTTGGGTAAACCTGTGATAAAATCCATTGAAACCTCCTCCCAACCTTGGCTTGGAATGGATAAAGGTTGTAATAGACCCGGGGTCTTAATTGTTTCAACTTTATTTTGTTGGAAAACCAAACATTCCACCACAAACTTTTGAATATCCAATTTAATGCCATCCCAAAAAAATTCCTTCTTAACCTTGTGGTAAGTTTTTAAAAATCCTGAGTGCCCTCCTAAGGGAGAAGTGTGCAATTCCATAGGAATCTTTTGTTTGAGTTGGGAATTCTTATAGAGGTATAAGTTATCTTTGTACCATAACGAATCATTTTTCCAGATAAATGTATCAAATGTACTGGAATCTTGTTGTAACTTTCGAATAAGCGCCCACACTTCTTCATCATTCTTCCATTCCTCCCTTGCTTCGTTTATCCATTCTGGTTGGATAATAGAAATGGTGCACAACAATGCTTCCACATCCTCACCCTTTCTTGAGAGTGCATCTGCCACCACATTTTGCTTCCCTTTTTTGTAGATGATTTCAAAGTCATAACCCAACATCTTTGTGACCCACTTTTATTGTTCTTCAGAGAATAATCTTTATTCTAAAAATTATTTAAGGCTATCATGATCCGTTTTTACCTTGAAGTGTCTTCCCATTAGGTAGGGTCACCATTTCTTAAGTGCATGTAGTATTGCGAACATTTCCTTCTCATAAATAGTTTTGTGTAAAAACTTTCCCTTGATTGGATGACTTTCAAAAGCAAAGGGTCTTTCATCTTGCATTAACACAACACCAATTCCATTTCCTGAAGCATCACATTCCGCAATAAAGGTTTTTGTGAAGTCCGGTGTAACTAAGACTGGTGCTTGGCACATTGCCTCTTTAAGATGTTCGAAGGCCTTTGTTGCTTCTGGAGTCCATGAAAATGCATCTTTCTTCAATAATGTTGTTAGAGGTGCTGCTATTCTCCCATAATTCTTAAAAAGCTTGCGATAATACCCTGTCAACCTGAGAAATCCTCGCAGATGATTTATGGATGTGGGGATTTTCCATTCCTTAATGGTTTTAATTTTGCTAGGGTCTACCTTAACTCCTTCATGAGATACAATATGACCCATATATTCCACCTCTTTTACTCCAAAGAAACATTTGGATCTTTTTGCATATAATTGTTTCTCCTCCAATAGTTGTAGCACCCTGTCAATGTGTTCAACATGATCCTTCCAAGACTTGTTGTAGATTAGTATATCATCAAAAAATACTAACACAAATTTTCTAAGGAAGGGTTGTAAAATGGAATTCATCAAACCTTGAAATGTAGAAGGTGCATTGGTAAGGCCAAAAGGCATGACCAAAAATTCATAATGACCCTCATGAGTTCTAAATGTTGTTTTCAGAATGTCCTTGGTCTAATGTCCTTGGTCTTCATTCTAATTTGATGATATCCTGAACGAAGATCCAACTTGGTGAAGTAAATTGATACATGCAATTCATCCAGTAATTCATCAATGATAGGAATGGAAAACTTATCTTTAATAGTGAGCTTGTTGAGCTCCCTATAATCCAAACACATGTGCCATGATCCATCCTTCTTGTGCACCAATACTACTGGAGCAGAGAAAGAATTCGACTAGGTTGAATTATACTAGCCTCTAGCATTTCGGCAACCATATCTTCAATTTCACTCTTTTGGGCATAGGGATATCTGTATGGCCTGATGTTTAGAGGAACGCTTCCTAGAATCAGATGAATAGCATGATCATGATCACAAATAGGTGGGAGACCTTTGGGAGTCTCGAATACCTTGGAATGATTGTCCAAGTCTTTTTGGAGATCTGGAGAAATAGATGATTTCGATGTGGAAACATCTAGCGAACATAATTGTGCAATTACACCTCTTTGTTCCTTTCTTAGAAGCTTTGTCATACCGTTAGAGCTGATTATGTTTCCTGGTTTCCCTGCAATACCCCTTAATTCGACTTCCTTTCCTTTCGCAAAAAATTTAATGAAACGTTCTTGAAAATTAAAAGCTATTGTACCCAAGGATTTTAGCCATGGACTCCTAATACAACATCAACATCTCCCATTGGAATGGAAAGCATTGGGATAGTCAATACATATTCTCCCATGGATAGCTTGATATTATGGCACTTTCAAGAGCAATTTATTGTTCCTCCATTTGCATCAATCACTTGACACTCTGGTGCTGGATATAGGAAGCAATTCAATTCTTTTGTTACCTTATAATGAATAAAATTGTGGGTACTTCCTGAATCAATCAACATTATTACCTTTTTCTTCTTGATTTGTCCTTCTATCTTGATGGTTTGATGAGTGGTAATTCCAGCCAATGCATTACAAGATATGGTCAGGTTCATTTCTTCTTTATCTAGGCATTTTTCCTCGAGTATATCCTCTTCTTTTGACCTTTCTTGCTCCTTTTCTTCTTCCTCTTCACAATCTATGTAGAATAATTTCTTCTCAACACACTTATGACCTTTAGTGTATTTGCTATCACAACTTTAACAAAGCCCTTTTGCTCTTTTTTCTTCCAATTGTTGTGGTGTCAACCTTATAGGTTGTGGAAGACTAGGGGCAACAACACTTCCATCTTTATAATTGTGAGTGGTATGCTTCCTGGTTTCCATAATTTTGATTTCCTTTTTTCTTGCTAATCTGAATGCCTTCTCTAATGAATCAAGTTCCCAAAGGCGAACAGCATGTTGGATATTATCCTTTAAAGTCCCTATGAACACATCAAACCTATGCTCCTCTCAAATATTTTTACCCTTATGTTCAATTTTTTGAAATCCTCAATGTGCTCCATTATTGAACCCTTTTGTTTGAGACTTATCAATTGGCTAAAAAAAGTGTTGCTTTTTGTATCCTCATAATGTGCTGTCAATTCTTCCGTAAAACTTGCCCAAGTGATAATTTGTTTACGAGAGCAAAGCCATTGATACCATACAAACTGATTTGGTTCCAAATATAAAGTTGCAATACGTACCTTTTGTGTGTTTTGCACATTATTGAGATCGAAAAATTGCTCCATCTGTAATATCCATGTTGCAGGATCCTTGCCATCAAACTTCCTCATATCGATTTTTGGAATATGGTGGGTCTTTGATCCAACATTAGAGTCTATGAAATCATGATTAACATTTCTTTTGTTCGCATCATGAGTTTCCTTTACTACCCTTTCACCATTATTAAGTATTTCTTGTAGAAATTTTGTCAAATTTGTCTTCAAATCTATCTTCAAATCGTCAATTTTAGCTTCCACACCATTCATCTTAGCTTCCACGCCCTTTATCTTAGATTCCATGCCATTTATCTTAGCTTCTATTAGCTTTTGTGAGAGTGAAATTTGTTGCACTTGGTCTTGTAACTTTGATATATCATGTAGCATTTCTTCCTCTTCTTCATGAGTCATGCTAGAGCTTTCAGGTTGCTTACTAGGTGTTTGCATTTTTTTTCCTTGGGGCATCAGCTACTGATAATAATGCTCTACTATGCCCTTTGAATTCCTTCAAAATAAATTTTCAAACCAAGCTAAAGCAAAAATTTTAAAAAATTTACAAACCTTTTTTCACTTTGTAGGAGCTTGATATTGCCTCTGATTTATCTCTGTAATTTTGGATCATCCAGCTCTAAAAATATAACCTACAGTAGCCCTTTGTGTCCTCTTTCTAATGCCACCAGTTTGATCCCAATTGGATTCTCCAAGGAAGAGTTATGCCAAATCTCCCACAGTGACCTGATTATAGACTAGTTCAGTAGAGCGAAATTGTACGACGTGCCATGTGTCCCTGTTTCAACCTTTAGCTCTGAAAAATATCTACAGGAAACTACAATCTATCCTCTTTCCATACCTTCTTACAAAATTTCAATCTGATGCTCAGAGAGAATGTTATGACTATTTTCCCCAGGTCACCTGTTTGGAATGTAATTCAGGAGTATGCAAAAAGACCAACTTCCTTAGATCATATCTCCGTAAATATAGTGCAAAAATTTCTAAAATTCAGACCCAAGGTTCAGTGTGATTTCGTCTCAAATGGGTTTTTCTTCACTTCTCAAAAGTCACAGAAAAAAGGTTATAGCGAAAATGCCACGATGACCTATTTGGAGCAGCGAAACCCTAGAATCCAAACCTTTGATACCAAATGTTATGAAACCAGCTCACAAAAAGATAGAAAGATAGATCAACACCTTAGAATTCAACCTCTTCGAGGGGGCAACCTCCTTTACATTACATAAATGAACAATTCTTGGATGATTCAAATGACAAAACCTCCTTTCTATATATAGGAGTCTAAGGAGTCACAATATAACCCAGCTGACCTAACAATAATAATATAAAGGTACAAAAATAACAATAGAGGGATTCTATGGGGCACAGTAATAACAATATGGTGATAATAGGGGCACAAAAATATTAATAAGGGATACAACTACAATAGTAATGGGGTAATCACTAGTATTATAGGGACCTAATAACTACCACCGAAGAACATTGTGTATCTCCTTAACCATTACGAATTTGGGAAATTTGTTTGGACACAACCTATTTTTTTATGTTTACAATAATAACCTTTCTCATAATTCTCTGGTTCAGCTCCATTGCCTCAGAAATCGTGCCTGAAATGGACTATTCGAAATACAAGATCCTAAAATTATGGAAAAATAGTGTATTTTTAAAAAACTGCCTCAAAGACCCTTACGTAACTTTTCGACCATTATGAATTTTAGAAACCTATTTGAACCTTAGTAAATTTGCTATACTGGGACGAAAAATCATGTTCCAAAATTTCTCTATCCACCTTAACCTACACAGAAATCGAGGCCAAAGTTGGCGGCCTAGAAATTACAGCGAATTTGGGGCTCAAGCATTAATTATTCCCTAGACATATATCCATAGAACCGGGATGTATTTTAGCTTACATGTAAGTGTTCAAACAAAATTTTGAACAAAGAACTCTTTCATATTCTGCTAGAAATGTGTTAGTGTATAAAAGCCCCAAATTGGTGCAGGCATGTTGGTGCAGGAATGTTGTATGATACAAGAATGTGAATGTAGGACCAAGGCTTGTTGGAATATGCATAGGAACTTCAAGGTCCATGCCAAGCTATCAAAATGAGCAACATTACTATCTTTGTATTGTTGGTATAGGAACTATTGGTGTAGGAATGTTGGTACAGGAACCGCTAGTATAGGAATGTTAGCACCTACCACAAAAGAGCCTAACATTAATGACATGTTCACATTAAATACTATTCAAATTATCAAAACAAGAAGAGTTCATAGATCAACAACTGTCAGCTCTAAATGCCTCTGAAAAGAATAATAATGATTATAAACACTTGGTATAAATATAGAGTTATTCAACAAAAAGTGTGAAAATCTAGACAAAATGGAGGCTCAACAAAGATCCTACCCAGTCATTTCATCCCATATGAGCTCATAGCTTCCAAGTGATGTACCTGTACTCGTCTGCTAAGAGCATCTACCACCTTGTTCTCTTTACCTTTGATGTACCTGATTTGAAAATCAAACGCGTTGATCATGGCCAACCATCTAGCATTTCTGACATTCAGATTTAGTTGGTCAAACAAATACCTCAACTCAATGTGATCACTCATAAGCACAAACCACATGCCAAGAAGATAGTGCCTCCGCATCTTCAGTGCATGTATAATTGCTTCTAACTCAAGATCATTTGTCGAGTAGTTATGACTGTGCTTGCTTAGTTCCCGAGACTCATAACATATCACCCGTCCATCCCAAATAAGGATTCCACCAAGCCCTCTCTTGCAATCATATGTGCATACCACAAAATCTTTTTCCATATCTGGAATCTGTAGTACTGGTGCATGCATGAACAACTTCTTAATCTGCTCAAGGCTAGCCTCACACTCCTTTTTCCATTCAAACTTCTTACCTATCCTTTGCAATCATGTAATGGGATAATAAATCTGTGAGAATTTCCGAATGAACCTCCTATAATAACCTGCCAAACCCATGAAAGATCTCACCTCATCCACATTCTTAGGAGCTACCCACTCCATGATGGCCCTTATCTTCTCTGCATCTATTGCAATGCCTTCCTTGGAGATAACATGTCCTGAGTAGTGCACCTCAAAGTGTAGTTTAGCATACAACTAATGCTCCCTCAACAACCTCAATACTGTTGCTAAGTGCTCGACCTGCTCTTCCTCATTTTAAGAATATACCAGTATATCATCAACGAACACAATAACAAACTTATCCAAATATAGGTGCAACACACTATTCATCAAACACATGAATGTAGTTGGAGCATTAGTTAAGCCAAATGGAACATCAACAAACTCATAATTCCCATACTTGGTCCTGAATGCAGTTTTGTAAATGTCCTCCTCTTTTATGCGTACCTGATCGTATCCAGATCTCATGTCAATCTTCCATAACATTGTTGCTCACTTCAACTGATTGGGCAAGTCATCAATCCTCGACAAAGGATATATATTCTTGATAGTCACTTTGTTCAACTACTTGTAATCAATGCATAATCTAAGGGTACCATCTTTCCTCCTCACAAACAAGACCAGTGCACCCCAAGGTGATACACTTTACCTAATATATCCCTTTTCTAACATTTCCTTCAACTACAAATTCAGCTCAACCAACTTAGGTGTGCTCATTTTGTAAGGTGCTTTCGATGTTGGAGCTACCCATGGCACTAACTCAATCAAAAATTCTACCTCCCTGTGAGGTGGAAACTCTGTAACATCCTCAATAAATACATCCTGAAACTTCTGCAACACTGGATATTTGTTCAACACATTTGCATCTTCAGCCTCCTTACGCTTATCACTAGAAATGTGTACTGCAAATAGCTTTCACCCTTTCCTATGGCTATGTGTTGCTTACATATTTGTCACCATCCTAATTGATATGGCTTTCTTCTTACCTTGCAAGACTCTTGGTTCTCCACTGTCATCAACACACTCAATATCTTGGTCATAGAAGTCTACCTTGGTTATATGTAGAGACAACCAATCCATTCCAAATAACATATTATATGAACCCAATGATAATACATTTAAATGTGTTGTTGTAGGCATACCATTTGAATAAAATGCGCAAGCTCTTACCCAATGATGAACTCTCTTCTTTGTACCTGTAGCCAACTAAACTAACCAAGAGTCTACATGCCACTCCTTACTCAAACCACACTTATCCACCAAGTCAGGACTAACATAGCTATAATTAGATCCAGGGTCAATCCAAATAGAAATAACTTGATCACAAAGCTTACCATCCATCTCAATGATAGATGCCTAGTATTTTGCTTCCCGGTTGTCCATTGTTGCATAGATACGTGGAATACTCTCACCAACATCCCCAATAGTCTGCTCCTCCTATGCACTGTATCTCTTAGGCCTTCCACCCCCGATGTTGTGAACAATCTCTCCTAAGGTGTTCCTCACCACATGTCCAACACTCCAACTAACTAGTTCCCTCACCCCTATGTTATTGTTGCTGCTGTTGTGCCCCATGTCCCTGGCTAGATGCATTAAGCCTCTTTACCAGAGCCATATTTTCTTTCCCATCTGCATGTTGATGCATTGTCCTCTTAGGCTACCATTTACCTCTACCTTTGCCTTTTCCCTTCCATCCATGTTGAGATTCATTCTTACGCTTTGATTGCTCATAGCATCGCTTGAGTTACCTAATAACTTCCTCAAGTGACCGAGGCTCATCATACTCAATCCCATATCTAAACACTAATTTCAAACCACTAAGAATTCTTTGAACTTTAGCCTTCTCCTCAGTAAAATATGGTACATATCTCAATAGTTCGAGAAACTTAGTCATGTACTCTTTGTCTGTCATTGATCCTATCTTTAACTCATAACATTATTTTTCCTTACTGTCATAGTATCTTTCTGACAAGTACTTATTCCTAAAAATCCTCTTGAATTCCCGCCAGTTCAAGTCATCTATCCTGATGTCTCTATCCTTCTTAACATCCTCCAACCAGATATCTGCTTTACCTTTCAAGCTGAACATAGCTATTCTAGCCTTCATGTTATCTGTGTACTCATGCAACTTAGAGAATATGTTCATTCCAAGTATCCCAACCTCTGCATCTTCCGACTTCTTCACATCTCCATCAAAAGTAGGTGGTTTTTCTTTCTTGAATTCATCTGGTAAGTATCCCCTATCATTCATCCTGTAAGGATCATAGTGACGATGATTATGACGACTATTAGAACCTAAGCTAGAATAATAACTTTACTCATCGCCCCTCCTTTCTGGAGTGTCCAACAACCTGCCATCTCTCACCATGTCAGATCTATCTGATCTGTGTCTACCAGGAGATCTACTCCCATATGCTCCATTGGTCCCATCCTCATGTGCATGGTTGATCTGAAGCAGCCCTTGTCACTGCAGCTCTGACAAACTCTGAAGAAGTATAGCATTACCTCTGCTTCCTTCTCTTATGCCTGTGTGATTCGATCGTTATATTCCTTACAACTCCTTATCTCTTCCTTCAAGCTTCTCAATGTATCAGCCAAATCAGAAGTATGCCCCACACAACGCTACTCATTTGATGCATAGGGAGATTCTACATAATCTACCACCTTGCTAGCCATTTTATCTTTCTCTTCCCACAATGCATAATATGTCAAATAAACCAAATCACAATAAGCCAACATACCTTAGTATCGCTTGGGGAGGATCCCTTGTTTGTAAGGTCATCAAATCAACATGATATATTTATAACATAATCATAACAACGTATAGACATTCGTGAGTACTTGTATCAACATATAATGATCACTCTAGTTAGCATCCAATCCTCAATGCAAGGCCATATAAATAATGCATCCTATGAACTCATGCATGACAACAAACATTACTCCATTATACACATTTCTACATGCAACTAACAATATGCATAAGAAATTCCTAGCCAACTACAAATACGCATAAAAGCATGTATTCGAACATAGTCGATTAGTTCTTGAAATCAACCTACAAGATTTATACATGTATCCAAATATTGAAAATGTAACCTAGCATACAAGGATTTAAGTAGGTGACATAAAATCAACATGTAAACAACAAATAAGCATATACAATCAATCATATACTCATTTCAAATTCTCTTCACGAAATCAACATCCAATTCTCCATGATAACCATGCTACAACCCTAATCCAACTTAAAGCAATTGTAACACGTATATAAGTGTAAGAGACACACATGCGACAGACATGCATGCATGACTAACAAATTCAACCCATCCAGTATAAGAGTTGAACCATGCTATGATATCACTCTGTAACACCCTCCTCCCACATCCACCCAAGTAACCATGCCATCCAGGGTAATCATGAGACAAGAGGCCACTATGATCCCATTCGACCTCCTAGGTGACCTTAAGGAAGTGGAATCGATGAAACATCACACAGTCATCCAACATCATCATCAAAACCTTTAAAAGATAAGTCAACCACTCAGACAGCCTGTCCCTACATCCCACTATTTCTCTAAACCTCTAAGGCCATATTTGCTCTCATGATATGAGAAATGGAGCAACCAGAGACCTAAAGTCACTTTCATTGGCCTACATGCCAGTGAATGTGGACCAAAATTGCCAGTTCTATGCCAACGACCCTGAGATTGAAGCCACCTTTTCAGGCTTAGAGCCCAGACCAGTACCCAGAATGAAATGATAGCTTGAAATCATGAAACGTATAGGGAATCAATGAAGCAAAATCAGTAAGCTCAACAAGACCTTAACCAGACCCCTAGCCATGAAAGGAATTTCATCAAACATATTGTCAACTTGTAACTTATAGGTGTAAACAACATAATTAAGTGTAGGTATCTCATACTTATCTGAGAATCACCATGAACCATTGTTTCCTCTTGTCATTTGCTACGTTATCACTTTTCAAGTCATAGATACCATATCCATTCAAATACAAGTAAAAACATGTTGAGAGAAGCACATAGATGTTGTCACAAAATATCCATCTAACTAACATAATAGGGACATAAATACAATAAACATATCGGCCATCAAAATCCATATATACACCAGTAAATTTACACATAAAAATCAATGCAATGAACTTCTCATTAATCAATGCAATGAACCAACTAGTGATGAGACTATCACATTCCACCCAAACATAGATTGGCTGAGCCAAGTCTCTCTTTAGCCGACCACCACCATGCCATATTCCAAGAATGAATGTGGGACTCATAGAACACATAAAAAACACTAATCAATGTCGATGCCATCAGAGTTCTCCGCCTACACCGTGAGGAATTTGAGTTCCTCCTAGTCTCTCAGGCTTTACCGTGCATATGAAGTCCAATCTTGGGATCACTAGGCCCTACACTAATACATACTCTCCAGGTTTCACTGTGCATTCCATCTGAGAATCACTAAGACCAATGGAGAGAAAATCCACCTCTTGGCTTTACTGTATATCCTGCCATTCACTGGCAAGGATTCCTACATCCACCGAGGCACACAATTTGGCTTTACTACAACTCACAATTGATTTCAAGGGTTATTAGGACAGTGGCTTCATGCATCTTTAGTCTAGTTCATGGACCACTACACCATGTGTTTGTCAATTCAGAGATGCACCCCACTCAACTTTGAATCCAATCCATCCATCCCACATAAATTGAATGAGAGAACCCGTCTCATCAAAGCTATCAGGAAATGGAAAGGCTAGGCTAAAAATACCATCACACCTGGAAAAAACAATGCCCTGGTAGAAAAGAAACACATGCAATGCCTTGCATGCAAAATCTAGCAAGGAAAATACACATGTAAGTCAACACCTGCAATGAAGTCTCTTGTAGCCGCTTGACCTTTGCTTTCTCTTTCCTTCTTTGAGTTTCTTGCTCCAATGCCAAGGTGCTCCAAGAAAACTCTAAGTGTCCAAGGGTATGAGAGAGAGAGATATAATAATGAAAGAGATGCAAAGCTAAACTGACAAAAGGTTACCAATTGATCTTCAAAAGCCTTTTTATGAATGAGCCCTCTATTTTCATCATTTTCCATTATTTTCCTTCAGTTTCCTCCTCACATGCAACCTATGACCTTTCACCTGCTTTTTCTTTTCATTTCCATTATTTTCATAGATAAATGTGCCAAAAATTCCTTTTTGCCTTTCCAAACCCTTATCCGTTTCCTTTGCCAATTTCCTTAGTCATAAAAAACCAAATAAACACCCTCTAGGATGTCTTTCCCAACATTCAGCTTGGAATGAGTGTCCCATTCATCTATCATTGTTGTTTTTAACTTTTATTACATGAAATTTTCACTAGGGATGTTACAACATGGGTCTACTGCAAAAAGAGTTCTAAAGTACTTGAAGCGAACTCAAGACTTTGTACTTAAGTATACATAGGTGTGCAACTTTAGCTTGATTGGATACTCTGATTCAGACTTTGGTGGAGATAAAGAAACTGGGGTATCTACTTTAGGTTATGTTATTAGTATTTGATCAAGAGTTTTCTCCTAGAGGTCATGCAAATAATTAATCCCAACACATTACACAACAGAGGTAGAATATGTGGCAGCAACTGAAGCAACAAAGGAAATTGTGTGGCTCAAGAGAATTTTGGAATATTTACAAGTGAAATGAGTGCATTCAACTCCGCTCATGATTGACAACACTTCTATAATAAAGTTGGCCAAGAACCCTAAGTTCCATGATCAAACGAAGAACATCAATACAGAATACAATATGATTTGACATCATGTTGAGGCCAAGACAATCCATCAATACCATTCTTCCACAATTGAGCATATTGCAAACATCTTCACTAAAGTACTTGGAAGAGAAAATTTTGAAAGATTCAGAATGATGCTTGGACTCACCAACATCCCTCTAGATAAGGGGGGGGATGTTGACACTTAATCATTGGGATTGGGTGAATATATGTAAATAGTGTAAATATAAAATAAGGAGAATTGGAATATGAAGAGACACTAGGAGATGAAGCCTAAGAGCCTCTCCCTCCATGTATATATCTATGATCAGCCATATTGGAAAAACACAATTCATTTAAGGAGTTACCACTCGACCTGACATCTCTTCCATCTACTGAATCTCCCAATTAGTGTATACTCAAAGCCTCCATGCAAGCCTTGATTCATATATATTTTCAAACTGGAATCTTAAAACTTTCTGAACATGAGCACTATAGAAACATAGTATCAAATCTCAATTAAATGATAAATTGGGAGCACAAGCTACACTCAAAAATCCATAACAAAATATCCACACCAGCTAGAAAACAATCTCATCAAACTCTACTACATCAATCAACAAATCATCGTCACAAAATCTACATAAACATGATGGTTGGAATATACTTCAGATCACTCCTGCTACAACTATAAACTAATTTAGGAAAATATTTGCAATATGATTCACACACTTTGCAAGCTCTTCTCCACACACTCACTCCATCAACATCACTAGATGATCAATCAACTCACATTGAGCTTCCTCCAATATGTAGATGAACTCAAGTTCTCAACTCAATAATTATTCATAACTATTGGGCATCAAAACTATGTTCATATGCTAGGTGTGATCCAGATTAAACTCATTGACTCAATCAACCACTAACTCCAATAGCCCTTTTAATATTTTCAACTTTAATGAACTTTTGAAGGTCCCATGAACTTTTCCGGCCATATGCCGAAAAGTTTCGATCAAGGAATTCATCAAAACACAAAAATTAACTCAAAAACACGAGAAATGGGGAGCAATTTTCATGAAAATCCCTAGTCACTCCCATAACAGTATCTTGAAAGTGACAGGAGCTATAACCACTCCCTTGGTCCTGACTCCATGTGACTAGAGCTTTCCAATTTCTCCATTGAATCATCAAGCTTGTGACTGGGGCTTAGACTTAGTGAAATCATCCATCCTTTAGTCCAGAACCTCTACCACCTATTCCATCATCTTCTCTAGAACCTAAACACTCCTCCAAGCCTCTGCAACAAGTCTGTATCTGATGGAATAGCCTAAGAGCAATTCTATGACATGCTAGACCTATTCTGGTAACCTTAGGACCAATACCAACACCTCCAGCTCCTCAAGCAACAACCACAACATCTCTGACACCTGCAACAACATCCCCATCACTTGTACCAACAACCATAACACCTATAGTAGCAACATCAAGGCATACAACAACCTCCACCACTGGTGGAAGCACCTCCAACACAAGAAACCTCATCTCATCACATGTAGTATCAATCCAATGTCTCCAAGGCATGTAGAGACATATGCAGCACTCCAACCTCTCGTAGTAGTAGCATCTCCAAGATACAACGCACCATCAAAACCCATAGCGACAATCCAATCCTTCTGCAGCAACACCATCTCCAACCAACTCAACCTGTCTAGAATCCGTCTCCTGAGCAGCCACGACATAATTTTTACTAGGTCTATTGATAGGTATGTTGAGATCAATACCAACTAGTAATACCATCACCAGATCCATCACCAACACTCATCACACATGCATATGACTAGAAACACTAATAGCTTGTTGACATCAATTCCAACACTACAATTCCAACAACAACTTAATGGATATCATGTCACAATCAAAAAAAAAATTAAAGAGTAAGGACACATAAGTTACAGAATTGGAACATACATTCTCAAATGACATGCACAACTTCTTTTTTATTAGTTGGTCTTTTTATAATCCAAAGATGGAAACCTAAAAGCTAAAATTAGTTAAAAAAAAATTCTCCCCCACATATGCGTAGTCTAGTTTATTCCAAAAAGCGGCCAATAGCTTTGAGAGAGTGGTAATATACAATGGAATTATATATGAGATTTCCTGATAAAGATGATGATTCAAAAGATATGTAGATATTTCATTTCTCACTGTGGGATTATATTAGAGGAGAATTCAAGTGTAGTGATATTGGATATGAAGAAGCATATGTGTTTTGACGCATCTCCCGTTGTCTGCTTTTGTTGTATTATATGGACACTTTTCCTTTGCATTCACCCTGCACAAGACAAGACATATATTTTTAGTTTTTAAGATGTTAGTTGCAATGTTAGGGAGACCAGAATGATAAATAGAAAACAAGACACTGAAAAAAAAATAACATATATAAGTTTGAAGTAGTTAAGGTACCTGTCATGGAGCTTCTCCAAAAATCATTGCAATGAATGCTTCTTCGCACCATATTTTTTTTGCAGATGATCCCTTGAATCGTTTTGGGTAAAAAAAGTATTCAGAAATGATGATTATGATATATGAATTAAAGAACATATGAGATCCAAAATCCAATATCATTGTTGGGTCATTCCAAACAATTATTTTTGTATCTCCACTGCCAGTATGATCCAATGATGAAAATTATTTTAATCATCTAACTCACAAATCGATAATGTAGAATGAGACATAGTGGAATCTACGAGAGTTTATCTCAAAGGGGAACGACTTACGTCGTAAAAATCCACAAAATTGAAGTTAAATGCTTTTAAAAATATAAAATTACCAGATCTTAAGATGAGGTGGTACTTAAAATTTCTTTTTGAAGGTCAAGTCCTTTTATAAATATTACTAAATTTTCCTTTTCACGGTTATAAGTAGTTAAATAGGAAATAGATATTCATGTTTTTATGTATGAATGGATTCTTTATTTGGTAGATATTAGAAGTGATTTTAGATATTACATTAAAAATATAAAATTAAAAGGTGATTGAAGATTAAAGAAAAATAAGAAGTAAGAGAATCGTTGCAAGATAAGAAATAAAAGATAAGTAGGAGAGAGAAATATGAAGTATATTTACAGAATTATAGTCTTAATTTTTTATTAGCATGGATTTTGCTAGATATTTTTATCTTCCACCACCTCCTATTTTTGTCAATTAAAAATATGAATTTTTAACTATTAAGATGAAACATAGACTATGAGCAAAAGAGTTATGGGATATTGTGTTGAATGGGTTTAAGAAACCTTCATTTTAGGTTATGTAGGAAGCTATGACACAAGATCAAAAGGATCATTTTAGAAAGAGAAAGAAGGATAATGCAATGACATTATTTCTCATTAAACATGATTTGGATGATAACATTCTTTGCAGTATTGCAGTAGTAACTAGGGCCAAAGAAGATTGGGATAATCTAGAGATGACATATAGTGAAAGGGGTAGAAACATTGATTAGCATCTAGATGAGCCATAGAGCATTACAATTGTTAAGAAACCTGTTGCAATAAGAGAAGATAAATTTTTTTATATAACAAAAGTATTTGGAAATGTTGTGGAAGAGCATGTCAAACCAGAAGACGATATACAAGACATGGAAACTATAATTGTCATAACAATAAATTGGAACTTGTTGAATAAATTATAGAAGAAAAATGTGAATTTATGTGAAATGTTGAGTATCAATAATGTGACACCCCATATGAAAATATTCTAGTATGGTTAGTAATTATTTTTGTAAATAACATGCTAAATATGTAAAATTATAATTAAATAAATAAAATTAGTTTTAATAACTTCCTACCTAAACCACGTGTGAAAAAAGAAAACACTCTATGTTGTAAAAATATTTAGTGGTGACGAATTCAAGGTAAACAGTGTAAATAAATAATAAGAGAAAATGGAGAGTCGTCGGGAGATGAAACTCAACAGTCACTCACTTATCTATATATCTATGAACATCCTAAATGAATATACATAATCTCATTTGAGGAGTTACCTCCTGGCCTGACATGGTATCAGAGCCAGCTCTATTTTTAACATTCCTTACCCTTGTAACTCCCTTCTGCCTATTCTACCTATTCTGCCCATGTTATGCATTTCTACAACCTAACACATCTAACATCTACCAACACAAATTCCTCACCTCTCATCAAAGAACCAAACCTCTCTTAGTTAATGCTTCAATGAGATTACTTTTTGAATAGGACAATTTTATTTCTGAGACGTTTGGAGGGAACAATGACAATTTCCTCAATGCATTTCTCATCTAGCATAAATCTCAAAAATCCACTTGTATGTTCTTCATCATCATCATATCAACCGAAATGGAATTCTATGTGTCATGGGTCTTGTATCCACTGGACTCGTTTCTTGATTATTGTCTGTTCTGATAAGTCGCAAATGTCTCCCTTTTGAATCTGAGGATTCTATCTTACCCTACACAGCTCTCATATGCAGACCTTCACACTGTCGTAGCCCCGTTGCCTCATACACAGCCTTTGTTTCCTCCCACACGAAACATTCTAGTTGTGGTTGCCTCCCATACGCAGCATTTCGGTTGTATATCATCTACACTTGCAGTGTTTTCAAACCAATATCACAGTAGACTTGTAAGTGAACTTCTCCTACAAAGGTGAAATCCTTGTTAGCATGGGTGAAGTTGAGTTGCTTAATGGTGCCCACACTTCCATCTCCTTGAAGTAAGGTTTTAGAAGAAAAAAAAATCAGGCGATACATACATATGCTGCTTTCTCTCTCATATTTAATGCTTCTCTTATACATACACTACTCCTTACACCCACGCTGTATGCTCCCTTCAGTACGTTGCTCCCTCCATACTGCATTGACCAAAACTACATTTCTTTTACCAGAACTACATTTTTTTACCAGAACTACATTTTTTTTACCAATAATGCATTTTTGAACAGAACTACATTCTTGACCAGAATTGTACTTTTTTTCTTCAGAATATCCCTATTACACTGCAGTTTTTTTATTTTACACCAGAAGTAAATTTTTTTTATATATTGGTAGCATAAGTATATTTTTTTTACAGTTCATAGTCTTTTTAAAATTCATTCATTGATATCTATTGTGGGAGTGATTCTCGCCGACAAGGAGAATTATCCAGAATGGTCACGGAAAATCAAACGCGCTCTCATTTTTAATGTGTTGTGGAAAGGAGTGTGTGTTGAAGATGGAGACAAAGAACCAGAACAGCCCACCTCAGACAAGGAATTCACCATTTTTGGAAAATAAGAATAGCAAGGCTTATGCAGTGATTGCAACATTAGTAAATGAAGAGGTGAGTCTCCACATTTCGCCATTTTCAAATGCTTTCGAAGCCTTACAAAAACTGAAGGAACTCTATGATTCACACTCTGCACTTGAAGTTGTTCAACTCATGATTAAATTGTTCAGCCTTGAATTACAAGTGATGATCCTCTTGCTATTGCATCAGAAGTAAAATCTATCATGCATGATATGAAAGTAACTAATGTTGAATTAGACATTCTTATGATATCTTTTGTCAAGGAAATTTATCCCACTTACTCAAATTATCTTGAGTCATTGCAAGCAAATGGAAAACTCAAAGAAATTACCTTTGACTCCCTTGTGAAAAATTTGCTAAAAGAGAGAAAGCTTTTGGGAAGAAGAAAACTCCTCAGTCTTCTGAAGAGGTTGTGTGTCTTGCACATAGAGAGAAGAATCTTGCTCAAGATTCTTCCAGAGGAAGAGGTGGTCGAAGAGGAAGAGGAAGAAGAAATTTCAGAGGCAGGAGGGGCAAAAACTCTCAAGGCGAAAAGTCATATTTGCATTACATACGTTGCAAAAGAGATGGATCACATGATGCATCCACATGCAAGTTTCCTTGGGACATAATTGAGCAGGAGAGAAACCAACCCAAAGGTAAACCTAATGAAAAAGAGAAACGTAAATCACCTGAATCTGCTCACTGTGTTGTGGCACACTGTAATATTGGAGTAAATGAAGACTTATTTAATGCTTCACTTGCTTCTTGGAAAAATGATTGGTTGCTTGATTCAAGAGAAACTTGCCACATGACTTTTAGAAGAGAATTTTTTGAAGAATTTATTGACAATGTTGATGGAGCAGTATACTTTGTACACAAATCAAAAGTCAAGCCATCAGGGCTTGGCAAAATGAGGCTTAAATTGCCTGGTCTTCTAGACTTTCTTCTGCATCATGTTTTATATCTCCCACGGTTGAGAAATAACTTGATGTCCATGGTCCACATCCGCTAGCAAGGACACTCCATTCACATGTTTTATGGAAAGGTTGAGGTGAGAAAAGCATCAAACAACACACTTGTCATGATGGGGATAGAAGAAGAAAGGCTTCTCCTACAGGGTACCTCTGCTCATGCACATAATTTCCCGTACAATTCTCATTATGATGAAGGTAAATTTCCATCAAGTTTATTATGGGCTGCTAGATTTTGACACTTGAACTATGACAACCTCCCCTTGTTGAAGAAAATTTGTGTTATTGGTTTTCCTAAAATTCCTAGGAAGCCTAAGCAATGTGATGCTTGCATTCTAGGAAAGAATAACAAACAGTATTTTCATTATTCACATTATAGAACACATAGAAAACTTGAACTCATTCATTCAAATTTATCTGGTCCAATGCCTGTTCCTTCTGCAAATGGAAATAAATTTATGATGAAATTTATTGATGACTACACCAAAATGTGTTGGTTTTATTTATTGAAGAACAAATCTAATGCTTTTCAAACATTCAAAAACTTTCATACATTGATTGAAAATGATGCACAATCTCATATTGGCTCTATTCGCACTGATAATGGAAAAGAATACACTTCAAATGAATTTGAAAACTATATTCACCAACATGGGATCAAACATCAAACAAATGTGCCTTATAATCCCCAACAGAACAGAGTAGCCAAAAGAATGAATAGGACAATCTTAAATATGGTGCGCTCCATGGTGTTTTCAAAAATGTAAAATTGATGTTTTGGGCTAATGCAATTCTATGTGCTGTATATGTAAAGAATAGATGTCCATCTAATGCTATTAGGAACAAGACTCCCTATGAAATGTGGTATGGACACATTCCTTCGGTAAAGCATCTCAGGGTCTTTGGTTCCACATGTTATGCCTTGATACCAAAGGTACATAGAAACAAACTTGGTGCAAGAGGTCGTAAGTGTATCCTCTTGGGGTATTCAAACACCTCCAAAGAATACTGTCTTTCTAAAGAAGTCAATAAAAAGTTTGTAGTGTCTAGAGATGTAATCTTTCTTGAATCATCCAAAGCTGACAATGTTGCTTGATCACCTAGAGAGATTCGCAAATGAAAAATAATTTCAAGAATTTAATAATTAGATTCCACATATTGAAGGGGGGATTCCTATACTGGATCAACCTATGGAATCTTATTCTAAAGCACTCTATTCCCCACATGAAACACCAACCAATGATGATACTTTGCGTTGATTGACAGAATTGGGGGAGTCAATCTTGATTCAGTCCTAACTCAATCAACTGAGCAGCCTGGACCATCTCAGAAAGGTCCCCCAAAGTGGCTAACAAAGACACTTGAAAGTGTTCATCCTGATGAGGTTGGAAAGACAGGAACTAGAAATTCAACCCGTCAAAATGGAGGTGATGTAGATGACTCTGATTCACTTGTTGATATGGATGTTTCTTATGATTTTGAATTGAATTTGTCTACAGATCTTGAACCAACTTCCTTCAAGGAATCCACTTCTCATGATGAATAGAAAGAGGTGATGCAAAAGGAGTATTATGCCTTGATAAAGAATGGCACTTGGAAGATGTTTGATCCTTCATTGGGAACCAAACCAATTAGCTGCAAGTGGTTCTATAATAACAAGTATAAAGCTGATGGTTCACTTGACAAGAAAAAAGCTAGGCTTTTGGAAAAAGGTTTTGTAAAGAAGGACGGGCTTGATTATGAGGAGACTTTTTCCCCCACAGCAAAATGGGCTACCATCCGGACACTCTTTTCCCTAACAGCTCTGAACAGTTGGAAAGTCCATCAAATGGATGTAAAAATTGCTTTCTTGAATGGAGATCTAAAAGAGAATGTTTTAATGTGCCAGCCTGAAGGATTTTCTGTGAAAGGACATGAACATAAAGTATGCAAACTTGTGAAATCCTTGTATATCCTCAAACAAGCACCGTGAGCCTGGTATTAAAAACTAATTAAGCATCTTCTGAAACTCAATTCCAAACATTATGATCTTGATGATGCAACTTTGTTTGTCAAGAAAGTTGGCAAAACAGTTGTATATGTTGTGGTATATGTAGGTGATCTTTTGATGACAGGGAAAAATGAGAGCTACATTTCATCCATAAAGAAGGAATTGAGGAAAGGTTTTGAAATGACTGATTTGGGCTATGTTCATTACTATCTTAGTATTGAAGTAACTCAACATCTGAAGTCCATATTCCTTTCTCAAAAGAAGTACATTGGAGATTCGTTGAATAGGTTTGGCATGGCCGAACGCAATCCTTTGACTATTCCAATGGAACAAAACTTAAAGCTCACATCCATTGAAGGAAAAGAATTTGAGGATGAAACAAAGTATAGACAACTTGTAGGAAGTCTCAACTACCTAACTACTACCAGACCACACATCTCATTTTTTATTGGAATCCTCTCCAGCTTTATGCAAAAGCCTTGTGAGGGACATTGGTCTGCTGCAAAAAGAGTTCTAAAGTACTTGAAGGGAACCCAAGACTTTGGACTCAAGTATACACAGGTGGGCGACTTTAGCTTTATTGGATACTCTGATTCAGACTTTGATGGAGACAAATAAACTGGGGCATCTACTTCTGGTTATACTATGAGTCTTGTATCAGGAGCTCTCTCCTGGAGATCATGCAAACAATCAGTTCCAGCAGATTCCACAACAGAGGTAGAATATGTGGTAGCAGCTGAGGCAAAAAAAGAAATTATGTGGCTCAGGAAAATTTTGGAAGATTTACAGGTAAAACAAGTAGTTTCGACTCCACTCATGATTGAAAATACCTCTGTAATAAAGATGGCCAAGAACCCAAAGTTCCATGATCGAAACAAAGCACATCAATACAAAATATCATCTGATCGACATCATGTTGAGGCCAAAACGATCCATCTTTGCCATTGTTCCACTAATGAGTAGATTGTAGACATCCTCACCAAAGCGCTTGGAAGAGAAAATCTTGAAAGATTCAGAATGATGCTTTGACTCACCAACATCCCTTCAGATTAAGGTGGGGAATGTTGACACCTAATCATAGGGATTGGGTGAACAATTGTAAATAGTGTAAATAAATAATAAGAGAAAATGAAGAGTCATCGGGAGATGAAACTAAAAAGTCACTCCCTTATGTATATATCTTTGAACAATCTAAATGAATAGACAAAATCTCATTTGAGGAGTTACCTCCTGGCCTGACAATTTTCTAGAATAAGGATAATAATTAAAATACTATTACTTCAAAATTTAAGGACAAACTACCTGGTGATAAAGAGTCGGAGGGAACAATGAAAGTAAGATATTATGAGGAGTTTATTAACCCCAATCTCAAAAATCAAAATTATATATGTATACTTCCTAATGTAAAGAAAAAGTGAACATTGTTAAAATAAAAACAAGCTCTCATGAGCTTCATAAAGAAACTGGTCTTGGTTAATTCCCAAAATGCCATGGGATGAAATAATTTGTCACTTTTGTCATCCTAAGAGGGTTTAATATTAAAATAAATTTCACTTAGATTGTGAATCTTACATTCACATTTGATTTGATTTTCAAAAGGAAAAAAAATCATACTACCAACCTTCTCGACCTTTTAAGTGAGAAATGCTATGGTGATCTTGGAACTCTTATTGCCTTTTAAGTACAGAAATAAAATTCTAAAAATTTCTAGGTAATATTTAAATTTCTTAACCATATTGGTCTTGGTAAACTTTAATCATCATCATCATAATTATATCGACCATGTAAAATATAAAATAAATTATAATAATATAATGAGTAAAATTTATATATTCATCACATTAAATGAAGTTTTATTATTTTATATAAAATGTTAAAAAATAAAAATGACAATTTAAAAAATTTCAAGTTTATAAAAATTGAATCATAAAATAAAAATAATAATATTAAATTATGTTCATAGAAAAGTTATTATGTATATAGTAATTAACTAATATTATGGATCACTCTAGAATTAATCAATTAATTGTAATTAATTATCTTTTTATTTCTTAAAATATTATTTATTTGAAAATACTTTTATAAAAATACTTTAACTTCTAAACTTTTATATATATTTTTAAATTTTAAAGTATTTTTTAATAAAATATAAAGATTATTTAACAATTATTTCAAGGACTAACATTGGTATAATACTTTAAAAAAGTTGATGTCCTTTCAATCCATGGGGCTGGAGTGTGTAACATTGAGAAAATGGTTCAGCACAAATAGTGTAGGAAGATCCAGGTGGATTCCATTGGGAGATATGCAATCAATGTGTGTGAGGAGTTAATCCCTTTATCAATAAGGATGGAATGACATAATTCTAATGTGTGGCCTACCATGGCATCACAATTTCCACAGGTGGGAAGCTGGCAGTGAGAAGTCCTCCTTTGGTTGCCAAAACACGTGATTTCCCAAATATGAAAAATATGAGAGAGAAATGCACATTCGAGATTGGGGGATATGCATACACAAACTGGACCAATTCCCATCTTCGATGCCCTAGGGTTGAGGTTTTTAAGAGTGATACTCTCTATCAAGCGAAGAGACCGAGGAAGTTTCAGTGGACTGATTTGAGCAAGGCTTATAGTTTCATAACCCTTTAAGATGGTAGTGAGGACCTATTGATACATCAGACTTTAATTCAATCCAATGGGATCTAATTCTTTGCCAAGGGACAAGACTTTGAGTTCATGGTTGAGCATGGGAATGACGGAAGAGTCGAAGCCCTAGATGTTAAGGGGCCCAATTCTTTTTGGATATTTGTTAAAATTATCTCTAGGAATTTGTTGCTCCTTGGGATCTAGTCCATATATTAGGTATGAACCTAAAGCTCTTCTTGCAACTCTAGCTAGGTATTCCCTTTGTCATGCAATGCCTAATTTTCAAAGGTAGGAAAATGGACGACTCTTCCACTCTTTCATTCTATAATATTCATTAAAAAAATCGTTGTCTTTTTGGCCCTTCATTTATGGGGTGAGGGGGTGGGGGGGGCTGGGGGTTGGGGGCAAGCCTTCCCCCTCATAGGGTTTTTCTTATAAAGATGTTGTGCATGCACAATCCTCCCCAAAGGTAGCTCAATGTTAGGTGGCTCTTAGGTCATTTTTGTTCGAAAAATAAGAGGAAGTTCCCTTTTTTGAAATTTCTCACCTTGCTCTTGAGAGCCTCCATCAAATCTATGCAAAGTCAACCCTTATTTATTATTTTAATGGTTTATGACCTTTCTTGACTAATATTTAGCAATGGATCCATTCTTCATGGACCAAGGATTGCATGGTTACTTTTTGCTCCAAAGGCTTCTTCATGGATGTTTTTGCTGAAAAATAATACTAAAAAGTTTTATCTGAAGGTCCATGGTTCTAGGGCATTTCCATACTTTTACTAACCCCCTCGTTTCCATATTTTAACCCTTTTATAGCAGTTATTACCAAGTTTCGAAAATGAGTCTGACTTCCTAATCTTCCTCCTCATTTGTGGCATTTCTTACTCTTTTAGGGCATTTGAAACTCCTTGGGTCATTTCATTGCAAACATCACTTCTTGTGGGAAGTTGGGGGTGTACACCTATGACCAAATATGTGTGAAAATTGATATCAAAAAAGGGATGTTATAAAAAGTAAATTTAAAAATAGGTTATTTACATTGGACTTAGGCTCCAAACTATGATAATATTTCTTTTCACTATCACTTCTATTAAAAAACATGTCATTTATATAATTATTTTCCTCTGTTCCAATCTTGCTAGAAGTAAACAACCGAAATTGTAGAGCTAAAGGTCGAAGGCCCTGCGAACCACCTCTTCTGGAGGACAAGGATTCCTCTATTTTGAATTAGGATGATGAAGGATCCAATTATGAAAAGCATTCAATGGAAAAGGTCCAAACTTTAGATCCTCCAAAGTCTCATAAGGATCCTGTTGTGAACCATGCTCTTTTGGAAAGCACAAAGATAATTAGTAACAATGGTTCTTTAGGCACAATAAAACAAGATCATGAGTTGGCTTCATCAAAATATGACAAGAATTATCCTTCAACGAGAAGGTATAATCTTTATATTTCCTTAATAAAACCACCTTTAGAAGTCTGGGTCAAGGTTTAAAACAAAATCGAAAGAGGGGTCGCTCTAAGGGTCGATCCCAATTTGGATGTTATTTTTCAATTGTTTATTTTGTTCCTCTATGTATGATTTTCTATATTGAGTCTCATATATCTCAGATATCTTCATATCAGAGTATGGCACATTGTGCGAAAAAAATAAGTCATGATTGTATGCTATATTCCATTTCTGATTAATTATTAAAATTCATTTTACAAAAAAAAAAAAAAATATGTAGATGATTTTTTTTGGAAAGTTAATATTTCATTGATTTCTCACCAAAATTGTAACAACCAAAAGTTATTATCTATCTCCAACTTGCAACTTGAGAAGCTAGATGAGAGACACAATAGCATATTATTTTTCATAGACAAAACTTAGAGTGAGATTAATTAATTACATAGTTTGAAAGTTGTCCTTGTAGTGGGAAAATACTGAACATAATTGTTGAATTCCTGAATAGAAAATGAAATCACTTAAACTTAAATATTAATAATAAAAATATGTGTCCACCTTGATGGGTTGAGCTTCCTTGCAAGGAGGAGTGTTTCCTAGGTCTAAGGTGAACCAAGTTTGAGAAGAATGAGGAAACCTTCAATATCCAAGAAAAATAGCTTCAAATTATCCAACCATCTTAGAATATGATTCCATGTGTCCATAATATCCAACAACACCTTTCTAAGAAGAGTCTTTAAATGGAAATACATAACTAAAGTATAAATAACATTATTTTTCCTTCCTATGGTATTCCTCGAGTTGGGAATCCAAATTGTGATGTCATCTAGAGAATTTACAACTAAAATCCTTTGACAAATGTTGTTGACTTCCTCCTCTATTACGTTCATCTTCGACTAAATTTATGGAGGATTGTGATCTAAAAAGTGACAAACCGACAACTCTGTGTGAAATCGAGCCCACGTACCACAACCAATATCTCCTTGTCCTCCACTTCTTTTGCATAAATGAGTACTTTGACAAGAGATGGCTATAGTGGTTAGGAAGAGTGTCATTTAGTTTAACCCTAAATGTGATTGATGGACATGATGGAACTAAGTAAAGATGGTGAATCATTTAATACCAAATATTATGGTTTATGCATGGAGTAGGGAGTGCAAAGACCTACCAACAAATTATGTAAAGGGAAAGAGTAGAGGATGGAGGAAATGAAAAAATATTAACAAGAATAAGTGGAGATACAAGGAAATTCCATGACAATTGGAGGAAACAATAGCAGTGAGGTAAACTAAAATCAATGAAAATGAATGCCCAAGAGAGTAGCATTAGTTCACCAATATAAAAATATATTTAACCAAATGCACGATAGAAATAAAAAATTCAAAATAGCATACTAACATGATTAAACAAATATTTCAAAATCAAAATCACATCATCTTGTTTAAAGGTTAAAAACTAATTCATGAAAAATAACATCGAAAACATAAACATGTTTCATAAGTTTAAAACGTTTTACACAATTTTCCATTTGAAAATAAAATTAGAAGTGGAAGACAAGTTTTACTCTTGATGTTCCTCTGGCCTACTTTTTACATCAAAAATGCCTATATCATCATGAGCACTATGGATAATTAAACCACTAGAAGCATGACCATTATATTCACCACTAGATGTTGGACTAATTCTATAACTCCTCATGTTAAAATCAACTTCATCACTTGATGCATCTAGAACAGGCTTGAAACATGGAGTAGAAGAATTGGTTGAACCTTTTTCCACATTATTTAAAGCCAACTGCAAATTATTACAAACAAAAAAATATCTTCCAATCTTCTAGACAATAGTCAGTATATTTTATTGGAATGAATATGCTTGAAGGCACTCAAATTCCTTTCACATGTTGATGCACTTGATCTTTGGCTCAAGACACGAGTTGCAAAATTTTGCAATTCTGGGGCTCTTGATCCATAAAAATCCCACCATACTACTGGAGCACTATTATTCCCATCATATGTCACTAATTTGTTCCAATCATCCCTTCTTCTAACATGTATGCTCAAAGCCATGATCTAATAAAAAATGCAACTGATGGATCTAGATTTAACCTTTCATTAGCCTCATAAAGTCCAATATGACTTCTTCATCTTGATGGCTTGATGCCCCGCATAATCTAGGGTCCATATAGCTTGCTACTGTTTATAAAGGACTATGCATAATCTTCTATCTTCGATCATTTACCTCCAAAATGTCTTGGTAATAAGCTTCCATATTATTGAAATCACTTGCAATGGATTCCTTGCAAAAGTCCATGCCCTGATCAAAGAAACCCATACAATATTTGTCACCATCAACCATGTGGAGGACATCAATAATTGGACCACAAAATTTTAAAACCTTTCAGCAGTTTTCCAGAATTTGTTTCCTAACACTATTTCTTGTACTTTCTCTGCTTTTTCTTCTTTTGAAATTTGAGATCTCTTCCTCTCAATATTGTAAAAAAAGGCTCTTATTCTTGTTTTTTCTTCAACAACTCTTTTTGAAGTAATGTAAACTGTGGCAAACCTTGTATAGCGAGGCCTCAACAAATCTCTAGTTGCATTTTTCTTGTATAAGTTCAATGTGAGATGATGGTTAGTAACAAAGTTTACAAATTTTTTGGCTCTTAGAGTTGTTTCATTGGTCCATGGAAATTTGGCTAAACCACACAACAACAAATTCAAGCAATGAGCTACATAAGGGGTCCAAGAAATAGCCTTATACATCACATAATAAACTTTCATACACCAGCATAATTTGAGACATTATTGATGACAACTTAAACAACATTTTCTTAATTTATTATATTAATAATATTTTTTTATTTAAAATTTAAATAAATAACAAAATTTAAAATTCAAAAATTTCTCTATCGAAAATTTCAAGTAAAAATACCCATACAATTATATACACTATTGAGGTGATAATGATGGTCTTCCTAAACATCAAATATTATCAACTGTTCTAGGTTTCGGAGGACACAAATTTCGTCGATCATAATTCATTGTTTGATAAACCATCCTAGATCCATCTTAGCCTTAGATATATCAAGCGCTGAGAGGGATCAAATATCTCAAGGTGTAAACCTGTTTTTTGAGTGCAAAACCTAAGGAAAGGTTCGCACCTAGAGAGATTTGATCCCTCTCGGCGCTTGATAGATCTAGGGTTAAGATGGATCTAGGTTGGTTTCATTCTTGGGTAGTCATACATTATTTGTTTAACATATAATTATTTTGATCATCTTAAATATGCTAAATATGTCTAATGTTAATTTGGTCAATTTAACTTTAACTTTTCTTAATTACCTCAATTTGTTGAGATGAGAGAGACTATTGGTAATTTTAATGATGGAAAATGATGAAATAAAAATTGCAAGTGAAAAGTGACAATGTCACAATGATGAACGATATAAAATGTGACTAATAAGAATATAGTGAATTACAAACAATATTCATTGTGATCAATCTGAAACTACTTTCTTCTACTCTTCTTACTGTCACAACTATTAGTTATTTTCTATTAGCATGTTTGAATGCAAAGTGATTAACAACGTTGAATGATGGAAAATGGGAATAATACGCCAAATACAAATAGTTTACAGTTTTAAGAAGAATACATTTTGGGTAAGTTAACATTTTATTTAGGATGAAAATTCAAGTATTTTTTTATGGTTGAATTACTGTAACAAATAAGTCAATTCATGTCATGAATAATGTTTATGCGTGCACACTGAGATAGATTTTGTATGTTTTGGGGATGAGACAAAGATATACACGGGGGGGAGAGGGAATAAGAGAGAGGCAAAGACATGGAGAGAGGAAAATATATAGATATGGAGATAGAGGTGTTAAAGAGAGAGAGAGAAGGAAAAGAGAGAGAGAGGGAGTGGGAAAGGGGGGGAGAGAGAGAGATGGATACGGAGAGAGAGTGTGTATGTTTGGGGGGTGAGATAAAGAGATAAAGAAGGAGAGGCAATGGGAGATAGAGATATAGATGGAGGGGGAAGAGATGTGCTTGCACTGAAATCAATGCACACAATTAATATAATTACTTTGAAATTAATGTACATTATACATCTAGTTGCATAAAATTAGAAATCAACGTCTACACTAAAATCAATGCATCTAGGGAAAACAATCAAATATTATTAGCAATCAACATCTATGCTAAAATCAATGCATCTAGTGCAAATAATCAAATAAGATGAGAAATTAACATCTACACTAAAATCAATGCATCTAGTGCAAGCAATCAAATAGGATTACAATTAATATCTACACTAAAACCAATGCAGTCAATGCAAATAATCAAATAAGAGTAGAAATCAACATCTACACTGAAATCAATGCATCTAGTGCAAGTGATCATGTAGGGTTATATATCAATATCTACACTAAAACTAATGCATCCAGTGCAGGCAATCAAATAGGAGTAGAAATTAACATCTACACTGAAATCAATGCATCTAGTGTAAGGTATTAAATAGGATTAGAAATTGACATCAACACTAAAATCAATGTATCTAGTGCAAGAGATCAAATATAATTAGAAATCAATATATACATTGAAACCAATACATATAGTGCAAGCAATCAAATAGGAGTAAAAATGAATATCTACACTCAAATCAATGCATCTATTGTGAGATATAAAATAGGATTATAAATCGACATCTACACTCAAATCAATGCATCTAGTGCAAGCGATCAAATAGGAGTAGAAATCAACAACTACAGTAAAATAAATACATCTACTATAGTGAAAAAACAAAATATTCGTGACATTCAAGATCTAACTTCTATGTCTGTATGTGTCTCTGTGTGTCTTGTTCTTCTTCACTCTCTGTTCACAATCCATTCAGTGTTTATCTCCCTCCCTCTCTCCTTCTCTCTCCCCCTCCCTCTCTCCCCTGCCTCTCTCTCTCCACCCCTCCATCCCTTTCTCTATATTTATCTTCTTCCCTCTCCCACACTGCCATCTATATCTAAACCTCCCTCCATCTCTCCTTATTTTTGTCTCTATCTCGGCCCCCTAAACACACATCTCTCTCTCTCTCGATATATATATATATATATATATCTTCCTCCCTCCCATTATTTGTGTTGGGTGTGTGTTATATTCTTTCCACGACTAGTCGCACACGCGAGGGGTCATAAGCGGCGTGAAGCCCCCTTTGTGGGGGGGATTCAGGGGGTCAATTGGCCCCCTGTACGAGGTTTTTTGAATGGTTTTTGCACGTGATTTTGGGCATGATGGTTTTCTTCCCTTAGTATTTTGTAGATTTGGTCAAGGGAACTATGGTTATGTTCTAATATAGGGTTAACAGATTGGGGTTCATGAATGGTTCAATATGTATATATATTTATTGTAACATTGAAAGGAATATAATGAAAAATCAATCTTGTAGTCTCGATTTTGGGATCCAGAGAAAATCTCTGTTTAATGGTTTTGTGTTTCTCGCTATTGTATATTTTTCTGTTTCTAGAATTCATCTGCAGGTACTATATAGGGTTAAAACCTACATTTGGTATCAGAGTTGTTTCAGCTTCAAGGGGAGGCCTTTGTTACAGAGGGGTTTGGCTCAGGCCTATGGTAGACCCTCTTTACTGGGAGATCTATTGGATTGATTCTTGTGATGAAAGAAGATGGCGAGAAGTGGAAAGGTAGAGATCAAGAAATTTAATGGTTAGAGTTTTAAGTTCTAGAAGCTAAAGATGGAGGACATACTGGTGGACAAAGATCACTAGATCACAATAGATATGGGTAATAAACCAACGAAAATGTCAATAGAATACTCGGTGAAGTTGTATCAGAAGGCAAAGAGAACAATATGATTGTGTATCTTAGATTCAATGTATCAGGGGAAGCTACAGTGAAGGATTTATGGGTCAAGTTAGGGACTTTGTACCAATGTAAGTCTCTGGTAAACAAATTGTTCCTATGGAAAAAGTTGTACAACTTGAGGATGAAGAATGGAGACTTGATGAGAGAGCATCTAAATGCCTTTAATACTATGTTAAGCCAGTTGTTATCCGTTTATATAAAAAAATTAGATGAAGATAAGTGCATCAGTTTGTTGCGTTCTCTACCAGATTCGTGGGATAGTCTGGTTGTTGCAATAGATAGCCATACAACTACCTTGAAGTTTAATGAAATAGTTTGATCCTTACTGTCGGAGGAGATGAGATGGGAAAATATGGAGAGCTAGAATGGAGATGCCTTGTTTATATGAGGACATCCCAAAACAGAAATCTAAATCTAGAGGGAGTTATAAATCTCCAGGAAAACCTGTAAAGGCATATTGGAAATGCGGAAAAGAAGGGAACTGCAAAACGTATTGTAGATCTAAATCTCTTGAGAAAGGAAAGGGATCTGATGATGCACCTTCTGTAAAGGTGAAAATGACCTTATATGAAGGTGGGGATGTGTGTTTGGCCTTTTCTTCAAGTACACATGTAGATCATGAGGCATGGCTGATTGACTCAGGTGCATCCTTTCACTTCACTCCCCATATGGAGTGGTTCTGTAAGTATGAGAAATATGATGGTGGTGATGTCTTCTTAGGGGATGATAGGAAGGATAGAATTGTAGGACATGGAAATGTGAAGATGAGGTTGTAAGGTTGAAGTATTAGAACAATTATGGGTGTTCTGTATATTCCTGCATTGTCAAGAAATATGATTTTTGTAAGCAAGACAGATGATGCAAGTGTAAAAGTAGTGTTTGAGAAAGATAACTACAAGATGGTTGAGGGAGAACTGGTATTGATGCAGGGAGTTTGTATTGGAACTTTGTACAAGCTTTAGTTTAATATTTTTATTAATCAATGCAACAGTTATGTGGTTCTTGAAAGTGGAGAAGAAAACCTAGTGGTCTATGGAGAAAAGGCCATGCTAAGGCATGGGCTTGGAAATATTGGAGAGAAGGGCCTTCCAATACTTCATGGTAATTGTATGGTATAAGGTATGTCTAATTTCTTTCTGGATTTGGATTGTTGTGAACATTGTGTATATGGGCAGCATAAACAGGTGAATTTCCCCTCTGGTGCTAAGAGGGCAAAAGGGATATTAGAGCTTATGCACAGTGATGTGTTTGGACCTGTGTCGATTCCATCATTGGGTAAGTTTGTCTACTATGTGTCATTTATAAATAACTTCTCAAGGAATACATGGATATATTTCCTCAGGAATAAATCTATATTCTTTAACAGGTTCAAATAATTTAAGGATCTAGGGGAAAACCATACAGAGAAGAAGATAAAGGTGTTAAGGGCAGATAATGGTGGAGAGTTCTGCAAGAAGGAATTTGAAGAGTTCTGTAAAAAGTGTGGTATAGCACGACATAAGACAACTCCATACACACCTTAGTAAAATGGAGTTGCAAAAACAATGAACAGGACGTTAATGGAAAAGGAAAGGAGCATGCTCAATGGAGCCAGGTTAGGACAGGAATTATCGGCAGAGGAAGTCGAGACTTCATGTTACTTGGTTAATACATCACCTTCATCAACGATGGAGGATAAGTATCCACATGAGGTATGGACTGGTAAGAAACCCTCTCTTTCACATCTGTGGGTGTTTGTCTGTGATGGATATGTACATGCTCCAAAGGAGAAAAGAACCAAGTTGGATAGTAAATCTGAAAGGTGCATCTTTATTGGGTATAAGAAAGGTTTAAAAGTTTATAAGCTTTGAAACCTAGAAACAAGGAAGGTTGTGTACAACTGAGATGTGGTGTTTCGAGAGGTGAAATATGTTATTAAACATGAAGTACTACCAAAGGAACTTGAGAAGATAGAGTTTGAGATAAAGGATGAAGAATAAAACTCTACAGTAGAACAGGAATCAAAAGATGATGAGCCACAAACTTTAGTTGTAAGAAGATCAATTCGAGAAAGAAGGAAACCAGAAATGTATAGTCCATCTGCTTTTTGTTAAATTTTTTCTTTATCTATTATTGATGATGGTCGCAAAACAGTCAGTGAGGCAATATATTGAGGGGATGAAATACTTTGGAAAGAGGCCATGGTTGATAAAATGGAATATTTGGACAAAAATGAGGCTTGGGATCTAGTGGAATTGTCGGTTGGAAGGAAACCCATTGGAAGAAAATGGGTGTTTAAGAAGAAGATGAATGCAAAAGGCAAGGTGGAGAAACACAAAGCTCGGTTGGTAGAAAAATGTTATTCCCAGGTGTCGATTATTGATTTTGGTGATATTGTTTCTCCTATTGCCAAGGTAGCTTCTATTATATTACTTTTATCTGCTGTTGTTACTTTTGATTTTGAGATAGAACAGATGGATGTGAGGACAAATTTCTTCATGGGGATCTAGAAGAAGAGATCTATTTGAAGAAACTTGAAGGATTTGTAGTGAAGGGAATAAATAATTGGTATGCAGGTTAAAAATGCCTTTGTATCGGTTAAATTAGTAACCAACGATGTGGTATTAGAAATTTGATACGTATATACGGGGACATAGCTTCACTAAAAGGAAAGCGGATCACTGCATGCATTTTAAATTAATTGGTGACCGTGTTATTTATCTGGTCTTGTATGTGGATGATATGTTGTTGACTGGAAATGACAAAGAAATTATCCAGGATTTGAAGACCCAATTGTCCTCCAAATTCGATATGAAGGATCTTAGTTCTACAAACTATATTTTGGGCATGGAAATTAAACGAGATAGGGTAAAGAAGAAGATCTGGTTAAGCTAGAGGAAGTATGTCCAAAAAATATTGCAAAGGTTTAATATGGAGGATAGTAAACTAGTGAAGTTTCACATTCCTGTAGATGTAAAGTTATCTGTTGAGTAGTGTCGCAAGACACAAGAAAAGGAAGAGGACATGTCCCATGTTCTATATGCAAGTGCAGTTGGTAGCCTCATGTATGCAATGGTCTAAATTAGAACAGACATTGCACATGCAATGGGAGTATTGAGTAGGTTTATGTCAAAATTAGGGAAAGAGCATTGGACAACAATGAAGAAGGTTTTAAGGTATTTGTTGGGTTGTGTTATATTCTTTCCATGACTAGCCCACATAGTTAATCAGGGGGTTAGATTGGGGGCGGAGCCCCCCTTTGTTGCGCCGATTGTGTAGCTGGGGGGGTCACAGGGAGTTTGAGGCATACCCGTAACCCCACTTGATGGGGTCCAGGGCAGCGCCTCAGAAAATTTTGGTTTTGGACCCTATGTTAGGATGGGTGGACCCACCTATGGTTTTTTGCATGATTTTCACACATGTTTTTGGACGTGATGGTTTTTGGTCCATGGTATTGGATGCAATGGTTTTCGATCCATGGTGTTGGATACAATGCTTTTTGGTCCATGGTATTGGACGCGATTTTTTTCGATCCATGCTATTGGATGCTTCGGCATGTATAAATATGTATTATAGCATTGAAAGGAACATAATGAAAAATCAAGCTGGTAGTCCCAGTTTTGGGATCCAGGGAAAATCTCTGTGTATATATGTTTTATGTGTTATTCTCTCACATTGTTTATTTTTTGTGTTTTAGAATTCATATGCAGGTAATTTCTGTACGAGGTTAAAACCTACGTTTGGTATCAGAGCAGTTTTGGCTTCAAGGGGACGCCTTTGCTGCTAAGGGGTTTCTCTCAAGCCTGTGATAGACCCTATTCAGTGGGAGATCTACAAGATCAATTCTGGTGGTGAAAGAAGATGGCGAGCAGTGGAAAGATAGAGATCGAGAAATTTAATGGTCAGAGTTTTGAGTTGTGGAAACTCAAGATGGAGGATCTGTTGGTAGATAAAAATCAGTGGATCGTGGTAGATTCGGGTACTAAACCAACAGGAGTGTCTGATGAAGAATGGAAGAAGTTGGATCGGAAGGCAAAGAGCAAAAAACGATTGTGTGTCTTAGATTCAATATTGCTAAATGTATCAGGGGAAGCTACAACGAAGGCTTTGTGGGACAAGTTAGGGACTTTGTACCAATCTAAGTCTCTGGTGAATAAACTATTCCTGTGGAAAATGCTGTATAACCTGAGAATGAAAGATGGAGACTTGGTGACAAAGCATCTAAACACATTTAATAGTATGGTAAGTCAGTTAGCATCTGTTGATATTAAAATTTCAGATGAAGATAAGTGCACCAGTTTTTTGTGTTCTCTACCAGATTCGTGGGATAGTGTGGTTATTACAATAGGTAGCAATGCAACTGCCTTATATTTTGATGAAATAGTAGATCATCCTTGCTAAAAGAGGATATGAGACAGAAAAATATGGAGAACCAGAATGGTGATGCCTTGTTTGTATGAGGACATTCCCAGAACAGAAACAAAAATAAGTCATCGAGTCGAAAATCTAAATCTAGAGGGAGATCTAAATCTCCAGGAAAGCCTGTAAAGGTGGTGTGCTTGAAATGCGGAAAGGAAGGCCACTTCAAAAGGGACTGTAAATCTAAAGCTCCTAACAAAGGAAAAGGATCTGACGAGGCTCCTTCTACAGAGTCGAAAACCACCTCAGATGAAGGTGGGGATGTGTACTTGGCTTCTTCAAGTACACATGTAGATCATGAGGTACTGTTGATTGACTCAGGTGCATCCTTTCACTTCACTCCCCATAGAGTGCGGTTCTGTGAGTATGAGAAATATGATGGTCGTGATGTCTTCGTGGGGGATAACAAGAAGGCTAGAATCATTGGTCGTGGAAAAATAAAGTTGAAGCTACAAGATGGAAGGGTTAGAACACTTTCGGGTGTTTTGCATATTCCTGCATTAGCTAGAAATCTAATTTCTGTTAGCAAGCTGGATGATGCAAGTGTACAAACAGTGTTCGAGAAGGATACCTGCAAGATGGTTTAGGGAGCACTGGTATTGATGTGGGGAGTTCAGATTGGAACTCTGTACAAACTGCAAGGTAGCACTATTGTTGACGGGTGCAACAATTCCGTGGTTCCTGAAAGTGGAGCAGAAAATCTAGTGGTCTCCGGTGAAAATACCATGTTGTGGCATCAAAGGCTTGGACATATTGGAGAGAAGGTCCTTCGAATACTTCATGGTAAAGGTATGGTAGCAGGTATGAGTAATAGCTCTCTAGATTTTGATTTCTATGAAAATTGTGTATATGGGAAGTAGAATGGGGTGAGTTTCCCCTCTAGTGGTAAGAGGGTGAGACATATATTAGAGCTTGTGCACAGTGATGTTTTTGGACCTATGAAGATTCCATCACTAGGTAAGTCTATGTACTATGTATCATTTATAGATGACTTCTCAAGGAATACATGGATATATTTCCTTAATAAGAAATCTGAAGTCTTTGACAGGTTTAAAGAATTTAAGGCTCTAGTGGAAAACCAGATAGAGAAGAAGATAAAGGTGTCGAGGACAGATAATGGTGGAGAGTTTTGCAGTAAGGAATTTGAAGAATTCTGCAAGAAGTGTGGTATAGTACGACAGAAGACTACTCCATATACACCTCAGCAAAATGGAGTTGTAGAAAGAATGAACAAGACATTGATGGAAAGGGCAAGAAGCACACTCAGTGGTCCCGAGTTAGGACAGGAATTCTGGGCAAAGGCAGTGGATACTGCATGTTACCTGGTCAATAGGTCACCTTCATCAGCGTTGGAGGATAAGACTCCACAAGAGGTATGGACTGGTAAGCAACCCTCTCTTTCACATCTAAGGGTATTTGGATGTGATGCATATGTACATGTTCCAAAGGAGAAATGAACCAAGTTGGATAGTAAATCTAAAAAGTGCATCTTTATTGGGTATAAGGATGGTTTAAAGGGTTATAAGCTTTGGAACCCAATAACAAGGAAGGTTGTGTACAGCCAAGATGTGGTGTTTAGAGAGGTGAAAGACGTTATTAAACGTGAAGTCCAACCAAAGGAACCTGAGAAGATAGAGTTTGAGCTAAAGGAGGAAGAATCAGACTCTACAGCAGAGGAGGAATTAGAAGATGAAGAGCCACAAACTCCGGCTATGAGAAGATTAGTTCGAGAAAAAAGGTCACTAAAAAGGTATAGTCCATCTACTTTCTGTTCAAATTTTTCTTTGTCTGTTACTGATGATGATCCCAGAACTGTGAAGGAAGTAGTGGATTCAGAGGATGGAAAACTCTGGAAAGAGGCCATGGTTGATGAAATGGCATCTTTACACAAAAATGAGGCTTGGGATCTGGTGGAGTTGCCAGCTGGAAGGAAATCCATTGGTAGCAAATGGGTGTTCAAAAAGAAGACAAATGTAGAAGGAAAAGTGGAGAAGGTTATTCCCAGGTGCCAGTAATTGATTTTGATGATATTTTTTCTCCTGTTGCCAAGGTAACTTCTATTAGATTAATTTTATCTATTGCTACTACTTTTGATTTTGAGGTAGAATAGATGGATGTGAAGACAACATTTCTTCACGGGGATCTGGAAGAGGCAATATACATCAAGCAACCTGAAGGCTTTGCGGTGAAGGGTAGGAAAGAACTGGTATTCAAGTTAAAGAAGTCTTTATATAGGTTAAAACAGTCACCAAGGATGTGGTATCAGAAATTTGATACATTTATACGGGGACTTGGCTTCACCAGAAGCAAACTAGATCACTGTGTGTATTTTAAATTAATTGGTGACCGTGTTATTTATCGGGTCTTGTACGTGGATGATATGTTGGTGGTTGGAAATGATAAAGAAATTATCTAGGATTTGAAGACCCAATTGTCCTCCAAATTCGACATGAAAGATCTTGGTGCTGCAAACTATATTTTGGCCATGGAAATTAAAAGAAATTGGGCAAAGAGGAAGCTCTGGTTAAACCAGAGGAAGTATGTTGAGACAATACTACAGAGGTTTAATATGTAGGATAGTAAATCGGTGAAGGTTCCTATTCCTGTAGGTGTGAGGTTATCTGCTAAATAGTGTCCCAAGACACAAGAAGAGGAAGAGGACATGTCTCCTGTTCCATATGCAAGTGCAGTCAGTAACTTGATGTATGCAATGGTTTGTACTAGACCAGACATTGCACATGTAGCGGGAGTATTGAGAAGGTTTATGTTAAAACCAGGGAAGGAGCACTAGACAACAGTGAAGCGGGTTTTCAGGTATTTGCGTGGCACTAGTGATTATGGTTCGTGCTACCAAGGAAGACCATGATTGGACAGAGTGTTTGATATTCATGGCTTTGTTGATGCAGACTGGGCTAGAGATCTAGATCAGAGAAGATCTACAAGTGGGTATGTGTTTAACGTATTTGGAGTTGTAGTCAGTTGGATGAGTAAGAAACAATCTCTAGTGGCACTATCAACTACAGAGGAAGAATACATGGTAGCCACTCATGCAAGCAAGGAAGAAGTTTGGTTGCAAAGATTGTGTTCAAGTATGGTGTTAGTACAGGAAGCTAGAAGGATAGACTGTGAGAGCCAAAGTGCAATTTCCTTGGCAAAGAACCCTGCATATCATTCAAAGACAAAGCAAATTAATGTTCAGTATCACTTTGTTTGGGACATGATAGGAGACAAAAAGGTGTTGCTGGTAAAGGTGGACACTTTGAAGAATACTACAGATGCATTGACAAAATCTGTGAGCTCTGAGAAGTTCTTTTGGTGTAGAGAAACAATGGGCATTTAAGGGCTGGAAAAATGACTAAGCTCTCTTGTGGCCCCCTGTGGAAAGAAAACAACAAGTGGGAGAATTTTTGGTTGTGTTATATTCTTTCCATGACTAGCCCACGTAGTTAACCACGGGGTTAGAGTGGGGGCATAGCCCCCTTTCGTTGCACCGATTGTGTAGTTGGGGGGGGGGGTCACAAGGAGTTTGACGTGTACCTGTAACCCCACTTTATGGGGTCTTGGGTAGAACCCCGAAAAATTTTGGTTTTGGACCCTATGTTAGGATGGGCGAACCCACCTATGGTTTTGTGCATGATTTTAGCACATGTTTTTGGATGCGATGGTTTTTGGTCCATGGTATTAGATGCGATGGTTTTCGATCCATCATATTGGATGCAATGGCTTTCAGTCCATGGCATTGCATGCGATTTTTTTCGATCCATGGTATTGGATGCTTCAGCATGTATAAATATGTATTATAACATTGAAAGGAACATAATGAAAAATCAAGCTAGTAGTCCTAGTTTTGGGATCCAGGGGAAAATCTCTGTGTATATCTGTTTTATGTGTTATTCTCTTGCACTGTTTATTTTCTGTGTTTTAGAATTCGTATGCAGTTAATTTCTATATGGGGTTGAAACCTACAGTATTTACATGGCAATAGTGATTATGGTATGTGCTACCAATGAAGACCAAGATTAGATAGAGTTTTGGACATCCATGTCTTTATTGATGTAGACTAGGATAGAGATCTGGATCAAAGAAGATGTACAAGTTGGTATGTGTTTAACCTATTTGGAGGTGTAATTAGTTGGAGGAGAAAGAGAGATATATTAGTGGCACTTTCAACTACAGAGGCAAAATACATGGCAACCACTCATGCACACAAGGAAGAATTTTGGTCGTAGAGATTGTGTTTAAGTATGGGGTTATTAGAACGAGCTATAAGGATAGATTGTGATAGCCAAAGTGAATTTTTCTTGGAAAATAACGCTGCTTATCATTCAAAGACAAAGCACATTGATGTTCAGCATCACTTTATTAGAGATATGGTTGAGGACAAAAAGGTGTTGCTGGTAAAGGTGGACACTTTGAAGAATGTTGCATATGCATTGACAACATTTCTGAGCACTGAGAATTTTTCTTGGTGTAGAGAAAAATTGGACGTTGTAGGGCTAGACCAATGAATAAGCTTTCCTGTGATCCCTTGTGTGGAAAAAAAAACAACAAGTGGTAGAATTTTGGGTCTGTGTTATATTCTTTCCATGACTCATTGCACGTGACGGGGGTGTCGGGGGGGGGGGCAAATACCCCCCTGTTCATTGCACTGAGAGCAATAGGGGGGTCACAGATGGGGCACTGCCCCGCCCCCCATCGGGGGGTTTCAAGGGGTTCTTAGCCCCGCTGTATGGGTTCTAGGGCAGCACCCCGTGATCTTTTTTCTTGGACCCTATATTAGGTGGGCAAACCTACCTATGGTTTTTTTCGTTGGTTTTGCACATGGTTTTGGGCATGACAGTTTCTTGCCCATGGTGTTTTGTAGATCCAGTCAAGGGAACTATGATTATTTTTTAATCCAAGGTTAATGGATTGGGGTTTATGAATGCTTCAACATGTATATATATTTATTGTAACACTGAAAATAATATAATGAAAAATCAATCTGGTGTCCCGGTTTTGGGATCCAGGGGAAATCTCTGTGTATTTGTTTTGTGTTTCTCACCGTTGTATATGTTTCAGTTTTTAGAATTCATTTGCAGGTAATTTCTGTATAGGGTTAAAACCTACAATTCGTCTTTCTTTTCTTCCCTCTTTCCCCCCTCCATCTATATTTCTATCTCCCTCCGTCTCTCCTTCTTTATCTCTCTACATCATCCTGCATACACTCTCTATCTCCATATATATATCTATATATCTATATTTCTATCTCCCTCTTCCTCTCCCTCTCCATATATATATATATATATATATATATATATATATATATATATATATATATATATATATATATCTATATTTCTATCTCCCTCAATCTCTCCTTCTTTATCTCTCTATATCATCCTACATACACTCTCTCTCTCTCCATATATATCTATATATCTATATCTCCCTCTTCCTCTCCCTCTCCATCTCTTCCCCTCTCTCTCTCTCTCTCTCTCTCTCTCTCTCTCTCTCTCTCTCTCTCTCTCTCTACCCCCTCCATCTATATCTTCATCTCATCCCCAAAACATACACACTCTCTCTCCATATCTATCTACCTATCTCTCTCTCTCTCTCTTCCTCTCCCTGTCTATCTCCCTCCCTATTCCTCTCTCTCTCTCTCTCTCACCTCCCTTTGTCTCTCCCCCCATCACACACACACACTTTATCTCCATTCTCCAACTCTGTCACTATCTCCCTCTCTCTCCTTCTCGTTCTCCCCTTCTCCCTCCCCTCCATATCTGTGTATCCTTGTCTCTCTGCTCCCCCTCTTTCCCTATCTATATCCTCTCATTCTCGTTCTCCCCTTCTCCCGCCCCTCCATATCTATGTATCCTTGTCTCTCTCTTCCCCCTATTTCCCTATCTATATCCTCTCCTTTTCCCTCCCTTTCCTCATCTCCTCTCTCCCTCATTCCATCTTCATCTCTCCCTTATCACTCTGCCTCTCTCTCTCCACCTCTATCTCTCAATGTCTTTGTTCTTCCCTCCCTCTCTTTCCCCTTTCAAACTCCATGTCTCTCTCCTCTCTCTAAAGTCCCCTCTTCTCCTTTCTCTCCCATCTTTATTTTTCCCTCCCCCCCATCACACACACACTCTCTCTCCACCCTCCAACTCTATCACTATACCCTCTCTCTCCCCCTCTCGATATCCCCCTCTCGCCCCTCCATATGTATGTCTCCCTATCTCCCTCTTCCCCTTCTTTTCCTATCTCAATCCTCTCCTCTTATCTCTCTTTCCTCGTCTCCTCTCCCCATCATGCCATATTCATCTCTCCCTTATCACTCCCTCTCTCTCTCTCCACCTCTATCTCTCAATGTATTTGTTCTTCCCTCCCACTCTTTCCCCCACCAAATCCATCTCTCTCCCTCCCTCTCTCCTCCTCTCTCCCCCCTCCTCTCCTCCTCTCTCCCCCCCCCCACTCTCTCTCTTCCTTCCTCTCTATCCATGTCTCTCCCACCTCTATATCTCTCTCCCACACTCTATTCCCCCTCCATCTCACTCTCTCTTAAATATGATCCCATTGTATTGTATTTAAGAAAGTATATAAATAAAACAAATATATAATTGGTTGTAAAATATTAAACGTATACTTTGGATGAATCATGTCCAAGAAAATAAAATAATAGAAAATTTAAAAGAGTCATGCACTATATTTCCTCTATCATTGTTAGTCACTTTGCTTTCTCTCTTTTCTTGGATCATTGGTTAAAATGCATCTATCCTTGATTTAATCTCTATGGGAACCTTTTTAGTACTCATGAGGATGGAGGGTTTAGATATACCTCAAAAGTAATGATAACTTTTTTATTTTTTATTTAATTAAAAAATGTTATTAAATTAAATTAAAATAAAGTACTTGTAAAATATTTTGATTTTCAAATAAGTTATGGTTTTTGGGCATGTGGCATTGATAGGCCATGTATTGTAACAAAATAATTAAAAGCCTAGATCCATAACACAATAATAAAAAACATAGATGGCACATGGTATTGATAAATCATGGTATTATCCCATGGTATTATGATTATCTTCCCTCCTCTCCCTCTCTCTCCATTAATGAGCCTCAGTGTTGGAATAAGAATGTTGCAACTCCCAAGGCTACCAACCTTAATTATCAACGTGGGGTTCATACAAAATTAAGAGGTATCGAAACTATATGTGCAGCACATAATTTGTCATTCTTTTTTTGATATGATGTAATGGAGTGAATTTCATGAAATCAAAGCCTAAACTAATTGCAAAAATGGAATTGTTACTCTATTTGCAAGAAATGGAAATGCTAGTTGCTCAACTTGTAAATATTAACTAATCAATTCATGAAAGGAGAAAGGTTAATATACTTGCAGAAAGAGAGGGATTTTATCTTTCATAATTCATCAGACTACCAATAATAATTTCATGTCCCATCTACCTAGTTCACACTTTCTTGTAAATCAGTAACAGACTTGCATCGTACTTGTGATAAAGAAGCTAAGTCTACTCAGTTTTTGCAGTGAACAAAAGGAAGGGTTGGAGTGGCTTAGGAGCTTCCCCTGATCATAAAATCATAGTTGGTGGTCATTATTCATCTACTCTAAGTCAGAGTTGTAGTGGGGTTCAAAAATGATGAAGAAAAGTGGTGTTACAAGTTTTCTACAGGAAGGGACAAATTACGCCAGAAGACAAAATTGGTAAAAGATGAGATAACTCACCCAATGACCAAGTAAATCAAATTAAAATGGCATGGGACAATTTTTTTGATTGAGTAGATTGTCTTAGGTATCCATTCCAAGTGGAATCACTCAAAAATATTGTTGTTCACACGTGCTAAAAAATAGAAGAAAATTACTAGTCTAAAATCTAGAAATTCAAGAACTAGTGAGTTGGTTAACCTATCAAATGCCTAACCTAATCAAGTGAACATTAAATGGGGTAAATTTTTTTATTAACTTGAATGTTTTTATGATATAATACACATGTAATAAACTCAAATTAATCTCACTAACATGTTCTAAAAATTATCATATAATTACTACTATTTTGCTACAAGGACTTCCATAAATTCTAAATTCATGAACTAGTAACCAAATCCAAGTAGCTCAATGATGAAGATGAATTTTCAAATTTATTATAAGGATGCACCATGATTGTGACTCTATGAATAGCATTCAAAATATCTTACTTCAATCATTTAATCCAATCCTACATCAAAAGAATCATCAATACTAAATGCATAAATAGGAAAAACAAGAGTAAGAGACGCATATGAATAAGAAGTGAAAAGATGAAAAACAAGTTATACAAAAGGGATTTGCAGCTACTAAGATGGGCAAGACCAAGGATGCTCAGAGTGTTATGAAGGAGGCCAATCTTTCATTACGATAATTTTGAGGTCTAAAATGGGACTCCTAAGAAAAAATGTACAACCAAAATAAACTTTTTAAGGACCAATAGGATTCAAGGTGATGATGTCAACCATGTGGAATGATTCACCATTTTTGGAGTAAAAAAGTAAAAAGATAAAAAAAATAATGAAATAATAAAATACTAAAACAACTTTTTTCAACTTGTACTTTCAACTTATCTCCCTAATTGTTTACTCAAATTTCGAGAGGGAATACTCTCTAGATGCAAAATTTAATTCCTCATCCAAGGAGTACCCATGTTGCATACTTTTGATGGACTTTGCTACATGAAAAATTAGAAATACATGAAAAAATGTGATTGCAATCACGTTTCATGTATTTCTCATCTTTCATGTAGAACGGTCCATCTAAAATATGTAAGATGGGTACTCCTTGGATGAGGAATCAAATTCTGCATCCAACGACTGTTTCCATTCTAAATTTAAGTAAACCCATAAGGAGATAAGTTGAAAATACAAGTTGAAAAAAATAGTTTTTTTCTTTTTCCCTCTAAAATTTGATGATGTCATCTAATCTTAATTTATTATTTCCACTATTATTTTATAATTTCCTTAGCAGGCTCATTTTAGACATCAAAAGTCCCCTAATGAGATGAAAAGCAATTTATACAAAAGGGATTTGAGGCTTCTGGGATGGCCAAGACCAAGGATACTCAGAGTCTTATGAAGGAAACCAATCTTTAGAAGCTAAAAATGGCACCAAAATTCATTATTTGAATAAATCCAGGTACATTCCTGCTATAAATGAAAGTGGATCTGCAAAAATACAAGTTTTCACCACAAGAAGACTACGAAATACAACCCCCTAGAGGAAAATTTGAATTGGTACTTATAAAAAAACATGAGGAGGCATTATCCTTAAAAGGAGGAAGCTTTCCCCTATAAAATCTGACTCGGATTTAAACAGGAACGCAAAAAATTATAGAGATAACCATAAATACAGAGATACAACAGAAATAATACTTCATTTTATTAACGTAAAATATTGAAATATGCTTACAAACAAAAATGCAAATAAACAAGGTCGAGCGATGGTAGCTTATCTCTGATGAGAGATGTCGTAGCTACATGCCTCTGAAATGTCTTACAATGAGTCTTGAGGGCCTCTTTATTGTTGAGAAATAATGGGAAACCCTAAACATCCAAAACCCTAACCCTAAGAGATGAAGCGCCAAACTATGGGCCCCATTTTGGGTAAATTGGTACATCAACTTCCCGGGGTCATAATTTTGCCATACGATCTCTGTTTGATGCACACAATACCTCGCTAGAAAGATCTATCTGAGGACTACAACTTTGGGATAAGAAACATCAAACCATCGACCTGTGTAGCTCCCATTTTTCCCAAAAAACATCGTTTAGGGACTTAAAACGACTCCAGAAGTTCACGACCCGAATAACTGCCAAAATAGTCAATTTTTCTACAAATAAGGAAACTGGAAAACTAAAAGAAACGATGGTGGGGGTCCAAGTGGAATTGGTGTGTGTCCACCAATATCTACCTAAATCATCCCCCCCAAGAATCAATGGTCCCCATTGCGTTGAGTTCCTCCATGAGATGAGGAAACTTCTGCTGAACTTGGTCCCTAGTAAGCCACTTTCCCTGGTGAAGGAGTTGGCTTCCTTAGACAACTCAATATAGTTGGATCTTCTGCTGGTGAGTGTGCTTGATCTGCGTGTCCATGATCTGATAGGTTGTAGTTTGTTCCATGCAATCTAGATTTAACTCTATTGGTGTGAGTCACTCTATAATGTCGGATGTGTCTAGTAATGGTGGAAAGTATGGCCAAAGGCAATTCACATTGAACATTGGGTGTAGGCCAAGGAATGGCGGAATGCTGAGCTCAAATGCATTGTTTCCCACAGACTTGGTAATGGTGTAAGAACCATATCCGAGTGGTCTACGTTTCCGATAGGCTCCGTTAATGTGTTCCTTTTGCAAGTGCAACTAGATTTTGTTGCCCAACTGAAGCTTGTGTGGCACCCAATGTTGATCATGTCGCTGCTTGTACTTGGAATTTGATTTCTCCAGAATGTCGTGGACCTGCTGGAAAATATGTTGAATGTTCTCATTGAATTTCTTTGCCTTATCTGTTTTGGACTGGACATGAGCCAAATCTGCCTGAGTAGCTGTGAATGGCATGGCCACATCAATGGGACATAGTGGTTGGAATCCCAAGCCCACCTGAAAAGGGCTGTGGCTAGTCAAGCTGTGGAGATCCTAGTTATAGCTGTGTTGAACATAGGGGAAGGGAGGCTCTCATCCCATGTGTGTGGATGCTTTGAGTTGCACATTTGCAGAATGTGTATGATCATCCCGTTGACAGCCACTGTTTGGCCATTAGTTTGGGGATGGAAGGATGTGGACTTAGTGAGTTTGGTGTCTAGCATCAACTAGACTGTGGGATCCCAAAGTGTACCCACACTCATTCAAAGAAGAGTTTAGTAGTGGCTTCTGTTGTGATATTATTCTTGCAGACCGTCATAATGGCCACCTTTGGGAACTTGTCGACAACAACAAAAAAAACAGTCATTTCCATGCTCAATAAAAGGAAGACCCGACATGTAATTCATGGAGATGGATTCCCAAGGTCGACTAGGGGTAGGCAGCAAAGTATAGAGGCCTTGATTTTTGATGTTCGGTTTGGTAATGGCGCAGGTAGTGCAGGATCTGATGTACTTCCTAACATCCTATCGAATATTTGGCCAATAGAAATACTTTTGTAATACTGCCACTGTTTTCTCGATTATGAAATTCCCAGCAGACTGACTATAGTGTGCTTCCCAAATCATCTTGGCACGCTTGCTTGAAGGAACACAAAGGTGACCCAAGTGGCATGACAGGGCATCCTAGAGTGAAAATATGGAACATGTTGATCCTCCAAGAGTGTTTGGTATGTGTGGCGGAATTCTGGGTCGCTTTTGTAGGGAAGTGGCCAATCAAAAGTCTCGTGCCCACAAGAGTTGAGCATGGTGGTTAATGCCATGATCAGTGGTCGACTGAAGCAATCTGCAAAATTATTGGTGCTGCCTTTCTTATACTTGATATTCAAATGGAACTGTTGCAGGTATGTGGACCACTTCTGATGGCGATTATTTTGCAACTTCCCTTGCATCTGTATAAACTACAAGGGTCGGTGGTCTATATGGATGACCATTTCCTTCCCCAAAATGTAATGCTTCCATTTTCAACGCACCTACACAATGGAATACATCTCTTTTTCACAAGTGGGATACTTCTAGACTGTGTTTGAAAGTCTCACAGTGTGATATGCCACTCGATGCCCATGTCGAGTAAGGACTAGCCCAATAGTATAGTCAGAGGCATCTATCTTGATCTCAAATGGTTGTTGCAAGTCTGGTAATGGGAGCACTAGTGATGATAAGAGGTGGTGTTTCAACTCTATGAATGCCTTCTCTTGAGATTCAGACCAAAAGAATTTTTCTTTCGCTCCTCCCTTGGTGACTTAACTCAATGGCCAAGTGATACGAGCAAATCCCAACATGAACATGTGGTAGAAGTAGGCAAGACCCAGAAAGCTATGGAGCTCTATTAGAGTGGTTGGAGATGGCCAATCTTGAATGCCTTGGATCTTGGCTGGATCCACATGCACCCCTTGTTCATCAATAATGTATCCAAAGTACTGAACTTGGGTCATGCCAAAAGTGCATTTCTCCAAATTGGCACATAACTTGTGTTGTCGTAGTCTTTGGAGAACCTGTCGGATGTGGTGGAGGTGCTCTTCCCAACTCTAGCTGAAGATCAGGATGTCTTCCAAGTATACCACTACAAATGAGTTGGTGAATGGCCACAAGATGTCATCCATTAGCCTCATGAAGGTTGCAGGAGCATTCGTCAACCCGAAAGGCATAACCAACCATTCGAAAAGGCCCTCCTTTGTTTTGAAGGCAGTCTTCCACACATCATAGGGTTCGATTGGTACCTGGTGATGTCCTAACTTCAAATCGATCTTGCTGAAATATTTTTCCCCCTTCAGTTGGTCAAGGAGGTCATCAATCTATGGGATCGAGTACTTATTCTAGACAATGATCTTGTTTAGTGCTCAATAGTTAATACAGAGTCTCCAAGTCTCATCCTTCTTCTGTACCAACACGATCAAGTTCCCACAAGGTGATGAGATCGCTCGGATGTGACTTTTCTGTAGCAGCTCCTGAATCTATTTTTTGATTTCATCATTCTCTAGAATGGAGTGCCAATAGATTAGTCCATTGGGTAGCACACACCTAGGGTCAAATCGATGGAGTGCTTGACTTGATAGTGTAGAGGAACCCCAGAGGAGGAGGTGAAGATGTCCTCATACTCCTCCATGACCTTGTACATATATAGTTGTCATGTGGAGGGGCCCTGTCTCGAGGTTGTGGCCACCGTCTTCTTCTTTCCTTAAGGGCATATCATCAGGAAAAAAAATTTCCCGGTTTTGGAAATGAACTTACTACATTGTTTTACAGTAACCAAAGAGATGGCGGTAGGCAGTGCTACCTCCAATATCCTATACAACTTATTTCCCAAAGTAACAATTACAGCACGAGGCCTTGACTCATATACAGCATGTCATTTCCACAAGTATGTTTGGCCTAATAATGCATCACAAACGGGAGCAATGTCACACAATACCTCATCCATGAAGGGCTTGATGTTGTATGGAAGGCGACACTGTTGGCTCATGTGAAGATCTCGTCCTTGGTGAAGCCACCTGATAGTGTATGGTTGTGGATGTGTCGTGGTCAGTAAGCCCAGCTGCTTCATGACCTATGCTAAAATAAGGTACTTTTGGCTCCCACTGTCGACAATGAACTGTAGTGGGGAGTCCTTTACCCACATCTAGGAGTTGAAGAGGCGCTCCTCCTCCTCTAGATCTTCGGGTTCCTCCTTCTAGATATTCATGGTGGCAACAATGGCGTTGGGCTCCGCATCGATAATCTGCTTCTCTTTGTCATTCTCCTTATCAAGTTCTGACTCAGAGTCTGAACATGCATCTAATTCTGAAGACTTTAGCTCGGCCACCAGTGACTTCTTGGTCTGACACTCACTTGTGTTATGAGTGGAGCTCTTATGGAACTCACACCACTTTCATGTGTCCTTCTTCGGCTTTGCGGTGTTTTTCTTTTCTTGCAGCTTTGGTGGGTTGTCTTGGGCCACCTCGCCTTCGCTTTGTCTTTTGCTCAGTGGTTTGGGGGCACCTTTCCCTTTCTTCGGATTTGCAGATCCAAAGTCTCGCTTCTTCTGTTTAAACTTCTTCTCGATCTTGACAGCGTATCGATACACTGTTCTAAGCAAGGAGGTGTACAAGAACTCCATATCATCCTGGATGTACCTATGTTGGCAGTCGCAGTATTTGAGTACGAAATGCAGCTCATTATCCTTGACACCCAACTTTGTGCGAAGGGTATGAAAAGTATTGGTAACTCTGGCACATTTTGTTCCCTTCCCTGCCATAGCGTGGTCCACTTTATGTATTTATCCTCATAGCTTCTGATAGGTTAGTATTGTCCTTGATGGCATTTCGGAATGAATTCCAAGTGGGTGTGGCCAAAAATAGTGAGGTTGTACTTTCATCCTTCTGCTCACAGTAGGTTTCCTACCAGTCCTTGATGTGGGGAGCAGCTTTGAGAAGAGCGAAAGTAATCTTTTCCTGGCTGGAAAAATCATGAACAGAAAAATACCCTTCTAGTAGATTTAACCATTTATCTACAGCATCTGCAACTATCTGATGCTCAAATATGGGAGTTTCAAAGTTAACTTGTACCTTAAAGGGTGTGGTGCTTCCAGAGTAGTTGCTGGAGGTAGATGTGTCGCCCTTGGGTAGTCGCTAAAGGATCTGGGAAAAGTTTTCCATCATCGCATTCCTTTGTCACTCGAGGGCCTCTTTGAGCAAGATTTTGATGGGATCTTCTGCCCCCTCGTCTTTATTTTCATCCACCATGGGAGGCTGTCGGGATTTGCGAGGTTGGTCTTCCAAAGGTTCGACCAGTTCAAGCTATAACTCCTTATATCCCGACCTTGTTGGGGACATGCAAAGAAAAACTGAGAAAGAGCTGACCACTCTGAGAACACTGATCTGGATTTAAATAGGAACACAACAAATTACAGAGATAACCATCAATACAGAGATACAACATAAATAATACTTCATTTCATTCAAGTAAAATATTGAAATATGCTTACAAACAGAAATGGAAATAAACTAACTCAGGCGATGGTAGCTTATCTCTGAGGAGAGATGTGGTGGCTACATGCCTCTGAACTGTCTTACAATGAGGCTCAAAGGCCTCTTTATCGTTGAGAAACAATGGAAAAACCTAAACATCCAAAACCTTAACCCTAGGAGATGAAGCACCAAACTATGGGCCCCGTTTTGGGTAAATTGGTACATCAACTTCCCGGGGTCGTAACTTTGGGATGCGATCTCCATTTGACATGCACAATATCTTGTTAGAAATATCAATTTGAGGAATACAACTTTGTGATGAGAAACACCAATTCGTGGAACCATGTTGCTCCTAGTTTCCCCAAAAAAAATGTCATTTAGGGCCTTAAAATGGCTCTGAAAGTTCAGGACCTGAAAAACTGCCAAAAATAGTAAATTCTGCTACAAATAAGGAAACTGAAAAACTGAAAGAAACAATGGTGGAGCCCAAGTGGAATTGGCAGGTGGCCACCAATATCCAGCTGGATCAAAATCCCTTTAATATTGGATCTCATTCCCAACACTAGGAATCTACATTAAATGATAGGGAACACCTTCTTAGATTTTCTCAATCACTGGATCTCTAGAACTTTTCAATGATTTTATGATATTTTGTTCATTTATTATCCCATATTAATCCTCCTTTAGTAGGGAGAATGTCCCTAGATTATCTCCTCCTACAAATATTCATAATATGCCCAATATTCTCATAATATTCTACAAAAATAAATAATATTAGGCACAAATATGTAACTATCTTTAAACATTCGTAATGAACATATTAAAGCTAAAAAAATATTATTAAGTGTAGAAGGAGAAGTTTAATATAGCCTTCATGTGCCTAAGAAAGGTTAGATGAGCCTTAATTTGTTTCTAATTTAGAGGTCCAACATACCCCCTGTTGAAACTATTGCTCATCCTCTTAGCAACATATCCATCTTCTTGCCTTTTTTTTATTTTCTTATGCCTCAAATGACTTTCATGATATCCCATATTGATGTGGATGTAACTTCCTGTGCTGGATATGATTTTTGTTTATCTCAATTTTCCACCATTCCTTTGATTCTCCTCTCCTTTCATGACTTCAACAAACTAAATTTGTCAATGTAGAACTAGGAGTTTCTTTTTTCTGCTACAAGAGTGAGAGTGTTTATGGAAAAAAACGTAGAATAAATGTTATTTTTATGGTGTTGAATAGAATGTAGATTTCAACATGAAACCCAAGACACTTTATCGTTAATAACACAAATTCCTTGATCTTTCTTACTGATATTTAAATATGTGGCAGCGACAAACTATGATTTTGATAATTGAGAGAATTTTAAGGGTTTTCATGGCAAGTATTTGTGGATAAATTTTTTACGTACCCTTTTATTCATGATTCATTCCACCTTAATAGGTTTGAGGGAAATGTTGTCCACTACCAAGATTCTTGTAGAAACCTGTGACTTTCCTGTAGCACATTTTGCAGACCCTGTAGGTTCCTATGAAATGGAGGTTGTTGTAACAAAATAATTTTTTGACATTCTTGTTTCAACATTGAGGAAAGAAAATTTACAAGATGCACCCTTTCCCTATTCAACACACCATATTCTTAAGCAAATTCTCAACCAATCCAATTGTTTTCTCTTACTAGAATCCACACTGTAAATTTGCATAGTACTTTTTCTTGATGATTGGGGTGTTTTTGGAATCCTTCTGCCAAATGTTGAAGAGAAGGAATTTTTACTTACTTTTACTTTGAATATTTCATTTCTTCCCAAGTCTCTAGTGGTTGTTCTGGGTGAAATTTTCCTTCCTGTAGCACTCTAATAGCTTCCTGTAGCAAATTGTTCCTTTGTGTAGCATTTTAGGGCAACCTCCCATAGTATAATTGTTTTATCCATATCTATCCAATGATGGACTGGATTGAACTAAAATTTTTGGAGCATGTTTCTATCATCCTTATGCACCTCCCCATGTAAAATCTTGTCCAATGGATGCACGAATCTCAAGAAAATTTAAAAGTTGTTGTAGATGATGCATGTTGATTTTCCAAAAAATGTGCCTTGGAATTTGATGAAATTGCTTGAGAATGTTACCATCATCCATATACATGTCCCCATGAAATAAATTGGAAAATGGATGCATGGTTTGCAAGATAAGATAAAAACAATTTTCTGCTTTGTGTATTTTGGTCTCCTCTAACAAAACAGAGCACTCCTATAGAATTTTAATATAGTGAGGAAAATGAAGGGGAAAATATTGGGAATGATGGGTGGGTAGTGGAAATAGATGAGGATGATGGATTGGCATGACCTTGTTCCTATTGGAGCATCTGGAAAAAGAGGAGAAATCCCAAGATTGACTTCATTTGACTAGATTTTTGATCAATTTTTTTCTTTTGGTGCTAAAGTGTTCTTGTTGCTTGCAAAGGTTGGAGAACACCTGCATTAATCAGAGAGAGATAGATGGAGCAAAGAATTTTTTCTTTTTTTTCTTTTAGGCCTACTAGCTACCTCAATAAGGTTTTCAACTAGTAGGTCCACTTAGGCACCTCAAAGGAGGTTGTCACCTAGGATCTTTTCTTTTTCTATTTTTTTCTCTTTTTCTCCAACCCATTGACTGCCTCGTGGAGGTTTTCAATCAATGAGAAAAGTCTCAGGCACCTAAAAGGAGGTTTTCACCTACGATTTTATTTTTCCTCTTATTTTTTATTTATTTATTTCTTTTTCTATCCTACTCTACTTGAAAAACAAATCTCTTTCAAGTATAGGAATACTTCCAATGGAGTCATGTGCACATCAAGATGACAAATAAAATCATGTGTAGGATCGAGATGTATGCTTTTACATGTACCTAAATTTTAGAGACCAAATGCTTTAACTCTGACGATATAAAATAATGTTGAAGAAGAGAGTGATGCTCCATCTTGTTGATTTTATGGAACCAAAACTCAATATAACTTTGATGCCCTTGGTTCGCTTGCTTATTTGGATCATTGGTTGTGTCTTCTTCTACCATGCATTCAAATTTTCCTCTTTTTCTTGATCATTCTCTTGAACACATGGACGATCTGATGGTAAACATGAGGGAACATTTTCAATCTCTGATTGTGATGTCTTCTCTTCATCAAGTTCAGACCATGATTCTTTGGTATTCTCATTTGTATCTTTTTTTTCTAAATGTTGTCCTTCAATGACATCAAGAGAATCTATTTTTTGAAATAACTTTTCTGAGCTAACATGAATACCATTGACATCAAGAGGATATGTTAGGAAGTGTTGTACCTCATCATTGTATGTGGGTTGAGCTACTTCCTTGTGTGGGTTTGGAAATGGTGGAACAGGTAGTTGAGTGGGAGGGTATCTTTGAGATGGATGTGGTTGGAGTTGTGGTTGTGGTGGAGGTAGATGGTAGGGATAACATGGAGTTGGGTATGGAGAATATTGAGGATATTCTAGATTTCTCCCATAAATTCATTCCAATCCTTGTTACCAATATTGGTTTTAGGGTTAATATGACCAAGGATGCAAAGGAAAGGATGTGTTCCAATGACCTTGAGATGGATGTGCATAACCTTGAAATTGCGAATTAGGTTCTTGCTAGGATATTCCAACACATAAGAAATAGTTAAGTATAACTTGGTCTAGTGTATAGGTAGGTAAAGTGTGCTTCTTTAGTATGTACTTTTTGTAACTTACAATCTAACGGTCACTATATGTTCTAGACATGAAGTGATCTAACAGTTCATTCTCTCCTTGGTATTACCGACACTTGATCCATGGCTTAAGACCCAATTAGTCCATGATCTCTATTTAAAGAGAATGGAGGGTAATTTGTAAGGTTACCATTCATGATAGTAGCTTACATAAATTTTCTTTCTTTTACATTAATAAATTTCCTAAAGTGGCCTCTTGGCTCATGTTATGAAACCAGCTCAAGAAAAAGATAGAAAAGATAGGTCAACGCCTTATAATTCAGCCTCTTCGAGGGGGCAACCTCCTTTACATTACATAAATGAACAATTCTTGGATGATTCAAATGACAAAACCTCCTTTCTATATATAGGAGTCTAAGGAGTCACAATATAATCCAGCCGACCTAACAATAATAATATAAAGCCAAAAAAATAACAATAGAGGGATTCTATGGGGCACAATAATAAAAATATGGGGGAAATAGGGGCACAACAATATTAATAAGGGGTATAACTACAATAGTAATGGGGTAATCACTAGTATTATAGGGACCCAACATGCCCCTCTCCTTCAAAAAAGTGTTGTCCTCAACGCTTGAGTAGTTCTGGATACTTCTGCATAAAATTCTCATCCTCCCATGTGGAATCTTCAGCGGATAAGTTCTTCCACTTGATAGGATACTCTGAAATTGATCGATTTCGTAGCTGTTGAGTTCTTGTTTCTGTGACTGCTTCCGGTTCCAATATAATTTTTCCTTCCTCGTCAAGTTCTGCCAATATTGTTTGAACTGGGAGCTTGTTGCCTATAACCTTCTTTAAACATGAAACATGGAAAACTGGGTGCAATCGAGAAGCTGCAGGAAGCTCCAATTTGTATGCCATAGTACCAATATTTTGCAACACCTTGTACGTACCATAATACTTTGGTGATAATTTATTATCCTTCTTAACTTGCTTGAGGGACATTTTCTTATATGGTTGTAGCCGTAAGAATACCCAATCACCTACATCAAAACTTCTTTCACTACGATGTTGATCTGCCTATTGTTTCATTCTATTCTGTGCCAACACGAGGTTATCCTTTAAGAGTTGGAGGACTTGTTGTTGATGTTCGATGTGATGTTCCACTGCCTGAACCTTAGAATTTTCTCTTAAATATGATGTGATGGATGGTGGTTGATACCCATAAAGTGCCATAAATGGGTTCATTTTTGTTGTTGTATGGAAGGAAGTGTTATACCACCATTCAGCCAGAGGCAACCATTTGACCCATTGTGTCTGTTTATCAGATACAAAGCAACGAAGATATCCTTCCAAACATTTGTTTACTATCTCAGTTTGCCCATCAGATTGAGGATGATAAGATGAGCTATGAGCTAACTGAGTACCAAGACAAGAAAATAATTCTGTCCAAAAATTTCCAGTGAAAATGGGATCTCTGTCACTTACAATAATCTTTGGGTTTCCATGTAGCTTTTGAATTGTTTCCATAAATGCAGTAGAAACTGTACTAGCTTTAAATGGATGTGATAATGCACAAAAGTGTGCATACTTGGTAAGTCTGTCAACTACCACCATGATGACACTCTTTCCCTCAGACTTGGGTAAACCTATGATAAAATCCATTGAAACCTCCTCCCAACGTTGGCTTGGAATGGATAAAGGTTGTAATAGACCCAGTGTCTTAATTGTTTCAACTTTATTTTGTTGGCAAACCAAACATTCCGCCACAAACTTTTGAATATCTGATTTAAGGCCATCCCAAAAAAATTCCTTCTTAACCCTGTGGTAAGTTTTTAAAAATCCTGAGTGCCCTCCTAAGGGAGAAGTGTGCAATTCCATAAGAATCTTTTGTTTTAGCTGGGAATTCTTACAGAGGTATAAGCGATCTTTGTACCATAATGAATCATTTTGCCAGCTAAATGTATCAGACGTACTGGAATCTTGTTGTAACTTTTGAATAAGTGCCCACACTTCTTCGTCATTCTTCCATTCCTCCCTTGCTTCGTTTATCCAATCTGGTTGGATAATAGAAATGGCGCACAACAATGCTTCCACATCCTCATCCTTTCTTGAGAGTGCATCTGCCACCACATTTTGCTTCCCTTTTTTGTAGATGATTTCAAAGTCATAACCCAACATCTTTGTGACCCACTTTTGTTGCTCTTCAGAGGATAATCTTTGTTCTAAAAAGTATTTAAGGCTATCATGATCCGTTTTTACCTTGAAGTGTCTTCCCATTAGGTAGGGTCGCCATTTCTTAAGTGCATGAGTATTGCCAACATTTCCTTCTCATAAATAGCTTTGCTTAAAAACTTTCCCTTGATTGGATGACTTTCAAAAGCAATGGGTCTTTCATCTTGCATTAGAACAGCACCAATTCCATTTCCTGAAGCATCACATTCCACAATAAAGGTTTTTGTGAAGTCCGGTGTAGCTAAGACCGGTGCTTGGCACATTGCCTCTTTAGATGTTCAAAGGCCTTTGTTGCTTCCGGAGTCCATGAAAATGCATCTTTCTTCAATAATGTTGTTAGAGGTGCTGCTATTCTCCCATAATTCTTAACAAACTTGCGATAATACCCTGTCAACCCGAGAAATCCTCGCAGATGCTTTATGGATGTGGGGATTTTCCATTCCTTAATGGCTTTAATTTTGCTAGGGTCTACCTTAACTCCTTCATGAGATACAATATGACCCAGATATTCCACCTCCTGGACTCCAAAGAAACATTTGGATCTTTTTGCATATAATTGTTTCTCCTCCAATAGTTGTAGCACCCTGTCAACATGTTCAACATGATCCTTCCAAGACTTGCTGTAGATTAGTATATCATCAAAAAATACTAACACAAATTTTCTAAGGAATGGTTTGAAAATTGAATTCATCAAACCTTGAAATGTTGAAGGTGCATTGGTAAGGCCAAAAGGCATGACCAAAAATTCATAATGACCCTCATGAGTTCTAAATGCTGTTTTCAGAATGTCTTCAATCTTCATTCTGATTTGATGATACCCTGAACGAAGATCCAACTTGGTGAAGTAAATTGATCCATGCAATTCATCCAGTAATTCATCAATGACAGGATTGGGGAACTTATCTTTAATAGTGAGCTTGTTGAGCTCCCTATAATCCAGACACATGCGCCATGATCCATCCTTCTTGTGCACCAATACTACTGGAGCAGAGAAAGAACTTTGACTTGGTTGAATTATACCAGCCTCTAGCATTTCTGCAACCATACGTTCAATTTCACTCTTTTGGACATAGGGATATCTGTACGGCCTGATGTTTGGAGGAACACTTCCTGGAATCAGATGAATAGCATGATCATGATCATGCATAGGTGGGAGACCTTTGGGAGTCTCAAATACCTTGGAATGATTGTCCAGGACTTTTTGGAGATCTGGAGAAATAGATGATTCCGATGTGAAAACATCTAGCGAACATAATTGTGCAATTACACCTCTTTGCTCCTTTTTTAGAAGCTTTTTCATACCATTAGAGCTGATTATCTTTCCTGGTTTCCCTGCAATACCCCTTAATTCAACTTCCTTTCCTTCCGTAGAAAAGTTGATGAAAAGTTCTTGAAAATTAAAAGCTATTGTACCCAAGGATTGTAGCCATTGGACTCCTAGTACAACATCAGCACCTCCCATTGGAATGGAAAGCATTGGGCTAGTCAATACATATTCTCCCATGGATAGCTTGATATTATGGCACTTTCCAGAGTAATTTATTGTTCCTCCATTTGCAATCATCACTTGACACTTTGGTGCTGGATATAGGAAGCAATTCAATTCTTTTGCTACATTACAATGAATAAAACTGTGAGTGCTTCCTGAATCAATCAACACTATTACCTTTTTCTTCTTGATTTGTCCTTCTATCTTGATGGTTTGAGGAGTGGTAATCCCCGCCAATTCATTACAAGATATCGTCGGATTTATTTTTTCTTCATATAGGCTTTGTTCCTGGAATATATCCTCTTCTTTTGACCTTTCTTGCTCCTTTTCTTCTTCCTCTTCACAATCTATGTAGAATAATTTCTTCTCAACACATTTATGACCTTTAGTGTATTTGCTATCACAGCTGTAACAAAGCCCTTTTGCTCTTTTTTCTTCCAATTGTTGTGGTGTCAACCTTATAGGTTGTTGAAGACTAGAGGCAACAACACTTCCGTCTTTATAGTTGTGAGTGGTATGCTTCCTGGTTGCCATAATTTTTCTTTCCATTTTTCTTGCTAACATGAATGCCTTCTCTAATGAATCAGGTTCCCAAAGTCAAACATCATGTTGGATATTATCCTTTAAAGACCCTATGAACACATCAATCCTATGCTCCTCTGGAATATCTTTTACCCTTATGTTCAATTTTTGGAACTCCTCAATGTGCTCCATTATTGAACCCTTTTTCTTAGGTACTATTACCAACAGAGAAACCCATTCACTCTCAGATATGGGGTATATAAACCCTGCATCAAGAAACTTTTGAAGTTCTTCCTTAACAATTTCCCTCAAATTGGGATTCATTCACTGTTGGGGTTGATAGACTGGTCGGGCCCCCTCTTTAATATAGATACGATGAGTACATAATTCAGGAGAGATCCCCTTCATGTCTGTGTAGTCCCATGCGAATGCTTCCTTGTTCTCATGGAGCAACTTCATTAGCTGTTGTGTTTCAGCATCTGATAAATTGGGGTTTATGTTCAATGTTTTGCCAGGTTCAATTTCTACTGTTATGCTTTTAGAGGAGATAGCATTTGATGTTTGAGGTAGATTTTCAGATTTAAGCTTTTTCTGCGTTTCAGGATCCAGAATTGCAGTTAACTGATTATATGTTTCAAAAGTAACTAAGGAAGGTTCATAAATAAAATTACTAATTACTTCATCTTCTGTGGTGTCTTTAAGAGTTAAGGCTTGTCCAATGGTCAAAATGGGTTGAGTATCATTATCCTCATAGTCTAACCATACAGAATCATCATTGTTAATCATAGGTGTAGCATGAGGGTACAGTGTAAGCTGCTTAGTTTCACATCCATTAGAAACTATCATTGAACCTGATCTACAGCTGATAAAAGCATCTGTTGTAGCCAGCCAGGGTCCCCCTAAAACCAGAGGATGCCCCCCAAACTTTTATTTAGTCTGTAACACAACAAAGTCAGCTGAGTAATTCCAGGATTCAACTGAAATGATCAGATCTTCAATAACCCCTTCTGGTTTGATTGTGGAACAATCAGCTAATTTCAAGATAGTTGGTGTCTCTCTAATTACATTCTTCAACTGTAACAGTTGTGCAGTTTCAAGGGTCATAATATTTATAGCAGCACCTAGGTCTACCAGAACTCATGAAACAATATTTTTTTCGACCTGTACTATGACCATCGGGTGACCAGGATCACCATATTTTACAGGGGGGAATTTTCCTGACATTAAAGCAGCTAGATCACCCATCACATGAACTGTAAGGGGATCTTTAGCCTTCCTACCAGGTTTCTCGATGCAAATGTCTCTGATGGTTCTGGCATAGATTGGCACATCTCTGAGTGCTTGTAAAAGTGGAATTTTAACATACATATTCTACAATTCCCCTAAAAGGTTAAAAGCAGGTGGCTTAGGCGTCTTAGTGAGATCTAAACGCTTAGGGAATGGTGGCTCTGCTGTTTTAGCAGTTTTATTAGAGGATGGCTTGACTGTTTCAGCATCCTTATTAGATGATTTATTCCTTTCTGTCTCTTCTTTATCAGAGTCAGAAGAAGTAATATCATCTATAATCGGCTCAACTACTTTCCCAGATCGTAAATGAATATCATTACATTGCACAGGAGATGTAGGTAGGTTCTGAATGTCGATGACTTGCACAACTTTATTATTATTAGGGTTAGGGTTCGGTTGTATAGGCAGATGAGGCTTCATGGTCTGATTATTCGATGGGTACCCGACGAGAGAGAAAGTTGTTGTTGGAACTGAGGAAATTGGTTTGTGAATGGAGTTTGTTGAGCTCTTTAGTTTGGGTTCCATTGGTTAAAATAGGATTATTGTAGAAGCCAGGGAGTCCACATTGCGGGGTCTATAAAGGGAGGGTTTGTTTGCTGCATGGGTGGGAAATTCATTTGATTAAAGGGTGGGTATTGCATTTGGTTAAAGGGCGGGTAATTTTCTTGATTAAAAGAAGGATAATTATTCCAATGATTAAATGGCATACTAGAGTTCGTACCTTGTCCTCGTGGTTTCCATTGCCTCCTTTGTGTCAGCAGATAAATTACTTCAGCTTCCTCCTTAGTTGGTTGTAACGCTGCCTTTATCCCTGGTAAAGAGGGGCATTGTTGAGTTTCATGGTCCTTCTCAGAAATGGTATAGATTGGTACCTTGTCCAGTGGGCATTCCCTCAATGGGTTTTTTCTCTGCATTTAGGGCAGAAAATGGCCAAAGCAGCTTCTGCCTCTGCCTGCTTCTTTTTAACCTGCAAGGTAACAATCTGTGAAGTAAAAGAACTTAACATTTCAGTCTTGAATTCCTCAAGTAGATTACCTATTTCAGCTCTTGTTGCTCCTCCACTGGCTGACTTCTGGACCCTTGAATAAGTACTATCCCTGCTCTTTGATTTATTTACAGCTCCTCTTGAACACCTCTTGCAGAGGTTAATGATTTCATCATACGATTATTTAGATATATCCCCTTTACCAAGCATATTTAACATATCTAAACAATCATCCCTTACCCCTTTCAATAATATTGTTTTAATAATTTCTTTACTTACATCAGGGTGCTCAGATCTCTGTAGATTATACTGGAGTATTTCCACAAAGTCCTCCAGATTTTCATCCTCCTTCTGAACCATCTTGAATAATTCCTCCCTTTTTTCTCTCGTCTGGCAATATTCTTGGTGTTTGGCCAGGAATTTCTCTTTCATCTGATCCCATGTTGTAATCACATGACCTCCCAAGCTCATAAACCATCTTAGTGCATTTCCTTTTAGTGTTGCTGGAAACAACTTTAACTTTTGAGCATTATTAACATAATCATAGCTTCTACACAATATATCAAACTCGAAAAGAAACTCATCAAGGTCTTCAGAGGATAAACCATGGAAGTTAGGTAGGGTTGAGAGTGGAATATTCTTCATAGGAGTTGTACCTCTGGGAAGTTCCTCAATAGGGAATTCCAAAGTGGAGAGAGAATTCTCACCTCTTCCTTCACCTTTACGTCCTCCACCAAAGATTCCTTCATTGTTTCCATCCATTGGTTGCTTTCCTCATGCACTTGCCCGGTCTTCAGTGTTTTCTGTTGGACTCTCAATGTCCTGAACTGGTTCCTCAACTTCAATATGTTCTATTGGTTCTTCAATTTCAATATCTTCTACTGGTTCTTCAACTTCCTCCACTGGTTCCTCGGTATGTTCTGCTATTTCTACAACCCTTTTAGGTCCCACTACTTCCTCTATTTGGTAGTCCATTTGGAGAGAGGGCTGAGTCTGTGGCCTCCGAGAGCTTAGCCTCTGGGATGTCTCAGCTTTTGAAATAATCTCATCGATGAAAGTGCATATCTACAAGAAAATCATCAATACTTTTAAAATCTATAATTGCCTTCCCCAGCAATGGCGCCAAAATGTTGGTCACTTTAATTTCTTATTGAATTAAACAACAAAGTGCGACATAAATTGTCAACCCAGGGAAGTCTTGTTATTTCAAATACAACTGTGTACTATATGCACTCAATTTTAAAAGCAACAAAAGTTGTAGTACAAACAAATCACGCCTTACTTTAACAAACTAAAGCTCCACTCTGCATTATAGCAATTACACTCTATTGCAAATAACTATCAGGGAATGCCTAATTCCATTCAAAGATCCATATAATAGAAAAGAATCAATCTGCAAAGGAAAACAATGGTTGTGTTGTAACAGAGAGACAGGACACTATCCCGAGAGCGGGAATCTCCAGCACCTGCCTCTGATTAGCTAGCTTGCCAATTCACTCTGTAACTTAATCACTGGTGAAACACTCATGAATTAACTTTGAATAATACAATAATCAATTGAGAAAGAAACAGAGTTTCAGCAAAGGTATTATAAACAATATTCAGCAAACAGTACTTGTTAACAAGGCATGAATAAAAGACACACTTGACACACTGCAGAAATATAATGGGTGAATCTTGTGATGAAGGTGGGCCCTGTCCTTCTCACAAGATTCCCCAGGAGACAAGAACTAGAAAAAGATGTTCAGAACAAAATTTTATTCATCCATCAATATGTCATATTACAAAAAGAATTATGGTCCTATTCCTTCAGCTGAGCCTTTTTCCACAGTCTATCCCCCTCTAATGTAGATGTCTCCTCTTTATAAAGAGGAGACATCTATTACAAAAGATTTACATTATTTTAACCCATTATACAAAAATAGGGAAATTAATTTCCCGTCAACAAAATGTTGTTACGGTAATATTGTCTTTAGATTATAGGCGTTACATCTAGTGTAACAGCTTCCTCGGTGATCAGTCTGGTTCCTTTGCTGCTGTCAAATTTAGAACGCAAATCTCAATTGTTTCAGCATCGAGATTCACATGTCGTTTTTACTGTTTCAGCAACTACAAAAATAGTCTCGCAAACTCCAGCTTGTTTCAGCAACGCAGACTGCACATCATTCTTTAACTATTCATCACTTAACAATTTAAAGATTTAACTATGAAGATATCGTGACTATATGCTAAATAATTAAATGTATAGTGATGAGAAGAATCATTACATACCTTAGGGATAATTGGGTTAAAACACTAACAAGGACTTTTTAAATATAAGTTGAAAAGGATGATATCATGGCAAAATGTATGGTCAAAAAGGGACAATATGAGGTCCTAACACAGGTGTTACCTGTGTATTCTGAAAGTGAAATTGCCCCAGATCTCATCATGAAGAGATTACACACAGTCATCCTCTTCTAATCAACACCTATTCATTTCCCCAAGAAATGAAGGTCTCCAATGATAGGAAACGCCTTCTACGTGTCAACAGTGACACTGATGGCTCTACCTCTATGTATTCTGATCGGTATATTGAAAATAGCAGGGGAAGACGAAAGGTCAGGGGACCTGAGGCATAAATATTACCTCCATATAGGAGAGAAGGGCTTTTTGTTTGGAGAAAACAACTTTGATTTATTGTGAATAAAGAGATTTTTTGGTTCCAGAAGGAGCCTGTGTTTCAGATTTATTTTCCTTTTCTCTCATATGTTTACAATCAGTGTGTTGTTGCTGGCACGAAGATAAATGTGATTTACTTTATGCATATTGTTAACCACTATTTCATGGTTGTTCTTTGTTATTTGAATGTAATTCAATAGCATTGATAATTCATGAAAGGTTGTTGATTCCAAACTTTGTTAAACATCTGTTGCAAGTGTTGCTTGTATGGAAAGGAATGTATATTCCTATATAAATAATTGCATTATGATTAGGATTTATTATAGCCTTGTTCTTATGCGGACCAGTAATTGATTCATTTGGACTTGGGATTTATATATTATGTTTAACCTCCTTTTCTTTTTCTCCTACAGGATAGGTTAGGATAGTTAGGACTAGATTAGAGTAGCTTAGGTAGTTTAGATAGGATTTGATACATATAGGTTAGTTGTTTTGTTTTGTTGATTTAATTGAAGTCTTCATCCTAGAAGCAATCCTTCAATGCATTTAACAGTTTATAGGGTCCCTTAAAACTCGTTGGAACTAGCCATTCCAAACAAAAGTAGGCCTAATTGGGGTCTTTGATCGGGTTAGTTCCCTTTATTGGTATAGTGAAAATTTGCCATGTCAATAAATTGGCACTAGGAGGAGGGCCTGAACCATCATCCACAGCTTTTTATGATTTCATTTATAAATGTCTGCATGGACTCGAAAAGATTAATGTATGGATCGTGAAGGTTGACAAGACCCTTCCTCTCACTTGGAAAGGCCTCATTTCGAAGAAGAGACACTGTGGGAGTATCCTGTCAATCAGGAACAACCAGTCAAAATACTTACTTGGGCTTACATTTGTTCCCTCTCTTAGCTCCCCATCTTTCACTCTTTACCTCCAACAACTAAAAGAAAGCCAAGGATCTCTTCCATAAAAGAAGGGACATCTGCAGCCCCATCTCTTGAAGATATTGTGCTTGAATCCTTGCAAAGTATTGAGACTCCTTGGGAAGAAATTCCTGAAGATCCACCCTCTAAAGGTAATCCCTGGCCCGATTTGGGAAGTCTTAATAGAGAAAGCCTTGAAGAAGCCTTCAACCAGAACATCCTTATCCACAATATGGCTAATGTTCCTCTTCCGGGTGGAAACCAACTCCCACCTCCTCTGGGAGCACTTCCTCCCTGGCTTGCTCAGGATGCTGTATTGGTACCTGGGCAGCAGCATCCCCTACCCAAGAATGCAGAAAGAGTACTGCCTAAATTCGACTCCAGGAAGGGAGACACCACTAATAGCCATATTCACTCTTTCTTCTTGGTTGTGTGCATGTTGGGGGTAGCCGATGAAGATATAGTATGTCATCTATTCCCTTTTACCTTGATTGGTGCAGCTTCCACATGGTACTTTAGCTTGAGAACCAGATCGATCACCTCGTGGGTTGCCTTTCAACAGGCCGTTTTAGACAAGTATGGTGATGACAAAATCCCTACGGCCTTAGTTTTAGAAATATCCTGTTTGAAAATGGAAACCAGAGAAAAGGTTAAGGATTTTAACATCCGGTTCAACACCTTGTTGAATAGAATCTCAGCCACCACTAGACCTACTAAGGAGGTGCTCATGGAATTCTACATCACTGCTCTACCTGTCCCTACTGTGATGTGGGTCAATAGGAGTAATGCACAAACCTTACAGGGTGTTATCAGTGAAGCAGTAAAAGTCGAGAATGAAATGCTTAGTCTCACAGCATGCCATCATACAACTGGAGAAAAGAAAGCCTCTCAAGCATCCAAGAAGAATAATGGGAGTGATAACAAAGGGGCTGAAACCAAAGAAAAGGATACCACAAATGTAGAAGGTTTGCATCGGATCATTAAGAAGTTGACAAATACATTCATCGATATGAAAAGGAATTCTGGAGAGAGTACAAGCGGGAGTGGAGGAGAGTATAACAATAGAAAACCTTTCAAACCTTTCTATCGTAAGAAGACAGAAGGTGGTCATGGTCCACTTGCATTGCCTACTCCACCCAATGAAGGGAATTTAAATACAGAAGAGCTAGCTCTTATCAAATCGCTCCTTAACCAAGAAGAACCTATAGTGGAGCAAGAGCCAGAACAAGAAGACGAGGAAGAATACCAAGTAGAAAAGCACTTAGAAGAAGAATCTCAAATTAATGTACTGTGGGATTTCTATACAAACAAGAACAATGTTGACCAAGGAGACAGTATGGCAGAGATCCACACTAATAAAATCAACACATGAAGCAAGGGGCCACTTGAGGGTGTGATGAAGCCTATAGCCCAGACCAAGAAAGATGTATGCCCTGTGAAGGCACCCACTCCCAAAGTTCCTATTGAGAAGGGTAGACCTAGTGGTCAATCCAAGAATACCCTAGTGGAAAACCATCCAGAGAAAGAAAATGCATCTCCCACTACAATGAAGGCGACTCAAAAGGGTAAACTCCCACCTAAGAATGGAAAAATTGGTATGTTTACTCTGCCCTATCCTATTTATAACATTGATTAAAATATTGTGGATTATATTAAGGAATCTAGGGCTAATATCACATAATTTGATTTGTTGAAATTAACGCAACAAAGAGATTTGCTCTTGAAATCCATGAATGAACGGAACTGCAAAACTCCCACCATCCCGAGCAGCCAAATCCAAAAGTTAGTCTCCAAACCTATTAGTACTCCCAGCACAACCCAAAAGCCAGTAGCCATGGAAGCCACCCTATCAAAAATGAATCGAAACCCCCAAGATGTTAGTGCAGCCATGATAGGAAGGAAATCTAAATCCATGTGTTGGAGTCGGTCTGGTCAGCCGTCCGTCATAGATCAAAACTCTTTGTGCATTTCAAATTTAGGTGTCCCGCTCCATTCACTCAGCTGCATTTTGCTAGGTACATGCCATGATCTGATGGAGAAAGTAATGCTAGTAATTTTCCCTCATGTCTGGCCCCTGTTGGTTCAGGTCTTGGTCCATAATCATTGAATTTCATCATAGTCAAGGTCTGGTCATATTACAGGACAAAGTCATCTTTTATGATTGGGTCTAGGAAATCATCAATGTGGTCTTTGAAAAACATGTCCAGAACAAGCCATGTAGGCCAGAGGGAGACCTTATACAGCTACGGTTCTGAAAAATTCATCATCACCTGAAGAGACATTGACTCTTCTTCAAAACTCCGTTTTGAAGAAAAGTCAAACAAGGTCAACTATGACAAAATTTTCTAAAAAATCGCCAGTTGACTTTTTCAGATGCAGTCATGGTTTTCATGGCCAAATGCCTAGTCACACAGTCCCCGCAAAGAAATGCCAAAAATTTCATCATGAGAGCCAAAATTTCAAAGAAAAATGAAAATCAGGGTGTTTTAAAGTCAATGAAAAAAGTGCAAAACATAAACATTAGAAAGTGGGTTTTCAAAGAAGAAAAAATCAAACCCATCTCTCCCAAGCCTATATATACATGTTGTGGCCCAAAGAAAAACCATTTGTGCTCTTGCAAGCTTGGAGAGAAATTCCAAAGGTGAGAGAGCGAAATAGTGAAGAGTTTGAGTGAGTGAGAGGTGGTGTTGGAAGGCGCGGCGCATACACCAGGGAGTGCGGCGCACACAGAGGGCGCAGTGCACACGCAGCCTACCCGCCATTCAATTTTCTCAAGGGTGCGACGCACACCCAGTGCGCGGCGCACTGGGCTTGGCGTGCGACACACACAGCCAGGGGCCTAAAAAACAGTGCAAATCATTCCAAATCTCGGTGAAGGCTAGCAAATCAAGAGGTAGGCCCTGTTGACACCTCTCCTCTCTCAAATTTGTCAATGATTTGGTGTGCATAAGATATTTAAATGGTGCCCCACAAGCACAAGGTCGACTATGAAAAATCATCAACAAAAACGATAGATGGGGACGCAAAAATGTGATGATGAGCACCAAGGTCTCACTCCCCTCCCCTTGTCCCCTCACTCCTCATTATTCCCACCTCCATTCCGTCATGTTTCCTAAGGAAACCACCCAAAACTACCACTAAAACCCTCTCCCCCATTTTTCAAGCAAGCTGGGTAAACTTTTACAGTGCACGGCGCACACACGAGGTGGCGCAGCGCACTCATGGCACGCGACGCACTGGGAGCCCGGCCACAGTGCAAAATCGCCACTGGCACGACGCATACCCAGCGCACGTTGCACTGGGCAGAGCGTGCGGTGCACTAAATTATAAACCCAAAAATGCACTAAATTGCCCAAAATTTGTGTGAATAATCCTCAAGGTTGGAGAGGTAGCCCAACTACCTCCACCATTGGCATTTAAATATGAAAAGGAATGTGATTTTGATGACCATGAATCAAATACAAAAACTTGTTTAAAAGTAAAACAAAGATGACGCAAAGAAGGTCAAAAAGCTAGGGTTTTGCTACAGTGACATTATTGCTAAAATGTGCTCCTGCCCTACCTCTATCAGCTAATTCCCCTGTAGCAGTTTCCCCTAATAATCACCCTAGCTCCACTGTAATCATATCCATTTGTTCCCTTTATTCCTATGGCTCAAATTATCCAAGCCCTACCCCATCAACACCATACCCAAAACACTCCCAAATCCCTGATAAACTTCTCCTTTTAAACCCCTATTCCCCTTTTTATCATTCCCCTCCTAACACTCCCTGTTTTATTGTCCCCTTGGTGACAGATTTTCAGAGCATCTATCAGTTTCATTGGATTCAGAGGGTAGCATAAAACTCAGGGCACAAACAACAGTAATGGCATCAGAAAATTCATCAGAGTATGAGGAGGGGACCCACAGCCACACATCTTCAGGAGAGAGGGCTCATAGAAGACATCACCGGAGCGGAAGACATCTTAGAGATGAGCCAAACACCCTCACTGAGCTGCAGGCATGCCCACTTGCTATGTCTTGCTTCCAGCACTTGGCATGTTATGAATTTTGTCAAAGGGTGGCGAATGTCAAAGTCCATCATGAGTTGGCCCGCATTTTTTCACTTCATCTACAGGGAGGTCAATCTGTCTTGGCTGGGGTCACTTTCACATTGACACCGGAAACCATATCAATGGCAACAGGAATACAGAATATTGGGGAACAGTGGCATAAGAAAAAGAAGGTAGAGAGGCATCACTATGAGCCCTACATCAAGAACAGTTGTTTGAGCCAGCTCACCAGAGTTTTTCCATTCAAGTTTTTGAGGGACGAGTATGCCCCACTCATGAGATTGATCATGAAGTATTTCAGGTACGAGGGGACGTTTTCTCGCCTTTATGCATACCATATCAGGTTGCTCATGCATTTCACCAGGGTGCGGATGATGAGCCTTCCATTCCTCATTTGCAACAACATTGAGAAGATGAAAAACTTCATGCAGTGCAAGACCCCTCGACAACAGCTAAACAGTGTCTATCATTTTGCTCTCAACCAGATTTTGGTGGACCATCAATTGGGATTGCAGGGTATTTCTTGGGAGGACTTCATCTCCCATGATTTCTTTAGCGCACCACCGGTGGTATCAGAGGTAGAGCATGAGGTGGGGGGTCCTTCACATCAGTTTGAATGCCATGAGACTGCCACCATGTTAGTATACATCACATACCAGAAGGGTAGTAGACCATTGTTCGCAGCAGCAAAGCGAGTGTTATCTCCACTCGGGGTGGAAGGGGCCTCACTTCCGTCATCAGCGCCATAGGAGCAGGGTAAGGGCAAGGAGCCAGTGCAGGAGGAATGGCCAACAGGTGAGCAAGAGATCGAGTTTGTTCTCCTCCAGGATGATGAGACAGATGCAAAACCTACAAATGCTGAGCTGGGAGAGATCATTCAGGAGCAGCAATCAGTGATTGAGAACCTATCCCTAGACTTGGAGAGGGCCAAGTGGAACGTGCAGTATCTAGAGCAGAGGAACAAGCAACTTGAGGATTGGCTAGCTGAGATAGAATTGCAAATGATCAAGGAAAACCGACGACACATCCTGGCAGCACAAGGCAGACCTATGGAGCAAAGAGATGAGGACCGGGAGTATGTGTTAGACAAAGTGAACGTTCACTTGAAGCAGTGGTTGGATAAAGCTAACAAGAGAAAGACATGCTGAGGCGCATGACTCATCACTACCAGGCCCGAAACATGAGCTCCAAAGCAAGAATGAGGAGCCTAAAGGCAAAATTGAGCAAAGCGACAAAAGAGGCAAAGGAGGCAAAGGAGGCAAAGGAGAAAGATCGGCTTCGAATCTTGGCTGAGGCTTCCTTGGCACAACATAGCACTTCATAGAGAACCTCCAGCCCAAATTTCAAAAAATTTGGGCAAATTTTGGTCACAGACAAATTTTTTGGACACAAAACAGGAAATTCCTCCCTGTGCGCCACGCCGCTAGCGCGACGCTAAAAATCTAAGACTCTAATTGAGGAATGGCTTGCATATTTGGATTCAACATCGAAAAATACTACTACTGGTGTCTGGGCAAGAAATTTTGACAAGATCTGGGTCTCCTAAAGGTCAAAAAACACCTAAAAATGACCTCTCTACCACTTTTTTGACACACATAAAGCAGTTTTGGGAGAATGGAGATTTGGAGGGGAAAATGAGCACCAAATTCAAAAATTCTAGTTAGGTTAGAAAGTAGACAGGACACGATTTCCAACAAGCACACTTGGGCACATTTTGGACACCTGCAAGTGCCCCAAAATAGGCCCCAAAGTGGAGTGACGCACAGAGAAATTGGCGCGGCGCACAGAGGAAAAACTACCAATTTGCTCCCGTTTCGCGAAATTTTGGTTCGCAACTTCTCCAAGTGGGCCCGATCATCTACACTTTGGTTTTTTGGCACCAAAAGCGGCATTTAAAGTGTTTTTTCTCCAGATTGGCATCTATCCAAGTGCCGAAGGAAGGCAAAGGGTCACCCAGGCCAAATGTCATGTTTGTGGTGCTACACCTGTAGCTGATGGTTGGCTCTCCATCTCCATTTTGAAATGATTCAAGTAACTCCCCAACTCTTGGGCATTCTATCTCTTCCTTACACATTCTATATATTGTATGCAAGTTATTTGCAAAGGGTTGGTTGGCTTGTAACTTCTAGGAGACTGTGGGAAAGAAACTTTGTTTCTTCACTGTGTATTTTTGACAGAGAATTAATGAAAGGCAGTGGCTCTGTTTCATGAGATTCTTGTGGTTGTGAGTGTAGCAAATGTGTCTCTTATGTTTTCATATGTATTCTGTTATGTTTCATAATTCGATTCATGTTCATTTCTAGTGAAATTTTTTGAGTGAGATTAGGTAGAATTCAATTTTATTGCTCTGCCTGTGGGAAAATTTCATGTTCAGTGTTATTCTTCTGTTGAAAAGGATTCATGTCACTATGCCCTTTTCACTTTCTTCAGCAATATCTTCATGCCACGGTACCTCAAACTAAATTCTTTCATTTTCCACCTACCTTGCCTCACGGAATAATCTGTGCCTTTGTATTAAATTCTCTGTTCTTTGCTGAGTGTCGGTCCCATAACATCCCAGAAGCTCGGTCATTCATGAAAATTGTTTCCAGAATCCCTATTCACTTACTAGCCTAAGGTAAATATTTCATTGTAAGTCATCCTAGACCGTTTTCGATTATCTATTCACTGAGCGTGACTCGGAGAGAGCCCTATCCTGCTCTGGTAGGGCTAGCTACCAGACTGAGCGTGGTTTGTGGTTACCCTAATTTTTGCCTTCCTTCAGCCTAAGGCAGATTTAGGTGCTAACATAGTGGCGACTCCACTGGGGACAAGTTGAAAATCAAATCCCCTTGTTTCATAATAATTCTAGGCTTCCAGATGATGAGCTTAGGATTGGAAAGGCTGAGTAAGTTGGTTGTGTCCCGTAATCTCTCTCAATAGCACGCTGGCTTTGAGACAATATACCAGAGCGAATCTAGACTCGGACCCTCCTCACATTTACGAAAATCCCAATTTGATCTCGAGACTCCTTCCTCAAGAAAGCACCATAACTCCCGTGTTCAAATCCCATTCATGTCTCGACATTTTTGAGTATCTTTAAGAGCTTGAGTTTGACGAACGATTTGAGATATCACTGTTTGAATCTAAATCCGAAAGGGCTGTTGATTATACTGTCCCCAATCCGCAATTTCTTGTAGACCTTGAAATAGAAAGGGCTAATAGACTAATTGATAATTACATTGCAGCACAACCCCAAACTCCAAGTGCAAGCCCCTTGCAAACTATGCACACTCCTCCAACACCTCCAAGGCCAAATCCACCGAGGATGATGGCTGCCCATTTCATACCCCTTGTTCTATTCCAAGTCCTAGATGACATGCCAAATGATTATCAAAGTAAAATCCTATTTTTTGATGGCACTTCTAACGGCATTGCTTCTCAGCAACATGTGGACAAAATGGCAGACTTCTATGAACTTCATGAGATCGATGTGGATAATGTGGCAATGAGGCTCTTTGTACAAACTTTTGCAGGTGATGTGAGGAAATGGTTCAAAGGTTTGACGGTTGCAAGTATCACTACCTTGGTTGAGCTACAAAGACAATTTTTGAACCGGTGGGAACTGAAAAAGAATCCCCTTCAAATTCTGGCCGAATACGAGCAAATCAAACGGAATGCCGGTGAATCGGTCCAAGATTATTGTGTTATATTTAATGCAGTCTACAACAAAATTCCAGACCATCTAAAGCCACCTGTGGGACTAGCGATGATGAAGTTTCCAGATGGTTTTGATGCTAATATGGCATACCAATTGAGAGAGAGAGAACCGGCTACAATGGAAGACATGCAGAAAATTGCGGTCAGTGTTGAGGCAAATCTACTGTCCAAAAGAGCTAGAGCGAAAGCAGAGAAGAAAACCACGGTGAAAGAAGAATCTTCTTCAATGGATCAGCTGCTCAAAAAGGTAGAACAGATGCTTGAAAGGGTAAAACTTGACAAGCCAGAGCCACAAGTTAGGAATCCTAACTTTCATGGCCAACAGTAGCCACAATATAGGATAAGACAAAGAGATCGGGGAACTCAAGAGCAGACAGCACAACAGTCGGTACAAACACCTTTGCAGCAGAATTTTGTGCATGGACCAGAGTCAAATGAGGACGAGAATGTAATAGGCGAGGAAAACCATCTCTTTACTCCAGATGAGCTGCCTACTTACATCACCGAAGAGGAAGAATGTGCGGTAAATTCAGCTACACACCAAGACACCGATTTTATTCTAGCTAGCGACACCGTGTTGGAGCAAGAATCAGACGAATATCAAAGAGGGTATATGAATGCTTTGTCTGCACATTAATAGCGATATTCCCTTAGAAACAGAGATGTACCGGCCAAACCAATTCAGAAAAAGAAGGAGGATGAAACAACAAAGAATGATCCATCAGCTACACAAAGAAAGGGAAAGGAGGCGGTTGTTCCAGAGAGCAGCAAATCAAAATTAATGCTTGAATTGAGGCTTCTGTGATCCATAACAATTATCAGAAGAAATTTTGGCGTAAATCACAATCAGAAAATCATTGCGGACGCGTTTCGAACCAACCAGTGTGGTTCATCGTCGGGACGAGTTGAAGAAAACAGATCCAGCTTTGCATGTTAAATAGTCTGTGCAGAGCCTCCAACGGCTAACTTGACCAACGGCTAATTTTGACTTAGGGATCAAAGTCAACAAACCATTTTAATAATTTAAAGGAAGTTAGTTAATTCGGTGACCCTACCTTTAAGATATACCTAAAATATAAATAAAAATAATTTAATCGGTGTTTAAGTTAGTTAAAAGGTATAATTTAAAAATTAAAAATTATAAGTTACTTGTAACTTTAATGGGATTTAGTTATATGGAAAAAAATTTAGATAATAGTTAGTTAAACTAAATAAATAGTGGAACGAGAAAAAAAATAATAAAGATTAAATTAAATAAATAAAATAAATAAATACATAAATAAATAATAATAATAATAATAATAATAAATAGATAAATAAATTAAATGAAAATTAAATTAAATTAAAAATAAATAAATAAATACTAAATAAATAAATTAAAATAATAATAATAATAATAATAAAAATAAAAATATATAAAATATATATATATATAATAAAAATAAAAAATAAAAAATAAAATAAATAATAAATAATAAATAAATAAATAATAAGAATAAGAATAAGAATAAATAAACAAATAAAAATAAAACATAAATAATATAAAATAAAATGAATAAATGAATAGATAAAAACAACATATAAATAATTATATCAGAATAAAATAAAAATAAATAAATAAAAAATGAAAAGAATAATGATAACACAAAAAAAACCGACATAAATTGAAAAGACGGAGAAGGAAAGGAAAAAGACCATTAGAAGACTAGAGAGCAAAAAAGGATAAAAATAATGAAAGGTCGAAAGGAATGAAAAGAGGGGGGGGGGGGGGGGGAAGGAAAAGAAAGACTAGGAAGAAAGGGCAGGGATCCAACAGCTACTGATCTTCCAGTCGTCATCTCTATTGAGACTGTTAGGCCTTCTTTCAATCTCAATAGCTTCCCTGAATTTACGATGATGAAAATGAGCAACTTTGGAAATAACCTTGGCCTCCTCTATACACACCTGATGCTTGGTCTTTTCTACATGCTCTGCTAACGCGGAAGACTTGGAAAAGACCAAGCATCAGGTGTGTATAGAGGAGGCCAAGGTTATTACCAAAGTTGCTCATTTTCATCATCGTAAATTCAGGGAAGCTATTGAGATTGAAAGAAGGCCTAACAATCTCAATAGAGATGACGGCTGGAAGATCAGTAGCTGTTGGATCCCTGCCCTTTCTTCCTAGTCTTTCTTTTCCTTCCCCCCCACCTTTTCATTCCTTTCGACCTTTCATTATTTTTATCCTTTTTTGCTCTCTAGTCTTCTAATGGTCTTTTTCCTGTCCTTCTCCATCTTTTCAATTTATGTCGGTTTTTTTTTTTTTTTTAGTGTTATCATTATTCTTTTTATTATTTATTTATTTATTTTATTTTATTTTATTATTTTTATTTTATTCTAATATAATTATTTATATATTGTTTTTATCTATTCATTTATTCATTTTATTTTATATTATTTATGTTTTATTTTTATTTGTTTATTTATTCTTATTATTATTTTTATTTATTTATTTATTATTATTATTATTATTATTATTTTAATTTAATTAATTAATTTATTTATTTATTTTTTAATTTAATTAAATTTTTATTTTATTTATTTATCTATTTTATTATTATTATTATTATTATTATTATTTTATTATTTTATTATTTTTATTTATTTATGTATTTATTTATTTTATTTATCCGTATTTTATTTATTTAATTTAATCTTTATTATTTTTTTTCTCGTTCCACTATTTATTTAGTCTAACTAACTATTATCTAAAAATTTTTCCATATAACTAAATCCCATTAAAGTTACAATTAACTTATAATTTTTAATTTTTAAATGATACCTTTTAACTAACTTAAACACCGATTAAATTATTTTTATTTATATTTTAGGTATATCTTAAAGGTATGGTCACCGAATTAACTAACTTCCTTTAAATTATTAAAATGGTTTGTTGACTTTGATCCCTAAGTCAAAATTAGCCGTTGGTCAAGTTAGCCGTTGGAGGCTCTGCGCAGACTATTTAACATGCAAAGCTGGATCTGTTTTCTTCAACTCGTCCTGACGATGAACCACACTGGTTGGTTCGAAACGCATTGGCAATGATTTTCTGATTGTGATTTATGCCGAAATTTATTCTGATAAATCAAAATTAGTAGAACAATCACAGCAACCAGCCACATCAAAAGAGAAGGAAAGGAAAGAGATCCCAGTCAAAGAGGTAGAAAGAACTCCCGCTTTCAGCCTAGAGAATGAGATTTCTAAGCTAAAGGTATCCATCCCTTTGACTGAAATCATGAAGAACAACAGTTATAGAGGACAGATTTCTAAAATGTTGAATTTGGACCCAATGTCCGACATGGTAAATGTAGAAGATGATCAGCCTGAAATGATTTTTGGGCCAACAATGAATGGTGAGTCTCCCAATAGCGATGTGCCACCCTTCTATATCAGTTTACGATTGCATGATTTTGTGTTACACAATGCCATGTTCGATTCTGGAGCTTCTCACAATCTCATGCCCAAAGCTATCATGGATAAGTTTGGTCTGGACATCACCCGTCAATTTCATGATCTCTATTCATTCGATTCCAGCAGAGTAAGATGTATAGGACTCATCAAAGACTTGGTTGTGAGTTTGGATCAGCTTCCTATGAAAAATGTTCTGATGGATTTAGTGGTAGTAGATATTCCTCCAAGGTTTGGCATGCTTCTTTCCATGTCTTGGGTAGCGAAATTGAAAAGGACACTATAGCTAGATTTCTCCTATGAAACAATCCCAGTGTTTGGACAAATGAGGAAGTTATACCGGGAAGAAAAGATGAAATATATGATCACAAGCAAGGAGAAACCGATAAATCGTCCTATTAACTATGTACATACAGTTTTAGAGTCTTTTGTTTTGTTTTCAGATAGTTTAAATGAAATAGATAGTCAGATAGTAGAAGCAGACGACATTTCGGAGATAACAGAAAATTTTAGAGAAATCTTGAAGAAAGAAGGATAAGAAAAGCAACAAAATATTGGCAATCAGCTGAAAATGATGGGCAACAAGTAGACAAGGCACGGCAAACAGATTTCCAGCATTTACAAGAGGAGGAAGAAGGCTTGTGGACTATGGATTTTGATGGAGCAGTAGGGAATGATGGCGCTGGTATTGGTATTTGGGTACGCAGACGTTTCTCCGCCCCAAACAAAGTGCCTAGCAGTGTGAGAGTTTGCTCTTACAAGCTGGCCTTTGAATGTTCAAATAATGAAGCTGAGTATGAAGCTCTAATTGCTGGCCTGAAAATTCTTAGAAAGCTGAATTCAAAGAGGATTTCGGTATATGGCGACTCTGAGTTGGTGATAAAACAAGTCAGAGGTGAGTATCAAGCAAAACATCCTAGGATGTGGGCCTATCGTAATGCAGTTTTGGGCATCTTGAAGCTATTTTCCGAATACACCTTGACATGTGTGCCACGAATACAAAATAGTATTGTTGATGCTCTTGCCAAGGCAATGAGCAGCTTGAAGATTCCCATGAACTCCAGCAATAAATTTGAAATCCATGTCAAGCATCGTCCAACCATTCCAAAAAATCAGCAACATTGGCAAGTGTTCCAAGATGATGAGGAGATTAAGGATTTTCTGCTCAACAAAGGCAAGTTCAAATAAACCTCAATCGATGTGGAAAATGATGAGGGCAAAGGGAATGCTATAGATGAAGTGCAGATCAATCATATGGACGTATTATAGATGAAGAATAACATCATTCCTAAAGGCTTGATACCCCTAGAGGAACTTTTTGATCAGGATGATGTAGCCCGCAAGCCAACATTGCAGCCGACAGAGAAGGGTGTAGAAGAGGTCAACATCGGTACAACTGCAAATCCAAAGTTGGTAAAATTGTCCAAAGCATTACCGCCAAAAATCAAGGACAAATATATCAGTTTGATGGCTTCATTTGCAGATGTATTTGCTTGGGATTATTCTGATTTAAAGACCTATGATACGAATATCATTCAACACACAATACCTATCAAGCCCAATCAAAAACCATTTAGACAAAAGCTGAGAAGGATAAATCGAAAGTTGCTGCCATCTATCGAAAAGGAGGTAAATAGGTTGTACAAGTCAGGTATCATTGTGCCTATCAGATTTTCAGATTGGATATCTAACTTAGTACCTGTACGCAAGAAGACTGGTGAGATCTGCCTATGCATCAATTTCAGAAATCTAAATAAGGTCTCATTGAAGGAAAACTATCTGCTACCCAAGATGGACCATATACTTTAGCAAGTAGTGGGGGCATCTCATATGTCGCTACTTGATGGTTATTCCGAATAGAACCAAATTTCTATCCATGAAGATGATAGGGACAAGACAGCATTCACCACTCCATGGGGAACCTTTCACTATGCCAAAATGCCCTTCGGTTTGAAGAATGCGGGTGCCACATTTCAGTGGGCAATGGACTTGGCGTTTGCGAATGAGAAGGATGTGTTTTTGGTGGTGTACTTGGATGATTTGACAGTATTTTCAAAGTCTGATGAAGAACACATGCATTACCTAAAAATCGTCTTTCAAAAATGCAGGAAATATGGTCTATCGCTGAATCCTAAGAAGAGCTTTTTCACCATGGAGGAAGGCAAATTACTTGGGCACATCATTTCAAAGGATGGCATTCGTATAGACCCAGTGCGTGTTCAAGCAATTCAGCAAATCAATCTGCCCAGGAACAAAAAGGAGATACAATCATTCAATGGTAAGATGAATTTTCTGCGTCGTTTTGTGCCTAATCTTGCAAAACACTTGAAAGAAATGACCAACATGCTTAAGAAGGATAGCTAGGTGAAATGGACAGAGGAGGCTGTAAAATCTTTCAACTTGGTCAAATTGGCCCTTTCTTCAGCTCCAATTCTAGTTAGCCTGGACTACACTCAAGATTTCATATTGTTTTCATTTGCTTCTGAGCACACTATGGCAACGGTATTATTGCAGAAGAGGGATGATCATGAAATACCAATTGCATTCTTCAGCAGGGCTATAAGGGATGCAGCTTTGAAGTACAACATCATTGAGAAGCAAGCCCTGGCATTGGTGAAGGCATTGAAGGATTTCCGGGTGTATATCCTACATTCTCACATTCTGGCCTATGTTCCTGATACTGCTGTGAAAGATGTTTTAGTGCAGACTAATCCAGAAGGGAGAAGAGGTAAATGGATCGCAACCTTGATAGAATACGATGTGGAGATAAAGCCTACAAAGTTGGTCAAAGGACAAGGGTTGGTGAAGCTAATGGCTGAATCAAATTTGCATGCATTGGACATAAATCTGATCGCTGCCATGTTCGATGAGAATGAGGAAGGAATGTCAATTCAGGTATCTGAAATGTTTTCTTTGTCCCCATGGTATTCTGATATAATATATGTGCTGAAAAATCTATCACCACCATCCGGCATGGCTAGAAACAAAGCGAGAACACTCAAATTTAAGGCTTCCAAGTTTTGTGTCTTGAATTCTGCACTGTATTGGAAAGATCCCGGTGGCATTTTGTTAACTTGTCTGGTGGAAGAGGAGGCAAAGAAAGTCATGGAGGATTTCCACAGAGGAGAGTGTGGTGGACATCTTTTTGGGAAATCAACAGCAAACAAAATTTTGAGAGCAGGGTACTACTGGCCTATTTTGTTTGCTGATGTGCATAACATGGTCAAGCGTTGTCATAAATGTCAGATTTTCGAAGGGAAACTTAAATTACAGCCTTTTCCACTTAATCCTATTGAAGTGAGCACTCCCTTCCAGCAGTGGGGGTTGGATTTCATTGGGGAAATTCATCCCGCCTCTTCCGGACAGCATAGGTGGATCCTTACAGCGACGGACTATTTCACAAAATGGATTGAGGAAGCCCCTACCAGACAAGCGACGGACACGGTAATCATTTCATTTCTCAAAAATAACATCTTGTCTCGCTTTGGTTGTCCAAACAAATTAATCACTGATATTTCAGCAGCTTTCAAATCGAAAAGGATGGTAGAATTTTGTGATAAATATCATATAATTTTGGGTCATTCAACTGCCTATCATTCGCAAGGCAATGGATTGGCAGAATCTTTGAATAAATCTTTGGTCAACATCATCAAGAAGTTGCTGGAAATAAATAAGAAGAGCTGGAACAAGAGGTTGGTCCACGCGCTTTGGGTAGATCGGATCAGTCAGAAAAAGTCAATTGGTATGTCACTGTTTGAGCCGGTTTATGGAGTGGACACAGTATTTCTTGCTTCTCTTGCTGCCCTAGTGGTCAAACTTCTTTAGGAGGCCGGCAGTGAGGAAGATCCCATGCAGAGAAGGCTGAATCAAATGATCCACTTGCATCAAACAAGAGAAGATGTTTTCAAAAACACATCCAAGTTGCAGAAGAAGATAAAGAAAATCTATGACAAAAAAGCAAAAGTGGATAAATTATAGTTGGATGATGTGGTGCTGAAGTGGGATGCAAGGAATGAAGAGAAAGGCAAGCACGGAAAGTTTGAAAATATGTGGAAGGGTCCTTTCAAGATTGCAGCATATAGGGGGCAGAATGCCTTTCTTTTGATGGAAATGAACGGGGAAGACTGTATTGGAGGGCCGATCAATGGTCGGCTACTCAAGTGGTATCACTGTTGATCTATCAATGCTGCTTCCACTGTCATTGTAAATACCATTTTTATTTCAGTTTGGTTTCAGTCTGTAAAGTCAGTTTTTTGAGTTATTTCAAGGTCAAGTTTGAGTCAATTTCTTGGTTATTCCAGTTGTATAAATAAGTCACAGTCCTGTGCTGTTTATTAAAATGATGACTCCATAGCCCAATGGACAAAAGTCACTGTCTAGATCCTCAAAAGATCTGTTGTTCTTAACACCTCCAAAGAGCTACCATCCCCCATTGGAACCAATGTTAGAGTCGGTCTGGTCAGCCCTCCGTCAGAGATCAAAACTCTTTGTGCATTTCAAATTTAGGTGTCCCGCTCCATTCACTCAGTTGAATTTCACTAGGGACATGCCATGATCTGACGGAGAAAGTAATGCTAGTCATTTTCCCTCATGTCTGGCGCCTGCTGGTTCAGGTCTTGGTCCATAATCACTGAAATTCATCATAGTCAAGGTCTGGTCATATTACAGGACAAAGTCATCTTTTATGATTGAGTCTAGGAAATCATCAATGTGGTCTTTAAAAAACATGTCCTGAACAAGCCATGGAGGCCAGAGGGAGACCTTATACAGCAATCGTTCCGAAAACTTCATCATCACCTGAAGAGACATCGACTCTTCTTCAAAACTCTGTTTTGAAGAAAAGTCAAACAAGGTCAACTATGACAAAATTTTCCAAAAAATTTCCAGTTGACTTTTTCAGATGTAGTCATGGTATTCATGGCCAAATGCCCAATCACACAGTCCCCGCAAAGAAATGCCAAAAATTTCATCATGAGAGCCAAAATTTCAAAGAAAAATGAAAATCAGGGTGTTTTAAAGTCAATGAAAAAAGTGCAAAACATAAACATTAGAAAGTGGGTTTTCAAAGAAGAAAAAATCAAACCCATCTCTCCCAAGCCTATATATACATGTTGTGGCCCAAAGCAAAACCATTTGTGCTCTTGCAAGCTTGGAGAGAAATTCCAAAGGTGAGAGAGCGAAATAGTGAAGATTTTGAGTGAGTAAGAGGTGGTGTTGGAAGTTGTGGTGCATACACTAGGGAGCGCGGCGCACACAGAGGGCGCGGTGCACACGCAGCCTACCCGCCATTTAATTTTCTCAAGGGCGCGACGCACACCCAGTGTGCAGTGCACTGGGCTTGGCGCATGACACACACAGCCAGGGGCCTGAAAAACAACGCAAATCATTCCAAATCTCGGTGAAGGCTAGAAAATCAAGAGGTAGGCCCTGTTGACACCTCTCCTCTCTCAAATTTGTCAATGATTTGGTGTACATAAGATATTTAAATGGTGCCCCAAAAGCACAAGGTCGACCATGAAAAATCATCAAGAAAAACGATAGATGGGGACGCAAAAATGTGATGATGAGCACCAAGGTCTCACTCCCCTCCCCTTGTCCCTTCACTGCTCATCATTCCCACCTCCATTCTGTCATGTTTCCTAAGGAAACCACCCAAAACTGCCACGAAAACCCTCTCCCCCATTTTTCAAGCAAGCTAGGCTAACTTTTACAGTGTGCGGCACACACACGAGGTGGCATGGCGCACTCAAGGTGCGCGGCGCACTGGGAGCCCGGCCACAGTGCAAAATCGCCACTGGCGCAGCGCACTGGGTAGAGGGCGCGACGCACAGACTTATAAACCCAAAAATGTACTAAATTTCCCAAAATTTGTGTGAATAATCCTCAAGGTTGGAGAGGTAGCCCAACTACCTCCACCATTGGCATTTAAACTTGAAAAGGAATGTGATTTTGATGACCAAGAATCAAATGCAAAAAATTGTTTAAAAGTAAAACAAAGATGACACAAAGAAGGTCAAAAAGCTATGGTTTTGCTACAGTGACATTATTGCTAAAATGTGCTCCTGCCATACCTCTATCAGCTAATTCCCCTGTAGCAGTTTCCCCTAATAATCACCCTAGCTCCACTGTAATCATATCCATTTGTTCCCTTTATTCCTATGGCTCAAATTATCCAAGCCCTACCCCATCAACACCATACCCAAAACACTCCCAAATCTCTGATAAACTTCTCCTTTTAAACCCCTATTCCCCTTTTCATCATTCCCCTCCTAACACTCCCTCTTTTATTGTCCCCTTGGTGACAGATTTTCAGAGCATCTATCAGTTTCATTGGATTCAGAGGGCAGCATAAAACTCAGGGCACAAACAGCAGTAATGGCATCAGAAAATTCATCAGAGTATGAGGAGGGTACCCACAGCGACACATCTTTAGGAGAGAGGGCTCATAGGAGACATCACCAGAGCGATAGACATCTTAGAGATGAGCCAAACACCCTCACTGAGCTGCAGGCATGCCCACTTGCTATGTCTTGCTTCCAGCACTTTGCATGCTATGAATTTTGTCAAAGGGTGGCAAATGTCAAAGTCCATCATGAGTTGGCCCGCCTTTTTGCACTTCATCTGCAAGGAGGTCAATCTGTCCTGGCTGGGGTCACTTTCACATTGACACCGGAAACCATATCAGTGGCAACAAGAATACCAAACATTGGGGAACAGTGGCATAAGAAAAAGAAGGTGGAGAGGCATCACTATGAGCCCTACATCAAGAACAGTTGTTTGAGCCAGCTCACCAGAGTTTTTCCATTCAGGTTTTTGAGGGACGATTATGCCCCACTCATGAGATTGATCATGAGGTATTTCAGTCGTGAGGGGAGGTTTTCTTGCCTTTATGCATACCATATCAGGTTGCTCATGCACTTCACCAGGGTGCGGATGATGAGCCTTCCATTCTTCATTTGCAACAACATTGAGAAGATGAAAAACTTCATGCAGCGCAAGACCCCTTGACAACAGCTAAACAGTGTCTATCATTTTGCTCTCATCCGGATTTTGGTGGACCATTAGTTGGGATTGCAGGGTATTGCTTGGGAGGACTTTATCTCCCGTGATTTCTTCAGCACACCACCGGTGGTATCAGAGGCAGAGCATGAGGTGGGGGGTCCTTCACATCAGTTCGAATGCCATGAGACTACCACCATGCCAGTATACATCACATACCAGAAGGGCAGTAGACCATTGTTCGCAGCAGCAAAGCGAGTGTTATCTCCACCCAGGGTGGAAGGGGCCTCACTTCCATCATTAGCACCACAGGAGCAGGGTAACGGCAAGAAGCTAGTGCAGGAGGAAGGGCCATCAGGTGAGCAAGAGACCGAGTTTGTTCTCCTCCAGGATGATGAGACAGATGCAGAACCTATAAATGCTGAGCTGGGAGAGATCATTCAGGAGCAGCAGTCAACGATTGAGAACCTATCCCTGGACTTGGAGAGGGCCAAGTGGAACGTGTAGTATCTGGAGCAGAGGAACAAGCAATTTGAGGATCGGCTAGCTGAGATAGAGTTGCAAATGATCAAGGAAAACCGGCGACACATCCTGGCAGCACAAGGCAGACCTATGGAGCAAAGAGACAAGGACCGGGAGTATGTGTTAAAGAAACTGAACGTTCACTTGGAGCAATGGTTGGATAAAGCTAACAAGGAGAAAGACATGCTGAGGCACATGACTCATCACTACCAGGCCCGAAACATGAGCTCCAAAGCAAGAATGAGGAGCCTAAAGGCAAAATTGAGCAAAGTGACAAAAGAGGCAAAGGAGGCAAAGGAGCAATATCGGCTTTGAATCTTGGCTGAGGCTTACTTGGTACAGCATAGCACTTCATAGGGAACCTCCAGCCCAAATTTCAAAAAATTTGGGCAAATTTTGGTCACAGGCAAATTTTTTGGACACAAAACAGGAAATTCCTCCCTGTGCGCCGCGCCACTGGCGTGACGCTAAAAATCTAGGACTCTAATCGAGGAATGGCTTGCATATTTGGATTCAGCATCGAAAAATACTACTACTAGTGTCTGGGCAAGAAATTTTGACAAGATCTGGGTCTCCTAAAGGTCAAAAAACACCCAAAAATGGCCTCTCTGCCACTTTTTTGACACACAGAAAGCAGTCTCGGGAGAATGGAGATTTGGAGGGGAAAATGAGCACCAAATTCAAAAATTCTAGTTGGGTTAGAAAGTAGATAGGACAAGCTTTCCAAAAAGCCCACTTGGGCACATTTTTGACACCTGAAAGTGCCCCAAAATAGGCCCCAAAGTGGCGCGACGCACAGAGAAATTGGCGCAGCGCACAAAGGAAAAACTGCCAATTTGCTCCCGTTTCGCGAAATTTCGATTCGCGACTTCTCCAAGTGGGCCCGGTCATATACACTTCGGTTTATTGGCACCAAAGGTGGAATTTAAAGTGTTTTTTCTCTAGATTGGCATCTATCCAAGTGGCGAAGGAAGGCAAAGGGTCACCCAGGCCAAATTTCATGTTTGTGGCGCTACACCTGTAGCTGATGGTTGGCTCTCCATCTCCATTTTGAAATGATTCGAGTAACTGCCCAACTCTTGGGCATTCTATCTCTTCCTTACACATTCTATATATTGTATGCAAGTTATTTGCAAAGGGTTGGTTGGCTTGTAACTTGTGGGAGAGTGTGGGAAAGAAACTTTGTTTCTTCACTGTGTATTTTTGACAAAGAATTAATGAAAGGCAGCGGCTCTGTTTCATGAGATTCTTGTGGTTGTGAGTGTAGCAAATGTGTCTCTTATGTTTTCATATGTATTCTGTTATGTTTCATAATTCGATTCATGTTCATTTCCAGTGAAATTTTCTGAGTGAGATTAGGTAGAAGTCAATTTTATTGCTCTGCCTGTGGGAAAATTTCATGTTCAGTGTTATTCTTCTGTTGAAAAGGATTCATGTCACTATGCCCTTTTCACTTTCTTCAGCAATCTCTTCATGCTGCGGTACCTCAAACTAAATTGTTACATTTTCCGCCTACCTTGCCTCACGGAATAATTTGTGCCTTTGTATTAAATTCTCTATTCTTTGCTGAGTGCCAGTCCCATAACATCCCAGAAGCTCGGTCATTCATGAAAATTGTTTCCAGAATCCCTATTCACTTACTAGCCTAAGGTAAATATTTCATTGTAAGTCATCTCAGACCGTTTTCGATTATCTACTCACTGAGCGTGACTCGGAGAGAGCCCTCTCCTACTCTAGTAGGGCTAGCTACCAGACTAACGTGGTTTGTGGTTACCCTAATTTTTTCCTTCCTTAAGCCCAAGGTAGATTTAGATTCTAACACCATGACTCCCCCTTTCCTCATCACATTCGAAATCTTCAACATGAACGTACACAATTTCTTGGTAGACTCAGATGCCTCGTCCACTGTGATGCCTTATGCTGTTGCTAAAAGACTTCATGCGATACCTGAGAAAACTAGAACTCGAATCATGCAATTAGATAGGACAAATGTGAAAGTAATTGGGGAATTGAAAGATTTCTTGATTCAGATGATTGTGAAATCACAATACACACAAGTCATTGATATAGTGGTAGTTGGTATACTCGAGGCTTATGGAATGCTACTTAGTAGGGATTCTTCATAAAAACTGAATGGATAGTTCTCAACAAATTGGTCCCATCTCTTTCTACCTCAAAAGGGGAAGGATGATATGCTGAGAGTTGATCGTGAAAGATACATGAAGTATGTAGTGATGGAGCTCAACGGTCCCAACGAACCTGTAATGTTTACCAACTCTATCCTTGGGAATTATAGTTTTAATGTTTGTGCCACAGAAACCTGTTTTGGAGAATTCCATGCAGAAATAACTGAAGAAACCGCAATAAACACATAGTTGGAAGCTCTCCCCTATAATCCAACTAATGAACCACCTTGTAATATAGTAGATAATAAAGACTAGTTTCATAGGAAGCAATTCAATTGATGTAACACTAGACTCTATATTTTGGACACTCTATTTTGATGGCTCTAACTGCCTTGAAGGTGCAGGTGCTGGGAGTGTTCTTGTTGATCCACAAGAGAAACAACATCTGATGGCCAGCCATTTGGAGTTCACGTGCACCAACAACACGGTAGAGTATGAAGGCTTGTTGTAGGGCCTAAAGAAAGCCATTGATATGAATGTGAAAAATTTTAAAGTTTTTGGTGACTCACAGATAATCATGGATTAGGTAAGGAAGAGGATACAATGCAATTTTCCACACCTGGTAAGGTATCTGCATGAGGTATGGGGCTTAATTGATAATTTTAATTCTTTTAATATCACATACATACCTCGAGGGAAAAACCAAGATGTCGATCTAATGGCTAGTATGGCTGTTAAACTTTTGCCTGATTTTAGATTGAAGAAGAATAAATGTTATGTTGAATTGATTTTCATACCATTCATGCCTGATAACATCTCAAACTAGTAGGTCTTTGAAGATGACGAGAAAATCCTTGAGTTCTTGCACTGTGAGAAGACATTCAAGAATGCAGTCATTGATGAAAAAAGAGCACAACAAGCTTATGAACGAGAGGGAAGATGAGGAAAAGGATCAATCCAATATGATTCTTAAGTCAGTTGTCAAGATGGAGCACTTGTATGACCTGCATAGTAAATTCAAGAAGCCAACTAATTGCAAAATGCATAGCTCATCTATGAAGTACGAATCGGTCAACCTTAGGACCAAAGAAGACCCAAAAACTATTAATTTGGGCTTGGGGTGCTCTCCACAAGAAAAGGCTGCATTTGTCAAGCTATTTAAAGAATACAAGGACGTCTTTGCATGGACATATGGAGACCTAAAAACCTTTGATACCAGTGTTATGCAGCATGTAATTCCTTTCTAAAAGGAGGCTAAGCCCTACCAACAAAAACTTTGTAAGATGCATCCAAGCCTAGAACCATTGGTGAAGAATGAATTAAACAAAATGCTAGATGCTAAAATCATCTTCTCGGTCAGAAACACCCGATGGGTAGCTAATATCGTGCCAGTAAGGAAGAAAAATGGAGATATCGGGTTGTGTATCGATTTCAAAAACCTAAACAAAGCATCACAAAAGGATAACTAGCCTATCCCCTCTATGGAACACATCCTTCAGTGCATTTCTAGATCTGAAATGTTGTCCCTATTAGATGGGTTTTCAGGATATAATCAAGTGTTGGTATCTAGTGGGGATTTAATGAAGACAACCTTCAACACTAAATGGGGCACCTACCCATATCGTAAAATTCCTTTTGGACTTATTAACGCAGGCGCCACATTCCAGAGAGCTATGGACATAGCTTTTAGAGGGTTGATTAACATATCAATAGTGGTTTACACGGATGACATCACTATGTATTCATATCACAGAAGGGATCATATTTATCACCTGAGACAGATTTTCGAAAGATGTCGAAGGTATGGAATATCATTGAATCCCAAGAAGAGCGTCTTCACAGTCACAAAAGGGAAACTACTGGGTCATATCCTCTCTAAAGAAGGGATTGTTATTGATCCTAAAAGAATAGAGACCATCATGAGAATACAACCCCCTGCAAATAAAAAGGTCATGCAATCTTTCTTCGGGAAGATCAATTTCGTTAGAAAATTTGTCTCAGGTTTCGTGGAAATAGTGTGCAGCTAATGATGAAGAAAGACGTTGTGTATAAGTGGAGCGATCAAGCTAAGAAATCGTTTCAGCGAATCAAGGAAGCCATTAGAAGCTCCTGCATTCATCAACCCCAATTTTGGAAAATAATTCTTCTTGTACACTTTTGCTTCTAATATTTCATATGCCACAATTCTCACTCAAAAAAATGATGATGGCAATGAAGTCCCTATTTCTTATATAAGTTCTAATCTCCAAGGAGTAAAACTGAACTACCCAGACATGGAGAAACAAGGCTTTGCAGTCTTTAAGGCCATAAAACATTTCTGCCCTTATTTATTAAAGGCAAGGACTAAAGTAATCATTCCCCATCCTGCTGTGAGAGCCCTCTTCGTGTAGAAAGAAATGGGTGAACGGAGAGGGAATTGGATCACCGCACTTCAAGAATTTGACCTCGAGATTAAGCCAGCAAAGATAGTCCGAGGGTAGGGGTTTTGCAGGCTAGCAGCAGAAGCCTTACCGGATAGAGAAGGGGAATCCGAAGAACTAGAAGCACAGAGCATGCAAAACGAACAAGTAGAATGCAGGGAGGAGCCCATTTGGATTAATGAAGCGCTGGTATATGAATGTGAAGCATCAAAAGCCCTTTTGGATCCTGAGTCGTGGTATTACGACATACGCTTCTATCTCACATGGGGATCATGTCCTAAACACATGGATGCATCACAGAGGAGAGCACTCAGATTGAAATCTAATCAATATCACTTGGCCAATGACACATTATACAGAAAAAATTACGATGGAATCTGGCTGAAGTGTTTGGAAAAGGATAATGTCAACCATGTATTGAAATAAATGCGCGACGGCCCAGCAGGTGGTCACTACAATGGAGAGACCAATGCTCACAAAATATTAAGAGCTGGATATTATTGGCCCACAGTGTTCAAAGACTGGCATGCCTATGCTCGCAAATGCAATTTGTGTCAAATTGTTGTAGGACGAGAAATAAAGCTAGCTTTTCTCCTCAGGTCTGTTATGATTTATTGACCGTTCCAGCAATGGAGCCTAGATGTCATAAGTGAGATCACTCCAAACTCTTCACAGCAGCATAAGTATATACTCATAGTGACTGACTACTTCACCAGATGGACCGAATCCATCCCGCTTCGAAAGGTGAACGAAGATGAGGTAATATCATTTATTGAGAAATTCATTATCAACAGGTATGGCATTCCTAGCGCTCTCATATTTGATAATTCTTCTTACTTTTCTTCACTGAAATTGACCAAATTTTCCATTGATAAATCAATTAACATGAGGTATGAATCGAACTATTACCCCTAGGGAAATGGAGTTGCAGAATCCTCAAACAAGAACCTCATACGCATAATCCATAAATCTGTCATTGACAGCCAAAGGAACTAGCACAACGCTCTAACAAATGGCCTTTGGGCCGATAGGGTCACACCTAAAGTGGCCTTAGGAAACTCCCCATACTTCCTCATCTATGGACAGGAAGCCATCTTGCCTCCAAACATTACCCTTCCCTATTTACAGCTCTCCCAAGCTTCAAGAGGAACCCCTTCAGCCTTGCTTCAAGAAAGGATCAACCAACTGATGAGGTTGGAGGAGTTGAGAGATAAAGCTAGAATTAAATTCAAAAATCACCAAATGATTGTGAAGAGATGGTTTGATCGCCATCTGGTTCCAGAAGGAGCCTGTGTTTCAAATTTATCTTCCATTTCTCTCATATGTTTAGAATCAGTCTGTTATTGCTGGCACGGAGATAAATGTGATTTGCTTTGTGCATATTGCTAACCATCAGTTCATGGTTGTTCTTGGTTATTTGAATGTAATTCAATAGCATTGTTAATTCATGAAAGGTTGTTGATTCCAAACTTTGTTAAACATCAATTACAAGTGTTATTTGTATGGAAAGGAATGTATATTCCTGTATTGCATTGCGATTAGAATTTATTACAACCTTGTTCTTATGCGGACCAGTAATTGATTCATTTGAACTTGGGATTTATAAATGATGTTTAGCCTCCTTTTGTTTTGCTCCTGCGGGATAGATTAGGATAGTTAGGACTAGATTAGAGTAGCTTAAGTAGTTTAGATAGGATTTGATACATATAGGTTCGTTGTTCTATTTTGTTGATTTAATAGAAGTATTCGTCCTAGAAGCAATCTTTCAACGCATTTAACAGTTTACGGGGTCCCTTAAAACCCATTGGAACTAGCCATTCCAAACGAAAGTAGGCCTAATTGGAGTCTATGATCAGGTTAGTTCCCTTTGTTGGTATAGCGAAAATTCTCCATTTCAACAGGTTGATTCCGAGAATCGGCCCTGCACCCCTAGGTGGGTTTTTTTCATTTTTTTTTAATTAGTTTTTCTTATAATTTAATTTCTCTTTTGATAATTTTATATATATATTTTTTTATTTTAATTGTTTTTAGTTTTTATTTTTTTATAATCTTATTTATTTATTTTAAATTTTAATTTTAAGTTTTTTATAGTATATTTTTAATTTTTTTATTTAATTTTTTATTTTTTACTATGTGGTTTTTTTTAACTTAAAAATAATTTCTATACATGTTTTTTTTGGTTAATTTTCAATTTTTTTTAATATGTGTGTGTGTGTGTGTGTTCATAATTGATACATAAAAAAAATGAAGTGTAAAAAATAAGCACTCTAAAAAAAGTGTTGATGCTGCATCGACACTTTTCAAAATCTGCATGAAAATCACTAACATTTAAAAAAAATGTCCATGCATGATCCATAAGAAAATTTAAAGTGCCTAAAATATGCTCAAAAAAATAAAGGTGTATTTTGAATCAATATTTTTCAAAATCAGGTTATTTTTCGCTACTTCAAAAAAACGGGTACTAGGTAATTTTCTTGTTTGATCGGTAACTATGTTATAACCACACATGAAATTTTAGCCTCTAACTACAATTACACAAGCCTTGAAAGGTAGCTCATGAAACAACCCAATAACTAACAATAAAACCCTTAATTCCAAGCACACCTAGGAATTAACAAAATAATAATCTGTAGGGGAAAGAACCTTCGTTTTGGCTGAGCTAAGAGAATTATAGCAAACCGATGGCTGGGAAATTAACTGAAACCTTAGCCAAAGTAAAATCACTTAGTTACATTCAAGGACGATTTGAGATGGTGTCCCAAAGTTGGAAGAAATGAGTGAAGTACTAACCTCGAATAAAACCTGTTAACTTGTAGTGAGAATTTGGTATTTAGCTCAAGAACAGAAAGTTGAAGGTGTTCAGAAGTAAACCCTCGAAGAAGGAAAAATACCCTTGAGAGGTCGAAATAAAACAACTGGCTGCATACCTTGCCATTAATTTGGGGAGTGGCACTCTTCATAGAAGAGAAAGATATTGGTCGAGGCGTTCACTATCAACAAACAATAAGCAATGAGGCAAAGTATGTTTCTCATGAAAGGCTAAAGTAACCTCAATAATATGGCACAGATAAATGGTACAAGAAATTGAAGAGTAAGACTAGGGTGAATACCAGAACCAGAGCTTTTCTCCATTGTCGTGAGGGTGAGGTATCCACATAGGTTGTAGAGCCATTCAAGCTAGGCAAGGATGCAAATGACAACAACCATCAACGAGAGGGAGAACTGTTACCATAACTTACCCTTCATGATTGTGAATCGTTGGATGAGTCCTTCCAAGATTGACAATGCTAATGATGCTGATTTTTGCCTAGTCCCTTGCCACCAAAGAAATGAACTCAACGTGCGAAGTTCGAGACTTATGCCAAGAGTGAGTTTCATTGATATTCCAATGTTTCGGATGTAGAATGATTAATAAGCATAATAGTTGTCAATACCATGATGGGAATTGGCGCACAAACATATCATAACCTTAAAATGTGAAACTATAACAGTTGTATTATATGTCCACGAAACAATTATCTAGGAGCTATGACTAATCTCTAGTATCGTATCATATCGAATTAACCCTAGAGAAAATTCTTATCATCTGAAACATTTAACTTTAGTTATCAGCATTCGTATTCACTACTAAGTCTTTTCCTAGTAATTGTTATCTCCTAAGTCCATGTATGGATGGATGTTATAAGAAGCCTAGTAAGTTTTCCTTGTGCTCTGCTAATGCCATCCACATGCTGAATGAATAGTTTCATTTTTGGGAATAAGTTTGGAAGTTAACTAATACCTTCTAGTTTTTGTGTATTATCATTTTGGGAATATGGGACTAGGTTTGGAAGTTAACTAATACTTGCCAATTTTGGTTTATCATCATTTTGGGAATATGGGAATAGTTTTGGAAGTTAAGTAATACCTGTAAGTTTTGGTGTATAGAGATTTTTGGGAATATGACACTAGGTTTTGAAGTTAACTAATAATTGTTAGTTTTGGTATATCCTCATTTTGGAAATATGAGACTAGGTTTGGAAGTTAATTAATACATGTTAGTTTTAGTGTATAGTCACTTTAGAAATATAAGACTAGGTTTGGGAAGTTAATTGAAATTGGTTAATTTTACTGTAATGACAAGCCCAAACATAGTATCATATTTGATTTTCCAAAATCTTAAAAGGGTGTTAACCATGACACCTCTGAAATATGAGAATTTATCCACCTCTATGAACTTTCGATTTAGCAACAAATCTCAGCAAGGTTGGCTAAAATATACTCATAGTTAGATGCATGTATTGAGGGCATATTATTACAAATACACTGATATAATTTTTTTAAGTTAATTGAGGAAGTACTTATTTTCGTGCAACTATCTTGCCCCAAAATAAAAAATCCCAACATAAGTCAGTAGAAATTTTTCGATGAGAAAATCATTTATAATATTTCTCCCTCAACATGTCTACACTTGGGATAAAACTTACTTTAGAAAACATGTAAGATTGGTTTATTCAGTGGATTGGACAGTTGAGATATTTTTTCAACAACATCCCTCATTTTATAAATGGTTGGATCTCATTAATGCAATAAATATATGATGTAATTGTGTGATTCAGTGTAATAGAAAATAATTGTGTGTGCGCACATATCGGATTTCTTTCTTGGTATCAGATCTGGTAGCTCTGGGTTTACTGCTTACAGGATACCTAGGAAAATGTGAGAGGTTTCATAAAGAATATGTGATGTGTGTCTTAAATGTGCTAATTTGAATGTGAAACATAATCTCTGATTGCCTTCGCTGGCGTAGCCATCTCCTGAACGAATTGTTTAGTTTGTGTTATGTGGCGTACTACTTGAATGGCTCTGACTCTTGTATGATGACCCTTGGCACCATTACTGACACCATCTGGTCACTGCGTGGAATTTTCTTTCACAGCGGTTGTTACAACATCATGGCTATTGTTGACAGTGGATCACAGGAAGCATATTAACGTTCACGAGGGCTGGGTTGAAGGATTCTTAGAGCTTGTCCAATTGGCTTTCTGTGCTATGAAGTAAAGCATGCCCTGTGTTGAAGAATGGCACTTCTTAGAGAAATTTTGGAAGCTGGTGTGAAAAGTGGGATCCGAAGCTGGTGTTGGCTGTGGGGTCTGAAGCCACACACTCTTATGTGCAGAAGATATATTTGATGTGGACCGATAGAGCATGGAACTACATGTGAGAGAGGACACCTTGATATAATTGATGCGGGTTTCATTTTTTTTAAGTTTACAGCACATGATTGTTTGAAGACCCTAGTCTTGAGAAGTGGAACCAGTAGTCAAACCTACCATGAGCCATGGCACGATGATTTATAGTGGATAAGAACTTAAAGCTATAATTTACAAGACAATGCCAAGCGAGTCAAGTGCCTACGTGTGTGTTGAACTTTTAAAGTAACAATTATACAGTGGTGGTTTGTTTTGATTTAATATGGAGCAAATAGTTGTGGAAAAAATCAATGGGCCAAATGTTTTTACCTGGAAGGTGAATGTCCAAATTAATTTGTTGCATAAAAATTTATAGGGCTTAGTAAAAGGACTAGGACTAGCACCCCAAGATCCAAAACAATTAGCTAAATGGAAAAATAAAAAAGAGAGAATAGGGAGCTAAGCCTATTATAAGACTATCTTTGTCAGATTCACAACTTCACATTATAGACTTAGGAAAACCCCCTTCACAAATATGGGAATACTTAAGAAAGACATTTGGGGAAAAGGTAGTGAATGCAAAATTCTCTTTGAAATTGCAATTATTCAAACTCAAAATGCATAATGGGGTATCATTGTCTACACACATAAATGATCTAAAATCACTCATAAGGTAGCTGGAGGAAATTCGGGTAAAAATAGAAGAAGAAGATACTAAGGGTATCTTGTTAAATAGCTTACCATCAAATTATGATAATGATATTTTCACCTTAAGTCAATTTTCTTCTCGATCATTAGGTGAAATGATTGTAGCACTCTTAGAATAAGAGAAGAGGATAAAATCAGGTAATGCAGAGGACAACTCACATGATGAGATGGCACTATTCTCAAAAGGCACAATCAATAAAAATAGGAACTCAGTAGAATTTTTTTATTGTCGAAAACATGGACATACAACCTTCAATTGTAAAACTTGTGCCAAAGATCTTTTAAATGGAAAATCAAAGGAATTGGACCACATGACTACTATTCAAGACTTGGAAGAGGCCTACCTTCATGACTTCTGAGATTGTGACAACGATAATGAATTTAATACAATGTCTCTCATGCTTTTCTAAACAACTATCGATTATAGTATTTATTAATGTGTGTATGTGTGTGTGAAGAAAGGTCAATTACATAATTGACTGTTGGATAAGCTCTATACTTAGACATGTTACCTATATAGTTGGAAGTGTGTATTACGGTGCATAGTGTTACACAAAATATTGTCACCATGACTTTCTGCAGTTAGTGTGAGTCTATCATCACTCATACTGTCCTCCTTTGCAAGTCTTAAACCTCAGCTCTTCATGTCAAGCTTTAAAAATGAAAGAAAGTCCTTGAAAATCAATAAAGCTCTGGTTCCGCACTTTCTCTTACTGTTACCTGCAGTGCCGCACCCCTTGTTCATGTTACCTACGGATCTGCCCACTCTGTCTCTAAAGGAGTGGGTGCGGACCCCTGTAAAAGTCAAAAAGGCGCAAGTTTATTCTTAAAAACTCACTTTGGGTTAATTTTGGATGTTTCTAGAAGGAATCTTGACTTGGATGGTTCGCTTCTAGGTGGTTCATGCATCCCAAAACTGAAGGAGCTAATCCCTTGATGAGAGGAGCTTATCCCTTTGAAGGAGGGCTGTATCCCTTTGAAGGTGAGCCTCTCACTGTTTGCTCATCGTCCTTTAATTTAGATCTGGTAATTGACATGGAAAAATCTATGGGATTATTTGAATGCGATGTTCTTATCCCTTTTGAGTCCCTTGACATGTGTTCCTTCCAAAGAACTATTCTTCCTTCTGATGAAGACCTCTTGGAAGCCATGATCATTGACATGTCTTTCTTCCAGTTGGAAGCCATGATCAGTGAGTATGAGGATAGTTTTTTCCTGTATCAACCTCGTTAAAAAATGAAACAGGATGTCATGAGGACAGTTCTTTTCCTGTGTCAACCTCGTTAAAAAATGAATCAGTTGTTTCGAGGAAAGTTCCTTTTACTGTGTCGACCTCGTTAAAAAATGAATCAGTGAGTATGAGGACAGTTCTTTTCCTGTGTCAACCTCGTTAAAAAATGAATCAGTTGGTCAGAGGATAGTTCCTGTTACTGAGTCAACCTCGTTAAAAAATGAATCAGGTTCGAGGATAGTTCCTTGTCTTGTGTCAACCTCGTTAAAAAATGAAACAAGGATAGGTTATATAGGTAGATTGTAGAGAGTAGTCATGAGCATAGTTCCTTGTCTTGTGTCAAGCTCGTTAAAAAATGAATCAAGGATTTTAGAGCATAGTTCCTTGTCTTGTGTCAAGCTCGTTAAAAAATGAATCAAGGTTTTTAGAGTATAGTTCCTTGTTAGGTAGATTGTAGAGAGTAGTTATGAGCATAGTTCCTTATCTTGTGTCAAGCTCGTTTAAAAAATGAAACAAGGGTTTTGAGGATAGTTCTTTTCCTGTGTCAACCTCACTAAAAAATGAAACAAATCCCACGAGTCTTTCCATGATTTCGAAAGTAAACCTTCATTTCATCCACCTGGTTGAATGCAATCAAGCTTGGGGGGCATATACCTTGATTTGCGTCATTATGCTGGGGGCATGCGAACTTATAACAAGCATAGTTTTTCGTTTCAAGCTTGCGTAAACATGAAACCGAATCCGAGCATAGTTCTTTTCCCGTGTCAAGCTCGTTAAAAAATGAAACAAATCCTCCTCTAATTGAGTCGAGAGTTTGACTAGATCTCATAAATGTTAAGTTGTATATTTAGGTTAGTTATTTCAGTTTTTTGCATAATTTTCTTACAGTTTTAGGTCGAGTCTTTCAAATGATCTCGTAACTGAACCTTCATTCCATCTAGCTATTAATTACCAGCAGTGTACATAGTTGAATGAAATGAAGTTGGGGGAAATGCGCTCTAGTGGTTATGCTTAGGGGGCATCAAGCACGGTTTTCTCTCTGTTTCAAGCTTGTGTAAAAATGAAACTACTTTTAAGCAAAGTTTTTCTCTGTTTCAAGATTTTGTAAAAATGAAACCTATCTCGAGTCAATTTCAGTTATTTTCAAGACACGTTAAACTCATGAAAATCCCAATATTATTTTGCTATCTTTCATTCTCGTAAAACAAATGAAAATGCCAAGTTCTTTCTGTCTTTTCCTGCTCGTAAATTAAATTGGAAGTCGGCCATATGAGTACATTTTTATCATTTTTTCAAACTCATTAAAAATTACGAGAAAATGAAAACCATGAGTACATTTTTATCATTTTTTCGAACTCGTTAAAACTTACGAAAAAGTGAAACCTTAGAGTCACCTTTAAGCTCTTTTCTGACTCCTAAAATATGAAAAGATTGCCGAGTTTTTCTTTTTAAGCTCATTAAAACGGAACTAAAAAGACGGTCCACTTACAGCCCTTTTCTTACCATAAGAACATGAAAAGATTGCCGGATTTTTGTCGTTTCAAATTCAATATTGGTTATAAAACGATGTGTCATTGATCGCTTTTTTACTTTTTCGGATCAGAGGCACTAATTATGAAAAGTACTCCTTGGTCGTAATGATCAAGCGGTTCTTTCAAGTATTATTTTATACCTTTTCGGGCTTGGGAGACACAAATTTATGAAAAAGGACAACCATGGAGTCTTCTTAAGTTCTTTCAGACTCTCTAAAATTGAAAAACGCCAAGTTTCTCCTATACTGGACTCGTTAAAATTTAACAGTAAAGGACCTGTTCAATTACAAACAGGAACGGACCACTCCTTCTTAGGGTTCGAATTTAAACTAAGTTGGACTCATCCAAAGGATGAGCTTATAATAAAGCAAATGTTATCCTCCTCAAGCTTGTCAAAAATAAAGAGTTACTTGCCAGAAATGGTGGGGGAAAAGAGAGAAAAATGAGCCTGTTTGTCATACTTTATAACCACTCTTGAACACGACACTTTTTTTCACCTGGGTTGGGAAATCCTTTGCCTAACAGTTGATCAAACCATATTGAAAGTCTTCAGCCAGTTTTTGGGTATTAACTTTGGGTCAATTGTCACCAAACCATTTGTTGTGTCGTTATGTCTTCAAGAGGTCAGTGCAAATAAGCCATTCATCTGCAAAATATCTGTCATCCATCTTGACCATCCTTGAGTCAGTCCTTGCAGCTAAATTTCTTCAAATTTGATCTATGATTTCGTGTTGTGGGCTTGCCTACGACGGATCGCTTCCTATCGACTTCAGCTCATTATCTAGAAAGATGATCTAGAAATCGTCAGTACCTTGGGATCTGCATGCCTCAATGGTAGGTTTCTCGCCTTCGACGATAGGTTGCATCATTGACCTTCAAACAAAGGATTTTGTGACATGTTCGACATCAACACATCTATTCACATCTCATGGATTGTACTGAGTACTTTGAGAGCCATTGACATTACTGGTGGTTTCTCTCACACTTGTTAATAGTTTACATCATTGACTGGTAATCAAGTGGTTTCTACCATGTTTGACTTCGACACATTCATTCACATGGATAGAATCGTACTATTTCTGGAAGTAGAAATCAAGACCCTGGATCTAGTTTCCACTATCCAGGCTGCGAGGAATTTTATATTCATTATACAGTGGACTATTCATAAACAGATGGCTGCGTCCATACTGTGTCTACATGTGTCTATACTTGTGATGTATTACAAGATCATTTCTATATCAAAGCAGTAGTTAGTTTTCTAGTCAGTTTTGATCTGAGTATGGGAATGCCTAACTCGGCGATGATATGATCTCATATATATATTTTGTATTGAATGTTTTTACAGGTTCCAACTGGGCTCTCCACAAGATGATCCTCGAAAAGATAAAGTACTTCACTCTTAGATGATAAATGAAATCCTCATCTACTACAGACTTCACACTTTAGGGGGCAATCTGTTACACAAAATATTGTCACCATGACTTTCTGCAGTCAGTGTGAGTCTATCATCACTCATACTGTCCTCCTTTGCAAGTCTTAAACCTCAGCTCTCCGTGTCAAGATTTAAAAATGAGAGAAAGTCCTTGAAAATCAATAAAGCTCTGGTTCCGCACTTTCTCTTACTGTTACCTGCAGTCCTGCACCCCTTGTTCATGTTACCTACGGATCTTCCTGCTCTGTCTCTAAAGGAGTGGGTGCAAACCCCTGTAAAAGTAAAAAAGGTGCAATTTTATTCTTAAAAACTCACTTTGGGTTAATTCAGGATGTTTCTGGAAGGAATCTTGACGTGGATGGTTCGCTCCTAGGTGGTTCATGCATCCCAAAACTAAAGGAGCTAATCCCTTGATGAGCGGAGCTTATCCCTTTGAAGGAGGGTTTTATCCCTTTGAAGGTGGACCTAGTAACTTCCCTCCATTGCACTATAAATTAAGGCATTGGGCTGGTTGATAGGGAGGTTAGAAGCTGAACATTTTTTAGGGTAAATTTCGTTGGAATTGAGACTTCCTAGTTAAGCTTGAGAGGAGAGATTACATACCTTTTGGCTTCATTGGGAAGATAGTGAAACTTGTCAAAGTAGAGGAGATTCTTGCTGGACCCTGGGAGGAGCTTGTACAGCATCAAGGCACCAAGGTTGTAAAGTTCTTCTTTGATTAAAGTTAATACAATCAGATTCATTTTTCTCAATAAATTGTCTTATATGGTTTGTTTCATGAATTCCTTGATCATCATGATAAATATTCTATATTATATTGGCTTTTCAGGTGCTATTTAATGTGTGTGCTTGTTTGTGTTTGTAGATTCTTTACAAGGGAGCTCATTTGGATCAATGGAGCGTGGCTTCCACAAACTTGCACTGGACCCGAGGTAGGCCTAAAACACTTGTTTTCCTTTATTTATAAATTGCATATTTAGAGAAATATAGAATTTGTTTGGTTTTCTTGTCGCTAGATATCATTAGATACTAGGGAGATTGGTCTTGTCCGCAAGAATGACTTATCCGGCCGACACATAGTACAAGGATGGAAACTTGTCCATAGAGATATTCAACATCTCAGCTATTCTTTGGGGTAGTTAAGAAATGGAAATTCTACAAAGCTTCTCAACTATGGTTAGACGCTGATATGCTTCAAATGGAGATCAATCCATAGATCATATGGTGGTGAAAAAAAGAGCAGTGTTTGTGAGATCTAAGAGTAAGCGTAATTGCTGATGAAGACCTTATTACATTGATATGATTTATATGTAATTTTGACTTATGTAATAATGTAAGCGTTAAGGGGGGAACTTGGAATAAAAGAGGGAACTTGGAATAATGCTTACTTTAGAAAATAGGTAAGATTGATTTGTTGAGTGGATTTGACAGTTTTCTCAACAACAATCCCTCATTTTAGAAACAACTGGATCTCATTAAAGCAATAAATAGATGATGTAATTATGTGATTCAGTGTAATAGGAAATAATTGTGTATGCACACATATTTGTTTTCTTTCTTTTGCAAAGTAATATCCATGTTAAATTTATTGATAGTATCCATGTTAAAGTTATTATACTATTCTCCCAAAACCTGTACACAACATAATATCGATACTCTAGTGAATGACATCTAAGAAGACTTCAAATTATTGAACCAAAAGCACAAATCAAATGATGATCACACGTTTATATTCTCCACAATCAAATATGAAGAAAACATTTTATAACTTTACCAAATTTATCCATTCAAAAATAAAATTAAAGTAACTAAAATCATATTGTGTATTGATTTAATGGGAGACATTTTCATTTTAATTTTGTTATGATTTGTTATTTGGGTTTTTTTTTCCCAAGGAAAAATCGTAATCTTTCATTAAGAGGAAAAATTACATGTAGTATATGCCAAAGGCATATGCAATAACTGTAGGTTGAAGACCTTGTCAAAAAAATGTAGTTGTATCAAAATGGATGGCCTTGCCATTTCCTGTACAATGTTCAGACTGTATGTCTATTTATTAGTAGAAATATAAATATATACATGTTGTTTTAGCTATAAAATCACAGCAAAATAAATATAGTTATGGCCTTTCCACCCTATGGTACTCCAGGTCTATATATGGCCTGTGATGGTACTGATAGAAATCTGTTCCCTATTGTTAAGAGATTATCCACATGCCTCGGGGTAGTAGCGAGCCCTCCTTGAAAAGTTTGTCAGCATCTTCATTGTATTCCCTATATATATGATGACAAGAGGTTGTGTTAAACACTGCTTTGAGATTGAAGACTTCATCCCAAATATTTTGAAGTGAAATAGCATGACAATGATTTTTGTTGTTGAACCAATTGATAATGATTTGTGAGTCTCTAAAGATCTGTATGGTAGTGCAGTTATGAGCTAGTGAAAAATGGAGCAAATGTCTGCGAGTGATAAGCTCAGAAAAGTTGTTTGTTCCCTCCCTTAGTCCCAATTTGACGTTTTAGCAATGTTGTTCCAAGTGGTATAGCAAGAAACCCCCTCTGCAGCCATGAGGTTGGGTAGCCCCATCGAAGAAAGCTCACAGCTATGATTTATCAATCCATCCATGTGGGGTTTTGCCTCTTCTGGGATGTCATGATAGGCTACCACAACCTTTGCAATGACAAGTGGCTAGTGGGCAGATTCGTTCTTGAATATAATACGATTCCCAGTGAGCCATTAGGTCCAGCAGATGATAAGAGGTAGGCATTGTGCTTTTGCTTCCTGATGTGTTGTAATCCAATTGTTTCATGCTTGGAGTATAGAAGAACCCTGCCATGCATTCTGCATAGAGAGTTGTTGTGTAGCATCTTGCCAGAAATGAGTGACGCATGGGCAGAGCAAGAAGAGGTGCTCATTTGTTTCAGATGCTTGATTGCATAAAACACACCAATTTGGGCCATGTATAGATCTGCGCATAAGGGCTTCATCTATGGGAGTTTTGTTACTTGAAACACTCCACATGAAGAGGCGTGTCTGAGTGGGATTTTTCAGTCTCCATATCTGTAGCCACCATGCATTAGTTAGCATAGGATTACGGTCCAACAGAAGATGGTTATAGCCCAGTTTTGGGGTGTATTTCCCATGCTCAGCTAGGATCCATACTAGAACATCAGGGTCCTGATTGAGAGTCACATGTGCTTCAGACAACGCCACTAGATATGATTCCCAGATAGGCTACCATTGTACAGGAATATCCAGATCATGTGCTGGTCTCCATTGTTGTCTAAATATGGTACTGTGATCATGATCAGCAATCTGCGCAATCGTCATGATATTCCTATGATTGAGATAATGTATGAGATCAGGAGGCAATTTATATCTGTTCCCCCCACCTATCCAAGGATCGATGCCTAAATGAACAGATGTTCCATTGTTGATGCGCCAAGCCAAGCCTGCTCTGATGAAAGGCATCGTTTGTAGGATTGCTTTCCATACTATGGATATGCCCCCACGAGGCCAGTCTTGTAAACGTACCCAGTCCAATGTTTGTTGTGGCCAAATGTATTTATGATATGTCACAGTGATCCATAGATTTTGTACACTGAGAGGGGACTAGCCCATCTTGGCTGCAAGAGCTTGGGCAAAAATAGGCAGATCTTTTAACCCCAACCCCCCCCCCCGATTTTTTTGGCATAGCAATTTTCTTCCAGCTTACCCATGCAAATGTTTTACCTTCCTTTTGGCCATTCCATAGATATCGACAACATAACTGTTGTATATGTCTGAGAATTCCCCGATGGATCCAAGCGAGTGACATCCAATATACCGAGGTGGCTTCCAGTATTGATTTTATCAGGATAAGTTTCCCTACACTTTAAAGAAATCTATGGTTCCATATTTTTATCCTCCTCTTAATTTTAATCACTAACCAGATCCAGTCAGCAATCCGATAGCTGTGGGGTTTGATCTAGAAGCCCAACTATTTTAGTCCATCCGAGAGGTTGTGTGATTGATAATGAAAATACTGGTGGGCTGCTCTATCCTCCTGTGGGGTGGTATGTGACAGAGTAATAGTAGATTTTGACTGGTTTTCAGCCATGCCTGTACCTTTTTCAAAGAGGGTTAGAATATCATGGAAGGAGGATGAATACCTGATGCTGCCATCCAAGAAGATCATAATATCATCTACGAAGATCAGATGTGTGAGGTGGCAGAGTTCTTTCATTTTCAGTCCTTTGAGTCTACCTTCCCTTTTAGCAGTGTCAATGAGCCTGCTAAGACCTTCCATCACCAATATAAACAGAAGAGGAGACAGTGGGAATCCCTGCCGAAGCCCACATTCGGAATGAAAGAATTGGAATGCCGAGCCATTAATTAGTACACTGAAGGAAGCTGAGGTTATGCAGCAGATAATCCAATCTGTGAATGCTAAAGGGAACCCTAAGTGGATCAGGATCATCTTGATGAAGAGCCAGCTAACCCGATCAAATGCCTTAGCAAGATCAATCTTGAGGATTATGCTTTTCAGATTCCTAGATTTAATAGAATGAATGGCTTCCTGGGCTGTACCTATGGCCTCATGGATCTTCCTGTTTTGGAGAAAGGAAAATTGCTTAGGGGAAATATGGTGGGAGAGTATGGGGCGAAGCCGATTTGCTATGATCTTTGCAATGATTTTGTATAGGGTATTGCAGAGTGAGATGGGGCGGAAATCATTGAAGGATGTTGGTGAATCAGATTTCGGAATGAGAGCAATGAAAGTGGCGTTGATAGCCTCATACATTCTTCCAGAGGTCCTGCACTCTTCAACAACATTGAGAAGATCATTCCCGATGAGGTCAAAAAAGGCTAAATAGAATTCAATGGGCCAACCATCCAGTCCAGGGCTTTTATCTTTCTGAAACCATTTTAAAGTCCCTTCAAGTTCATCTCTGGTGATAGGGGAAGTAATCTCAGCTGCCTCTTTCAGACCAACAAATCTTGGGAAATGCCCTGCTACTTGAATGATTTCAGCAAGGTTTGTAACCATAGGCTACTTGTATAGCTGTTGGAAGTGTGAGATGCCCAACTGTGATAGCTAATTAAAATTTTTCGCAATACCTCCATCCAGGGTGGGCATTTGCCAGATAGTATTGGAGGCTTTCCTTCCCTAGGTAAAATTTTGGAAATACCTTGTGTTCTCATCCCTATCTTTGAGCTAGATTGCACGACTCTTGAGTCTCCAGGTTTCCTCTCTTTCCTTCAGAATTCTGGCTCTTTGATTTTCCAGCTCGATCAGGTTTAATTTGGCTTCAGCACTTAAGAAACCCATGTTGTTGTCATCCATAAGGTCTGCCAAGGCTGATTCCATAGTGGAGAGGGTATGGGTATCCCTTTGATGTTTTTCCTTTGCCCACTTGATAGTGAGCTTTTTAAGCTGAAGAAGATTTTGACAAAAACCCTTGGCCCAAGTGAGTCCCTGTGAGGGAGGGTTTTGTGACCAGTAATTAGTAACCAAATTTTTGTACGAGGGATGATGTAGCCAGGATTAATTGAATTTGAATGGGGCTTTGTGCTTGATAGGCGAACCAGCTATTTCCAGGTAGATAGGTGAGTGGTCGCAGATGCCTCCGGATCCAAGCCACTGCCTATAATGAGATAATCATTAAATCAATAGATTTTTGATGACGAAACGATCCAGTCTTCTGGCGAGGGCTGCCTCCCCAACCCTTCTATTCCTCCAAGTAGGCAGTGGTATGTTCATAGGGATATCTGTGAGGTGAGATTATTCGAGGAGATTTTCCATAATATTAGAGAGTGGATCAATCTGTGCCGATGATCCCCAAGACTCACTGTATCCAATGGAAAAATTGAGGTCCCCTCCCAAGATGAAGTTGTCTGGTGAGGTCAAGGAGAGATTGAGAAGTTGATTCCAAAAATCCTCCCGTCCTTGACACGACCCATAAACATTCATGACATGGAGCTCCATGCCCAACTCCGCAGAGAAAAAATCTATGACACAACCCATAAACATTCATGACATGGAGCTCCATGCCCAACTCCGTAGAGAAAAAATCTATACCAATGAACCCCTTCCCTCCCCAAACCGATTTAAGGTTTATAGATCGGGGATTATATCCCAAGGCCAGACCACCAAATCGACCTACAACGTCTAGAGCAATGAATTCCCATCCCAGACATATACTCTGCAGAACCCGAGTGATGTGGTGAGCTTCCCCAAGGTTTCTTGAAGAAGGATAATATCAATAGGCTCAGCAGTAAAAAGTTTGCGAAGGGCTAGTTTTTTGGGAGAGCTAGCCAAACCCCTGCAGTTAAATGATAGGCATTTCATGGGGGAACCATGTCGAGGGTTTTCTTAGCTCTAAGTACCCGATCTAATGAGGTTTGCCTTCCCGAGATCACCTCAGCACCTGCTCGAAGAATTGCATGCGAGAGGTATGATTTGTGCCCCCGGAGAGGTTTGATAGATGTTGTGGGGAGGGATAGTCCAAGACTAGAGATTGATTGGTGTGTATCCCCAATGGGAGGTCGAGATCGCAGGTTATATGGATGAGGGGGTGTCGAGGGTGGCGATGATGGGGAAGAGGTGTGATCCAGAAGAGTGATAGGGGAGGTAGTGGAGTAAACCAGATGGTGAGGGAGAAGGGGACAGGAAATGGATGCAGGAGGGGTGGAACGATTCTATGTCAATGCATTATGCATATGATGTGCAGATAATGCATAAACAAAAGATAGAATAGGGGAAGAGGGAAGAGGAATACCCGATGAACGAGCCGCTTCTGCAGCTGCCCTGGCTCGAGTCAGAGGAGGAGATGGAGGGCCCGAAGGGTTGCCTAAGGAGTGCTGGTCTGGCTTGGATGGAGTCGCCTTCCGAGATGGGCTAGAGTGGCGGTGGGGTGTTTCCTAGGGATTTATGGGGTTCCCTTTTCATTGCCTGCTTCCTATCCCACAGCTGCTTCCGGGGGTTTCGAGACCAAAGGGCATTCCTTAAATAGGTGCCCAACCTTGTGGTACCTTTGACATCAAAAAGGAACACCCTCATAATTTAAGATCTGAACCCTGGTGAAATTTCACCATTGCAGGGTAATTTTTTCTTCGAGTCCTTCTCGGGTGTCCAGATGCACTAGAATGCGGGCTAGGGTTTGATTTTTGGACTGTACGATGGATTTGTCATAATCTAGGAAGGTGCCAAGGGTATTCCCGATCCTTACAAACACTTCTTCTGACCAGTACTGGAGGGTAAAGCCTGGTAACCGTACCCAAAGTGGTCCATCTCCTATCTGCTCTCTTTCCGGATCAAAAAGAGGGCTCCATCTTTTGAGCAGTATCAGAGCCATTTCGATATGCCAGAATCGAGCCAGAGCTAAGTTCGTGTATTCTTCAAGTGCGAAGTGGAGCACAAACCACCCACGAGGTAGTATTTGAACCTCTGGGAGTTGTATGAAGATCTGTCCCCATATCTCTTTTACCCATAACCCCAATCGCTCCGCTATGTATGTTCTTCCACGAACCCTACCCACCAGCACTTTCCCTGCTTTATCAACAACTTCCCCCATGGTGAGTCCTTCGCCGAACTTGATGGTGTAATCCTTACCGGATGCCTTGACACACTTTGTTTTCTTCTTACCTGTTCTCGGCGCAGTAGGGTGATCCTGTAAAGGGTCCGAGGGCCTATTTGATGCTGGATGAGTCTCCGCCAACCTAACTCAGATTACCGGGGTATCGAAGCAACCAGATGGAGGAGCAGTGTCCTATGTTTTCTCGCCAGATCCAGGGTGATCAGAGGTCTTCTGAGTCTGTGTAGCTGTATCAGGTTCGGGGCCTGGGCAGGAGGATGGATTTCGAGAGAAACAGAGTTCCATAGGAGGCGCAGGCTCGAACAGAGGGGATGAACAGGAAGCTAGCAGGTTAAGGGCGTTAGGAGAAAATGACAAGCAGTCAAAACCTGGCGATTCGATGGAGAGGGACGCGATGCAAAGAGAGGAGTCCTTATGCCCAAGGAAGGAGACAACTGGCACCAGAATCGAGCTAGATAGAGCAGAGGAAATGGGAGCCATTTTAGGGTTAGGGTTGCAAAAAAACAACCTGCTCCGAGTAAGGATCCAACGAGTAATCTACTGCATTGAGCTCCATAACCTCCATGGTAACCGTTAACGTTGAGAGATGGAAACACCTCATTTGTTATTTGGTTATTGAGCTTAAATGTTCATTTTACAGTCCAATGTTAAGGCTAGACCTAACATAATTTCATATAAAGTAATTAGAAGTAAAAAAATATATGTGAATAAGATTTTTAATAGGGATATGAATAAAATATTTTAATATGAATTAATATTGAAGTATATTAAAAATATATTAATAAAAAAACCAGTTTAATCAGTGATAGAAAAATTCCATACACATGTTATGTAATCTCTATAACATTTAAAAATATAATTTAAATAATAAAAAATTACACATTGTTTTTTGCATTCTAAAAAAAATTTGACCTCTCCACTCATATTAGACCACTCATATTAGATGCATTGTTAAAATAGATATATACCAACACTGTATTATAAAAAAACACCATGACTACTCTTTCTCTGGGTTCCAAAAAAATTGGAAGACAATATCCGTATATAAAATACTGTGACTACTCTTCCAGGGCTACAATACAAAAAAAACACCATGGCTACTCTTACTCTGGGTTGCAAAAAAATTGGAAGACAATATCCGTATATAAAACACGTGACTAGTCCAGGGCTACCAAAAAAATTGGAGGGCAATATCTGAATATGACATATTGCATCAGGACAGAATAACCATCCTGCCAAACGCAGAGAAATTAATCAGCCAGTGGCCGAAAATGAGGGTATTGAACAAAATAACCTTGACTCATAACTACTATTCCACAGCAGGCGAGTCCTGCGTCAGAAGATCTCCGGAAAGAGAAGGGAAAAAAGGCTAATGATTTGTCTGTTATATTTTCAAAACGTTTGAAATGTTGGGTGCAATAAAAAGACTTACCCCTCCCGCATTAAGCCCTTGGGATAGACCTTTTCAGGGCAGCAAGTATTGCAGCAAGAATGAATGCCTTTGGCCAAAGTTGTTCCCATCCTTCTGAGCGATGAGAGAATCGGTGACATCATGGAAGCAAATACCTGTTTCTTTACGTTTCCCCGCTTCGGGGGAAGCCTAGCGATCCTTCCTTGCGCTCTGCCAGTGCCAGAAGCAAGCCCTGCCATGAGCACACAAGTAAGAATCCTCCGATAATTGATTGCCTGTGCTTGGAAAGCAGAAAGCAAAATTGAGATGGAGAAGCATGATATTAACGAGTGGATCGATGAGGGGATCAAATTTATGGGCAACGTGAAAGCTGAACGGCAGCAGCTCATAAGGCCATTCAAGTGTGAAAGGAGTGCGAGCCATTATGGATAGTCTGGACGCTAGGAAAGTATTCCATTGTCTTCTAATGTTTGTGAAGCCGAGTTAGTTGAATTCATCCACGTGAAATATTAGGGACCAATGTAAAGCCCACGGAATGGAGGATCAATCCAGGGACAACGGCATACCACTCAATCATGTGGACGACTCTGAATTCCGGGATAAAGTGGGATGACGGTGAATCCTTTGATGCATGTATTTATGTGAAGAGGATATGACAGAGTTCGAATTAATACTCTTAGCTCGTTTATGTTTTGAATTTCACTGGCATGCACTCTGGTGATATGTTATTTTAATTGTCTGAGGACAATTTTTTTAAAGACACGTAATCGATGGTTTGCTTTTGTATTCTTCTTTTTTCTTTTAAATATTTTGAAAGTGATTTGTCGTTGAGAATTTGTTGATTTTTTTTAATGTAAACCCAAGTCTATACGAACCTTTATAGAATCGTTTAAAATGTATAAAATTTATAGAGTCGTTTAAAATATAATTTTTTATAAATATAGTTTGCATCACTACTAATTAGACAAGTGGTTAGCTTCTTACCATTAGAGTATCTCGATTGCGTGTTTGAACACGCCGAGTATATCTCGATTGCAGGTTCTTTGGACCTGTCGACGTGGCCAGCCGGTTCCTCTCTGTCTCGGTTACCATCTATTTATATAATTAGAGAGATCCATACCCTGCGGAAGTCGCAAAACTCGCGAAACTTTTGTAATGGAGAGCTCCCGCGGCCATGTGTCTTTTCATTGTACCTCACGCAGTCTGTTCTCTGTTCTCCCACGGCGAACGATTTCGGAATGTTTAAGATATTGCAGGCAGCATGGCCATGCATATGCCCCATCCCAGCGCTCAAACTATGGATGTTATGTGGGCGGATTGATGGATTGCACACGTAGAACCCATGGATACATAAGCTCATCCCGTTACGATCTTTAATGCACCTTAAGAGTACGTGACTGTGACAGTTCTTCCCACTGACATTTCTTCGGTGACCGCACAGCCAGGCAGCATGGCCATGCATATGCCCCATCCCAGCGCTCAAACTATGGATGTTATGTGGGCGGATTGATGGATTGCACACGTAGAACCCATGGATACATAAGCTCATCCCGTTACGATCTTTAATGCACCTTAAGAGTACGTGACTGTGACAGTTCTTCCCACTGACATTTCTTCGGTGACCGCACAGCCAGGGATGGAATTTGACGGGGTGTTGTGCCTGTCAAATACAGCTTAAAATTTTACAAGACACTCAAAATTTTTTGTGGGAGTTGTGAAAACAGCGGGAAAACTGGGGTAAGCCTATTTTGAAATTCCAACCCTGCTGACCCATCTCTTGTCTCTGGCAAAGTATATCCAAAACATATGCATTCTAATGTCGTCATTTATGAAACGCATTCCCGCAAATTTCAAATTTGAATTTATTTCACGCCTTCAGTAAATACTCAGCCAGAGTAACTGGTTACGATATTCGATATTCGGGAAGGGCTTGGCCATCTCAGTACAGAACTCATCCCCTACTTTCACAACGCCCGAAAATTTCATGTCTGTGAGCGAGGATTTGGTGTTGTGTTTGCAAAAGAGTTTGATGTTTTGCAAAAGGTTCATTCTATTTCGGTGTGTTCCACCTGCGCGGCCTCCCTCCTGGCATTATGGGATTCAATATGCAAGAACGGATTGGGCATGTTCCCTTTTTTAGGGCCATCCTAACTCTTAATTGTAGATCAGGGGTATTTTTCTATGTTGACACCTAATCTTTGTGATTGGGTAAATATATGTAAATAAATAAATGAGAAACGTAAACAATCATCGGGAGATGAACTGAACAGTCTCTCCCTCATGTATATAACATACCTACCTGATTGAATGAATAATACTAATCAGTTTTCTGCCTAATAGAGTTACTGCGTGACCTGACATGGTATCAGAGCCAGCCCTTTTTTTTAGCTTTTGTGTCCCTTGTAACTCCCTGTCTGCTCTCCATATAGCTAAGAAGCTCCTCCATAAAATTAGCTGCTCCTAACATGGTAGCTGCCCCACTGTCCATACTGCCCTCCACTATTCAGCGCTGTCCATGTTGTCTGACTATCCAAACGTTTCAAAGAAAAAAAGGGCGTTGTCCTCACAAGCACTGTCCTGTGCGTTAAAGTTTTTTTGAAATACCCTGAAATGCCCTGACTTGCGCCTGCCGCTTCCATTGCATGAATTGATTCCCTATTCTGATTACTCGCTCTCCCCTGATACCTGGAGCAGTGTTAGCCTTAGGTCCTGCGCTGGAGTGTCAGGCCCGTTTTGCTTTGGAATTGAGAGCTGTGAACCCGATGTGAAGCGAGAAGACTCTCTTGTAGGTGTTTGCTGGACGCTGTCACATGAATTGCTTCACCTGATTACTCTGTCCTCCATTACATACTATGACTGTGCGTTCTAGCATCTCCCGCTCGCTATAGGTTCTATCAACAGAACCTAGAAATCCAACCGCCTCAACAGATAAAGGAAAATCCAGCCGCCTTGGAGCCCACCGAAGAGAAAAAATCGACATAGGGTTGGACAGAAGGCTAAAAGCGTGAACGCCGAAAGCAAGATGAGGTAATTCACGCGGAAGTATGTCTTGTTCTTGCAGACCCTGGTGACTGCTTCTACCATGGACGCAGACTTTTACCATAAAAATCCTCTGCGATCCTTCAGAGTCGAGCATTATTTGAATGCTTTCCCGACGTGTAACACAATACATGAAGATGAAAATCCACTATTAGCGCCGCCCGGACGGGTACATTTGAATGGTGTTAAAATTTAAACAGTATATGCGTGTTAGCCTTTTTTCACATTGACCTTTATATGATGGACATGGCATATATGCGGTAAATATTTTTAGGGCAACGAGGTATAATGTTTGTATTGTTTGATAATACATACATATGTATTATACCATAGTGTTGTTTGGACTACCATAGTGTTGTTTTCATAAATCTGTTTTCAAAGTGACTAACATAGTTAACGCTCCTGTGTTTGACTGTGTTTAATATATTGTTTGAAGCCAGAATACATTTTTATATTATAATCAATTTTCTTTTAGCAGCAGAAGTTTTTTTTTCTCCACAAAAGCACATTTTTTGCCAGCAGAAGTATTTTTTACAGCTCTCGGTTTTGACAATGCATTCAATCATATCTATGGCCGGAATAGTTCTCACTGGCAAGGAGAACTATCCTGAATGGTCCCGGATGATAAAACACACCCTCATTTTCAATGAGTTGTGGAAAGGAGTGTGTGTCGGAGAAGGAGACAATGACCCAATACAGCCTACCTCAGACAAAGAGCTCGTCATTTGGGAAAACAAGAACAGCAAAGCTTATGCATTAATCGCAGCATGTGTAAATGAAGAGGTGAGTCGCCATATTTCGTCATATTCAACTGCCTTTGAAGCCTTACAAAAGCTAAAAGGACTCTATGACTCACATTCTGCACTTGAAGTTGTTCAACTCATGATTAAACTCTTCACTCTTGAACTGCAAAATAATGATCCTCTTGCTCTTGCATCTGAAGTAAAGTCTATAATGCATGATATCAAATCTACTAGGGTTGAATTGGATATTCCTCTTATCGCTTTTCTCAAGGCACTTTATCCTACTTACTCCAATTATCTTGAGTTATTGCAAGCAAATGGAAATCTCAAAGATATAACCTTTGACTCTCTTGTGAAAAAGTTTGCTGAAAAAAGAAGACATCCCCTGAATCTTCTCAGGGGACTGTGTGTCTTGCTCATAAAGAAAAACATCCTGCTCAAGATTCTACAAGAGGAAGAGGTGGACGAAGAGGAAGAGGAAGATATTTCAGAGGCAAGGGGGGCAGAGATTCTCAAGGAGAAAAGGCAGATTTGCACTGCATTCGTTGCAAAAGAAATGGATAACATGATGCCTCTAGATGCAAGCTACCATGGGACAAAATTGACCAGAAAAGAAACCAACAGAAAGGTAAAACTGATGATACAGACAAAGGTAAAGCACCTGAATCCGCTCACTATGTTGAGGCACAATGTAACATTGGAGTAAATGAAGATTTGTTTAATGCTTCACTTGCTTCATGGAAATATGATTGGTTGCTTGATTCAGGAGCAACCTGCCACATGACTCATAGAAAAGATTTTTTTGAAGATTTCACTGACAACGTTGATGAAGCAGTATACTTTGCAGATCAATAAAAAATCAAGCCATCAGGGCTTGGCACAATCAGGCTTAAACTGCCTGGTCTTCTAGACTTTCTTCTGGATCATGTTCTATATCTCCCATAGCTCAAGAGAAACTTGTTGTCCTTGGTCCACATCTGCCAGCATGGTCACTCCATTCATATGTTTGATGGCAAGCTTGAGGAAAGAAAAGCATCTGACCACTCACTTGTCATGAGGGGAATAGAAGAAGAAAGGATTCTCAAACTGCAAGGAACATCTGCTCATGCACAACATTTCTCATACAATTCTCATCATGAAGAAGGTACACTTCCATCAAGTTTATTATGGCATGCTAGATTTGGACATTTGAACTATGACAGTCTCCGCTTATTGAAGAAAAATGGTGTTGTTGGTTTGCCTAGAATTCCTAGAAAACTTAAGCAATGTGATGCTTGCATTCTAGGAAAGTATAGCAAACAGTCTTTTCATGATTCAAATTCAAGAGCACATAGGGAACTTGAACTCATTCATTCAGATTTATGTGGTCCAATGCCCGTTCCTTCTACAGATGGAAATAAATATATCATGACGTTTATTGATGACTACACCAGAATGTGCTGGGTTTATTTATTGAAGAACAAATCTTATGCTTTTCAAACATTCAAGAATTTTCATAAATGGATTGAAAATGATGCACAATCTCATATTGGGTCTATTCACACTGATAATGGAAAAGAATACACATCAAATGAATTTGAAAACTATCTTCGCCAACATGGGATCAAACATCAAACAATTGTGCCTTATAATCCCCAACAGAATGGTGTATCTGAAAGAATGAATAGAACAATCTTGAATATGGTACGATCCATGCTTTTCTTCAAAAATGTAAAGATAATGTTTTGGGCTGATGCTATTCTATGTGCTACATATATAAAGAATAGATGTCCATCTAATGCTATAAGAAACAAGACTCCTTATGAAATGTGGTATGGACATGTTCCTTCGGTAAAACATCTCAGGGTCTTTGGTTCCACCTGTTATGCTTTGATACCAAAGGTACATAGAAACAAACTTGGTGCTAGAAGTCGTATGTGTATCTTCCTGGGGTATTCAAACACCTCCAAAGCATACCGCCTCTATGATGAAGTAAATAAGAAGTTTGTTGTATCTAGAGATGTAATTTTTCTTGAATCATCCAAAACTAACAATGTTGTTGAGCGGGAACTTGATCGCTTGGATAGATTCACAAAAGAAAAATCATTTCAAGAATTTGATAATCAGATTCCACATCTTGAAGGGGGGATTCCTATACTAGATCAACATGTGGAATCTTCTTCTGAAGAACACTCTCCCCCGCATGAAACTCCAACAACTGATGATGCTTTAAGTGATGTAATTGATAAAATTGGGAGACTCAATATTGATTCAGTCCCAACTCAATCAACAGAATAGTCTGGACCATCTCAGAAAGGTCCCCCAAAGTGGCTGACAAAGACACTTGAAAGTGTTCATCCTGATGAAGTTGGAAAGACAAGAACCAGAAATTCAAACCGGCAAAATGGAGGTGATGTAGATGACTCTAATCCACCTGTTGATATGGATGTTTCTTATGATTGTGAACTGAACTTGTCTACAGATTTTGAACCAACTTCCTTCAAAGAAGTTGCTTCTCATGATGAATGGAAAGAAGCAATGCAAAAGGAGTATGATGCCCTCATAAAGAACGGCACTTGGAAGCTGGTTGATCCTCCATTAGGAACCAAACCAATTGGCTGCAAGTGGGTCTACAAAAACAAGTATAAAGCTGATGGCTCACTTGACAAGCACAAAGCTAGGCTTGTGGCAAAAGGTTTTGCACAGAAGGAAGGGGTCGATTATGAGGATACTTTTGCCCCCACAACAAAATGGGCTACCATCCGGACACTCTTTGCACTAGCAGCTCAAAACGGTTGGAAAGTCCATCAAATGGATGTAAAAACTGCTTTCTTGAATGGAGATCTAAAAGAGAATGTTTTTATGTCCCAGCCTGAAGGATTTGCTGTGAAAGGACATGAACATAAAGTATGCAAACTTGTGAAGTCCTTGTATGGCCTCAAGCAAGCACCGCGAGCCTGGTATGAAAAACTAACTCATCATCTTCTGAAACTCAATTTCAATCATTTTGATCTTGATGATGCAACTTTATTTGTCAAGAAAGTTGGAAAAACGGTTGTATATCTTGTGGTATATGTAGATGATCTTTTAATGACAGGGAACAATGAAAGCTACATTGCATCCATAAAGAAGGAATTGGGGAAAAGTTTTGAAATGACTGATTTGTGCTATGTTCATTACTATCTTGGCATTGAAGTAACCCAACATCCAAAGTCCATATTTCTTTCTCAAAAGAAATACATTGGAGATTTGTTGAACAGGTTTGGCATGACAGAGTGCAATCCTCTCACTAATCCAATGGAACAAAACTTAAAGCTCACATCTATTGAAGGAAAGGAATTTGAGCATGCAACAAAGTATAGACAGTTTGTAGGAAGTCTCAACTACCTAACTACTACTAGACCAGACATTTCATTTGCTATTGGAATCCTCTCTAGGTTTACGCAAAAGCCTTGTGAGGGACATTGGTATGCTGCAAAAAGAGTTCTAAAGTACTTAAAGGGAACTCAAGACTTTGGAATCAAGTACGTACATGTGGATGACTTCAGCTTGATTGGATACTCTGATTCAGACTTCGATGGAGACAAAGAAACTCGGGTATCTACTTCAGGATATGCTATGAGTCTTGGATCAGGAGCTGTCTCCTAGAGATCACGCAAACAATCAGTTCCAGCAGATTCCACAATAGAAGAAGAATACGTGGCAGCAACTGAAGCAACAAAAGAAATTGTGTGGCTCAAGAAAATTCTTGAAGATATGCAGGTAAAACAAGTACAATCAACTCCACTCATGATTAACAACACCTTTGCAGTAAAGTTGGCCAAGAACCCAAAGTTCTATGATCGAAAAAAGCACATCAATACTAAATATCATCTGATTCGACATCATGTTGAGGCCAAAGCAATCCATCTCCGTCATTGTTCCACATATGAGCAAATTGCAGACATCTTCACCAAAGCACTTGGAAGAGAAAAGCTTGAACGATTCAGAACGATGCTTGGACTCACCAACATCCCTTCAGATTAAGGGGGGGAATGTTGACACCTAATCCTTGTGATTGGGTAAATATATGTAAATAAATAAATGAGAAATGTAAACAGTCATCGAGAGATGAACTGAACAGTCTCTCCCTGATGTATATAACAAACCTACCTGATTGAATGAATAATACGAGTCAGTTTTCTGCCTAATGGAGTTACTACCTGGCCTGACATTCTCGCTTGCGAGTCACGACTACTCTTTGTGGTTATTAGAAGCAAAGAGATCAAGAGCGCCAAAGAGGAAATGGTTATATGAGGATTTGAGAATAGCTTGGCATCATTTGAAGAGATGGATCAAAACGATGGCTCATCATCATTTGAGGAGATTGAATCAGTTAAGCCTCCGTTTGAGAGATCTTGTTGGCGGTTTGATTGCGTTGGAGCAAGGGACCACGTTTGTTTTACAGAGGAAAACATATGGAAGTGGTAGTTTACACTTTGAGCGAAAATTCATAAATATTTTTTGGCAGCTATCCAGTCCCTTTGGTGGCATTATCTCATTTAAATTTTAAATTTTAAATGATAAAACATTTTCTCATTATTTTATATCTAAGATACGATTTTATGATGAATGATCAAAACACTTTCTCATCTTTTTATATCTCTTTGGTCGCATTCTCTGATATAAATATAAAATTTAAATGATAAAACATTTTCTCATTGTTTTATATCTAAGATACAGTTTTATTTAGGTGTTATATTATTAACTTATAATATGATATGGTTATAAGTTATATATTTGTAGAGTGGTTATTAATTATTTGGATGTTATGTTATTAACTCGTAGTTGGAAAATAATTATATATTTAAAGAGTAGTTATTGATTCTGGTTATAAGCATATAATTTAATAAGAAGGAGAATATATATCTATATATCAACATTATTTATGTATTTTATTTAATTGGATATTATGTGAATGCTTAATATGTATACGTTAAATGATATTGATTTTGGTACTTGTACTTAAGCAAGTGGCATTTGTATTTGGTAACCATTTACTTTAATTTTATAGATAAGTATTAATCAAATTCCTCTATAATTTTGTATAGATTTATAAATCAGTTTTGTAAGTTATATGATTTCTTTTATCCACTTTTTTAATGTAAATTCACCATTGAAGTTTACACAAGATGTTTACATGGAATTATATTTTTCTGTTACATATAGTTAATTCTATTAGTGATTTGCATTCTTTGGATTATTAGTTTCAATGGTGTTTTGCACTTAAAATCAACACATGCACAAAAAAATTGAAAATATGTTATGTTTCTTTTTGTAAGTCAAATTTATATTCATTCATCAAAAAAGATGTACATCATGGGTGGTCTCACCCCGACCAGGTTTGTTGACCACGGTTTGCAATGTATGACAAAAAAAATTGAGACTCGTGACATCGTCCATAACCGAGAAGGCCAAAGACACCAGAAGACAAGTAACACAAAGAGAACACATGTAGTCATGCTAGTCATCCGACGTGATGGAAGTTGGGTTGTCTGGGGTTGTCCCAGGAGGAGGAGGACGGAAGGAGCATTGGGCATGCCCTTCGAAGTGAGCCATCCAAGACTCCAACTTCTCCACCTTCTCCGATAACAGGTTTTGTCCATGCCAGACCACCACCACTCGTTCTCGAACCTGGCACTAGAAGTAGTGCATTATGTCCAAGGTGGCTACTAATTAAGCATGCTCCTCTCTTTAGATCCATTCAGTCGTTTCCAACCACTCCAGCAGGGATTGTATCAGCTCACGAAAATTCTCCAGACAACAATGTTAAATTTCCCTCACACCAGGTGTCGAATGCCTTGCAGACCCACGCCTTCCCAAGCCACCATTTTGCATGCCACCACTCTATTGTGGTTGCTGGGACCGCCCCCCATGTCGCGTCACCGATTCACCGCCTCTACGACCACCTTCCACACCAACCACCCTCCTCTGGAAGAACCCCATTGTCTTACCACCCCGGTGAGCCGCTTACGCCTCCACTCCAGGGTCCAAAGATTGTATTTGCATTTTTTGGTCCCCGCATCTAGTCGAGCCAAGCTTTGTTGGGAGGGAGGACCACTCTCTCCATGGAGATGGGTGCATACTAGCCAAATCAGCAATGACACTATCGACACCAGAGGCAAGAATGCAGGAACCAACGAAAACCTTTGAAACACAGCCAACGCCTGACCACTAAGCTCGCCTCGCCCAAGGTTGAAACTGCCTGCCACCTAGGTAGGACTGAGAGCTATCAATTCTCTCCCCGAATAAGTGACACATACCTACCAGACTTATGCTGCCCCAACAATCTTACCACCCTAGGCCTTGACACATAAACTCATTGTAATTTTAAAAATTTAGAAGAAGAAGGGCAGAGCAATACCCGACCTTGCCCGATGTACTCTAGGAGCGCCTCCCCAAACTCAGCAATGATAGGAAACCACGAAGACCTTCAAGGACCAGACTCCCTTCACCCTGGAACACACAGAAAACCATACACTAAGAGGTAGAGCAACCCAACTATAGGCCCAACATCATATGAAGCAGCGCCAGACACACCGAACTCTGCCCCATACGCTAGGTGATTTGAGAGGGTGGGGAGGCCGATCCTCCACCCTTATGCCAATTGTTTACAAACATGAGCCCTGTGGTTCTTTGTCCATCGATTGATTGAGAAGTCAACTGGATGATCACTGAGTGTGACTGAAGTCACACTGCATAACTTGACCTTCCACTAGTTCCTCTGACAATTAGAACTAGTTTAAATGACAATAACTCAATTAAACTGAATTAGATTGCTACAAATTAGCAATCACTCATGATTAACTTAAATCAAGTCTTCCAACTCGAGTTAACTAAGGTAATAGGGTGACGCAAGCCATGTCACTCAAGTTAATTCATCCAAGTTTTCTACTGAAATAGAAATTCAAATTTTCTCTAGTTTGACCAAGGAAAATCAAATTGATATTTTTCTTGCTGCATTTTCAACAACTAGCTAGAGGATGAAAACATAACCATCTAAACATGGCAATGCCTAGAGCTATGCTAGGAATATGGAAGTGTGGAAGACTCTTAGAATATGTGGAATGAGCTTAGGCTTAGACTTGTCAAAAATAAATAAGGTTCAAACATTCTATGATGGGGTTACAAAAATGTGGGTGCTTTCACTATCAAGGAGACCTAACACTTATCTTGGCTGACATCACAAGGCAATCTTGATCCTTATTGGTAGGAGTTATGGTTCGCTAGATTATGGCCAAAAGTATCCACTTTCATATGGCTTCTATCAAAGTGTAGAATCCTCACCTGGGAGAAATGGAACAAAAGAGGATTTGAAGGACTCACATGGTGCTATATGTGCAAAAATTAGTAGGAAACCATGGACCACTTGCTTGACACATGTGAAGTTGTGAATGGCCTATGGGACAAACTTGTAATAGGCTTGAAAAAAATGATCAAGGTTGTGGGGATATTGTTCAAACTCTCAAGACATGGGGAAAAACCCCTTCCAAAGAGAGGATTTGAACAAACTCTAGGGATTGGCTCCAAGCCTTTTCGTTTGGGAAATATTGAAGGAATGAAATCAACACATCTTTAAAGACAAACAAAAAACTATGGAAGGTATTTGGATTCTCTTCCATAAGCACATTGAGGAAACTATGATTTTAGACAACTAGGAAGAAAAGGATTTCTAGGGCCCTCCTCATGGAACAGAAATCCTAGAATGGTGGAAATTCATTCAGTCTCCTCTCCTAGAAAGAATTTTGCACCCAAAGTCAAAACATGTGAGCTTTACTATTTAGGAACATCCTCTAGCACATCATTACAAACTGAACATTGATGGAGCCTCAAAAGGAAACCTAGGGGAATTTGGAATAGGAGGAGCCATAAGAAATTGTAGGGGTGAGATCATTAGTGTATATAGAGGCTACATAGGGCACGAAAGAAATAATGCATCTTAGCTAGAAGCCCTAATCCAAGGACTTATTATAGCCCAAAATAGAGGTTTCCACCCACTCATCACTGAAGGTGACTCTTAGCTAATTATTCAAGAAACAAAGAAGATCCATTCAAGATCTCCTCCCATGAAGTGCTCCTCCAGATGGCGTTTGGATCAAAGCATGCAACAACTAGCTCAAATTATTTCTCATCAAGAGGCAATAATTTTCTCGCATGTCATGTGAAAGGAAATTTATTTAGTGGAATTTCTAGCCAATAAAGGGATAGAGGAGAAAGCTCCATGTGTTGACCTAAACCTTGATTTCCCTCAAATTGTGACATGGGCCTCCCAATGCTTATACATGGAAAATAGAGATCTCAAAGCCCTAGATCCAAGTGTAGAAGTGGTGACCAAAGGTATTTAAGGCCTTCATGATAGCTAGATCGAGTGCATTAATGGTTGAAGAATGATAGTAATCCCTTCCTACCATCACCATAGATCTCATTCACGACATGATAATTTTGGCTAGATAAAAGTGTATTGGAATTTAATGTTGAATCGATATGTGAAATATTGTCTCTACAAGTAGTTTCTTTTTCAATCTATTATTAATATTGCTGAGAATAAAGAGGAGGATGGTAGTGTTGGAAGGGGAAACTCATAACAACACAAGCTAATAGCCATAGTCCAAGAGCACGATTATCCTAGGATAGGAGGGAGGGGCAGAGGCCATCAACATCCTCTTCCATGGCATGATCTAGGAGAATAATGCCTTGATGAGGATCTTTTGTGGTGCATTAGAAGATTGATTGTGGAATTATAAGTGAAGGAGGTAATAAATACTAGGGACTGCAAATGGGCTTTGAGGAACTTGCTCGAATGACACATGCGAGGCTAGGAAGAGACTATGTGTGTGTTGGAAGGACAAATCATTGACCTAGAATTTCATCTCATCCAGGCTAGAGCAGCTCTGCATGTTCTGGCTAGTGCTCTAGGAATTCATCTCCCTCCACCACCCCTTCCTCTAGCACCCTCCAACTACTCAGTTGGCTCAAACTCTTCTTCTCTGAGTTCTCCAGAATTGATTTCTCAAAGTGAAAAACTACCCAATCCTGAGAAGTTAGGGCCAATTTTTGGGATGGAGAAGACCTTTGCAAAAAAGGACCATTGAGTAACAATGTGAAGGAATAGGCCACTAGTCGTAGGAAAATAGTGAAATAAAATCAGAGTAAAGAGAAATTGCAACAATATGTAGACACCATCTTCGACAAGATGCTTATCGAGTGGGAAATTCCATCATGGGTGAAGGAAGGTCATGATGATCCTTTCAATTAAATCTTGGCATGGCTTTGACTACTACCAAGAATCAAGAAAAGACTTTTAATTCTTTGTTACTCATTTTCATATTAGTTGTGTTTTCTACAGTTATAAACTAGTTTCATGACATTTAGGAAAGTAATCTAGTTTCCCATCTATGGCCAGATGGTCATCCCCAAGACATGCACAATGCTATTCCCACGTTAGATATGCATTTTTTTTGTTTTTGTATGCTCAATTTAGACAATTTCCATTGAAGAATTTGTATGTTTGTACTCTATGTAAATTCTTAGTAACCTAATGAAATTTTACTAACAAAAAGAATATATATATATATATATATATATATATATATATATATATATATATATATATATATATATATATCAACTATGTATATATTATATAAAACAATTAAAAGACATACATTCTTATGGTTAAAACATTTTAAAATAGTTTCACTATTCTATATTTTGGCACCTTTTTAGATATGTCTTTTAGTCAATTTTGTCTAAAAAAATGAATTTTGGGATTACTAGCTTAATTTGTGTAGGTTGCACAATCCAAGTGCCCAAAGATATTTTAAAGAAGTTGAATCTGTTTATGCATTCAAAAGTGTAGTTAAACAATGAAAAGTTATAACACCCAGACGAGGCTCATTCTATGAGGATGATGTGTGACTTCGTCAATGATCAACATAGAGTTGATACGTGTGCCTTTTAAAAATAAAGGTAAAATTTTTCTAAATAAAAGAAATGTCAGCTATAATAAAAAAATAGAAATATACATAATTGGTTATTTTTAATGAAAAACATTATAAAACATCAATAATCCTAATTTCACTTAGCAAATGTGGTAAAAATATTTCATTCACTCTTAGCCATAAATAAAATATTTTTATGTTCATGTGAAGAAACATATTTTTATAGAAGCTTTTAAAAGAAATAAAATAATTAAAAGTTAAAAAAAAATCTTACATTTTCACTTTTGAATGTGAGGAATATGCAGAATTGTTATACCTTTTACAAATATTTCAATATTAAACTTGAATAAACTATTTTAATATTATTTTTAATATATGTATGTGATATTTCAATATAAAATTTGAATAAATTATTTGAATATTCAAATTATTAGTTTATTTTAATACTAATTTTACATATGTGTATATATAGAAAAAAGAAATTGGAAAAGAAAAAAATTATTAACCATAACAAAATATTCCAATACTCAAAGAAACAAAGTAATTATATTTGTTGAAAGTAAAATAATTCAACAATTATATTTATATGCATTTAAAAACATATTAATTACAAAAAAATATATTTTGATGTAAATAATGTCATTTATTCTAAGTGGTTTCATTAATTTACATTTTGGCCATTGATATTGTTTCAATTTATTTTGTCTAAAATCCAACCGAGATTTGTTGAAATTGTAAATTTAAACTGTCCATCTTACAAAATTGAAGTGCCTAACGGATTTCCAAAGCATTGAATACATTTATGCATTCAAAATTCTCTAACTTCTAAGAGTCCATATGGTCTGAGAACTCATTGCCAATAGAAATGTCCTTAACTCCTCTAAGTCAAGATCCAAAACTTCAATACTCCTCCACGTGGCTTGCTTCCTTCCCCCTACTAATGATACAATATGAATTTTGACATATTCAATCAACAAGACCAGTGTGACAAGCCTCACCACTGAGTTTCAAAACCCTAAATTTTTATAAGTAAATCTTGTAGGAACACTAAGATCATCAACGACATTACCCTAACACATAACTCCAAGACCTTACTTTGTTGAAATGTCCCTTGGGAGACAAAAACATGGACACACTTAGTAGGGTCCTTAGAGCAGTGCAGTAGTTGGACATCCTCCTCCTGCTTACCTACGGTTTGCTCATACCTCATTCCACCAACTCCCTCCTTCCTTCATAGACTTATGTAGCATGAAAATAATGTTCACATGTTGCAACTTCCACTTAATGGTTTTCCCTTATTTCCAATATAGATTTGTATTAACTATTTGAAATTTGTGAAATTTGTTCTAAGTTTACAAATGCAACATTTTTACATTTTTTAAAATTATGAAAAATGTCATAGTTAAATGAATATATTGCGATTGAAAATTGTGCTATAATTGTTATTGGTACAAATATATCAGAGGTGAGATATACTAGAAATTATCTACAATTTTTTTTCTATAGGAAAGCTTTTAGTTATCAAAATAATTTGTAATACCCTTTAGTTGATAATGTTGATACTAATGTAGAAGTAGTTATTCAAAGAATTGTAGTAAAGTTGTGGGTTATGATATTGCTATTAATGTAGAAGTCAAATATAAGTCAAAGAAAAATAATAAAATCAAACATCTATTTGTAAGTTATGTTCTTAAATTCCACTAAAGCATCTTGAAAAACTAAGCTTGATATATAGATTTTAACAAATTATTCTAGCAAAAAAATTGAATAAATTATGTATCTAAAAGATGTCTTGGTTGAGGTGGTGGACTAAGTGTCAAACATGGGTCACACCAAGGGCTACTACAACCAATACATTTACATGGTGGATTATTACTAGGTTAGAAGGGTCATGGATGACATAAATGAAGCTAATGATGTCGTGTAACAACCTTGGTGAAAAGTTCATGTAATAAAAGTTAATAAAGGCAAAATATGACCACGATTAAGGGACACTTATTCCAAGCTAAATGTTGGGTAAAGATAACATAGTGGGCATCAATGGATGAGTGTTTTTGTTAAGGAAAATTGGCAAAGACTAAGGCAAACACATTAAAAGGCCAAAAGGTATTTTTAGTACAATTATTTATGGAAATAAAAGATATTAGAAGAAAAGTTGGGTGAATGGTCACAGGTTGCATGTGAGGAGGAAATTGAAGGAAAATAATGGAAAATGAAGAAAATAGAGGCCTCATTCATAAAAAGGCTTCTAAGAATTAGTTGGTAACCTTTTTTCAATTCAAGTTTCGAGCTCTCTCATTATTATCTCTCTCTCTCTCTCTCTCTCTCTCTCTCTCTCTCTCTCAGTCACTTAGAGTTTTCTTGGAGCACTCTAGTTCAGTTGTGATCGGAGCACTGGTTTTGGTGTGATCACTGTTTCATGAAGGAGGAGGTGGTTTAACCTCTAGATTCCCTTGGTATTTTTGAATTGGTTGTTTTATGAGGTCCCACATTCATGCTTGGAATATGGTGTTGGAAATAATACTGAGAGGGGGGGGGGTGAATCAGTATTATCAGATCAATCAAACTTTTCAATTTCATACTCAGAAACATATACGCTACTTCAATTAAGTGAACCCGCGTGTACACGCTACTGTATCTAATGAAACTCGCGTATATCCAGAGATCTTATAATTCAGTTAGCTTAATCTTCAGTAAATGCATCAGATCATTATTAAGCATATTAACAGTAAACAGGTGCAGAATAACAGGACAGAACATCACACAAGAGTCACACACATGAACACAAAGATATAAGGTGGAAACCCAATGTGGGTGAAAACCACCTGCTGCAAGTCATCTCAATCTTCTTCTTAATAAGAAAATCCTTTTACAATATTTGTACTGGTGCAGTCTTATACCAGTACGGGAGCTACAACCCCCTTTGCTCTTGTACTAGCCGATCCATTTACTAGTACGCAGGCTGCTACCTGCTACAATGCTCCAAAGATCTCCTTTAGCTTTTGTACTAGCTTAGATACTAGTACGTAGGTGCTTGCCTACAATCTTCTCACCTCCAGGTACCACGTTTCATCAATTTTCAGACTGGATACACTGAAGCACAACACATAATCTGTAAGGCCACTTTTCATCCAATTTTCATACTGGACCCATAACTATCATTGAAGCTCAAAACAATCATCAAACTCTGAATCACTGAAACCCTGTTAACAACACCGTCACCAGAACACAGAGCAGACACAGAACTCTGTAATAACCATCAGACCCATCTGCAACTTCAAGTATCAAGCTTTACAATATATACGCTACTTCGATGAATCAAACCCGCGTGTATACGCGCTTTTGCCAAAGACAACCCGCGTACAGATCTAAAAATAATTTCTCATAATTTGCAGCTGTACCAGACATCAGTCATACTCATAACACTTATAGAACAATACATTCGTCAGTATGTAGATCTAGAATAAGCATCATAAAGATAATTCATTTCAAACCATTTGATCCCGATCTCTCCTTAGATCTAGTTCTCCATCAACCGGTGAGATCTCTCCTTAGCTCAGATCAAGCAATGCATCATCAACCCATAACTCTGCATACTGGATCTAATGCTTCATCAGATATTCAAGACATTTCAGATACCCTTGCCTAATGATTTCCTTCCCTTTATATAGCCTTAGGCCTTGTTCAATACCAAGAGCCAAAACCATAGAAATCCAATACCATCAACTTCAAAACTAGGGATCAACACGTCCGCCGAGACGCCAAGGTCCAAAACCATAGGCACAACTTCCAAGGAATAACCGCCATGGACCAAAGGTACTTTTCCACATACACGCACTTTTGCTGAAGCCAACCAGCGTGTACACGCGACTTGGGCTTAACGAACCTGCGTGTATGAACTTTCTCTTCTTCTTATAGTCTGATCATCAATTCCTTGCTGCTGACCTTCTGTACTATGATTTGTCATCAGTGAGGTTTGCCATCAAGGACAACACTTATCTCATAATGCCAACAATCTCCCCCTTTGGACTTGATGGCAAGGCTAACTTGTCACACTTAGAATTATCATCTGATTCCTTTGAGCTGTCCTCCATCAGTCACATCTGATATCTCTTCTGAAGATTCACATAGGTGAGATATTCTTCTATGAGAGGGTTTCCATCAAGTACAACACATGCATCATAATGCCAACAATCTCCCCCTTTGGACTTGATGGCAACAACACCAAATTACTCTCCCCCTTTGACATCAAGGGCAAAGGGTGGACCAAGATATTCTCTTCCTTTGCTGAATCATTCCACTGTCCATACTCCCCCTGAGTACCTGCTGAAATCTCTGAATAATCTCCCCCTTTGTATATGCCAAGGTGTACCAATCTATCCATGCTCCCTCTGAGTACATGCTGAATCTCTGTACCGCTGAAGTGTGCTGTTCATGCTCCCTCTGAGTACATGCTGAATCTCTGTACCGCTGAAGTGTGCTGATCATGCTCTTCCTGACTGTAGGCAAGATCTGCAAAAGATGTTCTTCAAGAAGAACATGACTCTATACATCATAAAAGACCTTCCTATCATCAAAGACTCATACATACATCCATCTCTCAACTAAGTGAGGATATACAAAAATTGACTCATCCACCCAACCAAGTGGGTATACATCAAAATTTTACATATGACAACCAATCACATTGCATCAATCATCCCAGGCATAGTGGGGAAACCAAAATAGGCCGTTACATGACCTTGATACCATGACAGAGATACCACAGAAGAGATATATGACATAGAGACGTAAGAACTAGACCAAGACTTATGAAAGTCACCAGCAGCATCTGATAATCACCATTCAGATCAACAACCAAGAGATCCTTCTGTTCTCCTTTCGCCTTTGTTCCATCTGAAACCAACAACAAAAGTGAACCAGAACCAAAAACTTTAAGATAATGCCAACAATGCATCATTGGAAGATTATCTGCTCCCCCTGAACCTGTGCCAGATGATCTCTGTCAGACCTATATCAGACTTTCTGCAACCAACATCTGTCCCTGCTGATTTCCTTCAAATCTCTATATACGCGTCTGTATACACATGAACAAGCGTATATACGCAGATATCCCTTACGCAACACGCGTACACCATATACGCGACTATCCCCTTGTAAAACTGCGTATGCACGCGGATATCCTTTAAACAACACGCGTACACAAATTTCCATATCAGTAACCTGTAAATGTCCTGTAGAGAATAGGTCATCAACCTATAACAAGGTATGTCTGCATCAATTCATCCCTTTGAACAGAATTCAGAGTCATTCACATTGTATCATGAAACCACCATAGCCATTTCATCAAGCTCTACATGATCCAAGTATCATTACTTGGGAACATCTGCATCAATTAACATATGTAACTATAAACCTATCATCATATAGATAAGAACTCATCACCATGTTTCCAATAAAGCAACTTTGAGTAGTCATCCATGTATCAGCATTATGTATCTTGAGCTCAAGCTCATTTGACAAAACTTCTTGATATCATCAACAGCAACAATCCTTATCCACAAGAGTGCCTGCATCATAACTGTATGATTTTTATGCATATGACAACAACAGTATAAGAGTGACCCATCATCAAGTGAGGAAGATGTATATTCAAGCTTTGTACTTCTTCTTGTCCTTATGAAGATCACCATGTAAGCACCATATATGCATCATCAAAGAATCATCCATAAATCTGATCTGAACATCTTCTATGTAACTTCAAGAATCATATGAGAGTCAATCATAGCAAGATATATCATTTAGCCATATAAGAATCATCACCAAGGATTATTAACCATAATGCCAACAATGAATTACTAAAGGCATATGCTCCCCCTCAATCAGTGCCATCTGTTAGATCTGATCATGCATATATCAGCAATAAGAAACATCATCATTATCCTCAAGTTAGGATCAAAACACTTCTAGACATCATACAAGTAACAAAACATTTCCACACATCCTCAGCAGACTGTAGCTATTAACCAATAGAGCAAATAATGGACTGAATCATATCAGATCCCTTTTCTGAGCCTGTCCCCACTGCTTTTCCTCAGACTAACATATACGCGACTTTGCAGTGTCGAACTCGCGTATATACGCGATTTCCCTTTAAGGAACTTGCGTATGAGATTCAGGACACTGAAGTTTTACACTTTCAGCTCCCCCTGAGTCTGATATGTCTGTGCTGTGCTGTGTCTCAGTACATTGTGCTGACTGTACTTCCTTCTTCCTCCATATCTTCAAGTGTGATGAGGTTTTCTCCTTTTGGTGTGATGTCCATCCTTTGTTCCTGCATTCCTTTGCTATATGTCCAAGCTTGTTACATGCATAACATCTAACATGTTTCATGTTCCTTCTGTAGCAATCAGCAGCTTTGTGACCATACATATTGCAAGTAAAGCAATATCCATTAAAGTACCTTGATTGAGATGACCTGTCCGCATAATAGTCTTGAACTCTTCTTCTTCTACATCTAGCTGCAACATGTCCAAGATTATGACATACATAACATTCAACATTATTCATAGGAGGAGTAAAAGATTTTCTTTGAAGATTTTCTTTCCTTGGTTGATGATGAGATTGACTTTTCATCTCCTTGTTGATCATTTTAGATTTCTCTTTCGAGTTCCTTGCCTCACCTTGTGAACTAGATTCACCTTCAACAGATTCATGAAAACCAAGACCAGTCTTGATAGCAGGGGACCTTTGACTATTAAGAATATCATCCAAGGCTTTAGTACTATCTTGAAATCTCAAAAGTTTATCCTTTTCTTCTAATTTACCTTTCAAGATATTTACCTCAACTTGAAGTTGTTCCTCCTTTTCTAGACATTGCTTCTTCATGTCTTCTCCATCTTTTCTTCCTTCTTCCATTTGTTGCCTTAGATTGAGTGTCTCCTTTTCTTGCTTTTCATACAGATCCTGCTGAATTTGACGAACTCTGAAGGCACATTCCAACTGTGATTTTAAGCTGATGACTTCGTTGTCTTGTTTTTCAATTGCTTGGTGTAGATCTGTATTCTGCTTCTTTGATTCTTCAAGATCTCCTTTTAGTGAGAGGATTGTAGCTTCAAGATTTTCATAGTAGCTGGATCTACCTTTGAGTTTCTTGATGGTTGTGCTTCTTTCGTTGACTTCTTTTCTTAATGATGTCACTTCATGCTGCAATTTTTGACATTGGTCTTCCTTGTCCTTGAGAAGCTTTCTTACCTTGTTTCCTTCTTCTAGTTGGGCCTTTAGTTCGGTAACTTCTTCTTTGAAAGCACATTCCCTTTTGTTCAATAGATCTTGTTGATCTTTAACTTTGTCTGCAAACCTTCTAAACATTGCCTCTATTTGACATTTTTCTTGCTCACCCATAAAAGCATGTTCAGTAGTTTCACTATCACTTCCATCACTTTCACAAGGAAATATAGCAGGAACATCAGAGGATAACACATTCATACCTGATAATGATTCTGAATCTAATTCTGAATCTGATTCTGAATCTGAAGAACTTCTTATACCTAATCCCCAATCGACTCTCCCACTGTCATAGATCTTCTGAGATGTCTTCTTCTTCTTATGAGCTTTCTTCTTAAGCTTCTTTCCCATTGTTCCACGGATCTCCTTCAAGCGATCAAGCTTCTACCAAAGGACCTGCTCTGATACCAATTGTTGGAAATAATATTGAGAGGGGGGGGGTGAATCAGTATTATCAGATCAATCAAACTTTTCAATTTCATACTCAGAAACATATACGCTACTTCAATTAAGTGAACCCGCGTGTACACGCTACTGTATCTAATGAAACTCGCGTATATCCAGAGATCTTATAATTCAGTTAGCTTAATCTTCAGTAAATGCATCAGATCATTATTAAGCATATTAACAGTAAACAGGTGCAGAATAACAGGACAGAACATCACACAAGAGTCACACACATGAACACAAAGATATAAGGTGGAAACCCAATGTGGGTGAAAACCACCTGCTGCAAGTCATCTCAATCTTCTTCTTAATAAGAAAATCCTTTTACAATATTTGTACTGGTGCAGTCTTATACCAGTACGGGAGCTACAACCCCCTTTGCTCTTGTACTAGCCGATCCATTTACTAGTACGCAGGCTGCTACCTGCTACAATGCTCCAAAGATCTCCTTTAGCTTTTGTACTAGCTTAGATACTAGTACGTAGGTGCTTGCCTACAATCTTCTCACCTCCAGGTACCACGTTTCATCAATTTTCAGACTGGATACACTGAAGCACAACACATAATCTGTAAGGCCACTTTTCATCCAATTTTCATACTGGACCCATAACTATCATTGAAGCTCAAAACAATCATCAAACTCTGAATCACTGAAACCCTGTTAACAACACCGTCACCAGAACACAGAGCAGACACAGAACTCTGTAATAACCATCAGACCCATCTGCAACTTCAAGTATCAAGCTTTACAATATATACGCTACTTCGATGAATCAAACCCGCGTGTATACGCGCTTTTGCCAAAGACAACCCGCGTACAGATCTAAAAATAATTTCTCATAACTTGCAGCTGTACCAGACATCAGTCATACTCATAACACTTATAGAACAATACATTCGTCAGAATGTAGATCTAGAATAAGCATCATAAAGATAATTCATTTCAAACCATTTGATCCCGATCTCTCCTTAGATCTAGTTCTCCATCAACCGGTGAGATCTCTCCTTAGCTCAGATCAAGCAATGCATCATCAACCCATAACTCTGCATACTGGATCTAATGCTTCATCAGATATTCAAGACATTTCAGATACCCTTGCCTAATGATTTCCTTCCCTTTATATAGCCTTAGGCCTTGTTCAATACCAAGAGCCAAAACCATAGAAATCCAATACCATCAACTTCAAAACTAGGGATCAACACGTCCGCCGAGACGCCAAGGTCCAAAACCATAGGCACAACTTCCAAGGAATAACCGCCATGGACCAAAGGTACTTTTCCACATACACGCGCTTTTGCTGAAGCCAACCAGCGTGTACACGCGACTTGGGCTTAACGAACCTGCGTGTATGAACTTTCTCTTCTTCTTATAGTCTGATCATCAATTCCTTGCTGCTGACCTTCTGTACTATGATTTGTCATCAGTGAGGTTTGCCATCAAGGACAACACTTATCTCATAATGCCAACAATCTCCCCCTTTGGACTTGATGGCAAGGCTAACTTGTCACACTTAGAATTATCATCTGATTCCTTTAAGCTGTCCTCCATCAGTCACATCTGATATCTCTTCTGAAGATTCACATAGGTGAGATATTCTTCTATGAGAGGGTTGCCATCAAGTACAACACATGCATCATAATGCCAACATATGGCACGAGGATGACTAGCTGAAATATATATTTGGTTCACCCATTTCTATGATCGTGTGGTATGTGGAAGTTCTGAACCTGGTCAGATTTGCCTATGATTAATGAAGGCTAAGTTTTCTTACGTTTGGAATTGTTTATAAGTGTTTTTAATGTTAGTTATATCTATGATATTTACATGGTTTAATGGTGGTTATTAGCATGGTTATATGACTGGTTCATGTCATGGTTATTTCATCTATTTACTTGTACTTGTTAACTTGATGGATGCAAGACCTAATTGATGTTATAAAAGTTCAATGGAGAAGATGTTGAATCTTTTGGTCATGTTTCATAAGTTCTTTCAGTCATTTATACCTTTTCTTATATCCTAGACCTATAGATTACATTGATGCCAAGCGATTGAAAGAATGGCAGTCCTAGTTGGTGATGCTCAAGCCTAGTCCTCAGGTTTAATTTTGATTTTTTTTATCTTGTCATCATGTCTTTAATGGATTCTGGAGGTTGTAACAATTTATGAGCAGAGGTCTGGATTCCAGGCTAGAAAAGTGGTTCAAATATTGGGGATGCTAGCATAAGTATGTTGAAAAGAGTCCAGGGACACTAGCACATAATCTTGTGAGAGCGACTTTGGGTTCTGGACATTGTCATGCTTATAGCATGAGTGCGACTAGGGGTTAAGAGACTTAAAAAATTACTAGGACCCAAGTACAAGATGTTTTAGTGGCTGACATGTCTCCTTAGGGTGTTGTTGTTGATGTTTGATAAGTTCCGTCAATTCCATCTCCTTAAGGTCACCAAGGAGGTTGAATCCCTGACCTCTTTCGTGGCATGTTTACCCAGACTAGTCGGTTGCTTGGGTGGAATTGGGAGGAGGGGATGTTACACCATCCTCCTAAGATTATATGAGATGCAACAACACATGACCTCCATGGATAGAAGGCTCGAACACATACAGAAATAACAGGGAATTTCCCCTGACTAAAGTTACTCAACTAGAAACAACAAGGAGCCCATGCTTCCTAGTCGAAGCCTCTGATTCTAGTGTGTTTGGATGATACATGTAACACCCTCCTCCAACATCTACCTAAGCAACCAGCCAGCCAAGGTAAACATGTGATGAGAGGCCACTATGATATGAGTCGACCTCCTAAGTCATGTTAAGGAAGTTGAACCAATGAAAGCACACCATACATACATTCAACATCAGCTACATGACCTTCAGGAACTAATCCAATACTTTAGACAACTTTCCCTTGGGTCCCACTGAACTTTTGGACAAGTTAAGCCTCAGTCGTTCTCATTATATATGCATGACAGTGACCAGAAATCAAAATTTGCTCTCATAGGCTTTTCTGCCAGCAACCAGAGACCAAATCTGTTAGTGTTGTGCCAACGACTCTGGGATTTGAGCCACATTTTGAAGTCAAGAGGCCAGGTCACTGCCCACAATTGAACTATCTCTTCAGAGTAGTAAAATCACATGGAAATGATAGTACTAAAGCAAATACTTTTTCAAGACCTTGATTAGACCTCGACTAGCCATGACAGGAATTTCATGAAACATATCACACATATGTAATCTATAGGTATAAATAACAGCTCTGAAAAAGGGGTCTCATACCTAGCTGAGAATCACTAAAAAACATTTATGCCTTAAAACATTAACTGCCATTCCATCCATCAGGTCATAGATACATTGACAATTCAATTACAAGTAAAAAAAAAATTAATGAAAGGCATACATAACTGTTGTCATAAAGAACATACATAACCAACATAATAGCAACATAAATACTCATGAAAGTATAATCATATAGAACACATATAATCCATCAAAATGGTCATAGAAATACAAGGAGGAATAACCTTTCATTAATGATGCAAAATCCAAATCTGGGATGGGACTTCTACATTCCACCCGACCATAGAATGGCTGAGCCAATTCTCCCTTCAACCATTCACCCCCATGCCATATTCTAAGCATGAATGTGGGATCTCATAGAACACATCAATCAAAAACCATCCAGGGCTTCTAGACGCAATCCACGTCAACCCATCAAACTGTGATTCAACCTCACAGTTGGATATCACCAAAACCATCATCCTATCAGTCTCTATCCCACCCTTCTAGGGCTCCAAAGCATTTGTTACAACTCGGATCCCAAGACTAATAACTCAACCTAGATCTGTTGTCGGGATCCAAAGTGTTTATCCAACAAATACTCTATGACTAGTAACTCAACACACAACTGCTTCCAAACTTCCAAAGCATTTGTCCAACCAAGGCTTCCAGGACTAGTAACTCAACCCAAGCTAGGGAAACATGAGAACCAACCAAAACAAAACAAGGAAATAAACCCACAATCTCCATGGCTATCCAGGAAATAGAAAGGCTATGCAATATTCCATGCGAGTGACAGATCATGACCAATAAACCACATGCATGTGCCATGAATGCTAAAACTAGTGAAGAAATCATACATGCAACTCGGTACCTACAAGAAAATATGATGTAACTATTGATCCCGAGGTCCTCTTGCGCTTTCCTACTCTTCCTTTGCCTTCTTACTCCAAAAATCCAAGTATGACACACTCTCCAAGAGTGCTCCAAAAAACTCTAAGTCTCCAAGAGTATGAGAGAGAGAGAGAATAATGAGAAAGCTCCAACATTGAATTGACCATGCTTTGCCCATTGGTCCTCGGAAAACTTTTTATTAATGAGGCCTCTATTTTCGTCATTTTCCATTATTTTCCTTCATTTTCCTCCTCACATGCAACCTATGACCTTTCACCTTCCTTTTCTCCTAATTTACATTATTTTCACAAATAAAATGCCAATAAATGCATCATGCCTTTGCCAATTTCCTTTAGCCATAATAAACTAAATGAACACCCACTAGGATGTTTTTGCCCACCATTCATCTTGGAATACGTGTCCCATCACTGTGGCCTTATATATTTTTACATGGACTTTTCACCAGGGTTGTTATAATACACTCTATCATGTTTCATAGATTTAATTCTATTTTTAAGGATTCTTGTTGCTTGGTTATGAATTACCCTAGAGGCCTTTGAGTTATGTCTAGTTTTTTTGTTTTTTGGAATATCATCAGTAACCTTTTTCTTAGTTACTTAAACAATGGAAGTTCTATCTCTAGTCTAATTTCCCTAACAAAAAACTAGAACAAACATCATATGAGATGTATTTATGTTCTTGATTTGAAGGAATATACCACTTTACTATAAAAAAAAAATTAACTAAAAGAATTAGATTAGGCAAGAGTTTAGAGTTGACTTGAAATTGAAAAAATAAACACTAAAATACTAGAAGAGGTACACATTCCAAAGAAAAATACTTAACTTATAATTATGTCCATGTAGAGACTTTTTATACAATAATTTAATTCCAAGTTATAGCTACTATGAATGATATGGTATCATTTAGTTTCTTTAAAATAATTAGAAATGAGTATTATCTAAAAAATACATTATATTTTTCCCCGATGGGGATGAGGAACCTGATGCACGAAGAACCACAAGGCTCATGTTTGCAAACAATTGGCATAAGGGTGGAGGATCCGCCTCCCTGCCCTCTCAAATCACCTGGCGTACAAGGGAGAGTTGGGTGTGTGTGGTGCTCCTTCATAGGATATTGGGCCTATAGTTGGGTTGCTTTACTTCTTAGTGTATGGTTTTCTGTGTGTTCTAGGGTGAACAGAGTCGGTTCCTTGAAGGTCATCGTGGTTGCCTGTCACTCGTGAGGTTTTCGAGGCACTCCCGAAGTGCTTCGGGCAGGGTCAGGTATTGCTCGGCTCTTCTTCTTCTGAATTTTCAAAATTACAATGAGTTTATGTGTCGAAGCCTAGGGTGGCAAGATTGTTGGGGGGTATAATTCTGGTAGGTGTGTGTCATTGCTTCAGGGATGGAAGTGCTAGCTCTCAATCCTACTTGGGTGGAAGGCAGTTTCAGCCTAAGGCGAGGCAAGCCTAGTATTCAAGGGTCGGGAATGTTTGGAAGGTTGTCAATGGTTCCTGCATTCTTGACTCTAGTATTGATAGTGTCATTGTTGGTCTAGATAGTATGCACCAATCTCTGCAAAGAGAGCGGTCCTTCCTCCCAGAAAAGCTTGGCTCGACTGGACGTGAGGAACCAGAAACGCAAATACAATCTCTAGACCCGGGAGTGGAGGTATAAGGGGATCACTGGGGTGGTAAGCTAGTGGGGTTCTTCCAGAGGAGGGTGGCTGGCGTGCAAGGTGGTTGTGCAAGTGGCGACTCAACGACGCAACGTGGGGGGCGGTCGTAGCAACCACAACAGATCGATGGAATGCATAATGGTGGCATGGGAAGGCGTGGGTCTGCAAAGCGTTCGACACCTGGTGTGAGGTAAATTCAGCATTGTTGTCTGGAGAATTTTCGAGAGCTGATAAAATCCCTGCTCAAGTGGTTGGAAACGGTTGAACGGACTGGAAGAGAGGATCATGCTTAACTGGTAGCCACCTTGTACAAAATGCACTACTTCTAGTGCCAAGTTTGAGAATGAGTGGTGGTGGTCTGGTGTGGACAAAACCTGCTATCGGAGAAGGTGGAGAAGTTGGAGTTTTGGATGGCTCACTTCGAAGGGCATGCCCAATGCTCCTTTCATCCTCCTCCTCCTGGGACAGCCCTAGACAACCCAACTTCCATCACGTCGGATGACTAGCATGACTGCATGTGTTCTCTTTGTGTTACTTGTCTCGTGGTGTCTTTGGCCTTCTCAGTTATGGACAATGTCCCGAGTCTCCCTTTTCTTTTGTCATATGCTGCAAACTATGGTCAACAAACCTGGTCGGGGTGAGACCACCTATTTTTTGTTACTCCTGATGTACATCTTTTTTGACAAATGAATAGAATTTTGACTTACAAAAAAAAACAACATATTTTTAATTTTTTTTGTGCATGTGTTGATTTTAAGTGTAAAACACCATTGAAATTAATAATCCAAAGAATGCAAATCACTAATAGAATTAAATATATGTAACTGACAAATATAATTCCATGTAAACATCTTGTGTAAACTTTAATGGTGAACTGACATTAAAAAAGTGGATAAAAGAAATCATATAACTTACAAAACTGATTTATAAATCTATACAAAATTATAGAGGAATTTGATTAACTTATCTATAAAATTAAAGTAAATGGTTACCAAATACAAATGCTACCTACTTAAGTACAAGTACCAAAAACAATATCATTTAACATATACATATTAAGTATTCACATGATATCCAATTAAATAAAATACATAAATAATGTTGATAAGTAGATATATATTCTCCTTCTTATTAAATTATATGTTTATAACCGTAATCAATAACTATTCTTTAAATATATAATTTATAATTATTATCCAACTACAAGTTAATAACATAACATCCAAATAATTAATAACCACTCTACAAATATATAACTTATAACTATTATCATATTATAAGTTAATAATATAACACCCAAATAAAATCATGAAACAATTAACCAATTCATAAATTATTATACTTTACTATAATGACGGGACTTTACACTTTTAAACCAAAATTATTATACTTTACTATAATGATGATACTTTACACTTTTAAACCAATTTTCAAATTAGCACAGGCAAAATTGAAAAAGGCAACTTTTGCTAATTGTATTGTTTTTCTTTTTCTCATAATAGTTACGTATATTCACTAAATCACATCCTAAATATAAGAGGATGAGAAAGAGTTTTGATAATTCATAAAATTGTATCTTAGATATAAAGTAATGAAAAAATGTTTTATCATTTAAATTTTATATTTAAGTGAAAATATTTGTAAATGTGAATAAAGTGTTTATTAAAACAATTTTTTATTTTCTTTTCAATTCAAGTGAAAATAATTGTAAATGTGAATAAAGTGTTTACTAAAACAACTTTTTTATTTCTTTTTCAATTTAGATGTTATAATGTAACCTCACCACACTAAAAATTGGATATCATTATAAGTTAAAAGGTCTTAGGATCTCCTAATTCTTAAGTATTTTAAGATTTATAAATCATATTAAAAAATTATAATACACCTTCGTTATAAAAAGAAAATGATTCCATTATAACAAAAATATAATTTTAAATATTTTTTTTTTCAAAGTTTTAAGATTTCTATATTTATCTTGAATACAAAAAATAGTATAAGTATATAGATTATAATGATTAGATATCAAAATATTTACCTTATAATATATCTCATATTATTAAGATTAAAAATAATAATAATAATTAACTTAATTTTAATTACTCGTTGTAATTATTATTAATTATTAAAATATTAACATATGAATTAAATATATAAAAAACACACATGTAACAATGTAACAAGATTCTTAATTATAAAGATTCATTCCTACTTATCCACTTTTATTTTATAGTGAATATTTTAATTTGTAAATAAACTTTTTTCAATATCGTAAGCTAATATGTGGCATATTAATAATACAAATAAAAAAAACCATATTTAATATTATATGGAATTTTTTTTTAATCAATTTAATTAAAAAACAAAAAATATAATTATAGAAGATAAATATTAACTTTTTATCTATACCTATTCTCAAAATAATTCTAAAATATTTAGTGAAATTAAATCCCTATCACTCCATTAATAATTAAATTTAAAATTTAAAAACTCTATTTTAAATTAAATATAATGTAAATATAAAATAACAGAATATAATACATAAACACAGGTAAAAAAAAGCGTTACTCTTTTCTTTTTATTTGTAGCAAAATATTCCACTACTCCAAACTCTATTTTTTTACGTTTCTACTTAATACCTAAAATTCCACACTAATTATTTGTAATATATTTGATTTTTTTAACATTTTGAAATTATTATTAATAAAATTAAATCTATTGAAAATCAAATAATTGTTTTTATAAACAAAAATTTATTTGCTCTTTGAACAATGAGTGAAATTGAAAAAGTGCAAAATTTCCTAGTGTATTGGGACTTTAGCATAATGATCAATAACAATAGAGCAAAAAATATTCGTAAGCAGATATCTTTAGCTAAGTAAAATTTTATAAAACATTTTAGTGTTGAATTTCCTCTATTCAAAATGAAATAGGGCGCTAATCAAATAAGGTGAGATAGGGCGCTAATCAAATAAGGTGAGATTTATTTATTTATTTTTTTCTTCGTTCGAGAATGATTGAATTGTAATCCAAAGCTATTTGCAAAAATGTACTATGCGGTTATGAAACATCAGCCCCTTCAGTCAAGAAAATGAGTTTATACTTCATTGGACTTTCATATCCGGTGGGGGTTTTCTTGTTTACACTAAAATGAGATAACGCGACCAAACGGATTGGAGAGGTGCCAAAAAATATTCATGAATTTTCGCTCAAAGTATAAACTACCATTTCCATATGTTTTCCTCTGTAAAACAAACGTGGTCCCTCACTCTGATGCAATCAAACTGCCAACAAGATCTTTGAAACGTAGGCGTAACAGATTCAATCTCCTTAAATGATGATGAGCCATCGTTTCGATCCATCTCCTCAAATGATGCCGAGCCATTCTCTGGTTCCATCTTCTCAAATCCCCATACAACCATTTCCTCTTTGGCGCTCTTGATCTCTCTGCTTATAATGGCCACAAAGAGTAGTCGCGACTTGCAAGCGAGAAGAATACCCCTGATCTGCAATTAAGAGTTGGGATGGGCGCAAAAATGGTAACAGGCGCAATCAGTTCTTGCATATTAAATCCCAGAATGCCAAAAGGAGGGTGGCCGCACAGGTGGAACACACCGAAATAGAATGAACCCTTTCCAAAACACCAAAGTCTTTTGCAAACACAACGCCAAATCCTCGCTCACAGACATTAAATTTTAGGGCGTTGTGAAAGAAGGGGATGAGTTCTGCACTGAGATGGAGAAGCCCATCCTGAATATCGAATATCGTAGCCAGTTACTCTTGCTGAGTATTTACGGAGGGCGTGAAATAAATTCAAATTTGAAATTTGCGGGAATGTGTTCCATGAATGGCTATGTGATGGTCATCACGCAAATGACGACATTAGCATGCATGTGTTTTGGATGGACTGGAAACAGGGATATACTTTGCGGGAGACGAGAGAGGACAGAGAGATGGGTGCAGTCACTATAGAAAGGAGTTGTCTATAATGCGATTTTTTGGAGATTCCGGTGACGGAATCCGGCGGAAGAAATTAAGGTTAAATATTGATTTCTTGCAGTTAAAATGGTTTTTTAACTGCATATTTGGATTCAGCACCTTCGAAAACCCCTGCGACACTTTCATTGTGCAGAAACTAGCTATCAAACTTGTGATTCCAATAAATTCCTGCCGAATTTCGACCGGAAAAACCCGCCGAAAAAACTTTCAAAAAATCGCGTTATAGACAACTGCCTATAGAAATGTCCGTGGGAAGAACTGTCACAAGTCACGTACTCTTAAGGCATTAAAGATCGTGTAGCATAGGAAATAGGCGAGCACTATTTCCTATGCTATTGGGTATTCAATGCGGTTTAAGAGTACTAGCAACTTCGCCATACATGCATGGTCATTTAAACGGGACAGCTCTCCAGCCTCCACCGGAAAATACCGAGGCGACCTGCAGGGCCATCAATGTCAGAGGAATTGGATGGGCGCCGAACAGTGGATCGATTTGAAATTTGAATTTATCTGCATTCATTGTGAAAATTTGCAATGTATCTGCATTTCTGATCCCAAATTCATTAGCTCCAAATAGCAATGCTCGCCGCAGCCTGATGGCGGAGGAGGGGCAGTTCCCGGAAGCTCATCTCTTCAATTCGCCCTTCCTGTCGGCTCCTGTGGACAGAATAAGGGACATCACAACCAGAATAAGCAACAGTCTCCACATTGCAAATTTCCCTGGTGGCTGTCGTGCTCGCCTGGGCGCTCAAGAACAACGGAATCATAACAGCTTTTGCGTTTTTCGCCATTATTTTTTTGCTTGAGCACACAACTTTTAAAGGCCTCATCACTGATTATGTGCCAACCGGAGGTCACCGATTATGAATTGCGATCAGGATTAAAGGGCCCAGGACTGTGGACGGTAGAAGAAGACAAGAAGTTATCGATTTCATTTTGAACAATTGTTACAATTTTTCGCGCACTTTTACAAAGATTGCCAGTGTGCCCGTGATTCCATTACGATTTCCCTGTTGTATCTCCATTTCAAAATTATATAAAAAATTAATGTAAAGAAAAAGAACTAATAGCAAGCTTAAATAATTTTACTTCCAACAAATCAAAATTATGACCATGGCTAATAATTAAAAAAAAGAGACTTGAAAAAGGAGAGTTAATAATCATAATAATTGTGTTGTCTTATAATAGTAACTTGATACACCTAGTAGCATCATTCAAAATGATAATTTGTGTTACATGCCTTGAAGTCATGATTGTAACTTAATATACCTAGTACCATTAGTACCATGATAGGGCCCATTGCAAGTGTGATTCTTTATGCTTCTTAGAAATTCATTGCATAAAAACTTGAAGTCACTTATTTTACCTACAATTTTTGAAATATCATAGTTCTCTCTTTATATACAATTGAGTTTGGTTGAAGGTACACAAATGCATACCTTTACTCTCATTATTCATAAATTTACACCCACACTTCATATACACAAATATTGATCCGCTAAGTTTGCACTTCCACCCCACCTTAAGCTACTTTTCTTGGCTTTAATTCGCACGTATACATGCTCTCCTACCTGAAACTCTTTATAAACTCTTTATAAGGTTTTTTTTGTCTTCTTTTTTTTTTTTTTTTTTAAATCAACATATGTTTTTCACACATATACATGCTCTCCTACCTGAAACTCTTTATAAGTCTTTTTTTTTTTTTTTTTTTTATCAACATATGTTTTTTGCCTATCTTAGGCAACCTTTAGATTCTATCAAACTTTCTTCAGTGTTTCTCCATTTCCACAAGCATATGAGGCCCTAGGATTAACTTATCTTCAAGATTGTTCCAATTTGTAGGTGTTCTGCACCTTTTTCCCTACAACACTTCATAACGGCTCATTTTCAAAGATTCATGATAATTGTTGTTGTATGAAAATTCAACCAAATGAAGGTATTCCTCCCATTTGGTTGGTTATTACATCACATACATTCATAGCATATCTTCTAGGACTTGATTAACTCATTCGGTCTGCCCATCTATTTGTGGATGGTATGTTGTACTGAATTGAATATGAGTGCCTAACCCAGTAAAAAGGGCTTTCTAAAATGCAAAAGTAAATTTTATATCCTGGTCGAAAATAACTACTTTCGACATGCCATACAACCGAAATATCTCCCTCATAAATATATCTACAATTTCAACAATTTTGTAAGTGTATTTGATAGGGATAAAATGAGTTTTTTCTCTCAACTTATCCACCACTACCATGATAGAATAATTTTTCTTTCTAGATTTGGGCAAGCCTATTATAAAGTCCTATTGTAGCAGCTACAATCACCTTCCAAAAATTTTCTTTTGCTTCATTTTAGAGCATCCCTCCTCGAAATCATAGTAGCTATCCTGCAATGATAAGGTACTTATGTTTATTTGTTTTTATCTGTCGCTTAATAGCTTGTGTTCACTCACTTGTTCCGTCCCAATATTGAATCTGATCCTCACAAAAGTCGTATTTGTTGTACTTAGCATAATTCTAGTTTTCTCTTAAGGTTTTCAACATTATCCGAAGGTGCTCCTTATGCTCTTCTAAGTTCTTTGAGTATATAATAATGTCGTCAATAAAAATCAAAACAAATTTATCTAGGTAAGGGTGAAAATACTATTCATTAAACTCATGAAAGTTGCGGGGGAATTAGTAAGCCCGAACGGTAAGACGACAAATTCATAATGACCATAATGGGTTCAGAATGTTGTCTTGCAGATTACTCGCACTTTTATTTTGATTTGATGATACCTTGACACTAGATCAATTTTAGAAAACTCAGTCGCTCCCTTGTCTTAATGAAATGAATCATCGATTCTTGAAAATAGGTACTTGTTTTTAATAGTTAATTTATTTAGTTGCCTATAATCGATACATAGGTGCAGGGTCCCATCTTTCTTTCTCACAAACAACATTGGGGCTCCCCAAGGTGATACACTTGGGCGAATGTACCCTTTATCTAGCAACTCTTGTAACTGCATCTTAAGATTTGTTAATTTAGGCATACTCATGCAGTAAGGGGATTTTGACACTGGGGTAGCTCTTAGAACTAGCTCTATATTGAAATCAATTTCTCTTTCTGGGTGAAGCCTGATAATTTTTTTCGGAAAGACATCCAGGAATTCTTGTTGTCACACATGTGAACCTTGTAGTATTCATCATCATGTAGAATCATACTGTACTATTTTATTTTCATTCATTGAACTGTTAATACAATGCTAGCAGACAGAAAACGACCATTGTATGTCGTGTTTCCTTTTGTCCTCGTTGAACAGAAAACACTGTCGAATATGCAAATACAACCATAACCAAAACGAAGAACAAGCGAGTCGAAATCGTAGCCAGAATAGTAAAGCACAGCAAGACCACCGAGGAGATAATATCGAAACAGAGTGCCGGAGGAAACAGAACATAACAAAGGTAATTTCAGACGAACCCTTTATATTTTCATAAGCAAACAAAGATCAACAAAATTGTGTTCATATTGCTGTTGTTCAAGTCACATACATATTACATTCGTTTATAAACCAAAATTAGTGCTAGCGTCCACCGAATAGACAAACGCTAGCCTAGGGTGTGATAACAAGGATCATCTTTAACCCAAAAGGGACATCCAACCAAAACAGAAATCGAAGCCAGACTTAAGCTTCATCTTTGAAAGCGATTTAGACTGAATACGACTACAAGACGGCAAGTGTCAAACCCTACAGAGATTCAAAGACCCTAACTGCAAATTGATGGACTTTTAGAGCCAGAGCCTACCGGTAGAGGGTTGCCACATTTGGAGACCGAACCACGAGAAATCCATGTACCCAAGTCGAACCATTGACCTACAAAAACCAAACGAATTCCAGCTAGCATACCTATACATTGAGACCTAAACCGAAGCCGTACAGAAACTGAAGGAATATATAACGAACCTGAGTGCGACCGGACTAAAGAGCTTGCGGAAAAGAGCCACCGACGAATCGAAAGAGATTGAGATAGAAGGAGCAGGCTTGGTCAGTGTCAATACCAGAGGAAGGTCAAATTAAATCAAGGAGGGAACTATTTACCTGGTTTGTAGCCACGTAAGACCATCATGCTGTCACCTGAGTTCATGGGCACCAGAAGTTAATTGATTTACACACTGTAGCAGAGGCAAAGGACAATAACAACAACAGCAAGTGATAGTCATTGGACAAGAGACCAGATTCTGAAACCAAACTGCAGAAGAACGACAGAACGAGACCAAGAACGTACTGTATGAGAAGAATTCGAGCAAGTGCACCTCCAGAGCCAAGACAAACTCGTGCCGCAGGAGAAGTCCATTGACAACCGCACAAATAAGTTTGGACGGCTGGCATTCACTTACAGCCATACCCAAAGAAAAAACAGAGATTTCCATATGTGCCAGAGCAAAAACCATACGTTGTGATAAACAAACCCTTGCAGAGTCGCCCAACAGAACAGAACCATTGCGAATGACCGGAAGGAAAAAGTGTTTTGGGCAAAGACCAAACGGAGGGAAACAGACCCGAGGATCGTAGGTGAGAATTTATTAATTCATTAAATTATTCCCAGTTTCCAAACAAAATATATGTTATCCATATTGCATACAACTGCCGAAACAACAACCAAACACACCACGTCATAAAGCCTGAAATAGGTGTAAAGCCGAGGCTACGTGGAAGCGTAGGCTAGGTCACATCACTTTCTATGATCACCTTATAGTACCTGGACCTATTTTTGAGCGCTATGTTGTAGATGATTTGCTTCAATATGACATCGAGTATCATGAATATGAGTTGTCAAGATTGTATTCTTTGGCGAGCAATATTTCCTATGCTATTGGGTATTCAATGCGGTTTAAGAGTACTATGATGGGATCTCAAGTCCGCCAACAATTTCTTAGCAACTTCACCATACATGCATGGGCATGTAAATGGGACAACTCTCCAGTCGGGAAAGGACTCCAGCCTCCACCAGAAAATACCGAGGCAACCTGCAGGGTCGTCAATGTTAGAAGAATTGGATGGGCGGGGCGAATTAGATGGGCACTGAACAGTGGATCGATTTGAAATTTGAATTTATCTGCATTCATTGTGAAAATTTGCAATGTATCTGCTTTTCTCATTCTCGTTCTCATTCTCAGACACAAAGGGCACCAGAAAAAGCAAAACGATTCATCTGTAGCTGCTCTATGCCTTGGTCCTCATACTGTTCACATATATTTTTCTTGATATTTATGTGAACCACATGCACAGATTTGGCTTTCTTGGCATTGAGTTTGGCGTTTCTGTGGCTTGCAAATGCCAAGGCTTCACTGCACATGTGTTTAAGCATAATGAATGGGAAGCCATGGCCAGAAACAGCAGCGAGTTGTGCGGGACGAGAGAACGATTCTTGGACAAAGATGAAGATCAGGTTGAGAATCCATGGCGGCAGATGAAGTGGATAGGAGGTAGCTGCCTGCCCTGTAAAAGGTCATCTCATTGAGAAGCTCAACGATTGCAACAATTTCTGCAAAGGTTTCGCCCTCCGATTTTCCAACGATGTGCAGGACAAAAAGCACATCTTGCCATGGATTCTGCCTTCAAAGGTGATCGATCTGCATCGCAGACAGCGACAGGTTCTGCTGGATTTGGGTGCTAATGCATTCAGCACCAGCCTAGCCTAGTTTCTTCGCATGTACCCCTTCGATTTCATCGACATTCACGCCTTCGAAGTCGATTCCAAGCTCCTACAAAAGCCAAGCCCGCTTGGTTTTGACGAAGAGAGTAACGTGGCATAGACGAATCCCTCCTCCCTCACTGTAAAGGCCACTCCCCAACCTCCGCACCAGCTGCACTATAGCTTTGTGTCAGACTGAGATGATAAAGCCAGCAATGTCATAAATATAACGAGGTTTATGAAAGGGGAGCTGCAACTGAAAGCGACTGATACAGTGGTTGTAAAGATGGACATCGAGGGAAGCGAGTGGCCGATTCTAAGGTGATGGCTCAGCGATACAGAGATGCCTCTCATTGTGGACGAGATCTTTGTGGAGGTTCACTACAATCACCCATCCATGTGGAACTACATGGTAAGATCACGAGGCAAAATGCGAAAAAAACTTCTTGCAAAGCTGAGATGGCATGGCTTCTACGCTCACTTTCGGCCCTAACTCATTAACCTACCTCACGACCTCCTTTCACGTTCACCGTTGTTGCTCTCTTTCCACTGACCATCTGCCATCTCTAATCATCAAAAGAAAGGAACAAGACATAATCACATGGAATTACTGGTCTATTTTATTCTTGGAGGGATCTTATTTCACTTTCTCTTTCGCTTTTATTTATATTTTTGCAGTTAGACACAGGTTGACAATCATACTAGAAAAGTGTTGGGCGTTTTGAATTGATGGAGCCAGTCTGCTTTTTATGATACTTTGTAAAGTAGAAAGTATAGGTAAGTTTGATTTAAGAAAAGTTTAGAGTTGATAGTTGAACATCCTTCAAACGACACTGTAAATTTGGAGTTTACCAAAAATTGCAGTGTTTGGCTTATGGAATCTCTGACCAATTTAAAAGAAATTGTACTTTGATCAGAGATAACAGTTGAACATATTTAAAATAGATTATTATGGATAAGTAGTAAGAGAAACGGTTTAGCTTATGAAGGCTTAAGCAAATTAAAACAGATGGTAATCGATAATAAAAAAGAGAGAGAAATGATGATCATTGTGAAGAAAAGTGTTGTATGTCTCTATGCTTTTAAAGTCATATATAGAGATGTTGTATTTGATATGTATTTAATATTAAATTTTAATTATAAAATGGGTTTATAATTTTTATTTTTAATTTATATATTAAGATAAAAGTGGAAGAAGATAAATCAGCTAAAATAAAAATAAGACCAAAAAAACAATTATGTGAGAGGGTGAAAAAAATACAAATTAGATTAAAATATTATAATTATTTAAAATAAAATAAAAAATAAGATGTAATATTTAAAAAATATAAGTGAAATTTTTTATTATAATATTTTATTATTAAGTTGTTGATTTTGAATTAAAAGAATAATGAAGAAAAAATAACATCTTATTATTGGTCTTCTACAAAATATTTTTAGCTTAAAATTAAATATATATATATATATATATATATTAGGAATTTAAACACTAAGCATTTACATGTATAAATTTGAAAATATATTGATTTTGACAAAATGTCATTTTCATTTACATATACAAATTTGAAAATATCTTGATTTTGACAAAGTGTCATTTTTCTAAGATTCATGAAACTTCCATTGTATAGAGCATCTCATTTAAGGATCATTCCTACCACATAGTTTCTCATTTCCTAAGATGACTCTATAGCATCTTAAGATGACCCTATAACATTTTGAATTTCTTGGTTGAAGAGAAATCCAAATTATTCTTCCAAGATAACTATGATAATACATTCTTCAAGCTATTTGTTAGGATATTTGTGATGATCTTATAAATTGAGTAATTAAGAAATTAGTTTATAGTCCTCGAAAGATTCCAAAAGATTTTTCTTTAGAATTAGTGCTTTAAATGTCACATTTAGGGTTTCTCGATTCTTTAATTAACTCTCAACAAATCAGTCTCCAACAAAATTTTATAGAAACCCATATAAAATTCCATTATCTTTTCTTCATCCTCAAGAAATCCTCTTCCAACATGTGATAGATACCCCAATAAATTTCATTGTCCAAGTGTATTTGAAGAAAAACCTTTGCCTCTTTCTTTAACTCCCAACAAATCCTCGTCGAACATGTTATAGAAACCCAAATAAAATTCCATAACCCTTCCTTACCCCTCAACAAATCATCTTCCAAGATGTTATAGAAATCCAAATAAAATTCCATCATCTTTCCTTACCCCTCAACAAATCCTCTTCCAATATGTTATCGAAACCTAAAGAAAATTCCATTATCTTTTCCAAATAAAAATTCCATCATTTTTCTTTACCCCCCAACGAATCCTCTTCCAACATGTTATAGAAACACAAATAAACTTACATTAGAAACCCAAATAAACTAACATTATCTTTCCTTAACCATTAACAAATCTTCCTCTAACAAGGGGCTATGTGTAAGTATGTCCGAGCTCAATTTGGAGTTGACATGTGTCCCTCTTAAAATAAAAATAAAATATTCTCTAAATAAAAAAGCAATGTTGGCTATAACCAACATAGATCAACACACGTTAAAATGGTTTTTGTTTGTTATTATTACATTTTTAATTCTAAGTGAATATTAATTCATAAAATTCACAAAATATCTTCATTTTACAACCAGTATGAAGCAAAGTGCCAAAAATTTCTCTTATGTGATTTCTACTGAAAGACTTTGCTTAATTTATTATGGATCACAGAAGCTTGAATACAGATATTAATATATTTTTAAGTATACTTGAATATTAATTCATATTAAAATATTTTATTAGTAACTCACATTAGATATTTATTATACACAACATTAAAATATTTTTTTAACATTATATATATATATATATATATATATATATATATATATATATATATATATATATATATATATATATATATATGAAATTTTAACCTTCGTTATTGGGTTCCCAAGTTTTGACAACCAATGGTATTTGAAACTTCATATATATCTGTATACGGAAAAAAAAATGTTAAAAGAAAATACTTTACTATTGTATATAATAAAATATCCAATGTGAATTATGAAAATAATATTTTAATATGAATTAATATTGAACTATACTTAAAAATAAAAAGTTTGAAGTGGTATGGTGTTAGTATTTTACAGTTTAGTGTATATATATATTTTTGTTCAAATCCAACAAAGATTTTTTGGACATACAAGTTTAGGTTATGTAATCTCTATAGCATTCAAAAATACAATAAGACAATGAAATGCTACACAATGTTTTTTGCATTCTAAAATAAGTTTTCACTTGAAGAAATTTACCCTCTTTCAGCCCATGTTAGATTCATACTTAAGATAGATCTATGCTACTAAAATACATGTTATAGATACCCAGATAAAATTCCATTATCTTTCCTTAACCCTCAACAAATCCTCCTCCAACATGTTGTAGATACTAAAGAAAATTCCATTGTCCAATTATATTAGAAGCAAGAATTTTGGCCTTTTTGAATAAGCACTTCACTAATTTTATTTTATTTTGGATATTTCAACTTATTGCCTCAATGGGTGCATCATAATGAAAAGGTAAGTGGATAGGTTGAGAGTTACACATCACACTTCATGTTTAGATTTATACAGATCTTGATGCAATGTAAGCTATATAGATAGACAAACCCTAGCGTAGGGTGTGATAACAAGGATCATCTTTAACCCAAAAGGGACAGACAACCAAAATAGAAATCGAAGCCAAACTTAAGCTTCATCTTTGAAAGCGATTCAGACTAAATACGACTACAAGACGGCAAGTGACAAACCCTACAGAGATTCAAAGACCCTAACTACAAATTGACGGAATTTAAGAGCGAGAGCCTACCGGCAGAGGGTTGCCACATTTGGAGACCAAACCGCAAGAAATCTGTGTACCCAGGTCGAACCATTGACGTGCAAAAACCAAACGGATTCCAGTTAGCATACCTGTACATTGAGACCTGAACCGAAGCCGAACAAAAACTGAAGGAAGCTATAACGAACCTGAGTGCGAGCGGACCAAAGAGCTTGCGGAACAGAGCCACCGACGAATCAAAGGAGCCTGAGACAGAAGGAGCAGGCTTGGTCAGTGTCAATACCAGAGGAAGGTCAAATTAAATAAAGGAGGGAACTATTTACCTTGTTTCTAGCGGCGGAAGACCATCATGCTGTCACCGGAGTTCATGGGCACTAGAAGTTAATCGATTTACACACCGTAGTAGAGACAAAGGACAATAACAACAATAGCAAGTGATAATCATCAGATGAGAGACCAGATTTCGAAACAAAACCGCAAAAAGAACGAAAGAACGAGACCAAGAACTTACTGTGTGAGAAGAATTCGAGCAAGCGCACCTCCAGAGCCAAGACAGACTCGTGCCACAGGAGAAGTCCATTGACAACCACACAAACAAGTTTGGAAGGCCGACATTCACTTACAACCATACCCAAAGAAAAACCAAAGATTGCCATATGTGCCGGAGCAAAAACCATACGTTGTGACAAACAAACCCTTGCAGATTCGCCCAACAAAACAGAACCATCGCGAATGATCAGAAGGCAAAAACCTTTTGGGCAAAGACGAAACAGAGGGAACCAGACCCGAGGATCATAGGTGAGCATTTATTAATGCATTAAATTACTCCCAATTTCCAAACAAAATATTTGCTATCCATATTGCATACAACCATTGAAACAACAACCAAACACACCACTCCATAAAGCCCGAAACAGGTGTAAAGCCGAGGTTATGTGGAAGCATGGGCTGGGTCACATCACTTTCTATGATCACCTTAAAGTACCTGGACCTATTTATGAGCGCTATGTTGTAGATGATCTGCTTCAATATGCCATCGAGTATCATGAATATGAGTTGTCAAGACTGTATTCTTTGGTGAGCAATATTTCCTATGGTATTGGGTATTCAATGTGGTTTAAGAGTACTATGATGGGACCTCAAGTCCGCCAGCAATCGCTTAGCAACTTCACCATACATGCATGGGCATGTAAACGGGACAGCTCTCCAGCCGGGAAAGGGCTCCAGCCTCCCCCAGAAAATACCGAGGCGATCTGAAGGGCTGTCAATGTCAGACGAATTGGATGGGCAGGACGAATTGGATGGGCCCTGAACAGTGGATCGATTTGAAATTTGAATTTATTTACATTCATTGTGAAAATTTGAAATGTATCTGCTTTTCTCATTATTTTTCTCATTCTCAGACACAGAGGGCACCAGAAAAAGCAGAACGATTCATATGTAACTGCTTTATGACTTGGTTCTCATACTGTTCACATATATTTTTCTTGATATTTATGTGAACCACATGCATAGATTTAGCTTTCTTGGCATTGCGTTTGGCGTTTCTGCGGCTTGCAAACGCCAAGGCTTCACTGCAAAAGTGTTTAAGCATAATGAATGGGAAGCCATGGCCAGAAACATGAGCGAATTGTGCGGGATGAGAGAAGGATTCTTGGACAAAGATGAAGATCAGGTTGAGAATCCATGGTGGCGGATGAAGTGGATAGGAGGCAGCTGCTTGCCCTGTAAAAGGTCATCTCATTGAGAAGCTCAACGATCGCAACAATTTCTGCAGAGGTTTCACCCTCTGATTTTCCAACGATGTGCAGGACGAAACACACATCTTGCCATGGCTTCTGCCTTCCAAGGCGATCGACCTCCATTGCGGACAGCGACGGGTACCGCTGGATCTGGGTGCTAATGCATTCAGCACTAGCCTAGCCTGGTTTCTTCGCATGTACCCCTTCGCTTTCATTAACATTCACGCCTTCGAAGTCGATTCCAAGCTCCTGTAAAAGCCAAGCCCGCTTGGTTTTGACGAAGAGAGTAACGTAGCAGAGATGAATCCCTCCTCCCTCACTGTAAAGGCCACTCCCCAACCTTTGCACCAGCTGCACTACAGCTTTGTGTCAGACTGAGATGATAAAGCCAGCAATGTCATAAATATAATGAGGTTTATGAAAGGGGAGCTGTAATTGAAAGCAACTAATACAGTGGTTGTAAAGATGGACATCGAGGGAAGTGAGTGGCCGATTCTGAGGAGATGGCTCAGCGATCTAGAGATGCCTCTCATTTTGGACAAGCTCTTTGTGGAGGTTCACTACAATCACCCATCCATGTGGAACTACTTGGTAAGATCACGAGGCAAAATGCGAAAAACGCTTCTTGCAGATCTTAGATGGCATGGCTTCTATGCCCACTTTTGGCCCTAACTCATTAACCTACCTCACGGCCTCCTTTCACGTTCACTGCTGTTGCACTCTTTCCACTGACCATCTGCCATCTCTGATCATCAAAAGAAAGGAGCAAGACATAATCACATGTAATTACTGGCCTGTTTTATTCTTGGAGGGATCTTATTTCACTTTCTCTTTTGCTTTTATTTATATTTTTGCAGTTAGACACAGGTTGACAATCATACTAGAAAAGTGTTGGGCGTTTTGAATTGATGGAGCCAGTCTGCTTTTTATGATACTTTGTAAAGTAGAAAGTATAGGTAAGTTTGATTTAAGAAAAGTTTAGAGTTGATAATTGAGCATCCTTCAAATGGCACTGTATATTTGGAGTTTACCAAAAATTGCAGCTTTTGGCTTATGGAATCTCTGACCAATTTAAAAGAAACTGTACTTTGATCAGAGATAACAGTTGAACATATTTAAAATAGATTATTATGGATAAGTAGTAAGAGAAACGATTTAGCTTATGAAGGCTTAACCAAATTAAAACAGATGGTAATCGATAATAAAAAAGAGAGAGAAATGATGATCATTGTGAAGAAAAGTGTTGTATGTCTCTATGCTTTTAAAGTCGTATATAGAGATGTTGTATTTGATATGTATTTAATATTAAATTTTAATTATAAAATGGGTTTATAATTTTTATCTTTAATTTATATATTAAGATAAAAGTGGAAGATAAATCAGCTAAAATAAAAATAAGACCCCAAAAACAATTATGTGAGATGGTGAAAAAAATACAAATTAGATTAAAATATTATAATTATTTAAAATAAAATAAAAAGTAAGATGTAATATTTTAAAAATACAAGTGAATTTTTTTATTATAATTTTTTATTATTAAGTTGTCGATTTTGAATTAAAAGAATAATGAAGAAAAAATAACATCTTATTATTGGTCTTCTACAAAATATTTTAGCTTAAAATTAAATATATATATATATTAGGAATTTAAACACTAAGCATTTACATTTATAAATTTGAAAATATATTGATTTTGACAAAATGTCATTTTCATTTACATATTAAAACTTGAAAATATCTTGATTTTGACAAAGTGCCATTTTTCTAAGATTCATGAAACTTCCATTGTATAGATTATCTCATTTAAGGATCATTCGTACCACATAGTTTCTCATTTCCTAAGATGACTCTATAGCATCTTAAGATGACCCTATAACATTTTGAATTTCTTGGTTGAAGAGAAATCCAAATTATTCTTCCATGATAACTATGATAATACATTCTTCAAGCTATTTGTTAGGATATTTGTGATGATCTTATAAATTGAGTAATTAAGAAATTAGTTTATAGTCCTCGAAAGATTCCAAAAGATTTTTCTTTAGAATTAGTGCTTTAAATGTCACATTTAGGGTTTCTGGATTCTTTAATTAACTCTCAACAAATCAGTCTCCAACAAAATTTTATAGAAACCCATATAAAATTCCATTATCTTTTCTTCACCCTCAAGAAATCCTCTTCCAACATGTGATAGATACCCCAATAAATTTCATTGTCCAAGTGTGTTTGAAGAAAAACCTTTGCCTCTTTCTTTAACTCCCAACAAATCCTCGTCGAACATGTTATAGAAACCCAAATAAAATTCCATCACCTTTCCTTACCCCTCAACAAATCCTCTTCCAAGATGTTATAGAAACCCAAATAAAATTCCATCATCTTTCCTTACCCCTCAACAAATCCTCTTCCAATATGTTATAGAAACCTAAAGAAAATTCCATTATCTTTTCCAAATAAAATTCCATCATTTTTCCTTACCCCCCAACGAATCCTCTTCCAACATGTTATAGAAACCCAAATAAACTTACATTAGAAACCCAAATAAACTAACATTATCTTTCCTTAACCGTTAACAAATCTTCCTCTAACAAGGGGCTATGTGTAAGTATGTCCGAGCTCAATTTGGAGTTGACACGTGTCCCTCTTAAAATAAAAATAAAATATTCTCTAAATAAAAAAACAATGTTGGCTATAACCAACATAGACCAACACACATTAAAATGGTTTTTGTTTGTTATTAATATATTTTTAATTCTAAGTGAATATTAATTCATAAAATTCACAAAATATCTTCATTTTACAGCCAGTGTGAAGCAAAGTGCCAAAAATTTCTCTTATGTGATTTCTACCGAAAGACTTTGCTTAATTTATTATGGATCACAGAAGATTGAATATAGATATTAATATATTTTTAATTATACTTGAATATTAATTCATATTAAAATATTTTATTAGTAACTCACATTAGATATTTACTATACACAACATTAAAATATTTAACATTATATATATATATATATATATATATATGAAATTTTGACCTTCGTTATTGGGTTCCCAAGTTTTGACAACCAATGGTATTTGAAACTTCATATATATCTATATACGGAAAAAAAAAAAAATGTTAAAAGAAAATACTTTACTATTGTATATAATAAAATTTGCAATGTGAATTATGAAAATAATATTTTAATATGAATTAATATTGAACTATACTTAAAAATAAAAAGTTTGAAGTGGTATGGTGTTAGTATTTTACAGTTTAGTGTATATATATATATTTTTGTTCAAATCCAACAAAGATTTTTTGGACAGACAAGTTTAAGTTATGTAATCTCTATAGCATTCAAAAATAAAATTAGACAATGAAATTCTAGACATTGTTTTTTGCATTCTCAATAAGTTTGCACTTGAAGAAATTTAACCCCTCTCAGCTCATGTTAGATTCATACTTAAGATAGATCTATGCTACTAAAATACATGTTATAGATACCCAGATAAAATTCCATTATCTTTCCTTAACCCTCAACAAATCCTCCTCCAACATGTTGTAGATACTAAAGTAAAATTCCATTGTCCAATTATATCCAAAACAAGACTTTTGATTGTCCAATTATATTAGAAGCAAGACTTTTGGCCTTTTTGAATAAGCACTTCACTAATTTTATTTTATTTTGGATATTTTAGCTTATTGCCTCAATGGGTGCATCATAATGAAAAGGTAAGTGGCTAGGTTGAGAGTTACACATCACACTTCATGTTTAGATTTATACAGATCTTGATGCAATGTAAGCTATATAAATAGACAAACCCTAGCCTAGGGTGTGATAACAAGGATCATATTTAACCCAAAAGGGACAACCAACCAAAATAGAAATCGAAGCCAGACTTAAGCTTCATCTTTGAAAAGCAATTCAGACTAAATACGACTACAAGACGGCAAGTGACAAACCCTACAGAGATTCAAAGACTCTAACTGCAAATTGACAGACTTTAAGAGCTAGAGCCTATCGGCAGAGGGTTGCCACATTTGAAGGCCGAACCGTGAGAAATACGTATACCTAGGTCGAACCATTGACGTGCACAAACCAAACGGATTCCAGTTAGCATACATGTACATTGAGACCTGAACCGAAGCCTAATAGAAACTGAAGGAAGATATAACGAACTTGAGTGCGACCGAACCAAAGAGCTCGCAGAACAGAGCCACCGACGAATCGAAAGAGCTTGAGACAGAAGGAGCATGCTTGGTCAGTGTCAATACCAGAGGAAGGTCAAATTAAATCAAGGAAGGAACTATTTACCTGGTTTGTAGCTGTGGAAGACCATCATGCTGTCACCTGAGTTCATGGGCACAAGAGGTTAATCGATTTACACACCGTAGCAGAGAAAAAGGACAATAACAACAACAACAAGTGACAATCATCAGATGAGAGACCAGATTCCGAAACCAACCCGTAGAAGAACAACAGAAGGAGACCAAGAACTTACTGTGTGAGAAGAATTTGAGCAAGCGCACCTCCAGATCCAAGACAGACTCGTGCCACAGGAGAAGTCCATTGACAATCACACAAACAAGTTTAGAAGGCCAGCATTCACTTATAGCCATACCCAAAGAAAAACCAGAGGTTGCCATATGTGCCGGAGCAAAAACCATACGTTGTGACAAACAAACCCTTGCAAAGTCGCCCAACAGAACAGAACCATTGCAAATGACTGGAAGGCAGAAGCATTTTGGGCAATGACCAAACGAAGGGAACCAGACCCAAGGATCGTAGGTGAGAATTTATTAATGCATTAAATTATTCCCAATTTCCAAACAAAATATATGTTATCCATATTGCATACAACCGCCGAAACAACAACCAAACACACCACGTCATAAAGCCTGAAACAGGAAACAGGTGTAATGTCGAGGCTATGTGGAAGCGTGGGCTGGGTCACATCACTTTCTATGATCACCTTATAGTACCTGGACCTATTTCTGAGTGCTATGTTGTAGATGATCTGCTTCAATATGCCATCAAGTATCATGAATATGAGTTGTCAAGACTGTATTCTTTATAGCAAATGATCCAATCTGAGGTAGTGATTGTCACTATTATGATGCCATCATGTTGTTATTGAGATCACTGTATGACATAGATCGAAACTGTGGGAGACACCAAAATTGTTGATATGTACTCGAGTTCTGAACGCTTCATCTTTTGACTGAGATTACTTGATCCTAGAGATTTAGATAAGGATCCAAATCAGCCTTGCTATAGGACTAAATAGTCTTGTTGTAGACTTTTTCCTTAATTATATATGAAAAAGCCCTTACCATTATATACTGTTGTTGTAGACTGATCCTTCAATGCTTGAAGTAGGTTTTGAAACACAAAACCCTTCAACTTTCTTTGATGCCCTTCTTGAAAAATGATCCTTGAATATCTCGTTTTTCCTCCCTTCCTTTGACTTCAGCACCTTAGCTTTGATACCATGTTTAAGAATCTAGGGCAAATTATGTTAATAAGATTCTTCTCACCAGGATAACTATTTGTGAGGTATTTTTAACTTTTTCTTATTAGCACTATCTTTGCTTTTTATTATTAGAGTGCATTCATAGTTCATCAAATAGTTACCAAAATAAAAGAGACAAAGACACAAGATGTTGGTTTTCTGCCAAGGCCAAAACCTCTCACTATTTGAGAGGAAAACCCAGTACACAAAATTTTTCTTATAGAGATTCCAATTGATGAATACCAAGACCATTACCCTTGACCTATTAGGCCACTCCAAGACCAAGACACCAATCCTCTTCTTTGTCGCTGCTGAGATCATCATCATCATTATTGCTTCACTGAGGTCATCATTATTGCACCGCATATATCATTATAGTTGCACCATTGCAACACCTTTATTGAGATCATTGCTACTCTTCCACTAAGATCATTTTTGCTCCTCCATTGAGACTTTCACCATAACACCGAGATCTTTATACTAAGATATGTATATATATACCGAGATCTTCATCATGCTTATGGCTATGTATTAACTATGATTACTTCTATGCTCAAATTATAGCTGCATCTTAAATGTATGCTGAGACAGAGAGTGATAGTTTAAGATCCTCCTCTTCACAAGAATGTCAAGACTGTATGTTGAGACAAAGGTATGCCAAGAGTATATTACTGAGAGATCTTCATTACACATATGTGGACAATGGGACTACATCTTAGTATGTCGAGACATTACCTCGTTAAGACTATGAGGAGGCTGAGACATCATCGAAAAACACAGAGATCCTCATTCATCCACAACATTGAACAACTGTACTCATCTGATATTTCTAAACCAATGTACTTGTCCAAGATTTCAAAGGATCTGAGTTCCTATCCTTGTTATAATGCAGATCCTTTTCACGCTTATATATAGTGGTTTTCCTTGTATATATGCTGACATGAGAGAGGGAATTGTTGTGTCTCTTTATTTGAGCCAACAGGACTATTTTTATTCATTTTGCAGGCCGACATGATGAAGAGGATTGTGCTTATCATTTGGAGGGCTTCTTGACATTTCTATAGACTTGTATACATTAAACATAAGCTCAAGAAGAGCTTCTTCATACATGACATTGACTCTTTGACTTAATAATAAATCGTAAGGCTCTCAATGGGAGCCACTAACAAATAAACCTATTGCTCATGAAACCCATGCAACAAGGCATACAAAAGTAAATTTATTTCTTTCATTTCATCATTTACAAAGATCATTTCATTATGAAGACTGAACCTAGTTACAACTTTTTCAACACAAGGTCACATTGTGACTAAGATTTTCTCAATATGAAAATTAACCATGGCCCAACGTCACATTGTCACAAAGATTGGCTCGATTTGAAAATAAATCATGCTCAAGAATGGTCAACCATGGTTGAATGCCACATTGTGACAAATATTTTCTAGATATGAAAATGAACCACGGTCAACCATATTTTTTTAGGGTTTATAATATTTATATTTCAGTTTATATGCTTTGGGTTTATAATATTAATCCCCTGAGTTTAATATTATTGCCTTGGATTTATAATAACTTGGGGTTTGAGGATTAATCCCTTAGGTTTATTATTCCATTGGGTTTATAATATCAATCCCTTGGGTATATTAATATCTTGGGTTTAAAATGTTAATTCCTAGGGTTTATTGATCCCATTTGTTTTTAATATTGATTCCTTTGTCGATCATTTAGGTTTATAATATTTATCCCTTGTGTTTACTAGTTCATTGGGTTTATATTAATTCTGAACATTTATTAATCACTTGGGTTTTTAATATTAGTTTGTTGAGTTTATTGATTCCTTTGGTTTATTAACCATTTGTATTTATAATATTAATCCATTGGGTTTATAATATTAATAATCCATTGGGTTTTAACATTAATTGAATTCTCTAATTCTTTGGATTGATAATATTAATCCTTTGGGTTTATAATATTAATATTATCTTGGGTTTATTAAACCCTAATATTAAGGGTTAAATATTAGTTCTAGGGTTTAATATTAATCCCTCAGGTTTATAATGTTTATCCCTTCTGTTTATTAATTAGTTGGGTTTATAATATTTACAATCCCTAGGGTTTATTGATCCCTTGGGTTTATTAATCCATTGAGTTTAAATTATTAATTCCTACGATTTATTAATCCCTTTGGTTTTAATATTGATCCCTTGGGTTTGTTGATCCCTTAGCTTCATAATATTTATCCCTTGGGTTTACTAACTCGTTGGTTTTATAATATTAATAATCCCATGAATTTATTAATCCCTTAGGTTTAAAATGTTAATTTTCATACAATTTATTAATCCCATGTGTTTTTAATATTGATTCTTTTGGTTTGTTGATCCTTTATGTTTCTAATATTTATCCCTTTGGTTTATAATATTAAAATTTTGGGTTTATTAGTGGCTTCGGTTTATAATATTAATAATTATGTGCATTTATTAATCTCTTGGGTTTTTTGATCACTTGGGTTTATAATATTAGTCCCTTGGGTTTATAATATTAATAATTCGTTGAGTTTATAATTTAATCCCTTGGGTTTACTAATCCTTTCGGTTTATAATATTAGTCTATTGGATTTTGGATCCCTTGGGTTTATAATATTATTAATCCCTTTAGTTTATTATTTGTAAGTAATAGTATAATATTTTTTTAGTTTAATATATAATCTATATATTTGATATTTTTAATTTACTTTAAATAAATATATGAAAGATATTAATAGTTATATTAATAAATATATAATAATTATTCACTATATTGATGGGAGATAAATGCATATTATAAATAATAATGAAATACTATTATATGTGAATTGTATTATAGTTTGAGTTATAACTATTAGTATATTAACAAAATTTTATAATATGTTATTATTACATATTTTACTATGTGTATATTATTAATATACACTAAGTAATTATATAAAATTTATTGACAATTATATTCATAAATATATAATAATTATTGATGATAATATAATGGTGGCAATAAATACATATTGTTAATAATAACTAAATATTATTATTATGTTATAAGTAAGTGAATTATATTATAGTTTTAAATATAACTATTAATATATTAACAAAATTATGTAATGACTAATATTATATTAATATACAAAATAATGTTTATATACCGAATAGTTATTAATGTGGTGGATGGTGGATATAAACCTAGACGTATATCAACCCCATTGGTAAATGGGGTTGTAGATGTATAGTATATATCAACCACATTACATAAATGTGGTTGTGCTAGTTATATGTACTTATAGGTACTTTAATATTCAAGGTATGAAGGAGATTTGTAATTCTTTCAAAGTTTAATATGTATTTGATATATAGTATTTTAAAATTAATAATAATGAAAATAATAAAATATACACATATAGAAAAATAAATATTCAATGTATATATAGAGAGAAAGAGAAATGTATAGCATTTTATAAAGATATATGTTTTATCTTTGTATTAACATTTTAATGTGGAGAATATGAAGCATACATAAAATATTTCAATGTCAACTACTTATAAATTATATAAAACAAGTGAAAAAAAAAAATATTATAATTAAAACATTTTTTTAGTGTGTTTCTGAAAACCAACCTCGATCCATTTAACTATGGATCTACCAATACTAGTCCAAAGGAATAAAATCTCTAAAGGTGCAAAATTTTCCTTGAATTTTACATTAAAAAATGTTTGCATTTTGAGATATTTGATCCCTCTCAATCCTTGGTTTATATATATATATATATGGGGAGAGAGATTAGATCATATCGACTAGATTTTTATATGTACTGACATTTTAATGTGGAGATTGAGAGTCATAAATAAAATATTTTAATGTGAACTACTTATATATTATATAAAACAAGTGGAAAAAAAAAACTTATAGTTAAAATATTTGATTAGAGTGTTGGTCAAAACTAGCGTAGATTCATCTTAACACTGGTATATATTATATAAGACAAGTGAACAAAAATAATTTTTTTAAGTTAAAAATTTACTATTGTGTTGCTCAATATTAGCATAGATTCATCATAATTCTAGATCTACCAAGAGCTTAGAGGAATCAAAACTCCATATGTAAACCTTTACTCAAGTTTTACACTTAGAATGAGATTTGCAATTTGACAGATTTGATTCCTCTATGTGCTTGGTAAATCTGGAATCAAAATGGTTCTATCCTAATTTAAATGTGAAATTTATAATTTCGTTAATCTATTTTTATATACCCTAAAATAATTGTAGTATCACTTTATTTCTTTAATATATACTAAGTTTATTTAAATATTTTATTTTGGTTATTTACATTTCTTCATTTATCCTATAAAAATGCTTCACCAAAACATTATGACATATTGATTATTTTACTTTTATTTATTTATGATAATTATAAGTAAAATATTTTCATGTTCATATTAAAAACATAATTTTATATATAGAGAAAAAAAAAATTAAATTAGAAAATTTCTTATATTTTTATTTTTTATTACCCTATATATATAACCTTATGGACATATGTTTTCTATTTCCAAATATGTGGCATTTATTCACATTTTAAAGTGGAGAATATTAAAAATAAATAATTTAATGTCAAAAATTTATAGTTAAAATAGTTTATCAATATAAATCTATAGATTTAGGAATAGTCAAGAGAAATCAAATCTCTAGAAGTGCAAACCTTTCCTCAAATTTTTCATTTAAAAATCATTTGCATCTCAAAATATTTGATTATTTAATCACTTATGAGTAAATGAATCTACTAGTTGCATCACAATGAAACTCAATTATTTTTAAATTTTCAAAACTTTATATTACGGTATGCTATTAAACACAATATTACAATTTTTATTTTTAATTTATTTATTTTAGAAGTGTTTTGGGAAAAAGGATATTGAGTTTATATTAAGCATTTTGTAAAAAAAAGTTAATTTGGGATAATTTTATTTTTCCTGGTTTTTGAAAGGGTAAGTGAAAAAGGAGCAAGGTGGGTTGGTTGGTTTTGTTTACAACATTATTAAGTTTGAAGTTTGGAGGTGATGGTTTAAAAAATATTAGGATTTTGAAGTTTATAAAATGAAAAAATTACAATTGTTCTCTCTTTTCTTGTAGGTTGATTTTAAGCTTGTTCTCTGTTTTCTTATAGGTTGATTTTAAACTTCTCATTGTGATAGTATTAGTTGTTAATATTATAATTTAACGCTAGCTGTGTTTTAAATTCGAACAAAGATGCCATTCCTAACATGTTTTTTGAACATTGAATTTTGGAAATGATTTTAGAGTTTAGTTTGCTAAAAAAACCTTTTGAAATTGTTATTATTTTAATCTTAGACTCGCGCATATCAAACCAATTTCCAATATGTTTTTAGGAATTTTTTTTTTTTTTTAAATGTAGATATCAAAGCATTGATCCATTTGAAATGATTTCTTTCAATGCATTTTAATGGGAAGAGTTCGTTTCATGTCCGATTGATACTCGGATGCCCCATGAAACCCAGCGCATTAACATTGTTATGAATGGCACTTACTTGTTTCGCCGGAGCAGGAATCGAACGTGATCAACAGATGCATTTTCATTTCAAGTCTCCAATTTAAATTTTAAAAAACCAAATACAATGAATTGAACCTATTTTCCAAGCTGAGAATGGAGCTCGATAATAAGATTCCCTTGTCACATTCAAATCATGGCGGATAAATTTTTTCCATCCCAGCCTGTAGCTTTCACGTCGAACTCACATTCAAAATTATTCATGTGATATTTCGACTTGAAATGGAGATACAATAGGGAAATCATATTGGAATCACAGGCACACTGGCAATCTTTGTAAAAGTGCATGAAAAATTGTAAAAATTGTTCAAAATGAAATCGATAATTTCTTGTCTTCTTCTATCGTCCACAATCCTGGGCCCTTTAATCCCGATCGCAATTCATAATTGGTGACCTCCGGTTGGCACATAATCAGTGATGAGGCCTTTAAAAGTTGTGTGCTCAAGCAAAAAAATAATGGCGAAAAATGTAAAAGCTGTTATGATTCTGTTGTTCTTAAGTGCCCAGGCGAGCACGACAGCCACCAGGGAAATTTGCAATGTGGAGACTGTTGCTTATTCTAGTTTTGATGTCCCTTATTTTGTCCACAGGAGCCGACAGGAAGGGCGAATTGAAGAGATGAGTTTCCGGGAACTGCCCCTCCTTCCCCATCAGGCTGCGGCGAGCATTGCTATTTGGAGCTAATGAATTTGGGATCAAAAATGTAGATACATTTCAAATTTTCACAATGAATGCAGATAAATTCAAATTTAAAATCGATCCACTCTTCGGCGCCCATCCAATTCATCCCGCCCATCCAATTTGTCTGACATTGACGGCCTTGCAGGTCGCCTCGGTTTTTTCCGGTGGAGGCTGGAGTCCTTTCCTGGTTGGAGAGCTGTCCCATTTACATGCCCATGCATGTATGGTGAAGTTGCTAAGAGATTTCTGGCGGAATTTGAGGTCCCATCATAGTACTCTTAAATCGCATTGAATACCCAATAGCATAGGAAATATTGCTTGCCCAGGAAATATGGCTTTCCATTATATGGATTATTCGTACAATCATAATGAATATCATTTAAAGAATTTTTATATTTTGAATTTCAAAATTTCAATTTTCCCACCGATAATTTTCATTTGAATGGGTTTGGAAGGAGCGAGGTAATTTTCATTTGAATGAATTTGGAAGGAGTGAGTTCAGATGTCGCACACAAATGGGGAGCATGTTAGAAGAAGTGGTTGGTGCCATTCTGATTCCTAGACAGAAAGGGAACAAATGAACAAATGAATTGTAACAATTAAACAATAAAACCTATGAAATATACATAAATAAATAAATAAATTACTTACACAAATATCCTGCCTTGCATAATGGACCTGTCATAGATTATGGAAGTATTAAATACATTTGTGATTTAAGTCCAAAGAACTAGACAAAACTTATATGCAATTTGTGTGATATTATATTACACAGTTAATAAAGTTGGCATGGAAGTTATGGTTTAATGTGCACATGGCCTCCGGTGGGTTAGCCGTGCCTGTTCAGACTTTGGAAAGCTGGCTCTTGTACGCAGGGACACGCGACATGAGAATAGTCAAGGATGTTGCATGCGTCTTCCAAATGGTTCCAATTGCTTGTGAAAATTGTCCTACTTTATGCCCGTTGATCTTGGCCAGGCGATTCAACAGTGGAGGGGTTTTAGGGTTTAATCCCCTAACCAACTTTTCACATTCAACAGCTAGTAGAGTAATTATTGTTGTCGTTTCAAGATTTCTTGTTGCTCTGTGATGGTTTGGATTGGTGAGGGTTTCCAGCTGACTGCTGATCTTTCTGTGGTTTGAGATGGTAGCGGTGGTTAGACCTGCAATGATAGGTAACCCCGATGGAATGATAATACATGGTTTCATTTGTGTACATAGTATGAATTCGGCTTTCGCTTGGGGTTTTCTTCTAGTACCGAGTTTAATGGTTTTCCTCTAGAGAACAAGGGTGGTTTGAGGGGCTTCTGATACTACAAGAAACATTGTTCCAAGGGCCATTTCCGAAAGGTAAAACCCCATCAGCATAATCCCAAAATATTCAAAGTTTTGCATCTTATTGCCAAAATGCTTTAAGAGAGTGACCCTTAAAGGCTTAAGAGTTTACAGCGTCCATGTTTGTTTCCAGGTGGGACTTTTACCTTTGGTGTATGAACTTAAGTTATAAGATGTTTAATCATCATGGGATAGAGGCCGAGTCCTCAGCTACATTTTAAGCTGAAAGTAGCTGAAGTTTTTGTCTTCAGTTATTTAACAATAAATAGGAATTGGTCGAATACTGTGCATGACACCTACAATTTTGTGCATGCTCTAGACTTAATTGGCTGAGGGTTTATGTTTTTGGGGATTTCTCCTCTGTTGTAATGTTCTAAATTATTTATACACAAGATAGTCATTTTAGAGTTCTGGTTATGTCGACATGTGCAGGTTGTCGAGAACTTTCAAAGCGTAGCACTATATTTTTAATTTATTAATGTGAAAAATATTTAATCTATTCCAAATGTCATATTGTTTAAATGGCATCGTAATTAATTTCTCTATGAATTGTATGTTGGACTAGGGATACCTATGTTCTCCTTACTCAGAATATTGGTTGTTTCGTTCGACATATCCAGAACGATTATGTTTAAGATTAAATATTTCTAGTCTACTATTGTAATAACATGCGGTTTAATAATTAGTTCACATCTACAGTAGCTCGATGTCTGATAACACAGACAATATACATGACTATTGGGTTAATGCAAAGATAAATTCTACTGTAATCTGGTAGTGTTTCATACTGACTATTCCAAAGAGCTCTTATAATGTCTCATACAGATTATTCCACCGCTTTAATAAATTACTTTTATTATTTAAGAGTGTTTGATTGTTTATCTATTGAATGAACCTATTCTTCCATACTTTACTAGTATTAAATGTTATTTTTCACGCTTTTCCATTATGAATTGTCTACGATTTCATTTGTGAAACTGGTAGTTTCTATTCTTTGTAATAATGCACTTTCAAGGAATTTTTTCCAGGGTTTACTCTGTTATTTGAGTAATTATTCTAACATCAGTTCAAAATGACAAGTTCTACTCTATCATTAGATTTATTTGCACAGTCCAGCGTTAATTTGTAATGACACTTTCTATAATACTTATTTGTTCAATGTTAGTAACCTATAAGATCCAAACTCCTCTGGAAAGTCTCTCCTCTTAGCCATGTGTCTGGCAATTACATCTAGACCCTCCCCTCAGCACTTTCTTCTATCCACAATTAAAATAGTTCCAGCCACAGTCAAGTACCTTGGGCCTCCAGACTCCTATCCTGCCTTAAGTCATGTGCTTTCATTAACTTTTCTTGAGAATTCTCCCACTGGTTTATTCCACCCAGCTCTAGGGTTTTCTCCTAGATCCTTTTACTCCATCTAAACCTCCCTTGAGGGAAGATGGTTAACTGTCTTTTGTAACTGTTTCTTTTAATTAATGTAAATAATTTCTATTTTCGTTAAAATATCTAGATTTCTAATTACCAATAATTTAGGTAACCAAATACATGTTTATTGGCCTTCCAGCCTCAGTCATTTATTATTTAACATCATAAGGTAGTAAAACTAAAGTAATAAATGGTAAATATCAACTTAGTAACCACAATACTTTTTTAAACATCTTGGGGTGTTACATCTCACCCCCCATATGAGGAACACCATCCTTGGTGTTCTTTCTGCTTTGAGAAAACAATACTAGATAAGTTTTCTGCATAAATTCCTACCCTTCCCAGGTGGCCTAATTTGGGCCGAAGTGCTTCCACTGTACTTTAACCTAGCTGATGTCTTGCTTCCGCAAGGTAGTTTCTCTTCGATCGAGAATACAAAGAGGTTCTGCCAGAAACTCTCCTTTCAGTTCAATGTGCACAGAAAAACAATTCACAGTCACAACCTTTTCCAGAACAATCTATTCAAAAGTTGTATATTCCACTTAATCGATTACCTGAATATTTTCCCATTTAATGATATGATAAGGATTATACACATATCCTTTTAACAAGGACACATGGAACAACTTTTGGACCCAAATGTGGCTTGGTAATGCAAGCTTATAGGCCACCGACCCAATCCATTCCAAGACTTGGAAAGGTCCAAAGTACTGGAGTGCTAACATAGCACAACCCTACCATTGTAAGGAACTTTTCTGGGGCTTTACTCTTAAATATACATGATCTCCCAGTTGAAATTCTCTGTATGTCCTCTTTTTGTCTGCATACACTTTCTGTGTATCTTGGGTAGCCCTTAGATTTTGTCGAACCTTCTTAACAATCTCCTCCATTTCTGCTAGCATGTCAGGTCCAAATGCCAGCTTATTAACGGGATTATTCCAATCTATGGGCACCCTGCACTTTCTTCCGCACAACACCTCAAAGGGGCTCATGCCCAATGATTCACGATGTCCATTATTATACGCAAATTCCACTAGGTGGAGATAATATTCCCACTTTTGTGGCTATTGCATCAAAAACATGCGTAGCATGTCCTACATCACTTGATTTACCCATTCGGTTTGTCCATCCATTTGAGGATTGTAGGCAGTACTAAATTGGATCTGAGTACCCAATCCTGAAAAGAGAGTTTTCCATAATGTGGATGTAAAGTTTACATCTCTATTGGAAATAACCACCTTCGATATTCCATGTAGACGAAAAATTTCTTTCATAAATATGTCTGCAATTTCCACCATTTTGTAAGTGGACTTTACAGGTATGAAGTGAGCAGTTTTACTCAATTTGTCTACTACCACCATAATTGAGTCATGCTTCTTCCTCGTGCAAGGTAAGCCGGTGATGAATTCTAGCGATACAATCTCCCATTTCCATTCCGAAATGGGCAATGGTTGCAAAAACCCTGCGGGATGCTGGTGTTTTTCCTTTACCAGTTGACTGCCCAAACATTTGGATAAGTACTCTGTAACATCCTTCCTTAACCTAGGCCAAAAATACCCTTTCTTGATGGCTGAAAACAATTTTTGGTAACTTGGGTGGCCAGCACATGGTTTCTGGTGAAACTCATCCAATATCAATTGTTTAACAGAGTTTTGGTTAGGAACATAAATTCTGTCTTTGAAGGTGAGGATGTTGTCAGAATTTATTTTAAAATCTGATTTTTCCTTTTTCAACAAAGCTTCCTTTGTCTGCTGCCAAAGAAAAGTGTACTTTGGATCCTTAATAGATGCTTCCTTTATGATCTCAGGAATGTTTGAGTGTACTTGACTGATTTGGACCTCGTAAATACAATGTACTTTTCTTCTCAATGTGTTGGCCACTAGATTTTCCTTTCCTTTAAGATGTTTCATTTCAAAATCAAATTCACTTAAAAATTTTGTCCATCTGGCTTGTCGAGCATTTAAGCTAGACTGGCTGAAGAAATTTGTAAGGCTTCTATAATCTGTTAACCATAGAAATTTCTTCCCCAATGGGTAGTGTCACCACATTTTAAGTGCATGCACTACTGCTGTCAATTCAAGGTTGTAAGCAAAATACCATTGTTCATACTCTTTCAACTTCCATGATTCATAAGAAATAACCTTTCCTTCTTGTGTCAGCACTCCACCAACACCTTCTTTACTCGCATTCGTGCAAACCATGAAAGAATTTTCCACATCTGCTACCTTTAACACAGGTGTAGTGGTAAGCAGGTGTTTTAGTCTTTTAAAACTTTGCTGACACTTAACTGTCTGTTGGAAAGCATGCCCCTTTTTCTATAAGGAGGTCATTAGAAAGGCGATTTTTGAAAATCCCTCGATGAACCAATGGTAATACCTAGCCAAACCCAAGAATGATCTGATATCAGTGACGTTCTTTGGAGCTTTCCATTCCATAATGGTTTTGATCTTCTCCGAGTCCACCACTATTCCATCTACTGATATAATGTGACCCAAGTATTGAATCTGATCTTTGAAAAAGTCACACTTGCTAAATTTAGCATATAATTGATTTTCCTACAAAGTATGCAATGCTATCTTTAGATGGTCTTTATGCTCCTCCTAATTCTTAGATTATATTAAAATGTCATCAATGAATATTAGTACAAATTTATCAATGTAGGGCTGGAAAATACCATGTATCAGACTCATAAAGGTGGCTGGGGGTTTTGTGAGGCCAAATGGAACACCACGAACTTGTAATGACCATAATGAGTACGGAATGCAGTCTTGTAAATGTACCCCTCCTTTATCCTTATTTGATTAGAACCGGATCTTAAGTCGATTTTCAAGAATACTTTGGCTCCTTGCTCCTAATCAAATAGATCATCAATACATGGTAAACGATATTTATTCTTAATGGTTAGTTTGTTTTATTGGTGATAATCGATGCATAATCTTAGGGTCCCATCCTTTTTCTGTACAACCAGTATGGGAGCTCCCCAAAGGGACACACTAGGGAAAATATACTTTTTGTCTAGATGCTCCTGAAGCTGCATTTTGAGTTTTGTTAACTTAGGTATGCTCATGTGATAAGGGGCCCTGGATATAGGGGCTGCACCCAAAATTAGTTCGATGGTGAAATCACTATCATGCTTTGGTGGTAAACCTGGAATGGACTTAAGAAATACATCAACAAATTCCTGAATGATAGGAATGTTTTCCAAGGAGGTCATTTTATTTTTGGTGTTTGTAAATCCTACTTGAACAACATATATTTGACAGCCCTTTCTGATACATTTCCCTAGCTGACTAGCAGTGATAGGATGTAACTTGGTATTGGTTTTAATTCCTTGGAGTTCCTTCCTTTGGCTTGATTCAGTGATAAAACTGATAGTTTTCTATTTGAAATCCACAAGGGACCAACATTTTCCAACCAATCCATCCCAATTAGAATGTCATAAGAACCCAAAGGAAGTATATTAAGGACAACGTAAATGGGTTGCCATGAAATTTTTATAGGACAATGTTTTGTTTTTGCAATTGCCCTTCTTTTTGTTCCGTGGCTAATTGAACTAGCCATGGTTTTGGAAACCTACTGCTCTGTAGTTGACACTTTTCTATCACCTTAGGACTAACATAGCTTCAGTTAGCACTCGGATCAAATAAAATTGAGACAAGTTGCTTATTAATCATACCTTCACATTCGATCATGGTTAGCTGATACTTTTCTTGATGATCATCCAGAGCATCATTAATTATGGGCATGCTCCTTGCTACTTCTCCAACCATGGATTCTTCTTGCATATTTGATAGTTGTTCCATCCTTGCCAAATGCAAAAAAAATTTGTAATAGTGGAGTTCTCCGCATCCCCAACATTGCAGTGACAGTTTTGATTTCTGGTTGTTAACAGATTTAGTAATTCCTTCCGACTGTCTGTTTTCAAAATATGCGGCTTTGAGCTAACTCCTTGCTAGAAATTTGCTGAGGAGTTTTTGCTGTATATTTTTTCCACTAGCAAATTTTGGGTGTCTCTTTGGAATCAAGATTCAACCTTTCCTATTCAACCCTCCCTTAGGTCCTTCATTCCTCTATTTCATTTGCTGGTAGAAGATGCGGGCTTTCTGCATTGCATCATCCATTGTCTTGGGGTCGTCAAACTTCAGTTTCTCCTTCATAAAGTCGGATAAGTTACTGATGAAGCGCTGAATTTTTGCCTTTTCCTCTTGCATATAAGACACAAAGCACAGGAAGGAAGTGAATCATGTCACATATTCGTCGATGGTTAAGGTTCCCAATCTTAACTCGCGAAATTCCTTTTCCTTTTCGTTGTAATAACATTCAGTTAGATACTTGTCTTTGAAATTCTTTTGGAATTCGTTCCATGTAACTTGCTCTTCATCAATTTTCCTTACTATTTTTCTTTCTTCCCACCACAGGGTAACCTTACCCCTTAGCTGATAAACTACCAATCGTGCCTTCAGTTTATCTATGTAGTCATAAATCTGAAAATATTTGCCTTTTGTTGCTTCCTTTGATTCCCCTTCAAGGAGTGATGGTTTAATATTTTTAAATTCTTCTTGCAATTCAGATTTATATCCTTTTATTTTGTGATGGACAGAAACATTATCTGAGTGTCCCTCTTCGTCCTCCCCATGTTTTTCAGCTGACTTAGCATTTTATTCTCCATGATGAGCTGTTGGGTCTTCTCCCGATCCTCAGCACTGGGATCTAGATGTTGTTTATTCTGTTGATTGGACAGACTTCTGAGAATTCTCCTATTTTCTAAATGTAGTCGTTCATTATTTGTTCTTAAATTTGTCATTTCAGCACGCAACTGCTGAACAGTATCAAGTAACACCGCATTAGCTTGACGAGATTCCTCGCTCAGTTGTATCCAAATATTAGGATTAGCATTCACATACGTTGTTTCAGGCAGGTCAGGTGGTCCTCGGCTCCTCTATATTCTGACCCTTTTTCTTTTATTGATGCGGTCTCTCTATTCACACATACATTTATTTACTTAATTTCTTTATTTTTGAGAAAGAAACACATTCATTTCCGATATATATCTATTTCCTAGAGTCTCAGTGTATGAACCTGATCTCTGATACCATTTGTAACAACTAAACAAGAAAACCTAAGAAATATACATAAATGAAAAACAATTATTTACACAAATATTTGTTCTTGGATAACGGCCCTGTCATAGATTACGGAAGTATTATATACATTTGTGATTTAAGTCCACAGAACCAGACATCACTTATGTGCAAGTCGTGTGATATTGTATTATACAGTTAATGAAGTTGGCATGGAGATTATGGTTTAATGCGCACATGGCCTCTGATGGGTTATCCGTGCTTGCCCAGACTTTGGTGAGCTGGCTCTTGTACGCGGGGACACGCGGGATGAGAATAGTCCAAGAGGTTGCATGCGTTTTCCAAATGGTTCCACTTGCTTGCGACAACTGTCCTGCTTTATGCCCGTCGATCTTCACCAGGGGATCCGACAGTGGAGTGGGTTTAGGGTTTAATCCCCTAACCAAATTTTTGGACCTGACAGCTGGTAGAGTCGTTGTTGTTGATGTTTCTAGATTTCTTATTGCTCTACAATGGTTTGGATTGGTGAAGGTTTCTGGCTGACTGCTGATATTTCTGTGGTTTGAGATGGTAGCGATGGTTAGACTTGTGATGGAAGGTAACCCCAAAAAACTGACAGTACATGGTTTCATTTGTCTACATAGTATGAATTCGGCTTTCACTTGGGGTTTTCATCTGGTACTGAGTTTAATGATGTGCCTCTGCTGCAAAGGGGTGGTTCGAGGGGCTTCTGATATTGCAGGAAACAATTTGTTCCAATGGCCATTTTCAGAAGGTAAACCCCCATCAACATAATCCCAAAATTTTCAAAGGCTTGCCTCTTATTGCGAAAAGACTTTAGAATTTAAATTGTTTCTTTCTTTTCTTATTGAAGATTGTTTGTAGTTACACAGGTGGGCTAATCAAAGAGGAAACCCTCCCAACTCAGGTAAAATCCCCTCCTTTGGAATCATTCTTTTAGCATATGTTGTAGAATTCTAAAGCACACTAACTTCGTTGTTTCTGGTTTCTGCAATAGGTACTCTTATATAATTTCTCAGATAGTTATTTGACTAGGAGAGTGACCCTTAAAGGCTTAAGAGCTTTCAGTGTCCACGTTTGTTTCTAGGTTGGAATTTTACCTATGGTGTATGAACTTAAGTTATAATATGTTTAACTATTCGGGGATAGAGGCCGAATCATGAGCCGCGTTTTAAGCTGAAACTAGCTTAAGTTTCTGTTTTCAGTTATTTAACAATAAATAGGAATTGGTCAAATACTTTGGATGGCACCTTCAATTTTGTGAATGCTCCAAACTTAATCGACTGAGGGTTTCTTTTTTTGGGGGTTTCTCCTCTGTTGTAATGTTTTGAATTATTTATACATAAGATAGTCTTTTTAGAGTTCTGGTTATGTCGACATGCTCAGGCTGTCGAGAACTTTTGAATTGTAGCACTGTGATTTTAGTTTATCACTGTGAAACATATTTAATCTATTCTGAATGTCATATTGTTTAAATGACAATGTAGTTAACTTCTCTTTGAATTGTATGTTAGGCTGATAATACCTTTGTCTTCCTTACTCAAGGTATTGGTTGTTTCGCTCAACATCTCCAGAACGATTCTGTTTAAGATTAAATATTTCTAGTTTACTACTGTAATAACATGCGGTTTGATAATTAGTTCATCTCTACACTAGCTCGATGTCTAATAACATAGTTTATATATATACATGACTGTTGGTTTAATGCAAATATAAATTCTACTATAATCTAGTAGTGTTTCATACCGAAGATTCCGCAGAACTCTTATAATGTCTCATACAGATTATTCCACTGTGTTATTATAATAAATTACTCTTAATATTTAAGAGCGTTTGATTGTTTGTCAATTGAATAAACATATTCTTCCATACTTCACTAGTATTAAATGTTATTTTTCACGCTTTTCCATCATGAACTGTCTACGGTTTTATTTGCGAAATTGGTCCAACTTTAATTTGTAATGAAACTTTTTGTAATACTTATCTGTTCAATCTTAGTAACGTGTAAGATCCAAACCCTTATGGAAAGTCTCTCCTCCCAGCCACAAGTCTGGCAGTTACGTCTAAACCCTCCCCTGAGAACTTTCTTTTGTTCACAGTTAAAATAGTTCCAGCCATAGTGAAGTACCTTGGTCTTCCAAACTCCTACCTAAGTCTTGTGCTTTGACTCACTATTCCTAAGTCCCTAAGTCTTGTGCTTTCACTAACTATTCCTAAGTCTTGTGCTTTCACTGACTGTTCTTGAGAATTCTCCCACTAATTTATTCCACCCAGCTCTAGAATTTTCTCCTTGGATCTTTTTTCCCATCTAAATCTCCCTCTTTCTATTAATTAATGTAAACACTTTCTATTTTTGTTAAAGTATCTAGATTCCTAATTACCAATAATTTAGGTAACCAAATATATGTTTATTGGCTTTCCATCCTCAGTCATTTATTATTTAACATCATAAAGTAGTAAAACTAAAATAATAAATGATAAAGATCAACTTAGTAATGAGAATACTTTTTTAAACATATTGGATTCTTACCTGGACAAAGGGAACAAATGAAATAGAACGATTTAACTTTATCGGTAGGACTCTCTTCGTTGTTCATCATACCATCGAGATAGCCTAGTTTATTTTTTATTAATTCGTCTCATCAAAATTATTTTTAGCGTGTTGTTTCTTCAAAGCTGATATTTATAAAATGTTTGATATCACATAAAAGCATCAAGCCAATGAGGATTACAAGTATTCTCTTCACTAACTCTACGAATGAAGTATTATCTTAGTTTTCATATTTGGAAATGTTATAGTATTTCGGCCATCTTAAACTTCATATTTGGAAATGTTGTGGCAGTATTTCAAAACAACACTCTAGTTTAAAAAAATCCAGTGTAAGTGAGGAAAATGTGGTCACCACGGAGAACGGATCCAATCCCACGTAACACCGGAACCTCAACTCACAAATGCAATGTTGGTGTGGATTCAGACCTTGTTATGATAAAAAGCTCGTTGCAAACTTATCTTGGAAGGACGTGGACAATTTTCATGGAGCATGTTATTGGGAGACTGTACAATTTGTAAAAGCGTAAAAGCGAATCAATTCCTATATTTTGTACATGTTTGGTTAAAAGCATATTTAACTAAGTTTGTAAGTTAAAATATTATAAATATTTTTTTTGAAATGTGCTTACAATGTAAGCCATTCCTGTAAATATTTTTTTCTCATAAATATCTTTTGAAATGTGCTTACCATGTAAGCAATTCATGTAAATTTTTTTTCTCATAAATATTTTTTGAAATGTGTTTACAATATAAGAAATTCCTGTAAAAAACAAATCTCCAAAAAATGGTGCGGAAGTCGTTATTGTAATACCATAATATGTTAAAATTTGTGAGTTTATGTTTAAATAATTAAAATTAAACATTTACTTACACATTTTAAAAAATTTTGAAGTTTGTGTAAAACAGTGAGTTCAGAAATTTGTGATAAAAATAAAATAATATATTAAAAGTTGTGGGTTTATCTTTAAATAATTATAATTATATTGTCTATGCAGTGTTTGAATCATGTTTTTGATGGTGGAAATAAATTCAGCACTATCAAAAACGTCTAAAGCACCTAAAATTATAAATTTTGACAACTTTTACTTGGATTTACAAAAATCCCTCCCAAATTTTTTCAAAATATAACTGAAATTTCCATAACTTTCACGACAAAAAAATTAATTTTTAGACTACGACAAAGAGGAATGAGAATTTTCTTTTTCCATCTGTTTACAATGGTTGCAAATAGAAATGGTACAAATAAACAAGATAAATAGATATTTACTATAATAATATATAGATTATTAATAAAAACTAAAATTAAATAATATATATATTAATATTAAATGATATGAAAAATTAAAATAAGTAATAAAATATGGTTTAAATTATTTGAAAATTAAAATATTTATAAATAATAAAAAAATAATTTTTAAATTAAATTAAAATATAATTAATAAATATTTTAAAATTAATTGCTTTAGATAGATAATACAATATAATTTTGATAAAATTTTTAATCATTAAACTAAAATAAATATATAGTTACTTATATTATTAAAAGGAGAATGCATGAAAAGAAAAAGTATGAGGTTTGATGTGACTAAAAAGCATCATGTTTTAAAATGGATTGTCAATAATCATCTATAAAGTAGTTGTGAACGTATTTCTTTTGTAAACTAAAACAAATATGTAACATTTCAATGTTTATAAAACATATTCACTAAAAACTTTCCAATATTTTCAACATAACCATAAGCAAATGAAAATAAAAAATAGTCCAATCATAAATAGATTTTTACTTACTCCTAGCTAGTAACTTTAAACCTTTTTGAAAACAAATATGGTGTTTTGTGATGTTCAAGCTCCCAATTAAAATAGGGTTATTTATATGATTCTATATAATCATTGTTTTTGGTTTTCATTTCTCCTAATATTGACTACCCTACTTGTCTCCTTAATATATTCTCTTTGGTTTTCATTTCTCCTAATATTGACTACCTTACATGTCTCCTTAATATATTCTCTTTCAAAAGGACAAGGGGTTACATACACATATTATGTTGATATATAAACAAGTATATATACCAACATATTATCGACACACTCACACACACACCTAGAATGAAAACCCAAGCCTGAGTTCAAAACACTTTTAAAAAGGAAAATAGACCACAAATCCATGTGGATCCAAGGTGTGGTGAGTGTGCACAAGTTCTATTGAGTCAAATTTGTTTTTTATCAAAGCTCTAGGCCTAGAATTTTGCAGAAAAACCCAAAACAAAAGGGTTGATTTCTCTTAAAAATTCCAAAACAAAGCTTCAACACTCTATATGTGACTAGTTAGAGCATTGCAATGCTCTAGGGTGAATCCATGAAGATGTGTTACACTTTTGGGCCAAATGTGGCGATGAAATTTCAAAAGTTTACTCTTTTATCAAATTGAAGCCCTCAACATTCATATAAGCATTGTGACTTTTGTTTTGTAGTAAAAAGACAATTTGTGGAGAATTATGTTGTTGTCATAATGATAATTTTTTCAAAAACTATTAGTGTCATATAATCTGTCAAATTTCCAATAAATCAAATGCTTGTCCTTACAATTTTTCACACATCTTAACAGGTAATTGCGTGTGCTTGTGCAAAATATTTTTTATTTTTGTAATTTAACGAGCCCTATATTACAAAAAATATACAGTAGTTACATCATTGTGACATTCGAGGCATAAAACCTCAGATTTTTCCATGAGTTCACAGAAGGTGTGAGACCAGAATACATTAAAAAATGTCCAAAGGAGTTCGCTAGAGTTTGATGGCGGGGTGTTGAACATGTAACAAGGAAACCAATAGTGGAGAGAATACATAATTGGTGGAATAATGACCAGAATATTGACAAAACTAGAAGGAAGCAAAGTTGGAACACTTGTTTAGGGTGGCTTCTTTGTCTCAGGATCCTCTTCCTTAATGGGCACAGAGCCATAGGGGTCATCATCACTGGACTAAGGGATTTCTTTAGGCTTGAGATCATCATCGACTCTTGGACACTTAGCAGGAGGCACTGACATAAATGGAAAATATGATGCAGGCTGTGTTGATGAGGATGGAGGGTTAGCCCTGAGAGGTGTTGACTAGGATGGGATATCAATGGAGATTCTTGGCAAAGACGAAGGCAATGCTGATGGAGATGATGGGTACAAGCTGATGCTGAGGGATTTGGCCATGTCGCAGAGAGTTGCCTTGAGTTCTAGATTGAAATGATTAAAGTCGACAATGTGAACCTCCATCACAAACATGTTGTCCTCGTGGTCCTTTATGTTTGGATCCATGATGTTCCTTCGAGCCTAGGTGTGATGATCCATGAAGCGAAACTCGACAACCTCAAGGTTAGAAACTTGTCGTCGATGTCATCATGAAACACTAGGATCAAAATGTTCAATGCCTGGGCCATGCCATGGGGGGGAGCAGAGGCCTGCCCCTACCATGACCTCAATGGAAAGGGTCTTCACATTCACAAACCATCGAACCAGATGGGGTGGACTTGTAGATAATAAAGGGAGTGATCTTGTGGGCAACAAGAGTAATGAGCATGCATGTAACAAAGGGAATGAGCATGCAAGCACCAGTGAGAAGGAGCATGAATTCAACAAAAGGAATGAACTTGTAGGACAAAGAAGGAATGAACATGCAAAAAATGTCAGGCGAGACTCTTAAATAGGGCATTTCTTCACATGCAAAAGAGGATAAAGAATGCTCCAGAGCTTTCCCCGACATGTTTTCTAACCATGTAGTCGATTGACAGGCTTGCCAAGTGTACTAATGTAGTAAATGCCCTGCAGCTGCATTGTGAAGTGTTTCCCAAAAATTTCATATGAAAACATTAACTTCTTACATATTAACTTGTTACATGTCTTACTTTTCTAAACTTGTTATAGAATATTTCAATTCATTTCAATCCTTCTTCCAAGTTGTGGAATATGCAATTCTCCCACATTAAAATGTTGTTAAAACCATTACATTAAATTATATCTTAACAAGTATCGTATAAAGACATTACTTGTTAATAAAGCCTTGGGCCGCTACACTAAATTATATCTTAACAAATCTCACATTACGAATTAAATAAAAATAGAAATAAAATAAATCTCATACAAAAACATTATTAGCTAAATAAAAATAAAAATAAATTAGAAAAACATTACCAATTACTCAAAAAATGTATCATGAAACATATAAATCATACTATGGAAAATATTAAAAGAATGTTACCTAGTGAAAAAGGTATTGCAAGAGACAAATAAAAGGGATTGTTCCACCTTATTAGTCTATCTTTCCTTTTTTTTCTTATTTAATTTTGTTTCCATATTTTATTTAATCATTAGGTATCTTATGTATAAGAAGAAGAAATACAATATGGATGCAAGAGGTTTCCTAAAATTTCTTTTGACTTTAGCCAAAACATCCACCTTTGACCCAAGTGATAATGGCATAAGGATGCCTAGTCTTGGCGAGACCATTGACGAATAAAAACGAGATCATCTTCTAAAATTTAGATATATTAAAAATAGTATTTCTTCTAGATTTAAGGAGAAATTGTGAGAAAATTAAGATTTTGAAGGAAAAAGGAAAGTGTAATATTATATGGAGGTGGTCAACCCCAATCAAGAAAACCAATATATCTATATATTAACTAGCGTTAAGAAGAAAATGAACATTTCCAAGATTAGAACTAATTCTCACAAGCTTCGTAGGGAAATTGGGCATTGACCAATTCCCAAAACACCCTTGGATGAAAGAGTTTGTCACTTGTGCAATCTTAGGAGGATTGACAATAAAAAATGCTCTCTTAATTTTCCATCTTAAACTCACATAAAACAAATTCTCTTAGATTGTCCATCATACACTCACATTCACTTTCTCTTAGATTGGCCATCTATAATCACATTAAAACACTTTCACTTATTTTTCTGTTTTATACTCACATTCAAATTCCTTGAGGCTTATAGAAATTACTAGTCACTAATTTCAGCTTGTTCAAAATTTTTCCACACATGTGGGGAATTAAACTAACTAGCTAATACTAGAGCTATTGTCATTTGACAACATTCTTAACATTTTCACTCATCAAAACTATGGTGATTTGGGAGCCCTTCTCTCACTTCTTTTTTAGCATAGAAATAAAATGTTAAACAATCCTATTTAATCTCTTTCCTTATTAATATCCTATTGTAGCCGCTACAATAACACCCAAAATTTTGGGCATATTCAAAATTTCGGGTCCCCCACTACTTGCTCCAAGCCTTTAGGGTTATGATCGGGCCTTCAATCGGTCAACCTCTCCTTGACCAATTCCTAAAAAGCCCTATTAATGCTCACACTTATTTCTATGTTTATTCTTTAAGATTTACCTTTGAGCTTGATCATACTCACACATTAGGGTTTACAAGGGTACCTCATGGCTTAACCTCATCGCACATCAGTCTTCATCCCTTTTAAATTCATTAGGGCTTTCAGTAGGTGGATGTAGTTGTAATGTGTTATTAGGCATTATCTCCCCATCAGTGTGCATTTGCAAGAGAGAGGCATATTTTTGGACCATTGGTCATATTGCATATGTGTTCTTATATCTTCGAGTGCTTTAGGGTTTGGAAAGGATGTTATTCAATCCATATATCTCAAAATGCCAGACTCTCATAATTAACAATGAAGAGTGTGAACATCAAAAATCTAGCATGCACCTCCTCGTCTTTTAGTGATATCCCTTAGCGTGGGCATTAAATTTCCAAAGGGAGGTTCACGATGTTATAGCTTTGAATGTCGATTTAGGTATCAACATTTCATGAAAATATTTGACCATTTGAGTCAGTGTTGTTCACAAAGTCATCTTAAGACGCTATTGTTCTAATGATAAATGCACCTTCAAGGTTTTATTTCTCATAATACACTTCCAACATAATAGCCTTACCTAGTACCTTGTGCTAATGGCTAAAAGTTTCTTAAAAATTATGTAAAAGTTATGAATGAAAACTTAAAAAAACTGAATAAAGTGAAATTTTATTTTACAATATTAATGATAATTTTTTGTTTTTTTTGTTTCTTTGTTTTTTAAGCATAATTTCAATGAGTTAATCATAATACACTAACCCATTATGCATAAAGTGATAAATTAAAAATTTAAAAATTTAAAAAGTTAAATAAAATATAATTTTATTCTATAATATTAATGATAAATATATATTTTTTTAATAAAATAAAGTCAAAAATTCTAACATAATAGTACACTGAAAAATGGCAACATGCCATTTCTACCAAAAATTATTCATGGATAGTTCATAAGAATGTAAACATATATCCCTGTGACATGAACCCATGGTTCTAGTCTTACTTGTTAACCTATTTCTTTATTTCCAAAACAAAATCTTTTAAACAATTAAATATTAAATTATATTTAAAATTTTAATAATTTTTATTTTAACCATTTTAAAATAATTAAATATTAATTTATAGATTTCGTTAACTTCATTGCCTTTTCATTGAAGTCAACAATCTGTACACAATATAGTGAAATATTGGCCATCAACCCAGCAGGCATTTGCTAAAATTAATCCGCTTGTGGCACCAAATGACATTATCGAACAAAATTTCATTCAACCCCAACTCCTATTCTACAGCACGCAGGCCTGCCAACATAGATTTCTTACTCCAAAAAGGAAGAACACCAACGATTTCTGTGTTATATCTACAGAACATTTGAAATGTTGGCTGCAATAAACAGCCCCACTGCACCCGCTATCAAGTCCTTGGGATACACCTTTCCGGGGCAGCAGGTATTGCAGCGAGAAGGTATGCATATTTGCCAAATATTTTCCCATCGTTTTAAGGGCCTCGAGCAATGCCACTATTGATGCGTCCATGAAAGAAAATATCTGCTTTCTCATGTTTTCCGCCTCACGGAAGTCTAGTAAGTGTTTTTTTTTGTGTTTTGTTAGTGTTTTTTAAGGGTGGTTCACAGATATCGGGTCACTATTACATTTGTGGGAAAAAAAATTTGAGATGAATTTGAAGGGATCTATAGAGATGAATTTGAAGGGATTTATTAGCAGGCCAAACAAACAGGGTTTACCTCTAAGGCAATGAGGAGATTTGATCTATACCCTCTTATCTAACTAAATATTTCACAACTAAACTCTACCAATTAAACCAACCCCTTAGAACTTTGTGCTCTACTAACGCTATCAGCATGCTCAATTAACAGTTGTATTTTTGGGATTAAATTAAATAGAGTAATCATCACTATGGGAATATGGGAATAAGTATGGAAGTTAACTAATACTTGCCAATTTCGGTGTATTGTTATTTTGTGAAACTATATTTGGAAGTTAACTAATACTGGTCAGTTTTGATATATGGTTATTTTGGGATATGTATTTTTGGGAATAAATTAAATAGAGTAATCATCATTCTGGGAATATGGGAATAAGTTTGGAAGTTAACTAATACTTTCCAATTTCGGTGTATTGTTATTTTGGGAATATGGAACTAGGTTGGGAAGTTAATTAATACGGGTCAGTTTTGATATATCGTTATTTTGGGATATGGGAATATGTTTGTAAATTAATTAATACTCGTACGCTTTGGTGTATTGTCATTCTGGAAATACGCTTTGGTGTATTGTCATTCTGGAAATATGGAACTAGGTTTATAAGTAACTAATACTTGTTATTTTTATTTTAAGAATATGGGACTACGTTTGGAAGTTAACTAAAATCTATTTTAGTGTATAGTTATTTTGGGAATATAAGATTAGATTAGAAAATTAACTATTTTTTTTTTTATGTAATGACGAGCCCCAACATAATATCATATTTAATCTTCCCAAATCTGAGAATCATATCTAACCATGGAGCCCAAACATAATATCATATTTAATCTTCTCAAATCTGAGAATCATATTTAACCATGGCACCTCTGAAATCTGAGAATCGATCCACCTCTATGAACTTTCGATGTAATAACAAATCTGAGAATCGATCCACCTCTATGAACCTTCGATGTAATAACAAATCTCAACAAGGCAGGTCAAAATTTTCTCATAGTTAGATGGATGTAGTTAGATACATGTATTGAAGGTATATTAATTTTTTTTTAACCATATGGTGAATCGGTAATTGTCAGGTCTAATCTATGGCCTAATCTATGGGAGACCCAAGATCAAACCTCATAGCTGCCACTATAACACTAAGAGCATAACCAATCACCTGCAAGTTGAGTATACTAAGTTCCTATGATTTAGCAAGAGCAGACTCACGGATAGGGGAATACACCCGTTTAGCTGCCTCCATAGCAAGTCATTGTACTCAATGAAATTTGAACTTCGGTCTGCCCGGGCTTCTCCCATGTGACTTACCATCAAACCACACATCACTGTACATATTGAAAACATATTATTAGAAGTACACTGTTATAATTTTTTTAAGTTAATTGAGGAAGTACTTATCTTCTTCGTGCAGCCGCCTTGTCCCAAACTCAAAAATACCAACATAAGTCGGCAGAATTTTTTCGATGTGAAAATCATTTATAATCTCTCTCCCTGAACATGTGTATAGCTTAATATCCATATTAAAGTTATTGATAATATGCTCCCGAAACCTGTACACAGCAGACTATCGATACTCTAGTGAATGACATCTAAGCAGGCTTCAAATTATGAACCAAAAGCAGAGTTGAAATCATGATCACACAATTATATTCTCCACAATAAAATATGAAAAAAACATTTTTTTATTTTAGCAAATTTATCGATTCCTTATTAATAAAATTACAGTAACTAAAATCATTTTGTGCATTGACTTGATCGGAACTTTTTCATTTTAATTTTTTTCGGATTGCATCTATAAAAGCACCCTGGCTACTCTTTCTCTCGGTTCCACAAAAAATGGAGGACAATATCCGTATATAAAAACAGAATGACTACTCTTCCAGGGCTACCAAAAAAGTTGGAGGGCAATATCTGAATATGACATATTACATCAGAACACGATAACCATCCAGCCAAACGCAGCGAAATTAATCAGCCGGTGGCTGAAAATGAGGGTATTGAACACAATAACCTTGGCTCCTAACTAACATTCGACAGCACGCATGTCCTGCGTCAGAAGATCTCCGGAAAGAAAGGAAAAAGAGCTAATGATTTGTCTTATATTTTTAAAACATTTGAAATGTTGGCTGCAATACACAAACTTACCCCTCCTGCATTAAGTCCTTGGGAGAGACCTTTTCAGGGAAGCAAGTATTGCAGCAAGAATAAATGCCTTTGGCCAAAGTTGTTGCCATCCTTCTGAGCGATGAGAGAATCGGTGACACCATGGAGGCAAATACCTGCCTTTTTACGTTTCCCCGCTTCGGGGAAAGCCTAGGCTTATGAGTTGTTCCCATCCTTCCTTGCGCTCTGCCAGTGCGAGAAGCGAGCCCTGCCATGAGCACACAAGTAAGAATCCTCCGATAATTTACTCTCCACGATGGCTATTCACAGTTTATTGAGATTGAGAAACATGATATTGACGAGTGGATCGATGAGGGGATCAAATTTATGGGCAACATGAAACCTCAACGGCAGCAGCTCATAAGGCCATTCAAGTGTGAAAGGAATGCGAGCCATTATGGATAGTCTACACGGTGGCAAAGTATTCCATTGTCTTCTAATGTTTGTGAAGCCCACTTAGTTGAATTCATCCACGTGAAATAGTAGCGACAAATGTAAAGCCCACAGAATGGAGGATGAATCCAGGGACAACGGAATACCACTCAATAATGTGGATGACTCTGAATTCCGGGATAAAGTGGGATGACGTTGAATTCTTGGATGCATATATTTATGTTAAGAGGATATGACAGAGTTCGAATTAATCCTTTCAGCTCGTTTATGTTTTGAATTTCACTGGCACGCGCTCTCGTGATATGTTATTTTAGCTCGTTTATGTTTTGAATTTCCCTGGCATGCACTCTGGTGATATGTTATTTTAACTGTCTGACGACAATTTTTTTAAAGACACGTAATCGATGGATTGCTGGTCTTTTTTTCCTTTTAAATATTTTGAAAGTGATTTGTCGTTGAGAATTTGTTGATTTTTTTAATGTAAACCGAAGTCTATACGAATCTTTATAGAGTCGTTCAAAATATTTTTTTTTTATAGATATAGTTTGCATCACGAATAATGAGACAAGTGGTATAGTTTCATATAATTAGAGTGTGACCAAGGGTGTTTGAACACGCCGAGCTTATCTCGATCGCAGGTTCTTAGGACGTGTTGAAGTGGCCAGCCGGGCCCTTTCCGTCTCCGTTACCGTCTGTTTACATAATTAGAGAGACCCATACACCTGCAGAAGTCGGAAAACTCGCGAAAATTTTGGAATGGAGAGCTCCCGCGGCCATCACGCAGTCTGTTCTCTGTTCTGCCCCATCCCAGCACTCAAACTATGGATGTTATGGGAGTAGTCTACCCAGGCCGAAGAATTGTCCGGTAATGTCCGCCGACAGGGAAAACGTCCCACAAATGTAATGTTAAAATTCTGTGTCAACTGCGGCAATCGGGGTCCGTATGGCAGGATCAGAAATTCATGTCAGATTCGATGTGATGTTAGTCTCCATCCGCCGGGTTCTCGTTAATGGAGTGAGGGCGGAGTGGCTGAAAGCAAAAAACCATTCCCGAATTATCCATTCGAATTTGCAAAAACCATTCCCCATGTTTCATTCTCCATTCGAATTTGCAAAGTCCATTCCCCATGTTTCGAAACGAATTCTCCATTCGAACTTGCAGATTGAACTCACTGAATAGAATTTTGACATTGAGATTGCCCATGGCAAAACCGATTCTCCATTCTCCTTGCTTCCTGAATTCCTGGAGAGTGAAGCGCCTTGGCCGCCGGCCTGTATTGAACAAGTGAGTTGTCTTTTCCCCTCTCAACCCGTACTAGCATCGCATTACCCTGTTCTTTTCTGTGCAAAATTCCGCTTCCTTCTCTCTGTTTTGTGGTGTGCTTATATTAGAGGTTATGTTTTGATTTGATTTTGGTTTATTTTCGCTGGTTTTCTTTCAGTCCTATAAGGTTTGCCAAGAACTGTTTCCTTTCAATGGTGCGCATTGCTTTGATGCAGCTTCGTCCATAGATGGAGAACGGATGGATTAGTGCAGGCTGTACAATCGCAAGGGCTGCCTCTGGCGCTTACAATATTGTTGTTGCTTTGATTTTCCTTTACTTTTACATAGAATCACCATGTCTGTCCCAGGTGGATCGGATCCAAGGCGGAAACAAGGAAATATGGTGAAGGGATTTAACCCTAACCCTAAACAGCCCAACCCTATGAGGGATCATTCAATGCAATCGAAGAATGGAAATCAAATCCCAAAGAGAATTCTGGAGCATCTCTTGTTAATCCATCTACGAGCTGCCCAAGCAGTTTGCTGTAGGCTAAATATCCCAAGTCCCGGTTGTCTCTCTGCGCCGAAAGAACCAGGTTTATCTTCCCTTCTGTTTTTTTTCTTCAATTGATTTTAACATTGACTCTGGTGGTTTATTTTGTTTTGAACAATTTTCATTACCATTTAATTGTTTCAGGTTAATAGTTGATTGGTTACAATATTTGTATTAGGCAGCGCTGGTCCATTAAAACTTTTGGCAAGAGAAGATGAGGCTGTGCATAAGATAATTCACACTGCTCTGAAATTGTAGAAGGTAGTGTGCCAGTTCTAGGCTATAATGCTAAACAACTCGCGCTCTACTGTGCTTACAGTGGAACCGAAAGTAGGGTTATAACGTATTTTTAATGTGTAACCATCTATAGAGGTTTTCTTTAATTTAGAACGTTATTGTTCTCTCTGTATTTATATCTTATTAGTGTACCGAATTTATCATTTATTCTGAATTTATCATTTGATAGAAAACTGTTTTGTCATTATTGTTATTTGTCGCCGTGAAACCCTCTCAAGTTGTTAGAATTTTAGGAAAGAGGAGTTTAATGCCGAGCCAAAAACATGGTAGTAAATTTGAAAAAGAGGAGAAAGTTATGAACAATCCTCTCGCTCACTAACACCAACATCGAACAATTTTGGTATTTCTTCTCACTACACCCAATACACTATTTGTCTCATGCAACTACGTTGGTTATAATTTTCATGCATATCGTCTTACTTTATACAGCCATGTTCCAGATTTATTGGTCATTCCATTGTTGAAAAATATTTGAGCATGTTATTACAGTGAAGAGATTAATGTGAATTGTGAAATGTGTTTGAATATCAAATTAATTATTTATTGTTACAATCTTCATGCATTTAAATATAAGTTTTCTGATTTAAAATCATTTCAATACACATTTTGTATCTTTAGAATTCATTAATGGTTGTTTTGGAAATTATTCATGTATTTTAGGGTATAGATTTGCTTAATCCATTTCTTTTCTTTGCAAGAAAGAAGTACATATTGATGATGTTAACTTGACTTTCTTACCTCTTCCATTGTGAATTTTTTTATAGCTTTATTTTCTTTTTTTTACTTGTTTTAATTTTTGTTTTTTATTAATTGAATTAATTTTCAAATTTTTTAATTATCAAAATTTTCACTGTTTTATATTTTTATTAGTTAAATTAATATTTTATATAACTATTCCATATGGTTTTATAAGATATGTAACACCTAATATAAGTGAGATATATTTGTAATCTTTTAAGTTTTAAATTAAAAACTAGTTCTTATTATATATGATTATTGTATATCAAACACAATTAACACTTAATATAGGTGAGATGCATTTGTAATCTTTTAAGTTTTAAATTAATAACTAGTTCTTACTATATATGATTATTGTATATCAAACCCAATTAAAGATTGCGTTGTCTTTTAATATGTTATAATGCTATAAAAGGAAGAAATATAAAAGTTTCATTATCTTTGAAGATTTCATTCTTATTGATTCAAAGTTTTTTATGCAAATAACAATGCATTATATAAAAGACAACAAAAAAGTGGATGAGAAGGATGAGAAACATTCATTTAGAAAAAAAATTAAGTAGGCAATAAGATTACTATTAGTAGCATGAATATGCACTTCCATGTTTTTATTTTAAACAATATTAGAATACATGTTTACATCATTAAATGTGTTTCATCATATATGAGATATGGTATTATGCTTACAAGTCAACAATGTCTTATTCTATTAGCCTTATTAGCTTCACCTTATTACATATTAATTGAAATTCGATTCAACACCATATAAACCTAAACAACATGGTTTAGTTGCCATTGAAAATTTTGTTACAAAATTTGTTCCTATTTAATGGGTGATAGATTCGTATAAAATTGCCCCTCCAAAACTATAATTCTAAAAAAAAATCAATAATGATGGTGTTTGAGAACTATGAATGATACTTAAAAGCTACTCGTCCATACCTTACTTCAATATTTTCAATTAGAGAGTGCATTCAACAATAACATTGATTATAATGAAGAATTTATTATATGAATGAGTGATTATCGCTTAAAGATCACCATATTTTGGGGTGATATAATATCCTCGAATAGAGATACCAGGAAACAACAATATTTTCAAAATGAGCGAACAATACAACTTGAAATTTTATTTGCATAAAAAAACTAGGAATCACAACTATGAAAATTACTTGATAAAATGAACATAAATACGAAATTGTCCTCTAAATTTTACCTCTAGATCGAACTCCAAGCTTAATGAATGAGTACATCCTAGAAAAGATGATGTGCTAAGGTCTCACAAATCGGAGCTCTTCCATTGAAACAAACCCTTCTAAGTTGGGGAACCCATATGTCTCTCTGAAACAAGGGATGTTGAACGTTAGTAGACCTTAAGCCCAAAATTACAACAATATAGAATATAAACTCACAACGTGTATCTTCTCAACTATCAAAGTGACCTTATTTTATAAATTATATGTGCAAGACTCTCATCAAATTCCATGCATTTAAGTTAACTAATGGTGAACTATGATGAGATGGCCATGCACATGGTTAAAGGAAGTATACTTGAGTTTAATTGAAGTAGAAGTGGAGAGAAGAAGCATGTGTTTAGTCTAGTGAAGATACTCTTATGTCAAGTGGGAGAGAAAAAAACATGCACCTAGTTAAGTGGCCCACATACTTGGTTATCTCCCTATGAATGCATGTGTTGTGGTTAACTCTAAGAAAAGTGCTAACTCATTCCTAAATTAGTTCATGCATCTCAGTGGTCTTTAGTTCACTCATGCATGTGCTCCAAATAAATCCCAATCACACTCAGTCTTATCCATGTGCATTAATCCTCGTGCATGCAACCAAACCCAATGTGGCTTTGTGTCCTTTTCCACTTGGGTAAGCCAAGGAAACGACAATTGATTTTCTATTTTTTTTCTGGTTTGAGTTGGGGACATTATAGTCCTCCACGCCCAAATAATACTTGTCTGCAAGCATTTCTATATTAGGATGCTTAAGCATCTCCTCCCCTTCCCATGTAGCATCATCCAAGGGAAAGTTTTTCCATTTGATGAGATATTCTAAGATTACTTTATTTCTCAATCGTTTCTCCTTGACCCGTAGATTTGGTTCCGGAATAGGTAGGTATCAATTTTCCTTCTCCATCCATGGGAGGTAGTTTTGTTGAAGGAGTCACATGCTACCCAAGATCTTTTTAGAAGCATGATGCATGAAATACATTGTGAATCTCTCTTGTAGAAGGGAACTCCAACTCATACACTACTTCACCACTTCTCCTAATCACCTTGAAAGGCACCTAAAATTTGAGGTTTAAGCTTTTCCGTTCCACTGATCTTCAGTAAAGATTGTCTATAAGGTTGAAGATGCAAAAAAACCATGTCTCCCACCTTGAAAGACCTCTCGATTAGATGGCGATCAACATAGTTCTTATGTGTTCTTGTGCAATCTGAATATTCTTTTTGAGTGTATTGAGGATATATTGGTTCTCTTTATCCCACTTAAAAGATTTTGGAGCTCGAGAATTAGAAAAGACCAAATACACAAAAATAGAAGCTTCATAACCATACAAGGATTTGAAAGGAGTCATGTCGATGCTTATGCTTTATGTAGTTTTGTAACAAAATTCTACAAACTTTAACCATTTTACCCATGTTTTTTGCTATCTTGACACATAGTTCCTCAAGTAACCCTCAATCCATTTATTAACAATTTCTATTTGACCATCTATTGAGGTTGATAACTAGTGCTATGATCAAGTTTTGTTCCTGCCAGCTTTATCAGTTCTTGCCAAAAGGTACTACTGAATATGTGATCCCTGTCACTTATAATCTGCTTAGACACACCATTATGTTTGAATACATGTTCAAAAAATAGAGCAACAACTTGTGGAGATTTACATTCAAAAGGAAGTAGAATGAAATATGATTATTACATATTTAGTATGCATGGCCACTACAACAAAAATACAGTCCTTACAATTTACCTTTGGCAGTCCTGTGGTAAAATACATGAATATTTGTTCCCACTTTTGGTTGGGAATAAGAAGTGGTTCTAGTATCCCTACAAGGAAGGAAAATTCAACCTTGTTTAGTTGGCATTCTAGGAATTCCCTCACATGATAGAGAACATCATCCTTCATACCCTTCCATGAGAACCTTTCACGAATAGAGTTGTATGTCTTAAAATAACTAGGGTGACCAACAAGCTAATTATTATGAAAATTGATTATAATTTTGTGCTTAAACTTACTTTCGAGTACTAGATAGATTCTATTCTTGTAAAAAATGGTCTAATTCATCCCTTTATATCTTCCATCATAAATATTACCAAATAAAATATCACAAGAATGCTAATTTTTTGCACATTTTGCTAGTATGTGATCTTTCTAAAAGGTTGAAATTTTTGAAAGTGAGCAAAATGAAGGATTTCTAGATAATGCATCAACAACATCATTATTCTTCCCCTTGACGAATTCAATGTCAAAATCATACCCTTGTAGCTTACTTACCCATCATTTGTCTCTCATTTAATCATTTTTGCTCCATGAAATACTTAAGGTTACTTTGATCAGTCCTCACAGTAAACTTGTTTCCCACAAGATATTGATGAAACTTTTCAAGTGCATGCATGATGACCAATATCTTCTTATCATTTGTGGAGAATATCCTTTCAACTTTATTCAATTCTCAACTTTCATAAGCAATGGGATGCTTTTCTTGCATCAAAACAACCCCAATACCAATACCTGAAGCATCACACTCAAGCACAAAAGGTTTAGAGAAATTTGGTAAAGCCAAAACAAGTACTCGTTACCTTTTTAAGATGATCCATAGTTCCTTGATTCTCATCCATCCAAACAAAATCGTCCTTCTTGGCGATATTTGTCAAAAGAGTGGCTAATGAAGAAACTCCCTTCACACATTATATAATATGTGCATTGACCAATAAAGCCCTACAATTGTGCCGTATTCTTTAGTGATGCCTAGTCAAGTATAGGTTTAATCTTCTCCTGATGTGCCTTCATACAACCTCTGCCAATGATATATCCCAAAGATAATAGCTCAGTCATGTTGAACTCACACTTAAAGGCTTTTGCAAAAAGGGAACTAGCTGCTAATATACTTAACACTTCATCAAGGTGTCGAAGATGCTCTTCCCATGACTTGTTATATACTAATATGCAGTCAAAGAAAAAAAACACAAATTTATGCAAATGTTTGTTACACATGGCTCATGAAACACTAAAAAGTAGTTGGAGCTTTTGGTAACCCAGAGAGCATCACCAAATACTCAAAATGTCCAAAGTGGCACCTGAAAGTTGTTTTGTGCACATCGTGCTCTCAAATTCCAACATGATGATATCTTAAACAAAGATCTATTTTGGAGAAATAGATGGCTCCACATAGCTCATCCATCAACTCATTAATACACAGAATAGGGTACTTGTTCTTGATGGTCTTCTTATTTAGTGCACAATAATCAATGCACATCCTCAAAGTGACATCCTTCTTTACATAAACAATAGAAGAAGAAAAAGGACTAGATCTAGTTTGTATTGTCTTGTACCCAACAACTCCTAAACAATCCTTTCAGTATCATCCTGGATTCATTTAGGATGGCGGGTAGGCAACTGTAACTTCTGGCCTGTTTTCCGCAAGCTCAATAATATGCTCAAAACCACAATATAGAGGTAGGCCATGTGGTAGATCTAAACACACCATATTATACTTTTACATGATACCCACGTTGTCCTGTATCACTAGACCTTTCTAAAATGAAACACTGCACTATCCACTTGGCCTCATAATGTCGAAAAATGCTCTCCATACCCTTAGTTGTAATGACTCTAGGAGTATATGGAGTTAAGCCCTATAATACCACCTTCCTACCATTTTTTTGTTCTTGTAGTGACTACAACCGCCCTCCAAAATTTTTCCTTAGACTCGTTTTGGAGCCTCCCTTCCGATCTTCACAACAGCTTGCCTTGCTTCGTTAAGTTCACACGCTTCAGTGTCTTTCTTGCAAAAAGGTAGCCTGTTGGTCACCACTTGATGCATTCCCCTCACAGGGTGTTCACCCGGACTTGGTCCAACTATAGGCTGAGTAGCTTCCCCTTGAAAATTGCACATTTCTCGAGGGCAACCAGCCTTCCCTCCAGAAATTGTGCCATCCTCTCTGGCAGCCTGCTGGGCTCCAGGATTGCGCAATCCTGCATGCCAACACTCCCAGCAGGATTTGCTCAAATTTGCCCTCAAAGCTCAACCCAGAATTTGCGCAAATTTGGGCAGCGGTCAGCTGCTCTGCCCAGAAATTACACAAATCTCCTGGGAAGCCAGCCCAACTCCTAGCCATAAATGCATATTTTTCTCTAGCAGTCGAGCAGTCTCTTGCATGTGCAGCTGAGTTGACTGGTTCCCTTCGGGACTGAGTGAAACAAACTTGCATGCATGGGCAGTTTATCCCAAGGCAGCTGGCAAAGGCATACCTTGTTTTAGGGATCTATGTTTAGCAGTTGGAGGTTACATGTAAGGAGCAATTCTGAAACCTCCCACCAAGTGTCGCTTCCCCTAGATTCGTGGCATGCACGTCACAACGTCAATGTTATCAAAACTCATCAACCAGATGCTATAGAGCTCATTCCTCACATCAAACTTGCAGCTCTGACATCCCACATCACATCTAGGAGCAGTTCGCACATTCAACTCAATTATTTTGGCGTAAGCCCGCTTCCCATGACTTGTACTGCATTTCTGTCACCTTCTGTGTTTTCTCTTGTGGGAGTGTTGTTTTCTTGCTTTCTTTGAATGCTTGTTGTCATTTACATATATACTAGCTTGTCCTAGCTCAATTTCAATTTTCATTGCTATCTCACTGCTGTCGCATGCATAAAACGTTTTTGCACCCACATGCATGTTGATCTATTTGTTGAATCTTTCATTCATGTTTTGCATGCATTGTCAATCACTTCTACTATCACTTAGTGTCGCCATGCATTTACTGTCTTAGTTGCTTTCAGTTGCTTGTCGGTGATTCAGGCCAACCTTAGCCTAGACTTTGCCTTCACCAAGGCTACATTATGCCATGTGGGGAAGGGAGGCTCACATTCCTCTCCAGATTTGTGCATTCCTAGCCAACATTGGCCTCCAGGATTGTTTTGTGCATTTTTGGAGGATAGTGGTCGCTTGGCCCAAGAAATTGTGCAAATCTATCCCTAGGCTATAGAAATTTCTCTATAGATAAGCTAGCTCTGATACCAAGTAGAAATTCTGCAAATTCTCTACAAATCTACCTCTAAGATCTATGTAGAAAATCTGATTGTAGATTAACCCGATAATGCAATATACCAAAGAAAAATACTATAATCTACTTCTACTATCAAACTTGCGAAAGCTTAAAGATCGAGTTGAATCATAGCTGAACACATATAACCACAAGAAGAAGAATCAATACACATGAAACACAAAAAATACTTAGGGGAAGCCTCAGCTAAACACCCCAGTATTTGTATTATCATACAAGGTGGAAATACATCAGAATTGTACAAAGCCTTAGCTCTCACAGCTAGCCAGTTCTAAGTACAATCCTCCTGGATGCTCACAAGCAATCTAGGCTTCTCCTAAGCCTTTCTCTCTACCCTCCAAGCTCCTATTTCCTTGCATTGTTCCTAGTGGATGATTCTCACCTCACTAAGTGGAACACTTCTCTTACGCACTGTAAAACTGTGCAATCCTCAAGGAATCTTTCCTTGACTACATGTATTGGTTTCCTTTATAGGAAAACACATGCAACTGATAGTACACTATCCTTAACATTTAGCTCAACTGGGTCTTTCTCAGAATAGACATGCATGAGTTTCTGATGAGGGAATCTTTAGTTGTCTAGGGAACACTCGTTGAGTGCATCCATGCATCAACTGACTAATAACTTACAATTAGTTCCTCAAATAGTTTGGAAGTAATTTATCTGGACTTAACTCAGTAAACTGAGCTAACTAATTACAACTCAAATATAGCTCAATCTTATCTCCTTAATTAAGGGATAATCTCCTTAATTTAAGGGATAACAGCTGCATGACTGTAGAAATACTTCTAACTTGAATTTATCCAACTAATTAATCCATAATGAATTAATTGATTATTTCCAAGCAGCTGGTGAGACTAAATTCGAATATAATTCACAATTTTAATTCAAGGACAAATTAAAATTGGAATATTCTGGATTCTATTTTTAACATTTCTTGTTGCTATTTTTAACACTCCTTCTCAACAAGAAAGGAATTCAACTCGATCCCAATCTTGAACCTTTGGAATGTTCTGCATGCAACACTTCTCTCTAGTGTTGTTGTTCCAGCAACTTCAGAAACAAAAAAAAAAACATCCAACTTGAATCATTATGATGCATCTGTCATCAAAGTCTTTGACTGCTATTGCCTCTGTCAACTGAAAACTTTCCACTTCTGCTGACTCTGCCTTTCTACACTGTTTTTAGTCCTTCTTTGCGCTCTTAATTATCTAATTTCTCTAGCCTCTGTTACTTTAATCTCTGGCTGCATCAATCCCATTGATTCCTGCCGCTACTATGTACTTTGGGCTCCCATAGCAAGGTACAATCCATGAGATAAAATATCTCTATGGACCCTACCCAATTTCAGCCTTCTTGAGACTATCACATCACATCGCCCCACCTCACACCTGGAGGTATGGCTGCATGTGATCCATCTGCCCACTTCTCCAATTGTGGCTCCTCCACAATTTTCTGAGACATCTTCTGGGATTGCATGTTGAGAGGTAATTTATTCTCCCTCTCAACTACCATGTCTCTAACATTTGCCTTGATCCTCAAGGCTTTGCATGCATCTTGAACCTCAAGAGCATGCAGGTTCTTGACTCTTGAACTGATCTGTTTCACCTGTCTCATGGTGATGTGTGTAAGGAACTCCTTTCCTTTACTGAAGACAGCAACGTAGCCTTTGTCCTCCAACATCACAACCGATATCAAGTTCTTCTTCAGTCCAAGCACATACTTCACATCTGTCAGGGTGATAGGAGATCCATGCTATCTCTAAAAAGAAACCTTGCCCACTCCTAAAACTCTATACCTTTCGTCGTCACCCATCTCTATGCGCATCTTGAGGTCTTTCTCCTCTAAGGCACGAAATCAAATTTTATCGCCAGTCATGTGGAATGAGGTTGTATTGTCAAGATACCAGACACAAGTCATTATCGATGACACCATGCATGCAATGAGGGTAAAGTCCATTTCGAATTGAGAGGCTAATGCCTCACCTTTTGATCCTTCCGAGGATCCCTTCTTGGATTTCTTCGATGGGAAATTAGTCGCATAATGACCCATCTAGTGACAATTAAAGCATCCCACTTTAGACTTGTCACCCTTCTTCCCTCCATAAGAAGAATTTGATTTGGAATGGGAATCCTTCCCCTTCCCTTTCCTTGCCTCACTTGCTAAGGCCAGATTTTCTTCATCATCATCCTTGGATGAAGAACCATCTCGTGTGCTCCTCTTGATTTCCTCCTACATGAGATCCGACCACAATCGTTCCCAATTAGGCAGTTTCTCCCTTCCATTCACAGAGTCCTGGTAGATATTCAAGCTCTTTGGAAGGTCAAGGAGAGTGAGGCTCACCATATCATCATCGGCAGTAGTTATTCCCACACTACCAAGCTCATCTCTGCAAGTGGTGAGCTTGTTCGGATATGTGGAAATAATATCGCCCTTCTCTATCTTGATTCTTCGAAGCTTATCCTTAAGTGCCAATTTCCTCTGGTTGCTACTGTTCTGGCAGAGGTCCTTCAATGTATTCCACATTGAATATAGAGTATCTTTCCCATGGAGACTTGAGACAATATGGTCTCGAACTCACTCAAGGATGATCCTTCTCACCCTTGCCACACACTTCTTCCAATCAACCAGCTCTTGTGCATTAGTTGAAGCTGGCTTTTTGATTTCTTTATCAATGAAATCCTTCAAGCCATTGTCTTCTAATACAACCTCCATGTGATCTTTCCATGCTATGTAATTCGAGTTGCCTTCCAAGGCATAATCGAGTCTCAAGCCATAGAACTCTATTGGCCAACCTTGAAGTATGATAAGAATTTGATTTGCACCTTCAACCCCAAACTTCAAACTTCGAATTCTCATCTCCGTATATTTTTCACAACTCCGATAAAATTGGCTCTGATACCATGTAGACATTTCTCTATAGATCAGCTAGCTTTGATACCATGTAGAAATTCCGCAAATAGTCTACAAATCTACCTCTGAGATCTATGTAGAAAATCTAACTATAGATTAACCCAATAATGCAATATACCAAAGCAAAATACTATAATATACTTCTACTATCAAACTTGCATAAGCTTAAAGATCGAGTTGAACCAGAGTTGAACACATATAACCATAAGAAGAAGAATCAATACACATGAAACAAAAAAAATAGTCAGGGGAAAGCCTCAGCGAAAAACCCCACTATCTATATTATCATACAAGGTGGAAATACATCAGAATTATACAAAGCCTTAGCTCTCACAACTAGCCATCTCTCAGTACAATCCTCCTGGATGTTCACAAGAAATCTAGGCTTCTCCTAAGCCTTTCTCTTTTCCCTCCAAGCTCCTATTTCCTTGCGTTGTTGGTAGTGGATGATTCTCACCTCACTAAGTGGAACACTGCTCTTACACACTGTAAAACTGCGCAATACTCAAGGAACCTTTCTTTGACTACATGCATTGGTTTCCTTTATAGGAAAACACATGCAACTGATAGTACATTGTCCTTGAGTCTTTCTCAGAATAGGCATGCATGAGTTTCTGATGAGGGAATCTTTAGTTATCTGGAATACACTAATTGAGTGCATGCATGCATCAACTAACTAATAACTCACAATTAGTTCCTCAAATAATTTGGAACTAATTTAACTAGACTTAACTCAGTAAACTGAGCTAACTAATTACAACTCAAATATAACTCAATCTTATCTCCTTAATTAAGGGATAATCTCCTTAATTTAAGGGATAACTGTTGCATGACTGCAGAAATACTTCTAAATTGAATTTCTCCAACTAATTAATCCATAATGAATTAATTAATTATTTCGAAACAGTTGGTGAGACTAAATTCAAATTTAATTCAAAGACAAATTAAAATTGGAATATTTTGGATTCTATTTTTCACATTTCTTGTTGCTATTTTCAACACAGCAGTCCTTCCCAATAGGAATTTCACATTGCGCAATCCCAACAGTTGGCAGCCAGAGTGGATTATGCATTGCGTAGTTCCAGCAGTCAGCCAGTCTCCCAACATCCCAGACTGTGCCTTGTGCAGTCTTGGTAGTCAGTCTCACGACCTCCTGGTCGAAATTGCGCAACCTTCATGATCATGCACCTAGGTATTTTGCAAGTTAGTTCTCATGTTCACTTTGGCTTTCGACTGATAGATTGCTTGCCATGAGTGTTTCCATGTCTCCAGGTATCCGAGGTGTTCATCTGCCTCTGAGCAATACAAGTACAATGGTTTCTACGAGAGTAGAGGTGAAGACACCGTTCAGAGCACACTTGGGAATGCAGTCGATCAAGTGTCCATGGACTTGCCTACCCACAAAGACATCAAGTTTTTTGTAGAAAAGGACATCAAGATATGACAACAACAACATCACAGTGAGAAACATCATGAACAACAGCTCAAGACAACATACCAATGTAGCAAATGCAAGAGGAGGGTTGTTAACAACACGGAGGTGGAACAAGGTTGGAAGCTCAAGCAGGTCCATTGATGATGAAAGCAACTTTGGAGACTCCGGTTATGAAGCGATGGCACAACATGAAGATCGCGCGAAGGCAAAAGATGGAACAAAGAAGGAATTGCATGTGCTAAAGCAGCAACTCAGGAAGAACATGAAGCTACAAAAACAAATGAATGAGTTACAATAGGAACAGGAACAACAGTGGGCGCAACATGCACTCATGGATGAAACTTCACTTGTACAAGCTAAAGATCCATCCCAGTAGCTAACAAAGAACAGGCATGGTGAGTAGTGTTGTTGATTGCATGCAAGGAATTCAGTAGCATGCATGTCATTGTGTGCACGCATGCAACCCAACCCATTCAACACACTCACCAAGGAAAAGACAAGAAGCAAGTCCAACTGGGACTGAACATGTACTTCGATAAGTTGATGCGCATGACCACCAGCACACACTTGAAGATCAACACAGACGCAATGCATAAGTGTGTTTCTGGTTCAACCGCACCCAAGAAGACCATGCGCATGTTAGCAGATGAGTTCGATGAAGGAGCCAAACCAATGCACTAGTTGCAACAGAAGCAAGAGTTTGCTTCAGCAAGATTTCACCATCAGGTGCATGCACACCATCACAGATGACCAATATTGGCATCAGCTCACCACCTTCACCATCACAAGCATGCCAAAGAGTTGGTCTCATCACAATAGATCAAGTGTCAATGATGTCTTGCATGACTTGCTCAAGCCATGTTGTCTCACATGAGTACATGTGCATTGTAATGTTGAGTCATGTCAAGTGTAAGTCAAGTGTCAAATGTAATAGTCATAGAGTAGGTGAAGAGTCGTGAGGGCAGTTGAATGGTCACAAAGGGGAATGTTAAGGGTCACCCCACCCTTTGCTATAAATAGTCCCTCATAATTCATTGTAAAGGCTTTTGGTCAGCCAAGCTTCTACTAAGACTATCTTGAAGAAGGCTTCGACAATATTGTAATGCACCTTGGCTTGTTAACTACACGGAGCTAGTAAATCTCTTTGGAGGAGTAGGCGGATGTGGCTCTGACGTTTCACTGATGGGGCTAGTAGGTTTCCATCGATGTATTGTATGATTGGAACTTACACTTTTATATAATAAGAACTAGCACATTTTCATGCATATGTTGTTATTGTAGTTGGACTGCTCTGGTTGCCTTAATGATATATGTTGTTTAACTTATGTATTTGTTTATGAATTGATTCACATGCAATTATATGAATCTTGTTATTAATGTGTTGTATATGTTGTTAATGGTGTCACTATCCATGTCGACTACTCTGCTAGACACCAGACGGACCTTTCACATGAACCTTGCTGTAACAACCATTGCACTCGTTCACACTGATTTGTGAGTATTGTACGTGTTATCTTACCTTGTATGTTGTGACTACCGCATCTGAGCAGACTGCTCCGCTGGAAGATGTGTATGTTCTTTTATGTTGTGTGTTCCTAGCCGAGTTGGGACTGATCCCTTTCAACCTGGAACTCACCTTCACCCTTTTCTACCCCTTTTTTGTTAGAAACAAATCTACAAGTCAAGGAGAAACATTGATAAGTAAAGTAATCTTAGAATGTCTCATCAAATGGACAAACTTTCCCTTGGAAGATTCAACATGGGAAGGGGAGGAGATGCTTAAGAATCCTAATCTAAAAATGCTTGAGGACAAGCATTATTTGGGTGGGGTGGACTATAATGGACCCAACTCAAACCAAAAAACTATTAGCAAATAAGTTGTTGTTTCCTTGGCTTACCCAAGTAGAAAAGGACATGAAGCCACATTGGATTTGGTTGCATGCATGGGGATTAATGCACATGGATAAGTCTGAGTGTGATTGCGAGTTATTTGGAGCACATGTATGAGTGAGCTAAATACCACTGAGATGCATGCACTAATTTAGGAATGAGTTAGCACTTTTTGTAGGGTTAACCACAACACATGCATTCATAAGGAGATAATTGAGTGTGTGGACCAGTTAACTAGGTGCATGTTTTTTTCTCTCCCACTTGACATAAGAGTATCTCCACTAGACTAAACACATGCTTCTTCTCTCCACTTCTACTTCAATTGAACTCAAGTATACTTCCTTTAGCCATGTGCATGGCCATCTCATCATAGTTCACCATTAGTTAACTGAAATGCATGGAAGTTGATGAGAGTCTTGCATGGATAATTTATAAAAGAAGGTCACTTTGATAGTTGAGGAGATATAAATTGTGAGTTTATATTCTATATTGTTGTAATTTTGGGCTTAAGGTCTAATAACGTTCAATATCCCTTGTTTCAGAGAGACATATGGGCTCCTCCTACTTAGAAGGGTGTGTTTCGATGGAAGAGATATGATTTTTGAGACTCTAGCACATCATCTTTTCTGGGATGCACTCATTCATTAAGCTTGGAGGTCAATCTAGAGATAAAATTTAGAGGAAAATTTTAGATTTATGTTCATTTAAGCAAGTAACTTTCATAGTTGTAATTCCTAGTTTTTCTATGCAAATAAAATTTCAGGTTGTATTGCGACCTCATTTCAAAAATATTGTTGTTTCCTGGTATCTCTATTCGAGGATATTACATCACCCCAAAATATGGTGACCTTTAAGTGATATTCACTCATTCATATAATAAATTCTTCAGTATAAACAATGTTATTGTTGAATGCACTCTATAATTGAAAATATTGAAGTAGGGTATGGATGAGTAGCTTTTAAGTATCATTCATAGTTCTCAAACATCATCATTAATGAGTTTTTGTTGAGAATTATAGTTTTGGTGGGGCAATTTTAAAAGAATCTATCACCTATTAAATAGGAACAAATTTTGTAACAAATTTTTCAATGGCAACTAAACTATGTTGTTAAGGGTTATATGGTCTTGAATCGAATTTCAATTAATATGTAATGAGGTGAAGCTAATAAGGCTAATAGAATAAGACATTGTTGAATTGTAAGCATAATACCATATCTCATATATGATGAATCCCATTTAATGATGTAAACATTCTAATATTGTTTAAAATAGAAACATAGAAGTGCATATTCATGCTACTAATAGTAATCTTATTGCCTACTTAATTTGTTGTTTTCTAGATGAATAGTTCTCATGCTTTTCATCCATTTTTCTGTTGTCTTTTATGTAATGCATTGTTATTTGCACAAAAACGTTGAATCAATAACAATGAAATATGCAATGATAATGAAACCTTTGTCTTCCTTCCATTTATAGCATTATCACATATTCAAAGACAACGAAATCTTTAATTGTGTTTGATATACAATAATAATATATAGTAAGAACTAGTTATTAATTTAAAACTTAAAAGATTACAAACGCATCTAACCTATATTGAGTATTAATTGTGTTTGATATACAATAATCATATATAGTAAGAAATAGTTTTTAATTTAAAACTTACAATATTACAAATGTATCTCACCTATATTAGGAGATAAATACCTTATAAAATGATATCCAATAGTTATATAAAATATTAGTTTAACTAATAAAAATATAAAACAATGAAAATTTTGATAATAAAAAAAAATGAAAGTTAATTCAATTAATCAAAAATAAAAATTAAAACGAGTAAATAAAAAAGAGCTTAAACCTATAAAAATTTCACAATGGAAGAGGTAAGAAAGTCAAGTTAACATCATCAATATTTACTTCGTTCTTGTCAAAGAAAAGAGATTGATTAAGCAAATCTAAACCGTAACATGCATGAATTTGCAGAACAACTATTAATGAATTCTAAATATAAAAACGTGTATTGAGATGACTTTAAATCTGAAAACTTATATTTAGATCCATGAAGATTGTAACAATAAATGGTTAATTCGATATTCAAACGCATTCCACAATTCACATTAATCTCTTCCATGTAATAACATGCTTGAAATAGGCTAATAAATCTGCAGCATGACTCTATAAAGTAGAGACGATAGGCATGAAAATTATAACTAGCCTTGTTGCATGAGACAAAACACTATTGGTATAAAGGTTCATTCAATGAGAATAAATACCAAAATTGTTCCACCAACTTTTCCAAAGGTTGCCCTTCAAATGATGTTGTTGCTGCTGAGTAAGAGGATTGTTCATAACTTTCTCCTCTTCTTCAAATTTACTACCATATTTTTTGCCCTGTAAAGTCTTCGTTGCTAAAACTCCAACATCTTGAGAGGGTTTCACGACTACAAATAACAATAATGACAAAGCACTTATATATCAAATTAATCACGAATTACTCATGTAAAATTAAGAATAAATGATAAATTTGGTACAATAATACCATTCTAATTTTCTACTTTAAGTGATCTTTCTTCATGATAGTTTTCATAGGGTTTTAAATGTTAGCTTCCCATTGCAACAATATTTTTTTTTTTGCATGATAATCTCTTATATATAAATTTTTGAACATGTATGCAAATAGAAATAAGTATATAAAGATATATAATAAGGAGGGAACAATCACTATTTAAAATAAGGAAAACCTCTAGAGATGGTTACAAATTAAAAATATGGTATAACCTTACCTTCTGTTTTGCAAAATAGATATGGAATTGTTTAGCATTGTATCATTTCCCAGGCGTACAATTTCACAACAGTGTGAATTATTTTATACACATTCTGATCTTCACTTCCCAAAATTCCTAATGGACCAGCATTGCCCAATACAATTATTGTAACCAATAAATGATTAACTGTGTTGGCTTTCGCCTGATAAAATTAAAGGGTAATTAAAATTGTTCAAAACAAAATAAACCACCAGAGTCAATGTTAAAATCAATTGAAGAAAAAAACCAAAAGGGAAGATAATCCTAGTTCTTTCAGTGTAGAGATACAAGTGGGACTTGGGATATTTCGTCGACAGTCAATGACTTGGTCTTGTATATGGATTAACAGGTGGTGCTCCAGAATTGTTTTTGGGATTTTATTTCCATTCTTTGATTGAATTGAATGATCCCTCATAGAGCTGAGCTGTTTAGGGTTAGGGTTAAACCCCTTCACCATATTTCCCTGTTTTCGCCTTGGATCTGATCAGCCTAAGACAAACATGGTGATTCTATGAAAAATTAAAGGAAAATCAAAGCAGCAACCCTGGATCCAATTCACCTGGGACAGACATGGTGATTCTATACAAAAGTAAAGGAAAATCATGTTGGAAAGGTAGAAGAGACAAAACATGAATTCACACATAAAACATGAGTTGTTTCTCTTCTATTTATCACACAAAACATGATGATTACTATGAACCCAGTGAAAAGTATTTAAACCTTTTCGACTAGCTACTCGCCTTGACATGCAACCAAACACTAAAAGTCATCTACCAGTTAGCTCGACTTGACTCAACACTCAAATATTCAATTACTCAATCACTCAGTTCACTGATTCTCTATGTTTAGCCAACTCCATATTGCAGGAGTAATTACTATTTCTAACACTCCCCCTTAATTACAATCGTATGACTCAACATAACTATACTTGACTCAATTATTACTCAAACATACCTGCTGGTCTATGTCTCAACTAGGCTTACAATGACTCAATAATTTTACAATTTTGCATTTTCTTTTTCTCTGCTTCTAGATTTTATATCCTTGAAATTGCTTCATTCTCAGTTGACCTTTCTTTCTATAGGCTTTATTCACTTGCTCCTGCTGCAATTTTTCTTTGACTTGTTTTGAACTTGTTCTAAAAAACCAATTGGATCCTGTCTTCTACACTTACCTCTTCAAATATTCGTTCAATCATGGACTACTGCCACAACATTACATCTTCAAACTGTCTTATTTTCTTTGCTTCTTTTTTCCTGTAATCTGCACACTCAAGATCATTATTCACCATTTCATTCAATTCATTTATTTCAATTGTTGCTAGATGACATACTGCTTCATGAGCAATTCCAACTGCTTCATATCTTGCTGCTACAATGGCAGCTTCAACTTTCAATGTTTCATCAAACATTGCACTTACCATATTGTCATAATCAATCCCTATTTCAAAAAAGAAACCACACATATCATCAACATAATGTTCATCTACACTATGGTGGGATATCCAAGCATGCATGTGCTCATTGTCAATTTCATTGACAATTTCAACTTCACCAAATCCATCAACTGTGGTTGGTTGCACCAATTCACATCTCACTTTGCAATCATCATCCACATGTGTCTCATCACAGTGGGATTCACAATCATCTGTATCATCCACATTACAGTGGAGTCCTTGAGCATTTATTTTCTCTTGCTCTATTTCACACACAGAGGCTTCAACTTCTCTCTCTGCAATCTTTGCTGCATCTTCTTCATCCATATGCATGCTTGCATAATGGGTTTCAATTTTATGGTCTTGAAAACCATCATCCACTTTTGAGTGGGATTCTCCAAGCTTTGTTTTCCTCTCAGAGTCTTTCTCATATACTCTCAGATCTGTGGCTGACTTCTTTTCTTGTGACATAACCTGCTGCTGCATGTCATTCTCCTTCGTGCCAAACTATGCTTCCAAGATCTTCCATGCTTTGTTAGAAGTTGTAGCTTTATCTACCTTGCACAAACACTTCTCATCCAATCCATGTTTCATAAAATTCAATGTTGTAAACATAGGACGTGGTAGCAAATCAAAGCTACACCAATCAGTCTTGATTTCATCTTTTTATTATGCTAGACTTCTCACTTCCTCAACTGCGGCTTGAACCTCTCTAACCATGGCAACAATCTCTGCCTCTTATTTTTGATTCCTTTACTTAGTCTTCTTCAGTCAAACTTTGCGGCCCATGACTGTTGTCACTCCTTTTCTTATAGCTACTTTGTTGATTGCATGAGACTATCTTCCATATCGCCCCCCAAAAAAATATGATTTTCAATACGCACCCCCATAAGGCACAATCGCCACCCAAAAAATTGTCATGCTTGACCAAACACCAAAATAATTTTGCAAACTACCAAACTTTTTAAAACCCTAAACTCTCTTGCCAATAAAAATTCTGTAAAAATTCTTTTTTATAATGAGAAAATCCCAAATTTTATGTTTTTTCTAAAACCGTTTTCAGAAAACCTTTTTGAAAACATTAGTCAAAAACCTTTTCACCACCTTAATCCCATATAAAAAATATGTCACTTATATATTGAAAAAAGTCTTTTAATATGGGGCAAAATATACCCACGTGCTTTTCCTTACCTTGACTTTTACATTCCAGGCGCACGGTGATTTCGAAACCCCTCAACGATAAGTGGTTATCAATGGACTTCTCACGACAACGGTGGTTGTGGCTCCCTTCATAACTCGACTTCGAATCTTTTATCGAAAAAAATCCTCTTTGTTCTATTAACACGACTTTCTCTGCTGATGCATTGCATGCGAACGTTATCCACAATTGTTACAGGGAAAAGTGTCTACTCAGAACTGTTTATCCCACTAAGGTGTGATAGCTACCTTAGAAACAAACAAAGTAAAGCTACTTTCGTTTTTCCTTTATAAAGTATAGATAGAGAGGAGCAAAGAAGACCAACCTCTGTCTTGCACTAATCTCCTGGTTTGATTCCCCTCTTCCTTGATAGTCTTTCACTACTTGTTCCCTTGCACGCCCAGCTTCACCTCATACAAAGCTTATATCACCCAACAATCTGATGTTTGTCTCAAGAAACCAACAACAATTCCTTACAATATGCAAAATTCCAGCCTCTGGATCTCTGGGATGAGGGATCCATATATAGATATCTGTAATGGAGATGAGTCAGCTTATGATTTGATTAGTGTCTTCCCTCTGATAGTTCTTTCTTCCACTTGGAGATTGATGATCTCTTACTCATCCTTGGTCGAATTCAGAGAGGCAAGTGTCACAGGAGAAGTTTCTGGAAGCTTCCATTGCCTCTCCACCTTGCGAAATGACACTGCCATTTGTCATTTCTCGCCCATCACACCCCATAGAAGGGCTTTCTGAAATGCAATGCACCCACACAGTGTACTTAGGTGAGATGCAACACACTTGGCCTGTGGAGCAGCTGAAATGATCATGTTTTGACCAATTCTAAGCAGTTTTTCATGGAGAACTTCTGGGAGAAGCTGTAATCAGTTGACCTTGTTCCTTTAGGGGTTAGAACAACACTTTTAGGGACTTAGGAGCCCTTGGTTTATGGACATTTCATGCTTGGGGTTGCAGTGCCCAAAAATGTCTATAACAGTTTCCCCCTAAAGCATGAGGTCGTTAATCTTTTGATGTTGGGTGAAATGCTTTATTATGAGGATCCGAAGTTCTTTCAAGCTGGGAGGAGACCTGTAATAAGATACAATACAATACATTATCTTCATAATATTTTCATGATCTAGCTGAGGCGGGCATTCCCATGCTCAACTTTATAAATTCATTTTCATGTACATAAGACAGACAATCATCTGAGTGTAGACTGATGATTCTGATAGAGCCATCATCCCTTTGATTGGATGATTATCTGTGCAGCAATGATGTACATTTGATGTCTTTATTTTCCTGAATGTATATCGCAGCCCGGATGGATGAAACTAGATCCGGGGTCTTCAATCTCATTCGATCTTCACTCGAAGTACTAGTCTATCCATGTGAGAGATGTTCTGGAGTCGAACATGGAAAGACATTGCTTGATTACCAGCCAATGATATAAGCTGTTAACAAGCGCGAGAGGAATCACCGATAATGATAATGACCCTCAAGGTACTGCAGTACAATTCACGTGGTGTGAATAAAGGACTTGGCGTCGAACACCACGCAAAATCTTTCGGTCGAAGGTCATTGATGTAAACCTGTCGCCGGAAGTGAGAAACTTGCCATTGACGCATGCAAGCTTCAAAGTACTGAATGGGGTGTTCCTAGATCAACTTCTTGGATAATGCGCTGATGTCAACAAGAAGTGATCCGTCACAGGAGGGCCTTAATGAATCCCACATCAATGACACGGAACAGAGTAAATTATTTTAGTGGAGGTGAAAACGATCTGGTGATATAAGGTTCAGGGTGGTGGCCATGAAAGAATGGAGTATAAATGTATTGTAGTGGGTGAGACACAGGTGAATTCTCTAAATGACTTCTCTTGAACATATCGGCGACAATGACGTGATGGATTGGTAGCATTAACCCCGAATGTGGATGGTATGATGGGACCATGGTGATGTGACTGGTGAATGAAACAATCCAACCCGACTTGGATGCGGAGTGAAAGTGTCATGTTCGAGAGCGACTTGATACCAACAAAGTTTCTTCAAGTTTTCTTCCCAATTTTTCCACAGTCATTGCTGACCAGTACCTCTTTATTTTTATCAAGCTTGAGGAGGATAACATATGCTTGTTCTATAATTTTCCCTTCGGACAAACCCATCGCTATGTTTTAACGAGCCTAGCGATAGTGAAACTCGTTCTCGTCTATAGACAAGTTTGTCACTATTTAAAATTTTAACGAGTTTAACGACAAAGATAACTCAGTCCTTTTCAATTTTAAAGAGTCTGAAAAGGAGCGTAAAGGAAACTCCAAAATTCCTTTTTCATCATCTAATCCCTTAAGTTCGAAAAAGTATAAAACAATACAGAAGGGATGAATTTTTGATACTTTTAACGAGCCGAACAAAACAAGCGCTCGATCTTTTTGTGTAATAATCCCTCAAGTCAAGAAAGATTAAAATTTAGAGGAGGGATAGCACTTCCAGTCCCTTTAACGAGCTGGAGAGGCCAATGGCTCGGCAAACTTTTCATATGTTATGAGTCAATTGAAAAGAGCTTAAAGGAGACTCGTCTTTTGAGGAACGAGTGATAAAATGGGTAGCAACTGATTCCAGGTAAGGTTTGGAATTTTCCAATCACGGCAGTGTTACAAGGATGGCTAGTGAGATCACTCTTCGTAGCTGTTCCTCAAAATTGGTAAACAATCAAATGGAGGTGAATGATCGGCCAAGGCAAAAGTGGAGGTGATGGTGCAAACACGACCAAGGCTTTAAAGGCTGAAGTATTACATTCACGATGGTTATTTACCGGAAATTAGTTCATTTTTTAATGAGCTTAAACTCTAGAGGAACATGTGCTCATTGCTTATGTTTATTTTTTAACAAGCATGAAGTCCGCACTAAAACTGCTCGATTAATCCAGTCGTGTGATAAGAATGTCTCATATATAAAAACGGCAACTTTTAGAGTTTTGCCCCACATGCTTCCTTTATGCAAGTTAGGAAACGACCAATCCTACGAGTTTAAAGGGTTAGAGGACCTCCAAATTTAAAAATAAATAGTCGCTCTTTGCTTGCATGCCAAAAGGTTTGCATGCCCCCAGGTATAAAACAGAGTTTCAAGGCTACCCCTTCTTCCTTCCGTTAAAACATTTGTTTTACCGGGAGAGGTCTACCTCTTACAGGTTACCAAATATTGTTCTATTTACTACGTAAACAAAACACTTCTTCGGCGATGTTTATCAAAATAAACAAAGGTGAGTGGCGATGCTTGCCAACCCACATAACTTTGACAAGAGAATCTTATTCCAGAATAACCCCCTCTTCCAATCACGGACGGGAGTACAGACTAGTCATATTTTCTCACGGAAACCTACCCTATACCCGAAGTTTTCCTGCCGAAGCAGGCTAGGGTGCATGCCCCCTGGGTTTCAGTCATGTCCCCCGAATCACTCGCGCTCATCAGGCGGACGGACTGGAGGTTGAGACATTTCTTGTGCGAAAAGACCATTCAGGGATGGTATATGAGTGTAATAATCCCTCAGGTCCAAAAAGATTAAAATTTAGAGGAGGGATAGCACTTCCGGTCCCTTTAATGAGCTGGAGAGGCCAATGGCTCGGCAATCTTTTCATATTTTACGAGTCAATTGAAAAGAGCTTAAAGGAGACTTGTCTTTTGAGGAACGAGTGATAAAATGGGTAGCAACTGATTCCAGGTAAGGTTTGGAATTTTCCAATCATGGCAGTGTTACAAGGATGGCTAGTGAGATCACTCTTCGCAGCTGTTCCTCAAAATGGGTAAACAATCAAATGGAGGTGAATGATCGGCCAATGCAAAAGTGGAGGTGACAGTGCAAACACGACCAAGGCTTTAAAGGCTGAAGTATTACATTCACGATGGTTATTTACCGGAAATTGGTTCATTTTTTAATGAGCTTAAACTCTGGAGGAACATGTGCTCATTGCTTATGTTTATTTTTTAACGAGCATGAAGTCCGCGCTAAAACTGCTCGATTAATCCAGTCATGTGATAAGAATGTCTCATATATAAAAATGACAACTTTTAGAGTTTTTCCCCACATCCTTTCTTTATGCAAGTTAGGAAATGGCCAATCCTACGAGTTTAAAGGGTTAGAGGACCTACAAATTTAAAAAATAAATAGTCGCTCTTCGCTTGCATGCCAAAATGTTTGCATGCCCCCAGGTATAAAACAGAGTTTCAAGGTTACCCCTTCTTCCTTCCGTTAAAACATTTGTTTTACCGGGAGAGGTCTACCTCTTACAGGTTACCAAAGATTGTTCTATTTACTACGTAAACAAAACACTTCTTCAGCGATGTTTATCGAAATAAACAAAGGTGAGTGGCGATGCTTGCCAACCCACATAACTTTGACAAGAGAATCTTATTCCAGAATAACCCCCTCTTCAAATCATGGACGGGAGTACAGACTAGTCATATTTTCTCGCGGAAACCTACCCTATACCCGAAGTTTTCCTGCCGAAGGAGGCCAGGGTGCATGCCCCCTGGGTTTCAGTCATGTCCCCCGAATCACTCGCGCTCATCAGGCGAACAGACTGGACGTTGAGACATTTCTTGCGTGAAAAGACCATTCAGGGATGGTATATGACTATTTGCTCTGTGTGATATGGGAAATGAAAGCTGGTCTACGATATTGACCACTCTTCCTTCGTGCGGAAAACACATTACTCTAAAGAGTGAGGAGACAATCTCTCCCATGCAATAAATATAGTCTCGTCCAAGGAGTAGATTATAATCCAGGGGTCCTTGAACTACCATTATGTTCATTTGAACGGTTTTTTCTCTCAATGTTATGGATACATTGGGAAGGATCCCTAACGGTCGACTGGTTCCTTTATCAAAGCTTGTTAGATTTCTCATCTCAGGCAAAAGCGATGGCGAACCAAGCGCTTTCGAAGCAGTCGAGGAAAGGATACTCACAGAAGCCCCTTCATCTATGATGGTACCAGCCATAACCATTCTATATATTTGAACAATGATTCGGAATGGTACACTAGCTGGTAAACGGGGTCTGCCTAGTTGATTCCAATCAAAGGAGACAACTAGGTTGCTTGGAGGTGGGACCGAATAGACGGTCGGGTATGACTCTGATGAACTTCCTTCCTGCGGTAAAGGAACGGGTAAATTACCCCCATGTTCATTGGAGTCTGTGCTTACGAAAAGAATTTGGACGGTGTCATCCTTGTGCTCTTCGGTGACTGTATCATCTGAAGATGAAACCTCTGAAGGCAAGACTGGGTCAAATGCTGCCTCGACCTTTTGAATTTCGTCTGGTATGGGTTCAGATGGTTTGTCTTCAATGATAGATGCTTCAGCCGACCACTTGAGCGGGCCAGCCAGATTTTCAACTAGTGACGGACTCGGCAAGATTTTTTAATATCCAGAAGGAAGTCGTAATGGTGAAACCGGACGATCGTCCAAAACTCTTTTAGCCTCATCTAAGAAGGGACAACGGTGGACGGCATGATCGCCTTCGCACAGTTTACAAAGAAATCTATATTTTCCTTTTTGTCGTGGGGCTTCACTTTCACTAGTCGATGGTGTGTTTTCAACATGATCACCAGAGGTTGACGACACCGGGTTGTGCAAACGAGGAGACCAGTCCCTTAAGATCCGAGGGATGCAAGGACAATCTCTATGATAGTGGTCTCCTTTGCAAATGACACATGGCGATTTAGGCATAGTCGGTGCAGTGTGTGGATTTTCGCTAGACGAAGCTCGTTTGCCCCCATTCGCTTTTGGCTCCTTCTTCTTCTTCTTTTCCTTCTTCTTCTCAGGTACTTGACTTTTGGCTTTACCAGCCCCATCAAGCGAAAAGGAAGGAGGAGAGGAAGAATTGGAGGAAGCAGAAGGTTGGTGCGTAACTCTGGAATCGTCTAGTTGCTGACTCGATTGTTCAGGAATTGCGGTGTTCTGAACGACAGAGGTTGAGAAGAGCCATACAGGCAAGCCGATTGTCAGTCCTGGAAGCGACAATGTGGCCATATGGGGTGCACCAACATCTCCCCAAGAGGAGAAGGGACTAGGATTTCCTCCAAGGGGAATTCCTTGGTTGGTGGATTCCAGTTTCTCAACCCAAGATCAATGTAGGAAAGGGTAATGAATATTCCGTTTAAAATAAATTTTAGACGCTTTGACACAACTTCTTTTTTCAATTTTTAGGAGTCAAGAAAAAACAAAAGATGACTCTAGTCTCCTTTGATTTTTAATGAGCCTGAAGTGACAAGTGCTTAGATGGACCTTTTCTGTTAAAGAGTCTGAAAAGGAACGAAAGGGACTGCTCTAGAAATCTAGGTAGAGGGATTACCAAACCAATCGCAAAACTGCAGAATACTTTTTACAGTACAACAGTCAATCTTCCTGAATGTTGTGTTCAGTGCATTGCAATCGATAGGGCGGCAGACACGGCTTCCTATGGATAAAGGATTAAGCCTATTGTGGTCTCCCAAAATATACTCGACGGTGCGTGGGAGCACAAGTCCGTACTGGCACTTATCGTCTCAAAGTGGAGGAATCACCCAACCATCAGTGAGAACAACAGGTACCAGGCTTTACGACGCCGGAATACATCTCTAGCCTAGACTTCTAAATGTTGTGCGTTAGGTTCCAAAGCATTGTTAGATTCATTGAATTTATTTTATAGTTGATCTTGTTTATGAAGCTTGCCTTTCAAGTTCACTGCGAGATGTAGATGTAATTCCTAAAATGCAATCTAAGATGATAAACAATCTTTTTATCTTCTTTGTGCAATGAAAATCCTAGCTACTAAGGAAAGAAAGATAGAATTCTTTCACAAAGAGCAAAGAGCACACTCTAACTGCACTTTACTAAATCAAACCAATCAGACTGTCTAAATGCAAATGCACATGCATGTATTTGTTTTCGACTTTCTTAGTATATGAATGATAAGAAGAAAGTTGATGCACAAATCTGAATTTCTTTTCAAGCGACAAATATCAACAAGTTTCTTTTCGAAATCAAAAATGAAGACGATCACAACACCTTATGATTTTGAAATGAATACTTGTTTTTGACACTAGAAAAATTACAAATTCAGACCAAAAACAATAGTAACAGGATAATCGACTATCAACGGTAATCAAACTCTTTCCTATGATTGAAATCGACACTTGCGACACTTTCAAATCAAAGGACGACAGTACGATTATGCTACTTTTGCAAAGGAGAACTGAAAATGACTCAACAAACACACAAAAACACTTACAGTTCTTTTGTACAAAGGAGGCAGAATAACAGCAAGGAAAAGGGGTTTCAAACAGACATATACTGATCACAAGCAGCAAAATTCATGAATAGAACTGGAAAGAATGAATCACAGAAACCAACACTGCACAAAGCCTAGTCTGATCAGCGCACCTGTAACATAAGGAATTTGAAATGCAGCGCACCTTCTACACTTGGGAAGTGCGCTGAATTTCAGATTCTTAGAACAGTAACTGCGCTGGGCCAGAAACGAGACTTTGCTTGGGTTCCGGGTCACAGTTTGCAATTCAGTTCATGGGTTTTGGCCGAGCAAAAGGTAATCAGTAATTCAACAATTAGGGGTAGATCTAAGGAGGATCTAAAAGCTATCACAAGGGCAATCAGAGAGTTTGTGAATCAGTTGTTTAAATCATAAACAGATTTTGGAGATGGACTGAAGTGGCATTTATCTACTTTGCATTTGCTATGGAAAATGCAGTTTGAATGCTACCTGGCACGACATCAGACTCCCTCTGTAAGTTTATGAAATAGACAACAAGGAAGATAAACAAACAAACTAATTCATCCCCAGCGGAGTTGCCATTTTGTTATAGGGAAAAGTGTCTACTCAGAACTGCTTATCCCACTAAGGTGTGATAGCTACCTTAGAAACAAACAAAGTAAAGCTACTTTCATTTTTCCTTTATAAAGTATAGATAGAGAGGAACAAAGAAGACCAACCTCTGTCTTGCGCTAATCTCCTGGTTTGATTCCCCTCTTCCTTGATAGTCTTTCGCTACTTGTTCCCTTGCACGCCCAGCTTCACCTCATACAAAGCTTAGATCACCCAACAATCTGATGTTTGTCTCAAGAAACCAACAACAATTCCTTACAATATACAAAATTCCAGCCTCTGGATCCCTGGGATGAGGGATCCATATATAGATATCTGTAAGGGAGATGAGTCAGCTTATGATTTGATTAGTGTCTTCCCTCTGATAGTTCTTGCTTCCACTTGGAGATTGATGATCTCTTACTCATCCTTGGTCGAATTTAGAGAGGCAAGTGTCACAGGAGAAGTTTCTAGAAGCTTCCATTGCCTCTCCACCTCGCGGAATGACACTGCCATTTGTCATTTCTCGCCCATCGCACCCCATAGAAGGGCTTTCTGAAATGCAACGCACCCACACAGTGTACTTAGGTGAGATGCAACGCACTTGGCCTGTGGAGCAGCTGAAATGATCCTGTTTTGACCAATTCTGAGCAGTTTTTCATGGAGAACTTCTGGGAGAAGCTGTAATTAGTTGACCTTGTTCCTTTAGGGGTTAGAACAACACTTTTAGGGACTTAGGAGCCCTTGGTTTATGGACATTTCATGCTTGGGGTTGCAGTGCCCAAAAATGTCTATAACAACGATATAGAAGGACCGAGGGTCTATGCTCAACCCACGAGCATTATAATGCCTTGAATACCACTGTAATGAGCGTTAGAGCTCAAACAAGAGGAAAAATTATTTCTCTCTTCTTTAGTACGAATTAGTGTTGATCTTCTCTCTTTGGCTCTTTGTAAACTCTCTTTGATACCAATTTGTTGGAAAGGAAGAGGAGAGAAAACATGAATTTACACATTAAACACGAGCTTCTCTTCTATTGATCACACAAAACATGATGCTTAATGAACTTGATGAAGGGTATTTATCCTTTTCCAACTAGCGACTTGCCTAAAATATCTTGACATGTAATCACACACTCAAAGTTGTCTATCACTTAAATCAACTTGATTCAACACTCAAACACTGAACCACTCAATCACTCAGTTAACTGGCTCTCTATGTTTAGCCAACTCCACATGCGGGAGTAATTACAATTTCTAACAAATCAAAGCAACAACAATATTGTAAGCGCTAGAGGTAGCCCTTATGGTTTCTAGTCGGGGTAACAACCTGAACGATCTGTTCTCCATCTATGGATGAAGCTGCATCAAATTATTGCACACCATACAAAGGAAACAATTCTTGGCCAACCTTATAGGACTGAAAAAAACCAACAAAAACAAAAGAAAATCAAATCAAAACATAACCTTGAATATAAGCATAACACAAAACAAAGAGAGGAGGAAGCGGATTTTTTTCACAAAAAAGAATAGGGTAATGTGATGCTAATATGGGTTGAGGGAAAGGACAACTCACTTTTTCAATATAACTTGGCGGCCCACAAAGGCTCCTTATTGTCCAGGAGTTCAGTGAGCAGGGAGAATGGAGAATCGGTTTGGGCCACCGGCAATCTCAATGTCAAAATTCTATTCAGTGAGTTCAACTTGCAAGTTTGAATGGAGAATTCATTTCAAAACATGGACGAGAATGATTTTTGCAAATTCGAATGGAGAATGGAGAATTTGGGAATGGTTTTTCCTTTCACCTACCCACTCCATTAATGAGCTCCCGACGGATGGAGAATAACATCAAATCGAATCTGACATGAATCTCTGATCCTGCCATACGAACCCCGATTGCCGCAACTGACAGAGAATTTTGACATTGCATTCACTTATGGTCGAAGTCAGAAGTTTGACAAAACATGAAGACTCTATGAAAGAGCTTGATAATTACATTAACACACATAGATTTATACATAATTAAATCTAATTGTCATTTATTTTTCACCAACACTCGTGGACTCCCGCTGAGAGACATTGATGACTTGATGACATGGGAACAGTGGGCCGCGCCGTTGGCGCACCCATGATTAATGTTCTAACACCTCCCCTTAATCACGACGACCTAAACTTTAACTTGTTTGCTAGTCTAAGTCTCAGCTAGGCTTACAACAAAACATTTCATTTTTGCCTTCTTGCTAAAGGGTCCATGCTTATTCATTTGCTAGTGTAGTTTGATCTTCACCTTTTTAAACATCCTAAAAACCTTCCTCTGATCCTTGCTTATGTACTTAACATCAGCACCTTTTCCGGATTGAAATGCAAAACAACATCCTAAACAAGGTAATCCAATTCATCCTCTCTCCACTTTCTATGAGAAGCCACCAAAATGTACTCATCTTCGAACTTGAGCGGCCTTCGAACAACATCCATGGTAGGATCCTCCACTGTCGCAACCATCTTAGAAACAGATCCAATCACATTACTAGCAATTGGGTTCAGGAACAAGCAAGTTTTGCTCTCATGTGGAATGGACTCTAGCTATGGATATTTATGGTCATCAATAAAATCATTTTTTTGATCTAATAACTCTTGTAACTCTAAAACACTGCCTGAATAAAAAATATTACCAAGTCCAAAAATACTTCCAAATGGACTCTCTAAAAATGCATCATCAAAAAGATCAATATCCAACATTATCACACTCATTGTACTTCAATCAGAGCAGTGGCCTTGTACCTGGATCTCCACACACAGGTTGGCCCTTCTTTTTGCAACTCCTCTACTCTTTATGCAACTCCTCTCCTTTGCTTCTTCGAATAGAAGAAAAACTGCTATGCACCACATCTCCTTAGAATGCCACAACTCCTCAGAATGCAATGGGCTCAAAACTCCTCTCCAGCATCCATGCTCCACTTAGCTTGCTTCTAAGCATTCACTTGTACACAATGCTCACACCACACAATCTACGTTAGTTGCTTCTCCACGCTCAATGCTCCAACACTAATACGCCTTTGGAACTGTGCTTTCCAAGACTGCACTCTCCACAACAGTAGCTACTCAACAATTACGCTTCTAGGCTCCACACATAGTGGATATTGCAGCAATTTTGTGCGCCAAATACACTTCTCCCTTGCGCACAATGCTTTTGAACAACGTTTTCCAACAACTAGCTCTGCTTCTCTTGTCAATGTTCAACTTAAGAGGTCTACAATGTTCCTATTACGCCTCACATGCTGGCCTCTATATAATTGGCCAACATCTCTATTCCATAGCAGATGATAACACAAACACCAAGAATAACAACCCCATGTCACAACCGACAGACTCTCGCAACATCACCAACAACCGCACCACCACCAATTACCACAACATCATGAGCGACAATGGCTACAACAATGGCAACAACTCTTTCACGTCCTCAGAACACCTTCATGCTCTCATTCTTAACACAACACTCTTCTTTTAACACAGCGACAAACGCTGTGGTCCATAACAGGCACAAACAGGTTCACTAATCTTCACATTCCAAAGGGGGAATCTTCACATTCCCAACCCCCTCTCGAGCTGCAGTGACTCAAACATCACACAGCGCTGCACACAAACAAAATACTTCGGAGCAGTCTCCAGTTGTTTACTGCAACATGCTAATCTTACAGTTGGTAGGAACAAAACAGGTTCCACTTTCAACAGAAATCTATGCTTATGTACTGCACCACAACTCTTTGCTTCCACAATGACACAGACATTCACTAGCAAGTCTCCATGGCTGCAATAACGTGCTCATCACAGTAGTCTTCACACCAATACGGCAAAGTCTCATAGATCCCGGTTCACAATGGCAGTTGCAGCAACACTGGCTATAATAAAACCAGATCACACACTCCAAACACTCTTACGACTGCAGCGCACAGCTCTTAGCTCCACCGAGCTTATTCGAACATGGCCAAAAACAACCCTCGCTCTTCCTCAAACAGCGGCCACAGCAGAAACCCTCAGCCACTAGGGAAGCGACCGGCCACACCAATCTTCCCCTCAGAAAACAGCGCTGCTCAGCAATTCCACAGGTTCGCAGCTCTTCTGACAATCATGACCAGCTCATTTTTCCACTTGCCTAACCGCCTGACACCACGGTCATTAGCCAACTCTCTCACACTGCTCTACACACAGCAGCACATCAACACTCCCTCACTCTGTTCTATGCACAACAAAACAACAACACTCCTTCACTCTGTTCTACGCACAGAAGTTCCTTCACGCTGTCTCATACTCCTTGATTGATCATTCAACAAGAGCACAATAATTGGCCTTACACAGCTAATACCACTCAGCCTCTTCTCAAAGTGAAATCTGTCTCCTCAAGCTCACCTGAGCTGATAACATGACAAAACATGAAGACTTTATGAAAGAGCTTGATAATTACATTCACACACAGATTTATACATAATTAAATCTGACTGTCATTTATTTTTCACCGACACCCGTGGACTCCGGCCAAGTGACATTGATGACTTGATGATGGAGTGAAATTAATGTTCTAACAAAGTTTTCCCGACCGCCGGACATTCCCGGGCAACTCCTCCGCCTGGGTAGACTACTCCGATGTTATGTGGCCGGGTTGATGGATTTCACACGTAGAACCCATGGATACCTAACCTCATCCCGATAGATGGATCACTCGTACAATATTATGAATATCACTTAAAAGTATTTTTATATTTTGAATTTCAAAATTTGAATTTGAATTTTTCCACCGATTTTTTTAAATTTGAATGGATTTGGAAGGAACGAGGTAATTTCATTTGAATGAATTTGGAAGGAGCGATTCAGATGTCACAGGCAAAGCGGAGCATGGTAGAAAAAGTTGTTGTTGCCGTTCTCACAGGCAAAGGGAACAAATGAAGTAGAACGATTCAACTTTATCTTTAGCTACTCTCTTAGTTGGTCATCATACTATCTAGCTAGCGTGGTTTATTTTTTGGTAATTTGTCCCATCAAAATTATTTTTAGCATGTTGTTTCTTTCAAAGTTGATATCCATAAAATGTTTGATATCACAGAAAAGCATCAAGCCATTGAGGATTACAAGTATTCTCTTCACCAACTCTACAAATAATGTAATATTTTGGGCATCTTAGATTTCATATTTGGAAATGTTGTATGTAACATTTTGGACATATTAGATTTCAAGTTGGAAAATGTTATAGTATTTTGGGTATCTTAGACTTCATATTTAGAAATGTTGTAGCAGTATTTCAGAACAACACTTTAGTTTAAAAAAATCCAGTGTAAATAAGGAAAATGTTGTCACCACTTAGAACAGATCCAATCCCACTCAACGCCGGAACCTCAATTCATAAATGCAATGTTGGTGTGGATGCAGACCTTGCTCTGATAAAAAGCTCGTTCCCAACCTATCTTGGAAGGACGTCGACAATTTTCATGTAGCCAGTTATTGGGAGATTGTACCATTCGCAAAAGCGAATCAATTCCTATATTTTAAACATGTTTGGTTAAAAACATATTTTAACTGTAGTTTGTAAGTTAAAATATCATAAATATTTTTTGAAATGTGGTTACAATGTAAGCAATTCCTGTAAAAAAAATAAATTCTCATAAATAATTTTTTAAATGTGTTTACAATATAATCATTTCTTGTATTTTTTTTTCCTCCAAAAAAAACCGGTGCGCAAGTCGTTATTGTAATACTATAATATATTAAAATTTGTGAGTTTATGTTTAAATAATTAAAATTAAACACTTAGTTACACTTAAATATAAGTGTAAAATTATATATTATTTTACCATTTTTGAAGTTGATGTAAAAAAGAGAGTTCAGAAATATGCGATAAAAATAAGATAATATATTAAAAGCTGTGAGTTTATTTTTGAATAATCATAATTATTTTTAATTATACTTTTAAATATAACATTATATATTATTTTACCAGAGCAGAATAAAGAAAGATGAATGAGAATGTTTATTTTCCATCCACTTACCATGGTTGTAAATAGAAAGGATACAAATAAACAAAGCTAAAGAGATATTTACTATAATAATATATATATTATTAATAAAAATAAAATTAAATAACATATATATTAATATTAAATGATATGAAAAATTAAAATAAGGAATAAAATATGATTTAAATTATCTGAAAATTAAAATATTTATAAATAATAAAAAAATATAATTATTTTTTAAATTAAAATATAATTAATAAATATTTTAAAATTAATTGTGTTTAAACGGATAATACAATATAATTTTGATAAAATGTTTAATAATTAAACTAAAATATATATTTAGTTATTTTATTAAAAAAGTAAATGTATGAAAAGAAAATGTATTAGGTTGAAGTGACAAAAAAGCATCACGTTTCAAAATGAATTGTCAATAATCATCTATAAAGTAGTTGTGAGTGTATTTTTTTTGTAAACTAAAACAAATATGTAACATTTCAATGTTTATAAAACATATTCACTAAAAACTTTCCAATATTTTCAACATAACCATAAGCAAATGAAAATAAAAAATAGTGCAATCATAAATAGATTTTTACTTACTCCTAGCTAGTAACTTTAAACCTTTTTGAAAACAAATATAGTGTTTTGTGATGTTCAAGCTCCCAATTAAAATAGGGTTATTTATATGATTCTATATAGTCATTGTTTTTGGCTTTCATTTCTTCTAATATTGACTACCCTACTTGTCTCCTTAATATATTCTCTTTGCTTTTCATTTATCCTAATATTGACTACCCTAAATGTCTCCTTAATATATTAAGGACAAGGGGTTACATACACATATTATGTTGATATATAAACAGGTATATACACCAACATATTATCCACACACTCACACACACCGAGAATGAAAACAAGTGTAAGTTTAAAACACTTTTAAAAAGGAAAATAGACCACAAATACACGTGGATCCAAGGTGTGGTGAGTGTGCACAAGTTCTATTGAGTCAAATTTGATTTTTATCAAAGCTCTAGGGCTATAATTTTGCAGAAAAACCCAAAAGGGTTGATTTCTCTAGAAAAATCCAAAACAAAGCTTCAACACTCTATATGTGACTAGTTAGAGCACTGCAATGCTCTAGGGTGAATCCGTGAAGATGTGTTACACTTTTGGGCAGATGTGGCGATGAAATTTCAAAAGTTTACTCTTTTATCGAATTGAAGCCCTAAACATTCATATAAGCATTGTGAACTTTGTTTTGGAGTAAAAAGATAATTTTTGGAGAATTATGTTGTTGTCCTCATGATATTTTTTTCAAAAACTATTAGTGTCATATAATCTATCAAATTTCCAATAAATTAAATGCTTGTCCTTGCAATTTTTCGCACATCTTAACAGGTATGCATGTGCTCGTGCAAAATAACCCTTTTTTTTGTAAGTTAAAGAGCTTTATATTACAAAAAATATACAGTAGTTACATCATTGTGGCATTCAAGGCATAAACCTTCAGATTTTTCCATGAGTTCACAGAAGGTGTGATACCAAAATACATTAAAAAATGTACAAAGGAATTGGCTAGAGTTTGATGGCGGGGTGTTGAACATGTAACAGGGAAACTAATAGTGGAGGGAATACATAATTGTTGTCATAATGATGAGAAAAATGACAAAACTAGAAGGAAGCAAAGTTGGAACACCTACTCAGGGTAGCTTCTTTGTCTCAAGTTCCTCTTCCTAAACGGGCACAGAGCCATAGTGGTCCTCATCACCGGACTAAGGGATTTACTTAGGCTTGAGATCATCATCACGCTTGACACTTAGCAGGAGGCATGGCATAAATAAAAAATATGATGCAAGATGTGTTGATGAGGATGGAGGGTCAGCCCAGTGATCTGAAAATGAGATCTTAAATCAATATTAAGGTATTACAGACTCATGTGCAGGAATTCCTATATTACTTAGTGCAATGGATCAAAAATATTGCGAATAATATAAACAATGAGCAGTTAGAAAACATAACAAACACACACATCAACACAACAAATAATCAAGGAGTTCACCAGACTTCCTGGCTACGTCTCCTGGTCCAGCTTTCAGTGTCGACCTCTATATTATGTCTTTAAGAGCAGAATATTACAAGTGTGAGCTCAAGCAAAGCTATAACACGACAACAGTGATATTACACAGGGATTTCACTCAAAAACCTCGAGTTTAAAGAGTACATAGACTCTCCTTCTTAGTGCCTCTAATCAACTATTCGTAGCTGTCTTTTCTCTGACTTTTTGTCTCCGAGCAACTGCTTCCCTCTCTGTCTGTGCCACTGAGTGGTTTTTAAGCCTCCATACCCTGTCCATTCACCTTCTTTTTCGGGCTCTCTGCCTCCTGGCCTTTGTCCCTTCATCTCCCTACTGAGCATTAAACACTCATTATAAAACGCTTAAGGAACATAGGCATCCGTTAACAAATGGAAAGATCTTAGGTGCGGGTGAAAATCCCCTGAAATTACACTTCTCTGTTTACACAAATAAATACCGGAAAAACACTAAAGAGACAGGAAATCCCGACCGAAATGGCAAAGCCAGACTTCAAATGATATAAAGTCCACCCCATAATCCTTTCGGGTGCACGCTTGATTGCTATCGCAAATTCACCATTGATCCATGATCTCCCAATCCAATGGCTGACAGCGATTTCGGGTGGCTTATGTGCACAGAGATTACCCACCTGAAAAAGCGGTTTTCTCTCTCCTACGGCATGCCACGTGTCGGCTAGTGTATCGGATTGGGTGGAGCCCGTCCAATACCACTTACCGCCTGAGGTCCACCTGAAATATTGTTTACCTCGAAACTTAAATAACATAAGGCCGCATTTATAAACCTTTCGGGTCCGCCATTCTATCGCAATATCGCAATATCATATTGTATGTGGCCAAACATCAGTACATGGGGAAATACAAAGAAATCTGCAAAAATTGGACTTCAAATATATTTAAATCGTGTCCATAATCTCTATCAGGTTCGACCTTTATCACATGTTGCAAGGCCCGTGGTCTTCTTGGCATCATCCCTTTGTTATGTTGCGATGCGATAAGTCGCAATCGAATATCGCTTGTGTCTTTGGCCTACGGTAAGTCCTTCCCTTTTAAATCTACAATGTGATATATTTGGTCTCCACCATTAATTTGCGTGCCGATCCGATCATCCATGTTATATTGTTGGATTGTAGTCGCAACTCATTCAGGGTTAGCGTCGATATGCCTCGCTGACCTCCGCCGATGTAATATCGCCGATTTGATCTGGACCATTGATCAGTCTGATCCAACATCTCTAATTCAACGATACTTCAACCTTCGATTTACTTTGTTTTCCGACATTATTCATGTTTTTTCTTCTACGATAGTGTTTTTCAATAGTATTAAAGACTTAGACCCAGAGATTTTAGGATCCATTTTGGATCACGCCTTCCCACTGAAAATCTTTTGGACCACCAAAAGTTGGTTTTAGGCATCGATCAAGTGAGGATATAGCTCCCTCACTTGTTTAACTTCTATCCATCACACCTTGCTTGGATTTGAACCTTTGAGCCCTACTCTCAGGTACTCAACATCCCCTCGATGCATAGTTCTCACCTTCCTATCCAGAACTGTGTCTTCCTATAACTCATTGAGATATTCAGGCAATAGATCCTCAATAGAAGGCAATTGACTTTTCTCTTCAGGATCTTCAATCATTGATGGTTCATACAATCTCAAGTTTCCCGCCTTAATGACTGAATAGATCTGCATATAAGGTGGTAAATCAAGGCGAAAAGAATTTTCACCAATTTTATCAAGTATCTTGAAAGGTCCATACCTTATTGGTTTTAGCTTCTTAACTTCACCGTGCATTCTGTCTTTGTTGATGTACAGCCATATTCGATAACCAACTTGGAAACTATGCTCAACTCGATGCTTGTCATGTCTTGCCTGTTAGGATATTCCGACACATAGGATATAGTTAAGTTCAACTTGGTCTAGCATAGAGTTAGGTTAGAGTTAGGTAAAGTGTGTTTCTTTACCGTTGTACATTTTGTAACTTACAATCCGACGGTCACGATATGTAGTGATCCGACGGTTCACTCTCACCTCGGTATTACCGACACTTGATCCGTGGCTTGACACCCGATTGGTCCATGAGTTCTATTTAAAGCGCATGGAGGGTCATTGTTCGGGTAATCCGTGCATGAGAGAAGCTTATGTAAATTTTCATTCTTTGATTAATAAATTGCCTGTAGTACCCACGTTGGGACAGGCCGTGGACTGTTTCCCTCCTTGCACTCTGAGGGTTTTAACCACGTCAAAAATACTGGTGTATTGATTTGAGATCTGGTTGTGAGCGGTGTCCTTTTGGTATTCTTTCTGTGGAACTTACCCTGTAAATTCCTACATGGTATCGGAGCTATTTGAGGGCCGCGTCCGTTGGTGATCCAAATCTGAAGCCGGTAGAACTGCATGCGGCTGTCGTTTCCTAGATCTGTTGTTTCTGACTGCTTTCGGGCCGAGAGGACTGCTCTGTTGCGTTCGGAGCATCTGTTTCAGTGAGGAACCCCTTTCGTTTCACGCGAAAAGGTTTCCGGTAGCCCTAGCTGCGTCATTTTTCAGATCGGGAGGTATACAGTGTTTTTTTTTTTTGCAGTTTACTGTCATTTTCTCTCTGCTTATTTCGGTTTCGGTTTATTTAGCCTTTTTTTTCCCGGATCTATACCTTTCATTTCTGCGTATGCTCTTTGCCCTGCGACTCTGTGCGATCTGGGCAAATCAGAAACAGAAAGAAAGGATTTTTCTCATGCGTATGCTCTTTTCCCTGCACCTTAGTGTGATCTTGGAAAATCAGAAACATTGAGAAAAATATTTAGTTTTTTGGCTAAAGCTAACTTTGAGCCGTAAGGTTCGTTTTTCTTTGCATATTCGTGTTGGGTTTTGTGTTTTGTGTTTTGTAGGGGAAAAGAGCCTTCCCAAGGCAAGCACGCAAATCGAGGCCCCCCCCCCTCTCTCTCTCTCTCTCTCTCTCTCTCAAATATTTTGTATAGATCAATTGGTTCAAAGACTTTTTAAGAGAGTAGAGGTCTTGGGTTCAAGTCTCCATTTTGTGGGGGCGGATTTTTTTCATTCCCGCACATTCGCGCACTTTGCCGGCAACGTCAACAATTTTTTTTCAAAAAGCCATAACTTCTTCATCCGGAAGCCTTTTTCAGAGCCGTTTTTTTTAAAACCGCCTATTTTTTCGAGATCTATCCATTGGACCACTTACTTTCAGCATCTTCAGCTTCAGTTTTTTTCAAAAAATGGAAAGTCCATGCCAAGTCATTCTTGACAGCACTAACTACTTCCAATGGGTAGCCTACATGGGAGATTTACTTAGAAGTAAAGGTCTCTTCAGAATAGCCACAGACCAAGAGAAGAAACCCAAAGATGAAGACAAGGCCGAAAAATGGGAAAATAGACAAGATCAAGCACGTGGTTTGATAGGAATGTCTGTTTCTCCTGATCTTAGATTCCACATTGCAGAAATTGAAACTCCTCATGAAGCATTAGAAAAACTTGCTAAAGTTTTTGGGATTAAAAATGAAATTAGAGCCCATCAACTTGAGAATGAGTTGCTTACTTTGGATCCTAATAATTTTTCTTGCATTGAAGATTTCTTGTCCAAATTCAAGACCCTTAGATATCTCTTGGAAGGTGTTAAAGTTAAGAAAGAAGATGGTAACCTTATTTATTCCATCCTTACTAAGTTGGGACCAGCCTACTCTGTATTTGTTTCCACTTTCCATTCTACAAGGGAAGCTTTCATTTGTCAAGGCAAAGACTACAAACCCCCTTCCTTTGACTCCTTTTGTGATTCCTTAATAAGAGAACAAGAAAAACTCTTACACCTTGGTCTTCTTAATCTTGGAAACTCTTCCTCGAAAGCGTTAGCCGCCCAGCAGCAACCAAATTCAAAGAATCCTAAGAAGTCTTATCCTCAAAGGAATGGTCCTAAACCAACTCAGCCTCAAGATGAAAGATCATTTCAGCAAAATGACAAGACCAATAAAAACAAATGGAAGAGGACTGACAGACATTGTAACTTTTGTAATCGAGATGGCCACTTAGAATCTAAATGCTTTAAGAAGATGGAAGCCTTGGAAGCCGCAATGAAGAAACATAACATCCATCTGGAGCCTACTTCAACTTCAACTTCCGGAACGGCACTTTCTGCATGTCATCGTCAATCATCTCAGTCTGGTTATGCATTAAATGTATCTTCTTCTTCTTCTCATTCTCATGAGTGGCTCATTGATTCTGGAGCCTCTTGTCACATGGCCAAAAACCAAGCCATGTTTTCTTCTTTAAATGATTGTAACACCAAAAATATATATGTTGGTGATGATAGATCTCTTAATGTTGTAGGGACTGGAACTGTTCATCTAGACAATGGTCAGTTCAATGATGTATTATGTGTTCCAAACTTATCCTGCAACCTTCTATCTGTCTATCAGATAACTCATTCAGGTGAAGGTAAAATTGTTGAATTTTCACCTCATGATGTTGTAATCAAGGATCTAAAAGATCCTAAACAGATTCTAGCTACTGGTCTTGCTGATGATTCCAAAAGGTTGTATAAGTTTCACAACTTTGGGTCATCCCATCTTCCCTCAGTATTTGTTGCTCATAATGATGAAGTGAGCAAACTTTGGCATGAGCGGTTTGGTCACTTAAACTATCGCTCCCTTCAGCATCTATGTAAAGAAAATATGGTGACAGGTCTTCCTATGGTATCTTGCAAAGATGGTGTTTGTTCCGGATGTGTACTCGGAAAACATCATCGGGACAGTTTTGACAAACGTGCCTCTTGGCACGCCTCAGCCCCTTTACAGCTTGTGCACAGTGATTTATGTGGTCCTCTTCCTGTTGCTTCATTCTCTGGCTGCAAGTACTTCTTAACTTTCATTGATGATTTCTCTAGACGCACTTGGGTATACTTCTTAAAACTCAAGAGCGAAGTATTTAACACTTTTTTGGCCTTCAAAGCATTTGTTGAAAAACAATCTGGACATCAAATTCTTAAGCTAAGAACTGATAATGGTGGAGAATATGTTAAAAACACATTCATCAACTTTTGCACCGAAAATGGAATTCAAATGCAACATACTGTTCCATACACTCCACAACAAAATGGTGTAGCTGAAAGGAAAAATCGCACCTTAAAGGAAATGGCTAATTGTATGCTGCAATCTAAAGGACTCAGTCTTAGTTTTTGGGCCGAAGCAATTAATTGTGCAAATTATATAATCAATCGCACTCCTACTAAGGTTCTAGAGAATATCACTCCAGAAGAAGCTTGGAGTTCCATTAAACCAGATGTAAGTCACTTTCGTGTGTTTGGAAGTGAAGCATGGGCCCATATTCCAGATGAAAAGCATAAAGCTTTAGAACCTAAGAGTGAGAAATGTACTTTTGTTGGATATTCTGAAGATGTAAAAGGTTATAGACTTATTCCATTTAAGTCCAAAAATGTTATCATTAGAAGAGATGTAAAATTTGATGAAAATAAATCGGCCTGCGAGCCTAGTCCGGCGGATGTGCCACCTCTTCCTATCTCTTCTATCTTTGAAAACATTTCTTCTTCTGATGATGAAAGCGAGGATGATAATCCTCCCCCACCTTCTCAGGATCCTCAACTTCCAAGATGGGTCCGTGCTACTCGGGATGCAGCAGGTGATCTTGCCGGTGATCCTACAGATCAGCGACGTACACGTTCTCAGTTTGAAAGAGCCTCTTCTTTACTGGCTCAAGCTCCAGTAAATCATGATCCTGACACTTTTGCAGAAGCTTCAGGCCATCCACATTGGGAAGCAGCTATGAATGAAGAATATCATTCATTGATGACAAATGATACATGGGATCTTGTTCCTCTACCAAAGGGACGCAAACTTGTTAGATGCAAATGGGTTTACAGAACCAAGTATGGACCAGATGGGAAAGTTGATAAACATAAAGCTCGTCTAGTTGCTAAGGGCTTTTCACAGGTTGAAGGCATTGACTACACTGAAACCTTCTCTCCCGTTGCCAAAATGAACTCTATCCGCCTTGTTCTTTCCCTTGCTGCCTCTTTAAAATGGGAAGTCCATCAAATGGATGTTAAATCTGCCTTCTTGCATGGGGACTTGCAGGAAGAAATCTATATGGAACAACCCATTGGCTTCATACAAACAGACTCCAGCCTCGTTTGTCGACTTAAGAAATCCCTTTATGGCCTCAAGCAAGCTCCTCGGGCTTGGTATGCCAAAATGGATAGCTTTCTTTTAGAATCTGGCTTTTCTAGGTGTCATTCTGACAATACTGTCTACACCAAGAAAGTGGGCAACTCTCTTATCATCCTTGTTCTTTATGTTGATGATCTTATTCTTACTGGTAGTGATCCCAACCTTATAAACCATGTGAAGTCCAGCCTTAAAAAGAAATTTGAAATGACAGACTTAGGACACTTACACTATTTTCTCGGTCTTCAAGTCTTGCAATCCCAAGAAGGTATTTTCCTTTCCCAGTCCAAGTATGCTTGTGATATTCTTCGTCATTTTCACATGGAAGACTGTAAGCCAGCCCCTTCTCCCTTTCAGTCTGGAGTCAAACTTTCAGTCTCTTGTACTTCTCCTGAAGTTGATGCTACCTTATACCGTCAACTTGTCGGAAAACTCTTGTATTTAACCCATACTCGTCCTGATCTTTCCTTTGCTGTTGGCCTTGTTGCTCGTTTTATGCAAAACCCCCGTGAAAGTCATTGGAAAGCAGCTAAAAGAATACTTCGTTATGTTCGAGGTACAGTACAGTTTGGGATTCATTACAGTGCCAAAGCAGCTCCTCTGTTAGTTGGTTTCACTGATTCTGATTGGGCTGGTGACCCTGATGATCGGAAGTCTACTGCCGGTTATGTCTTCACTCTTGGTTCAGGACCTATTACATGGGCTTGTAAGAAACAGGCTGCCATTTCTCTTTCGTCAGCAGAAGCAGAGTATCGTGGTGCCGTGGAAGCTAGTAAGGAAGCCTTGTGGCTTCGTCAGATCCTATCAGAGTTTGGCTTTGAGCAGCAGCATCCAACCACACTTTGGTGTGATAATCAAAGTGCCATTCAGCTATGCAAAGATCCAGTCCAGCATCAGCGCAGCAAACACATTGAACTACACATGCACTTCATCAGAAAGCTCATTCATGACCATGTTCTTGAAGTGCAATATTGTCCAACAGATGATCAGGTTGCAGACATCTTCACAAAGGCTCTCACAGAGGCGAAGTTCACTAAACTTCGATATATGCTTGGAGTTCAGGAAGTTGTCACTAAGGGGGGATAGGCTCTAGTGCCTCCTTCCTTCTCCTATTGTGTCATATTTGTAAATCCTTCAATCCTATCCCAAGTTGTTCTTAAGGGGGGATGTTAGGATATTCCGACACATAGGATATAGTTAAGTTCAACTTGGTCTAGCATAGAGTTAGGTTAGAGTTAGGTAAAGTGTGTTTCTTTACCGTTGTACATTTTGTAACTTACAATCCGACGGTCACGATATGTAGTGATCCGACGGTTCACTCTCACCTCGGTATTACCGACACTTGATCCGTGGCTTGACACCCGATTGGTCCATGAGTTCTATTTAAAGCGCATGGAGGGTCATTGTTCGGGTAATCCGTGCATGAGAGAAGCTTATGTAAATTTTCATTCTTTGATTAATAAATTGCCTGTAGTACCCACGTTGGGACAGGCCGTGGACTGTTTCCCTCCTTGCACTCTGAGGGTTTTAACCACGTCAAAAATACTGGTGTATTGATTTGAGATCTGGTTGTGAGCGGTGTCCTTTTGGTATTCTTTCTGTGGAACTTACCCTGTAAATTCCTACATTGCCTTGTACATTGCTTGACTTCTTTCCAGCTGTTCTTGTACTGCCTGGTGAATTTCCCGGATTTGTTCAATGAACTTGCTTGATTTATCCACATCATTGTGTCCATTAACTGCTATGTCTTTACCAAAGACAAAATCCAAGGGAGACTTTTGTATAAAACCAAAACAAGTCTCAAAAGGAGATCTCTGAGTAGAAAAGTGCTTATCACGGTTGTAAGCATGTTGTACATAACATAATGCTCATCCTAAAGCTTGGGATGCTTGCTACAATAGCCTCTGAGCAAATGGATCACCGTCCTGTTGACCACCTCTATCTGACCATCTGTTTGTGGATGAAATGCTATGCTTTTCTTCAACCTGGTGTCCATCAACTCCCATAGACTTAACCAAAACTTCCCAACAAATTGAGAATCTCGATTAGATACAATAGAAGTGGGTAACCCAAAATGAACCCATACATTCTGAAAGAACAACTTTGTTGTTTGTTTAACTGTAACCTGCTTGTTACATGGTATCAAAATACACATTTTACTGAACCTATCCACAACAACATACAAATAATCATGACCTTTCCTAGATTTTGGCAATCCCCCAACAAAGTTTATGGAAACACTTTACCAAGGACGAGAACGAATTGTAAGTGGACTGTACAAGCCTAATTCTCTATTACTGGGCTTGCTTGTAGCACACATAGTACACCCTTTGATATATCTAGAAACTATCTCATGCATTCTTGGCCAATAACAGAACCTTTGCAATTGTGCAATTGTTTTACTTATACCAAAAGGACCTGATATAAGAGAAGTATGTGCTTCTCAAATTATGTTATTTCTTTCAGTTTGTGGAATGCATAACTTTCCCAAATGATATAAGAGTTGGTCCTTTACATAATAATCCAATTCTTCTACTTGCTTTCCCTGACTTAAAGTTGCAAATACATCTTTAAAATCTACATCTTGAGCATATTGTTCAAAGTAATTTTCATGCATTACTGAGTTATGCTTAAGTATAGTAGACACATTTATGATTGGTCTTGATAACATGTCTGCAACCTTATTGTGTATGTCATTCTTATATATGATGACAAGATGCAATTGTTGTAGAAAACCCATCCACCTATAATATCTTGATTGCTGCAATTTGGTTTGTCAGTGAAAATATTGAAGTGGATGATGATTTGTTTGTATGATTGTTTCTTTACCCATTAAGTAATGTTTCCACTTTTTCACAGTTTGTACTAATGCATACAATTCTTTTTCATATGTGGGATAATTAACTACTGTAGAAGTAAATGTCTCAGAATGATAACATATGGGTTTTCAGTGTTGCATCAACACTACTCTCATGGCATAGTCACTAGCATCTATCTCAATCTCAAATGGATGTTGAAGATCTAGTAGTGCTAGTATTGGTGTTGTACTGTTTTTCTCTTTTAAGGTGTCGAAGGCTTTCTGCTGTTTGCATCCCCACTGAAATACTTGTTTCAATCCTATTAAAGCATGTAGTGGAGTTGCAATAAAAAAAAAGTAAGCAATAAACTTTCTCTAGTATTGTGCTGCCCCTAGGAAACTCCTAACCTTTGTAGCAGATTTGGGTTTAGGCCATTTCACAATGACTTTAGCCTTAGAGGGATCTATCTTCAATTCACCACCCCCTACAATATAACCCAAATAATTTAAATATGTTCTACCAAATTCACATTTTGACAGTTTTACATAGAGATTTTCTCTTTTTAAAACATCTAAAGTCTACTTTACATGCTTTACATGGTCTTCCCATGTCTTACTAAAAACAAGAATGCCATCTAAATAAACAATTACAAAATCATCAATAAATGGTCTGAGTACATCATTCATAACTCTCATAAATGTAGCAGGAGCATTAGTTAAGCCAAACGGCATAACCAACCATTCATAAAGTCCTTGCTTTGTCATGAAAGCAGTCTTCCATGCCTCCTGTTCTACAACTCTAACCTGATGATAACCACTTCGCAAGTCTAACTTAGAAAAGTAAATTGCTTCTTTTAATTGATCTAATAGATCATCAATATGAGGAAGAGGATAGTGATTCTTGATCGTTATTTTATTTAATGCTCTATAATAAATGTACATTCTCCATGAACCATCTTTCTTTCTCACCAGCACGATTAGAGATCCACATGGTGATGTGCTTGGTCGTATAAACCCTTTATCAAGCAACTCTTATACTTGCTTCTTTATCTCTGCATTCTCTAAAGCTAACAACCTGTACATTCCAATGTTAGGTAATGGAGCATCTTGCTGCAAACAAATATCATGTACTATTTCTCACTTGGGTGGCAGGCCTTTTGGTTCTTGAAATAGAACATCATACTGTGAAACAACTTTAACTAAATCAACTTTCTGTTTAGAATCACAGCCTTCAAATGCATTGGATTTTTCAGGATCCTTTGCCTTTACAACCATTAGTAAAAACTACTTACTTGAATTCACAATTCTTTTCATTTGTCCTGAGTTTATGAGAGAATAGTTCTCTTTGAGTTTATGAGATCTTACAATATATTCCATTCCATATTTAGTGAGTTGATACTTATGTTCAGCTCTATAGAAAATAACTTTCCTATCATACAAGTATGTACTTCCCAAAATAATACCACATATATCCAATGGAACTATATCTAACTCAACCTCATCTACAAATGTTAATCCAATAGCAAACCTAAGTTTACATTGTCTTGTCACTTGTAGCTTTGTTTTATCACACACCCAACCTAATGGATATTGTTTCTCATGAGGTTTTGTTTGTAATCCCAACTTCTTTACAATTGTTTCAGAAAACAAATTTACTTGTGATCCATTATCAAACAAAGTATCAATCTTATTGTGCTTGGAAATTACTCTAATACAAACAAGCTCATTTCTTTCCCTCTCATTACGTTCATTATCAACAGATTGTGCAGAATTACTTGTGGATGCTTCAGAATCTTTACCTTTAATACCTGTGGCTATAGCTATTGTTTCATCACCTGAATCTGATCCCAAGTCATTATGAATAGCATCAACATTCTTTTTCTTCCTTCCACCGAACTTCTTAGGTCTCCGTTCTGGATGCAAAAGCCAATAGTGTGCCTCATCGTGTCCTTCTTTCTAACAATGAGTGCATGAAGTTTTATCCTTCTTTACAATGTTTGCTTTCCTCTCCTTCCATTTCAGTTTCTTCTTTTCCTTGCTCTTGCTTACAGAATATTTAGATGATCCCCCAACCTCTAGGTTTACATTCTGACGTCTAGCTTCTAGATGTGTGGCTTGAATTGATACATCATCTAAGCTAGTGGGATTAAACATGAGAATAGTATGCTTTAAATAGCTATGAAGACCATCTATATACTTCAATAAAGTCTCAGGTAAGTCTAATGATATACCTAGAGTTAAAGCTCCCTTTCTAAATTCATGAATATAACTTTGTACATTTTGACCCTTCAATTGACGAAGAGTTTTCCAACTCATCATTTCCTGCTGCATGTAAGCTAAAGGATATAATTGTTTTTTGATAGCAAACAAATTCATTCGAGGTAGAAATTATTTTACCATGTTTTTGCAAATCAGCTTGTGTCTTTCCTTCCCACCATACTAGTGCAGTTCCTCCAAGTCGAAGGCTAGCCAGTTGAATCTTCTTCCTTTCTGAATGAACGTTATGTACCCTACAATATACATCAATCTGTCTTATCAAATTATCTAGCTTTTTTGCATTGAGTTCTCCATCATAAATTGGAAAATCAAACTTCACATCTAATTTGATTAAAGAAGTTTTCTTCTTTTTCTTATCAAGGCTAGTTTTATGCGAACAAGATGATGAAGGTGATGAAGGTGATGATGGAGGAGATGGTGGAGAAGGCATTTATCCTTTTCATTTTCCTTCTAGAGGGGAAACTAGAAAAGGTTCCTCTGCTCCTTTGTCTAGTTTAGGTGTTGAAATTGTTCTTTCACCTCGACCCTTTTTAAATTCTAGATACATCTCTTCCACCATGGCTCGCATGGCCATAAAACTGTCCATCAACTGAGATTCTGATCCCAGTGGAGCTTCTTCTGCCATTCTTCACTAAGAATAGACTCTTCCAATCTCTGGATTAGCCTCAATAACTTCTCCTTCTCGTAGTCTAAGATTTAATATAGTTAGCATTCAAAATCCAGCACAAGCTTGTCTAACCTTAACAAAACCACATGCTCTGATACCACTTGATCTGAAAATGAGATCTTAATTCAATATTAAGCTATTATGGATTCATGTGCAGGAATTCCTATATTACTTAGTGCAACGGATCGAAAAGATTGCGAATAATATAGACAATGAGCAGTTATAAAACATAACAGACACAGACATCAACATAGCAAATAATCAAGGAGTTCACTAGACTTCCTGGCTATGTCTCTTGGTCCAGCTTTCAATGTCAACCTCTATATAATGTTTTTAAGAGCATAATATTACAAGTGTGAGCTCAAGCAGAGCCATAACACAATAACAATGATATTACATAGGGATTTCACTCGAAAACCTTGAGTTTAAAGAGTACAAAGACTCTCCCTCTTAGTGCCTATGATCAAGTGTTCGTAGCTGCATTTTCTCTGACTCTTTGTCTCTGAGCAAATTCTTCCCTCTCTATCTCTGCCATTCATTGGTTTTTAAGCCTCTCGGCCTTGTCTGTTCACCTTCTTTTTCAGGCTCTTTGCCTCCCGACCTTTGTCGCTTCATCTCCCTGCTCAGTGTTAAACACTCATTGTAAAATGCTTAAGGCACATAGGAAGTTGTTCACAAACAGAATGATCTTAGGCATGGGTGAAAATCCCCTGAAATTACACTTCTTTATTTACATAGAGAAACACTGGAAAAACACTAAAAACACAGGAAATCTCGACTGAAATGTTGGACTTCAAATGATCTAAAGTCCACCCCATAATCCTTTCGGGTCTGCGCTTTATCACTATCACAAATCCACCGTTGATCCACGATATCCCAATCCAATGGCTAAGAACCATTTCGGGTGGCCTATGTGCACGAAGATTACCCACCCAAAAAAGTGGTTTTCTCTCTCCTATGGCATGCCACGTGTCAGCTAGTGTATGGGATCGGGCGGAGCCCATCCAATACCACTTACCTCCTGAGTTCCGCACAAAATGCCATTTACCTCCTAACTTAAATAACATAAGGCTACATTTATAAACCTTTTGGGTCCGCCATTCTATCGCAATATTGTATTGTATGTGGCCAAACATCAATACACAGGGAAATACAAAGAAATCCGCAAAAACTCGACTTCAAATATATTTAAATTGCGTCCATAATCCCTATCGGGTCCAGCCTTTATCACATGTCGTAAGGCCCATGGTCCTCTTGGCATCACCCCTTTGTTATATTACGATGCGATAAGTCGCAATCGCATATCGCTTGTGTCTCTAGCCTGTGATAAGTCCTTCCCTTTTAAATCTACGATGTGATATACGTGGTCTCCATCCTTGATCTACGCATCAATCCGACGATCCACGTTATATCACTAGATCGCAGTCACAACTCATTCAGGGTTAGCGCCGATATGCCCCACTGATCTCCACCAATGCAATATCACTGATTTGATCTGGACCGTTGATCGGTCTGAACCAATGGCTCTGATTCAACGATACTTCAACCTTAGCTTTACTCTGTTTTCTGCCATTCTTCATGGTTTTTCTTCTGCGATAATGTTTTTCGATAGTATTAAAGACTTAGACTTAGAGGTTTTAGGATCCATTTTGGATTACCTAAAGAGGTGTTGACTGGGATGGTATATCAATGGACATTCTTGGCAAAGACGAAGGTAATGTTGATGGAGATGACGAATACAAGCTGATGTTGAGGGAGTTGGCCATATTGTGGAGAGTTTCCTTAAGATCTAGATTGAAATGATTCAAGTCTAAAAAGTGAACCTCCATTACCAACATCTGTCCTCATGGTCCTTGATGTGTCAACCCAAGATGTTCCTTAGATCCCAAGTGTGATCGTCCACAAAGTGGAACTCGACAACCTCAAGGTTAGAAACTTGTCGTCGATGTCGTGATGGAACACTAGGATCAAAATGTTCAGTGCCCAAGTCATTCCATGGTGGGAGCAGAGGCTTGACCCTACCTCTACCTCCATGGAAAGGGTCTTCACATTCACGAACCATCAAACCAGAGGGGGTGGACTTGTAGATAACAAAGGGAGTGATATCGCAGGTAACAGGGGTAATGAGTGTGCATGTAACAGAGTGAGCATGCAAGAACCAAAGGAAAGGAGAATGAATTCAACAAAAGGAATGAACTTGTAGGACAAAGAAGGAATAAACATGCAAATAATGGCAGTGACTTGCAAACAATGACAGGCTCGACTATCGAATAGGGAAGAGCTTCACATGCAGAAGAGGATAAAGCATGCTCCAATGCTTTCCCTACCATGTTTTATAACCGTGTAGCCGATTGAGAGGCTTGCCAAGTATACCAATGTAGTAAATACCCTGCAGCTGCATTTTGAAGTGTTTCCAAAAAAATTGACATGAAAACATTAACTTCTTACATATTAACTTGTTACATGTCCTACTTTTCTAAACTTGTTATAGAATATTTTAATTCATTTCAATCTTTCTTCCAAGTTGTGGAATATGTAATTCTCCCACTTTAAAATGTTGTTAAAACCATTACATTAAATTAAATCTTAACAAGTCTCATATAAAGACATTACCGGTTAATAAAACCTTGGGCCGCTACACTAAATTATATCTTAACAAACCTCACATTACGAATTAAATAAAAGTAGAAATAAAATAAATCTCATACAAACACATTATTAGATAAATAAAAATTAAATAAAAATTAAAAAAGATTACCAATTACACCTTAGAAAATGTATCATGAAACATATAAATCATACTATGGAAAATATTAAAAGAATGTTATCAAGTGAAAAAGGTATTGCAAGAGATCAATAAAAGGTATTGTTTCACCTTATCAGTAATCTATCTTTCCACTTTTTTTCTTATTTAATTTTGTTTCAATATTTTATTTAATCATTAGGTATCTTATGTATAAGAAGATGATATACAATATGGATGCAAGAGGTTTCCTAAAATTGCTTTTGACTTTAGCCAAAACATCCACCTTTGACTCAAGTGATAGTGGCATAATTATGCCTAGTCTTGGCTAGACAATTGGGGAATAAAAATGAGATCATCTTGCAAAATTCGGATATATTAAAAATAGTATTTCTTCCATATTTAAGGAGAAATTGTGGGAAAATTAAGAGTTTGAGGGAAAAAGGAAAGTGTAATATTATAAGGAGTTGATCAACCCCAATCAAGAAAACCAATATATCTATATCTTGACTAGTGTTAAGAAGAAAATGAACATTTCCAAGATTAGAATTAATTCTCACAAGCTTCGTAGGGAGACTAGGCATTGGCCAATTTCTAAAACACCCTAGGATGAAAGATTTTGTCACTTGTGAAATCCTAGGAGGATTGATGATAAAAAATACTCTCTTAATTGTCCATCTTATACTCACATTAAAACAAATTCTCTTAGATTGTCCATCTTACACTTACATTCACTTTCTCTTAGATTGTCCATCTTATAATCACATTAAAACACTTTCACTTAGATTTTCCATTTTATATGTTGGCATTATGATACATATGTTGTACTTGATGGCAACCCACTCATCTCAGATGATAAATTATAGTGCACCAAAGTTCACGCACTTTCATGAAGATAAAAGTTTCTTTCATGTAGAGAAAAGTTCACGCACTTTCATGAAGATAAAAGTTTCTTTCATGTAGAGAAAAGTTCACGCACTTTCATGAAGATAAAAGCTTCTTTCATGTAGAGAAAAGTTCACACACTTTCATGCAGAGAAAATTTTCTTTCATGTAGAGAAAAGTTCACACACTTTCATGCAGAGAAAAGTTTCTTTCATGTAGAGAAAAGTTCACGCACTTTCATGCAGAGAAAAGTTCCCTTCATGCAAGAGAAAAGTTCACGCACTTTCATGGTTGGTTCATGGTATTAGTCCGACAGTTTTTGATCCTATGGTTTTGGTCGATGGTATTGCATCCCAAAGTGTTGATCCCAAGTATTGGGTCCGTGACATTGTGTTATTATGGTTTTGGACCGTGGTATTATGAAAGGCCTAAGACTATAAAAGAGGAAGGAGATCATTTGGCAAAGCATCATCTGAATTATTGAATATCTGATAAAGTGCTAGATCTGGAATACTGTGATTGGGTTATGGTGCAGATCTGGATCTGAGCTAAAGAGGGATCTCACCGGTTGATGGAGAACAAGATCTAAGGATAGATCGGGATCAAATGGTTTGAAATGAACTATCTCTATATAGTTGATTATGCTTATTCTAGATTTGTATGCTGACGCTTGTACTGGGTATAACTTAAGTTTGAAATCGCTGCAAGTCATGATTGAATATTTATAGATCTGTACACGGGTTGGCTTTGGTGAAAGTGTGTATGTACGTAGGTTTGGTTCATTGTAGTAGCGTATACCATTTGAGCTATGATGTTTAAAGTTACAGGTGGTTCAGGTTGTTGATGTGTTCTGATGACTGTTTAATGGTGTCAGTATTCTACATATTCAGTTTGATTGATTGTGTTGATGGATGAGATCTAATAATGAATCAGGATCATAATGACTCATATTTATGTGATCTAATGGACTATATCGGGTTGATAACTCACATATTATCCTTGTATATGTATTGATCTGGTGATTGGGTGATTCAGAAGATTGATTGATTATGTGCTTCAATGATATTAATGGGTCCAGTATGAAAATTAGATGAAACGTGGTCTTTCAGATTATGTATTGTGCTTCAGGAGTATCCAGTATGAAAATGTATGAAACGTGGTACCTGGAGGAGAGAAGATTGTAGGCCGACACCTACGTACTAGTATCTTAGCTAGTACAAGAGCTAAGGGGGTAATAGCTCCCTTCCAGTAGCAGTTGAAAACTTTGGAGCATTGTAGCAGGTATCAGCCTGTGTACTAGTAAATGGATCGACTAGTACAAGAACTATGGGGGTTGTAGCTCCCTTCCAGGAGAGACTGGAGAACGAGAGAGGGTTGTAGCTCTCTGCAGGTAGTAGCCTGCGTACTGGTAAAGGACTGCACTAGTACATAACTTTTGTAAAAGGATTTTCTTATTAAGAAGAAGATTGAGATGACTTGCAGCAGGTGGTTTTCTCCCACATTGGGTTTCCACCTTATATCATGGTGTTCATGTGTGTGGCTTATGTGTGATGATCTGTTCTATTTTACTGCACCTGTTTACTGTTAATATGGTTAATAATGTTCTAATGCACTCATTGAAGATCAATTAACTGAATCATAATTTTACTGAATATACGCGGGTATTCTTAACTGAAGTAGCATATATGAATCAGAGTATGGAAATGAAAAAGTTTTATTGACTTAATAATATTGATTCACCCCCCCTCTCAGTATTATTTCCAACAATTAGTATCGGAGCAGGTCCTTTTGTAGAAGCTTGATCGCTTGAAGGAGATCTGTGGAACAATGGGAAAGAAGCTTAAGAAGAAAGCGCCTAAGCAGAAGAAGACATCTCAGAAGAACTATGACAGTGGGAGAATCGATTGGGGATTATGTGGAAGAAGCACTTCAGATTCAGAATCATTTCAGAATGAAGATGAACTATCAGGTATGAATTTGTTATCCTCTGATGTTCTAGCTATCTATCCATTTGGAAAAGATGAAAGTGATAGTGAAACAACTGAATTTGCTTTTATGGGTGAGCAAGAAAGATATCAAATAGAGGCAGAATTTAAAAGGCTTACATACAAAATTAGAGATCAACAAGATCTATTGAACAAAAGGGAATGTGTCTTCAAAGAAGAAACTGCCAAACTAAAAGCTCAACTAGAGGAAGGAAACAAGGTAAGGAAGTTATTCAAGGACAAATATCAAAAGTTGCAGGATGAAGTAACATCACTAAGAGATGAAGTCAATGAAACAAGCAAAACCATCAAGAAACTCAGAGATAGATCCAGTTACTATGAAAGTCTTGAAGCCACGATCCGCTCGCTAAAAGAAGATCTTGAAGAATCAAAGAAGCAGAATAAAAAACTACTCCAAGCTCATGAAAATGAAGTTCTTGAACTAAGATGTTAGTTGGAAGAAGAAAGAAATGTTGAAGAAAACGTGAAGAAGCAGTATCTTGAAAAGGAAAAGCAACATCAAGTTGAGGTAAATATTCTAAAAGATAAATTAGAAGAAAAGGATAAACTGTTACGATTTCAAGATAGTTCTAAAGTCTTGGATGATATTCTTAATAGTCAAAGGTCTCCTGCTATCAAAACTGGTCTTGGTTTTCATGAATCTATTGAAGGTGAATCTAGTTCACAAAGTAAGACAAGGGACTCTACTGCAAAATCTGAAATGCTCAATAAGGAGATGAAAGGTCAATCTCATCATCAACCAAGGAAATAAATTCTTCAAAGAAAATCTTTTACTCCTCCTATGAATAATGTTGAATGTTATGTATGTCATAATCTTGGACATGTTGCAGCTAGATGTAGAAGAAGAAGGGTTCAAGACCATCATGCAAAAATATCATCACACTCAAGGTACTTTAATGGATATTGCTTTGCTTGCAATATGTTTGGTCACAGAGCTGTTGATTGCTATAGAAGAAATATGAGACATGTAAGATGTTACACATGTAACAAGCTTGGACATATAGCTAAGGAATGCAGGAACAAAGTATGGGCAGCATATCAAAAGGAGAAAACATCATCATCACACATGAAGATGTGGAAGAAGAAAGAAGTACAGTCAGAAAGAGGTGGCACAGCACAACATACAGACATAACAGAATCAGAGGGAGCTGGAAGTGTAAAACTTTAGTGTCCTAAATCTCATACGCAAGTTTCTTAAAGAGAAGTCATGTATATACGCGAGTTGGTTATGGCATAGTTGCGTATATGATTGTTTAAGGAAAGGAAGTAGGGACAGGTTCAGGAAAAGGATCAGTTATGATTTTGTTTATTATTTGCACTGTTTGATAATGGTTACAGTTTGCTGATGATGTGTGGAAATGACTTGATGGTTAGAAGTGTTTTGTTTCTAACTTGATAATGATGATGTCTTGATACTTCTTGCTGATATGCATGATCAGATCTGACAATAACCAAGATGGCACAGGTTTAGGGGGAGCATATGCTTTTAATGCATTGTTGGCATTATGGTTAATAGTCCTTGGTGATGATGCTTATATAGATAAATGATTCATCTTGCTATGTTATGGTTATGAGTTGTTCAGATGATTGTTGGGGTTACATAGTTGATATTTAGATCAGATTTGTGGTTGATTCTCTAATGGTGCTTACATGGTGATCTTCATAAGTACATAGCTTGAATTCACATCTTCTTTACTTGATGATGAGTCACTCATATGTTGTTGCCGTCATATGCATAAAGATCATATTTTACAGTTATGATGTCGGATTCCTATTGTTCTTGGCACATATATGGATGAGGATTGTTGGCTGGATACATGGATGATTATTCAAATTTGCATTGTTGGAGACATGATGATGATGAGTTCTTACCTATATGATGATAGGTTGTTTCGTACATATGTTGATTGATGCAGATATTCCCAATTGATGATACTTGGTTCATGCAGATCTGGATGGCTAAGGTGTTTCTCACATATGATAAGAATGTGAATGATTCTTTATATACAAAATTCTGTTCAAAAGGATGAGTTGATACGAACATACCTTAATGATTCATGCACTAATACAAGTTGCTGGTCTAGTTGTTGTTGACAGATGCTATGGAGCAGATCATACAGTGTTGTTGCTGATGTTTATCATGATCTTATTTAGGTGATTGGTCTCTGTAAAGGTCATATCAAGACTCATGATGTAATAGTGTGTCTCTATCTATTGTAATCATTTGATGAGATCTCTTCAAGTCATGTAACGGCCTATGTTGGTTTCCCCACTATGCCTGGGATGAATGATGTTATTCTCTTATGTTATCATATGTAAACTTTTGGAACATCACCATAGTGATGGGAGATAGATGTATGTATGAATATTTGGTGATAGGAAGGTCATTTATGATGTATAGAGTCATGTACTTCTTGTAGAACATCTTTTTGCAGACCTTGCTTATAGTCAGGGGGAGCATGAATAGCACACTTCAGCAGTGCAAAGACTTCAGCATGTACTCAGAGGAAGCATGGACAGAGTGGTACACCTTGGCATATACAAAGGGGGAGCTCATTCAGAGATTTCAATAGGTACTCAGGGGGAGTATGGGCAGCGGAAAGTTTATCTAGGAAAGAGATTATCTTGGTCTGCCCCTTGCCCTTGATGACAAAGGGGGAGAGTGATTGGTTGTTGTTGCCATCAAGTCCAAACGGGGAGATTGTTGGCATTATGATACATATGTTTTACTTCATGGCAACCCACTCATCTCAGATGATAAATTATAGTGCAACAAAGTTCACACACTTTCATGAAGATAAAAGTTTTTTTCATGTAGAGAAAAGTTCACACACTTTCATGAAGATAAAAGTTTCTTTCATGTAGAGAAAAGTTCACGCACTTTCATGAAGATAAAAGCTTCTTTCATGTAGAGAAAAGTTCACGCACTTTCATGCAGAGAAAAGTTTCTTTCATGTAGAGAAAAGTTCACACATTTTCATGCAGAGAAAAGTTTCTTTCACGTAGAGAAAAGTTCACGCACTTTCATGCAGAGAAAATTTCTCTTCATGCAAGAGAAAAGTTCACGAACTTTCATGGTTGGTTCATGGTATTAGTCCGACAGTTTTTTATCCTATGGTTTTGGTCGATGGTATTGCATCCAAAAGTGTTGATCCCAAGTATTGGGTCCGTGATATTATGTTATTATGGTTTTGGACCTTGGTATTGTGAAAGGCCTAAGACTATAAAAGAGGAAGGAGATCATTTGGCAAAGCATCATCTGAATTATTGAATATCTGATAAAGTGCTAGATCTGGAATACTGTGATTGGGTTATGGTGCAAATCTGGATCTGATCTAAAGAGGGATCTCACCGGTTGATGGATAACAAGATCTAAGGATAGATCGGGATCAAATGGTTTGAAATGAACTATCTCTATATAGTTGATTATGCTTATTCTAGATCTGTATACTGATGCTTGTACTGGGTATAACTTATGTTTGAAATCGCTGCAAGTCATGATTGAATATTTATAGATCTGTACACGGGTTGGCTTTGGTGAAAGTGTGTATGTATGCAGGTTTGGTTCATTGTAGTAGCGTATACCATTTGAGCTATGATGTTTAAAGTTACAGGTGGTTCAGGTTGTTGATGTGTTCTGATGACTGTTTAATGGTGTCAGTATTCTACATATTCAGTTTGATTGATTGTGTTGATGGATGAGATCTAATAATGGATCAGGATCATAATGACTCATATTTATGTGATCTAATGGACTAGATCGGGTTGCTAACTCACATATTATCCTTGTATATGTATTGATCTGGTGATTGGGTGATTCAGAAGATTGATTGATTATGTGCTTCAATGATATTAATGGGTCCAGTATGAAAATTGGATGAAACGTGGTCTTTCAGATTATGTGTTGTGCTTCAGGAGTATCCAGTATGAAAATGTATGAAACGTGGTACCTGGAGGAGAGAAGATTGTAGGTCGGCACCTACGTACTAGTATCTTAGCTAGTACAAGAGCTAAGGGGGTGATAGCTCCCTTCCAGTAGCAGTTGAAAACTTTGGAGCATTGTAGCAGGTAGCAGCCTGCGTACTAGTAAATGGATCAGCTAGTACAAGAACTATGGGGGTTGTAGCTCCCTTCCAGGAGAGACTGGAGAACGAGAGAGGGTTATAGCTCTCTGCAAGTAGTATCCTGCGTACTGGTAAAGGACTGCACTAGTACAGAACTTTTGTAAAAGGATTTTCTTATTAAGAAGAAGATTGAGATGACTTGCAGGAGGTGGTTTTCTCCCACATTGGTTTCCACCTTATATCATGGTGTTCATGTGTGTGGCTTATGTGTGACGATCTGTTCTATTTTACTACACCTGTTTACTGTTAATATGGTTAATAATGTTCTAATGCACTCATTGAAGATCAATTAACTGAATCATAATTTTACTGAATATACGCGGGTATTCTTAACTGAAGCAGCATATATGAATCAGAGTATGGAAATGAAAAAGTTTTATTGAATTAATAATACTGATTCACCCCCCCCCCCCTCAGTATTATTTCCAACATTATACTCACATTCAATATCCTTGAGGCTTATAGAAATTACTAGTCAATAATTTCAACTTGTTTGAATTTTTTCCACACATGTGGGGAATTAAACTAACTACCTAACACTAGAGCTATTGTCCTTTGACAAGCTTCTTAACCTTTTCACTCATTAAAACTTTGGTGATTTGGGAGCCCTTCTCTCACTTGTTTTTAGCATAGAAATAAAATTTTAAACAATCCTATTTAATCTCTTTCCTTATTAAGGTCATATTGTAGCCGCTGCAACAACACTCAAAATTTTGGGCATTTTCAAAATTTCAGGTCCCCCACTACTTGCTTCAAGCCTTTAGGGTTATGATTGGGCCTTCATTAGGTCAAACTCTCCTTGACCTATTCCTAAAAAATCTTATTAATTCTCGCACTCATTTCTATCTTTAGTCTTCTGGATTTACCTTTGAGCTTGATCACACTGACACATTAGGGTTTAGAAGGATACCTCATGGTTTAACCTCGTCCCACATCGGTCTTCATCCCTTTTAAATTCATTAAGTTTTTCAGCAAGTGGATGTGGTTGTAATGTATTATTAGGAATGATCTCCCCATCAATATGCATTTGCAAGAGAGAGGCATATGTTTGGACCATTGATCATATTGCACATGTGTTCTTATACCTTCGAGTGCTTTAGGGTTTGGGAAGGCTATTGTTCAATCCATATATCTCGAAATGCTAGACTCTTATAATTAACAATGAAGAGTGTGAACTTCACAAATCTAGCATACACCTCATCCTTTTTCAGTGATATCCTTGAGCGTGGGCATTAAATTTCCAATGGGAGGTTCAAGTTGTCATAGCTTTGCATGTCGATTCACATATCAACCTTTCAAGAAAATATTTGACCATTTGAGTCAGCTTCGTTCACAAAGTCATCTTAAGGGGCTATTGTTCTAATGATGCATGCACCTTCAAGATTTTATTTCTCATAATATACTTCCAATGTGATGGTAGTACCTTGTGCTAATGGCGAAAGGTTTCTTTTGGGTTCTCATCCTATTAACTATATTAAGGTTATGAAAATTCCTCTATGCTTATTGTGCCCTTGAAGCCCTAAAGTGTCTAGTGTCTCAATGTGAACCTTAGTCATGTTGCAACTTATCCATGACCCATAGAATGCGTTCTCACAAATACCTCAAGTAATTGGCACTATAATTACATCATCATATTTAATATGACATAATATCTAAATCACATGTAATAAAGGAGGTCACCCAAATGCCTAAACCTTGTGTTTAAGAATACCTCATTCAAACCCTACATATTAATCTGGGTCATTATTTTATTTACCTTCCTCTGAAAAGAATCATGTTTATAAACTAACTTTTTCTATTTAATTTTATGTTCAAGGAATTAAATAGGGGACCTTTTATCACTTATGTATCCGGAGGTATGGAAGAATTGCCTGGGGGATTTTTTTTGGTAATCACCATACCCCTGCGTCAGAGTGAAAGGGGTTTTATTCTTTTTCGCACAAAGATGGCAGATTAGAAACGGAATCCATGTGGATCAGCCATAATAACACCAAGTGTTGTTTCAAATGGATACGCTGAAGCATACGCTAAAGAAAGTTAAGACGTGTGGATGGCGTTAAAAGTCATAGTTAGAGCTACATATTGAGGATGGACAGGGTGCATGCATTGCACGCCAGTTGTGCCACTTATTGGCATGAGTTGAGAAATGTCCTCAACGCTATATGCACTTGAAAGCCTAGCACACACTCCAGGGGTGCGACGGAAGAATCTCAGAATATAAGCTAATGTTATTGTCCCAGAAAATATTATGTAGAAGATAATGATCCCATTGAAATATGTTGTTTGTTGCGTTATGATCCTATACGACAAAGGAGAGGAAACACATGATAGTTCTAGCAAAGCCATCGATCAATACAACGCTAAGATTTCAGAAAGGACTACACAAAAATCAGTGATGAAATCTTCGTGGGTGAAACAGAAGCTCGTTTTGCTGCTTAAGTGAAAGCTAAAACCTTATTCCAAGAATGTTGAGGTCTTTAGGAGGGTAAATTATCAGTGTTAAGATCTTCGAAAAATGCGTTGTCGCAATTCTTTTGGCGAGCTCAGACGTTGCAAAGTCGCACAGTGAAGCCTTAGGCAAGCCACCGAGGAGTGTGACCATCTATGTAATGCAACCATGCGCCCTCGGGTAAGTCACGCTTACACCGAAGTCGCAAAATCACACTCCACTCCAGAAGCATCCAGAGTGAGCGCCCTATGTGCAACGCAACTCTGCGACCTCTAGTAAGTTGCATTTCCACTAGGGTCGCACAATCACATTTTTATGCCTCACATTTTTATGCCTCAGGGAAGCTCCCATAAAATGTGACTTCGTTTTAATGCAATTATGCGACTCGCTCAAAGGTCAGCATTTCTCCCAAAGCTCATGATTTCTTCAACATATCATGATTCTGCCAAACATCTTCAACTCACATGTCCAAATGTGATTGTTTTAATGATAGTGAGGCTGCTAGATCCATCCCTGGGTCATGAAGGTGACATGATTTGATTTGAATAAGGTCTTCTCAAACGGATTCAATATGTTGCGTGGGGCAATGAAAAATAACACTAAGCATTTATCTCTCAAAATAATGAGGAGAATGTGTAGCAAACATGATACAAGAGCAATCATGAAGTAAATAAAGGATAAATAATTTACTTCTTCTGATAGTTTACATGAGGTGCATTGGTTACAAATCATTTCCTAGATAGCATTACCTAGGGCAAAGGGAGATAGTCTCAATGTCCAAATGACAACGAAGTTAGAGAAGGGTCATGCAATAGAATTCTTAATGGAGTTGTCTTTTATTGAGAGTAACAAAAGTTATGCAATAGAATTCTTAATGGAGTTGTCTTTTATTGAGAGTAACAAAAGTTACACTGTTAGTTTTGGTATGAGATGCCATTGCCTTTGTCTATTGTAATGTTTGGATTATGGATGAAAATATATGGCATCCAAGAGTCCAAAAGCATATTCATGGGAGTTGGCCACATGCATTAGAGTGTGGGATCCTGAAGACCAGGAAAATTTATGCCTTTTGGCATCGCATTTCCTCCATGGAAGATAGCAAATTCTCTGGGTCCTCCACCCTAAAACATTGCTTGATGTTTTATTCAAGCAAGGAGAGATCTGGATAGTTCTTTCAAGAATTTCTATAAACATTTTGGAGCCCAAGGACACCACATAAAGATTGCATTCATTGACTGCACATTGCAACAACACCAATATGGTGTAGAAAAGGACTATACAGGGGTGCAAATTGGTGCTTCACTCTCGGTCATTCTTTTAATCTTTCTGATATTATTCTTTGACTACCAATATGTATGTGGATAATGTAATTTTTTTTCTTGCAGATCACAGGAGAAAGAAAGAATGTTGACCTAGAAGAAGGGAGCTAGGGTTTCCGCAGAAGCTACTCAACTAGGGTTTCAACAAGACCGAAATTCTTCCATTCAGGCTCCTGAAATCTGGTTTCAATGTCAGGAACACAAGGACAAAATATGATTGGATGCAAATGAGACATAATAACAAGAATTTCAACCATTCATGTAAGTCTTCATAGTTTCACAACAATGTTAGCAATAAGAACCAACCCTAGGGTTTCTCAAAACTTATATTTTCTTCTCACATTCGCTCTATTAAAAGTATGCAAATATTCTCATCACGGTGTCAATGATTATGTTGAGATCAATTCAACATGTACTAAGCAATAGGCATGAGAAAGCTGTGAGGAAGTTCAAGAGTCATGAGGGGAGACCAAGGTTCACGGCAGGTGAACAGTCACCTCATCTCTATAAATGTGCTCTCATGCCTCATTGGAGGGGAATTTTAGCACTTGAGTTGAGGTTAGGATTATATAGTTGATTTGTGCTTGAGAGCTAGAGTCACTTAGCTCTTGGCAGCTAGTAGTGTGAGTTGTAGTGAGGCTAGGTTTTGCATTGGGTAATGATATGAGCAGCCCATCTTCCATCGTTGGGTTTTAACCAATTGCAAGACATATACTTGAATTTGTAGCAACATTAATAAAATTTTCCTCATGTTTGGCACTGATTCTCATGCTTACTCATGGTGGTTGTATTGGTTGTCCCATATTTTCAATGTATTTGTATGTGTGCTTTTATATACGCAATATGTTATGGATTGGTTCATAATTGTTCCATGTATGTTTTGCTTTCGAATCTGTGTGTACTTATTTCTTGTCATGTCAGTGATCTATTGTGAACTAATTTGCAATTAATCTCTGGCATGTTCATTTTCAAGTATGTCTAATTGGGTTTCGGCTCACTGACCCCTCTCATGGCATATTCCTTATTGTTGTTGAGACTTGATTGTACCTCTTTCGGTAGTTTGTCAATCTTGGGCTGATTTTATTTCATTGTCTTGGCATTTCATTCTTGTACTCACTCTGAAACCTTTTCATTTGACAACCAAGAGCGAAGATATTCACGGTCGCAGTCGGGCTCACATATCCGATAGGGCTCCTATCCCAAACGGTGTGGGGTCTGATTGGGACTTCATACTGGGGAGACCCCCTTAGCTATTGGCGGTACATTATGGCCCATCAATAGATCCTATGAACCATATACGCCTTAATTGATGTTAATAACCATCATTGTCATCATTATATATCCAAATTATCATTTCACTCATCTCTTAATATTATTATAATAATCCCATAAATTTTTATTTTTATATATAATAATTCAAAGAGTGTATACTTAATTGGTTGCTTTTATAAATATTATATTATTTTGATTTATTTTTAGATTATTAATTTAATAATAACACTAGTAATTCACAATAAATTTAACTAATTTTTGAATTCTAAACTTCAGAAAAATAAAAAATTTATAATTTAATTATTAACCAGAAATAATTACATAGTACTTATAATTTATTTAAACAAGTTTTCAACTTGTGGAATACTTCAATAGGTATAATGAAAATATGTGAAATTTAAAAATTATTTTTTTATAAAATAAATTTATTAAATTATACATTTTTAAAATATATTAACTTTCACTTGGTATAGGTTATAAATATAAATATTTGATCATGCTACACTAGGTCAATATTTTTAGTAAAAATAGTCATAGTAAATAATGACATATATTATCAAAAAAATTATAATTAAAATATTTAAAACTCAGATATTAAAATAAATATTTATGGTTTTATATACGAAGTCTTGGATCAGATATTTTGTTAAAGCATTTCTTAATGAAAAATTACTAGTTCAAGTCTCTACCCCTAAATAAAAATATAGTTTGCTGAGTTTAAATTTTTTTTTTTTATATTTAATAATATATAAATAAATATATTATATACACTACTCAAAACCTAAAAATAACCATAATTGTTATTATTATTATCATCATAAATTTTACTACATCTACTTCTTAATCTCACATTGCGAATCTTATAACTTTCCTAATCCACAAACTCATATATTTTATATTTTTTTTAACTATTTTACAAACTCATATATTATATTTTTTTTTTTTACTATTTTACAAGTTATATATATATATATATATATATAATTTTTAAAATAGATTTTCATTTACATTATTTATTTTCTTATACAATTAATACATTCACCTAAAATAATTTAACTACTTTGTAGATTATAATGAGATACATTTCATTAAAACTTGACCATGTTATATCATCCTCGAACATATAAAAGTAGGGTAATGAGGGTTTCCAGCCTGTTTGATTGCATGGTAAATTATTAGTGCAAAACAACATAAATAATTTGGCTACAACCTGGATTTGTGTGTCTGCGGAGGAACCACGGATATTCCAAATTCCATGCTTCGAACTTCGCATTAAATGTACTCCGCGTTAAATTATTGATCGTCACAAGTAAGAGGGTATAAAGTTATTCACTGTAAACGTTTTCCGGAAATAAGCAATTCCGGTAATAATTCCAACGTCCGTCTATCCAAACGACTATAGAAACTGTGGGCCCGAGCAGCCATGTAAGTCGGTTCAGCGAATCTGCAATTGGGATAAGGGTGGCCATTTGAACATATACATAATGATACATTATTTTATTAAATTTAAAATGTATTAAATTATTATTATTATTATTTTTTTTTTTTTTTAATAATAAAAAAAAAAAAATTATTATTATTATTAATATAAAAGTATAGTTAAATTTTATATAGGTTTTTTATTTTCAAAATTTTATATATTAATTTTAAACAAAATTAGAATGTCTAATCGAGTGAAAAAATATTTCATTAATAATAGTGGAACCAAAAAAAATGAATGCAAATAGACTAAGTTTCTCAAAGAATGAATTCTAATTATTTCATAAGTTGTTGGTATTATTACATAAAATCAATATATATTTACACTGAAGGTGTTTCTTTTTGAAATTTGTCGTTAGACAGTGTCTATTTTTTTCATCTCTACTGACATTTTTTTGTATGTTGTTTTGACATCTGTTTTGTCTTTTTTATCCTTTTAATTAAATTAATTAATTAAAAAATGATATATGAACAAGTGTCATATGAAATCAGTTATGATTTTTTGGGCATGTAGTATTGATAAGCCATAGTAATGACCCATAATATTATAACAAAACCTATTTACAAATTAAGAATATGATAGATAAAAACTAAATATAATCATTTTTAAGATGTGGTTATGGAGCTTCATGTTCAAAAGCCATGATACCTATGATGTAGTGGGGAACAGACACCTTAAATTAGATTTGATTTAAACAAGCCATTTTTGGCAGGGGGTTTACATTATTCTTGATGCTAGCATATTAATAATATGATAAGATTTCCATTAAATTGTGTATTTTTAAAGGTTTCCTTTAGGTGTTTAAGGGATTTTTTATAGGTAGAATGATATAAATTGTTTAATTGAAAAATTAAATGGGCTTAATTTTTAGTTTTTTCCAACCAATTTACAGCGAGATCATAACCTAACCAATTTTTTAATATAACAAAAAGTATCTAATCTTTTTGTGGAGTTCGTATCAAAATTTTGTCTTTGGGGATTCTTAAGGTAACTCTTACATAAAATTGCTTTAACTAATTATGATAAAGTCCCACTTTAAATCATGTTCAACCTGAGAAGTTATTGGGTAATTTTTTGTTTAGGAATGACCATCCTTGACATAAATACTTCTTAACCACTGTTAACTTACAGGGTCACTAGTTATTTTGGGACTCACACGAGATGTGCAAAGGAAAGCGTAATTACTTAAGGAAAGATGAGAAAGAAGGAAAGAAAAAAATTGATATTTGAAAGGCTAAAGACAGCCTATGGGACCTCTTTTAGAGTGCAACAATTGAAAAAAAGTATGCATCTCAAGAGATTTAATCCTCTTCAAAATGGATCTATATTGGTTCTATATATCCATATAGCATGTGTAACTTTTCATTTTTAAAATTATTATTTTGAATGCATAAATGGATACAATGTCTTGAAAGTTTACTTGGACACTTGGATTGTGTAAATTATACCACATAAATTTGCAATTCCAACAAACCTTTGGTAGACAAAATTTAAATTTAAATTTAAAACTACAATTAATGGCTCTATGAAAATAGCTCCAAACTAATTTAAAATTTTTAAAAGAAGATAGCTAAAATTCTAAAACAAACTCCCTTCTTTATGTTGATTGCAGAATATCATGGAATCTGAAGATTACTCAAGTGAAAGATACTCTTTATTTAATCTCATTATCAACACACACTGACTTTAGTCATGTCCACTGTGCAATTAAATTTTTTGTGTGCCAGTGCCCATCAGGACCTATGGTAATGTTTCTCGTCATCACCTTGCATGTTATAGCTTGGATATGATATGCATATAAGTTTTTCACATAGTGGTATGATTGAAAAAAATGATTTAGCCAGTTGGTTCGAGCAACATCTGTCAGACAGGCATCGACACAAGTGTGAGACTATTGCAAGCCTAAACACATTTCATCCCCTCAATCCTCCACCCTTTAAATTGTTATATTTCCTTTGCTACAATATTTTTACATTAACATCATAGTCATTTTCAATTCCTTTGGTGTATCTTTCCACCTTTAGGGGAAAATGCTAGTTCTAACAATCCAAAGGGAATCAATTCACATTATGGTGGGGCAGTGCATGCACATAGAAACTATAAAAACACATTTCCCTGTTTAGATCCATATTAACCTTATACGTCTTGAAAAGATAAAATCTTGATCAGATCATTTGAGTTGCAAACATATTCTAGAGTTCAAAACATCAAGAAATGTTTATCACCTAAAGAGATTTGATTCCTATGAACACTTGATAGATATGAGATTAAGATGGATTATACTAATTTTATTTGTCTTGGGAATTGTTGACATTTTTTTGCAATTCAAAATCCCATATAATACCATAAAAAATAATAAATATATAAACTAGCATTTGCACCAGATGTTCCAAAGGAAACGACGTAAGTCAGGAGTGCATATGGAAATCTAACTAATATACCTCAGAATGACGGCTAAATAGACTTAACACTAACTATATTACAATATATTGTCACAATGTAACCTATGTCCTCATTGATGCATCATACTTTTACATAAAATTAAGATAATAGTGCTCTTGTTGTTGGTGAGTACATAACTTGTTTTCTAATTTGAAGCACATAATAGAAGATAACATAAATAACAATCTTTCTCATAGTAGGATTATGCCTTCTACAGAAAAAAATGCTTAATATTGACCAATTGTTAAGCTAACATTTTAGGAATGATGGACAAGAGACAACAACAAACTATACAATTGTTTATCATTTCATTTTCTGCTTCTATAAATCCCAGAAAAGGCATTGAAACTATGTGTTTATCATGAATGATGATGAAAAGAGTTGTAATATAAGCAGAGAGTTAAAGGTTAGTTTTAAAAGATCTGCTATGGAGAACTATCTGGTCCATGTCTAATATGAATTGGATTTTAATGAAGGGAACAAGGAAGTAGAAGATTGTAACACTTTGCATCTTCTGATAGCATCAATCTCATGGATGATTCTCCACGCATAGCCACACATTAAGCTGAGTTCATTCTAACACACTAGAAAGAATGAAATATTTGGTGAAAGTTATTGTATGAATGTTAATAAATTGGTTGAAATTTGAAAAAAATTAACATAAAGACTAATCAGGGACCTGTCTTTCACCTTTTGCAAATAAATCTCACATGCAAAATTTCAAGTGCTGCAAGGTAGGCACAAGTATCTATATTACTATACCCCCAACCCTCGAAATATTGTGTTCATTTTTCTACTATGTGTTCATTTTCTGCACCTCTAGGTTTGAGCTATTTGAATCTTTAATGGGATGCTGAGATAAATATAAATCATTATACAAACACTACCCCTAAATTATGTTTCTATTTGAAAATAAAGTTTCAGATTTTAGATGTCACAAATACAAATTTTTCATTGTCTCAAACATGCAAATAAAATTCAACCTCCACATCTTCAATCTCAAGGAAGGTTTCAATCTCTACTAGTATTCTCAACCCTTACAGGTAAGTTCTAGCCTCTTATCTATATTAATTCATAAGAAACTTCATGAGAAGCAAAATGGACTAAGAATCTTCATACTTGATCTTTTCAATTTCATAAACAAATTCTTGGAAACTTGAAAATTTTGATTGAATATGATTTTGAACATGGTAGAAATTGTCTTGATACCTATTCTCCAAGTTAGTTTTCAGCTGATGATAAAAAGATAGTGGCAATAACAATCCTTTTATTGTCTTTTTATTATCCTACAAACCCATGATTTTGGTTTACTTGTTTGCATATTGATTAAACTTGACTTTTGATTATGAGAGAATGAATTCCATAGATCAAGCTAGATTTCATCAGATGATAAAAATAAAATGATAATAATAGTCCAACATTGTTTTGCCAATATTCTACAACTCCATGATTTTTCTTCTTCTGTTTGCAAATTGTCGGTGTTAATCCATCTTGTAGCACTTAGTTTCTTCCTCGTATGGTGGATTCACCATCCCAATAATGATTTGGTGTGGCTATGGGGATTGTGAGTGATATGCGAGATTTCATTTGCTTTATCATGGGTTTTGGAACATTTTCCCAAGTTTTGTCCTGTAAATAAAATCACTAATTTAAATGTTCTCAAGGAGATATTTGAGTGCCCAAGCACTCAAAACCTAAGGGGGAGATCTAATATTCCAAGAATTGATGTGTTTGTCTCTATTGTTGATCTAGACAAGGAGCCTCCTCTTGCTACTGCCAAGATTATTCTTTCTATTCTTGTAGCTAACTATCTTGTGAGAAGCTCCCTTCCTACTTATCTGATTGATCCAGGGGATCCACAAAGTGCTAAAAAATGAAAGTGTTCAAATGATTTGTAAATTGTTGTGGATATTCCACTAGACAGTTCGTCACAATAGATCTAATAATATTATATTAAAACTATGAAAATTCTACATTATTGCAGTTTATTAAACTTTAAGATATGTGGATTTAAACATAATTAGTGCATGCATGTGAATGAAAATTATACAAAAAAGTAGATAACAACAAAATAAGCATTCACCCACACACACACAAAATAATCAAGACATGGTCTCTGGGAAACCCTTTCAAGAGAAAACCTACTTGGAAGGTGAGGTCGCTTCGCTGTCTTTATTTGTCTGGAAATATGATTGCAGGTACAAAGAAGTAATAGTTGTGGCCTTCGGGCTGATACAGTGCTCAAATCATCTTTTTGTGCTCTACCTCCTATCTCTCTTGGCTATCTTTTCTCAATTATGGAATAAAATTATCTCGAATGAATGGAGTGCCTCTTCCTCCTAGTGGTACGGTCATAACATAACCCGATAGCCTACTAGTGGTTACGTTTGACTACATCACCTCTTAACTAGAGTTACAAAATAGAATATTCGAGAGCCTTTTATATCAAAAACATGTGGCTAGCCCCTTTTCCATGAATAATGGGGGCTGACATGGCATCCTCCAGAACTATAAATGTGAAAGCAAGAAGGTCAACTTATGAGTGGCATAACTTTTTCATACAAACTCTGATTGACACGCTTCTTACATCATTGGAAAGGTTTTTGTGTGTAGAATAGCATGAAAATTTGTTGCATAAAAGCGGAAAATTTTTATCCCCAAAAAATGTCGTTTGATGCCTCAAAATGCTCCTAGGAGGTTTTAGACCCCGTTTCGCCAAGCTGGGTCCTGTTAGTAAAGAACATCTTGTGAGTTGATTCGTCCACTTTTCCACTCCAAATGTATTGAGATAGATGAAAAACAATATAATAATATAATTCAGATCATCAAAAGTGCTCAAAACCAGTGCCAAAACATATATCTCAACGTCCTAAATCCAATGCAACTTGAATCTCTCAAAATCAATTTTGTATGCTCTAGATATCGTGTTCTGGTCATTTTCCTACACAACTAAAAATTTTGCAAGTTGAAGTACAGGACTGCTAACGAGGTTGTCCGTATGATGACTCAGTAGGTTGACTATGCACCCTTGGGTCAATGACAAGCTGATAAGTGGCAGTCTCCAAATTTAACACATGGTCGAATTTTCATTGGTTGGTGGTTTTATTAGGTTGTCTAATGGATGGGTGCCATGTGGCCCAATCTTGGGATGCCATGTGACACCGTAGTGGCGAATAAAATTTTGTTAAGGCCAGAATAGGCTCAACCGGGTTCGAACTGGTGACCTCATGGAAAAAAGTGAAACACTCTACCATTGTGCTACTGGTGGTTCTTGTTAAACATAGTGGAAAATTTCTATTTGAATGTTCCAAAATTCAAGTTTAGGGTTTGGGGCCTGGGCTAAGCCCTTGGCCCCCAATCACTAGATCCCCACAAATTCATAGGTGGAGAAACCGAGGGTTGAGGGCTTAACACTAGCCAAAGGTCACACCACATGTCACATTACTAGCGGGAGTGGATGTTGTAGGTGATGTCACATCGGGAGCTAGGTCAGATCCTAGTTCCAAGCCCCATGAATCACCACAGAATTGGAAACGGAGGAACCAATGTTAATGTAGAGGGGCCTTAGGTATGGCCTGGGCACAAGGCCTATGGAGAGCTACAAAGCCATGGGTGAGAGGGAAAGGTGCCACGTGATGGGTGTGGAAAATTGGGGGCCAACCTCGGGTCATATGGAGCCAATGAAACCATGGCCCATCGATTAAGGCCTAAGCCGGCAGGGCGGGTGGTGACCATATTTTTTCGCCCAAGGGTCATTGGGCATTTAAATAGGTGACATTTTACAAATGAATCGATGAGAATCCTGCCGACGCTACGCGAAATTGGTGATCAATGGCCTCCTGAATTGCGGAATTGGTAGAACAGTTAGACGAAGGAGCCATTTTGTAGAGGATTTAGCAGCAAAACTTATGTAAAGCATAAATTTCTTAGTTTTTGGCCAATTTGAACCCAAAAAGAGCCCAACTTGGGGTTTTTGGGTGTTCTGAAGCCACTGAAGACATTATTTTTACATTCTAAGTATTGTAGATTCATGAAATCACAAATTTGAGTACTTAATGAAAGAGGCCCAACATTGGAAGCTAGACTAGGAGATGTAGCCTAGGAGGTTTGGACTCCTTTATCATTTTGTTGTCTTGTGTTGTTGTGTATGGTATATTTGTCTATGTTCTTGTGCTACAAATTGAGTTCATAAACCATAAAATTATGTACTTTTGCAAATTGATCCATTTCCTAAAAGACATAAAAATTTACATGCAAATTTTCCATAAAACTTTAAGTTTGTAATACATATCAGTTTGGTATCAGAAATCAAGGTTATTTTGAAGGTTTGATTTTTCTTGCAAGTGTTTTCTGATGCTTACAAGGTTGAAGTTTGAAAGACGAGAAGGAGGGCTTGTAGAGCCAAATCCTCAGGTGAGCTCAAGGAAGCGACACATACCTCAAGCTTCACTAGTCATGGCACATGAAGAAGGTCATGAGGGGATCTTTGAGGATGAGAGAACTTTTAGAAAAATGTTCTTTGAAATGTATGAAATGGTGAAAGTTACATTTGAAGAAAGAAACACAAGGTTGCAAGGGGAGAGCTCAAATCCTCGAAAAGGTAATGAAAGAAATGGTGACAAACCACCACCTCCACCTACACCTTTTTCTTCACCTCCATCTTCACCCTCATATTCTCCTACTTCAACCCCTTCACATAATCCTTCAACAACTCCAAAGGTACATGGTAAAACTCCTTTGTTAAAGCATGATGTCAAATTTGAATTGCCTATGTACAATAGGGAATTAAATGCTGAGAAATTGGATAATTGGGTTCGTCAACTTGAAGTCTATTGTAAGATTCAACAAATTGATGATTATTCCACGAAAATTCATCTTACTTCTGTAATGTTGGAAGGTACAACGCTCATTTGGTGGGAGGCCAAAACTCAAGAGGTTCTCAAGAAAAGTGGTAAGATTATTTCCTCTTGGAATGATTTTGTAGCTACATTAAGAAGACAATTTTATCAATTAGCATACATGCAGAAAACAATAATGCCCTGATAAAATTGTAGACAAGCAAAAGGTATGAGTGTTCAAAGTTATACCCAAGTGTTTAGAAGAAGAACTCTCATTTTGGGTGTATATTTATCCTCTTAAGACACACTCCTTAAATACATCGGTGGTTTACATAGTTACTTTAGGCATACAATTCTTATGCTTAACCCTACAAATCTAGATGAAGAATGTATATAGGCTACGCATTTAGAAGCCAGAGGGAAGAATGTTTTTGAAGAGATTAGCGAGAATCCATTTAAGTCTAGAGACAATAGAAAGTGGAAGTTCAAAGGCAAAGATAAAAAGAATGCTTCAATGAAGAAAGAGGGAGAAAAACTCACATGTAAACATTGTTCAAAAGAAGGCCATGGTGACCATTGTTGGAAATTTCATCCTAAGTTGAGACCCAAAATTTTTAACAACAAGGAGAAGGAAAAGAATGATGCAACAACTCAACAAGATCTAGGATCTGATTCTGAAGATGAGACCAAAGTCACAACCATGGGATTGAAAAGTGAATATTATATTGCAAGTACTAGTTCTTATATCAAGCCCATTGAAACTCAAAATGAAAAAGAAATAATTGAGCTTTTCCATACCAGGGTCATAAAAAACTAGGCCATTTCCAACCAACCTTATTTCAGAGGCCATTTTGAAGAAACTAAACTTGGAAACCATTACTAATCCTAAACCTTATCCTTTGGGTTGGGTATCTGACAATTATTGCAAGTGACAAGAAAATGCATACTAAAATTCGCCATCGCTCCAAACTTTATTGATGAGGTAGAACTTGATGTAGTACCACTTGACATATGTGGGATTATTTTGGCAAGCCCATACTTATATGACAGGAAAGCCATATTTCATCGCCATGAGAAAAAGTATCATTTGTTTAAAGAAGAGATTGAGTATATTGTTAGAGCGCATTGCAAGAAGTTGAACGTGTCTCTTATGAATGTTGGACAAATGAAGAGGCTTGTAAATGCTAGTCATAATTTTGCATTGTTAATGATCAAACATAAATATGTTGAGGAATCTGTAGCTTTCCAAGGATGTAGTGTAAAAATCAAACATGATTTAGTTAGGGTTGTTAATACATGTGATAATATGTTTCAGGAGTCTGACGTGTTGCCTCCTAAAAGAGGAAAACAACATGAACTTCAATTGTAGTAGGATGCATCGCTTTTGAACATTGGTATGAACAAGATGCCAATGTTAGAGAATGTAGGGAACAAGAAGTAGATGCAAAAGAAACTTGACAATGGGGTCATTAGGTCTAGTACATCTCCTTATGGGTCTCCTAATGCTTTCGTTATGAAGAAGGATGGTACATGGCGATGGCGATGGCGATCACGTTGTGTGGATTTTGGAACTTTGAACAAAATCATGGTAAAGAATTGTTATCCTCTTCCTCGCATTGATGTTTTGTTAAATCAATTGAAGGATGTTATTTATTTCACTAAGTTGAACTTGCGAAGTGGTTACCATCAAATAAGACTTGTTGAAGGTGATACATGGAAAACCACTTTCAAGGCAAATATAGATGCATTGCATGTTTTGACAAGAGTGAAACATGTCTCTCAATGGGGGGGAAAGAATCAGAAATCCTTAAATGCATTCAAAGTTAAAACCAGTACAAAATCAATTTTTGTGTCAGATCTTAATCAACCATTACAGATTTAGTTGGTGAATCAGATGATACAAGAAAATTTCGTGAAGAATCAAACCAAGCACAAGGCTAGACATGATAAGCATCATGTTAACCACAATTTGTGGGTTTGAGATGAAGAAAGATTTTGCATCAACAAAGAAAATCTTCAAGGTGAAGAGAACTTGAAATTATGAGCCTCCTTTGATTGAAGATCAAGGAGAGAATGTTGAAATTCCTTCAATAGAATATTTATCTCCTTAATATCTTGAAGAATTGCAGTGAAATATTATCCTTAACACAAAAACAAGAACTTCAAGAAAAGGAATGTGGAGTTCCTTCGTGTGGGGCTGAAAGGAACAAATCCAAGCAAGAAAAAAAGGATTGCGATTGGAAGGGAAAGGGAGTTGTATCCTCACCTGTATTTTGACTGAAAATGGTATTTTTGTGGTCCAAAAGCTTCTAGTTGGGAGGGGTGATCCAGGGGATCAGTAAAGTCCTAAAAAATGAAAGTGTTCAAAAGTGCTTGAAACTGGCACCAAAATGTAGATCTCGCAATCTTGAATCCAACGCAACTTGAATTGCTCAAAACCAATATCATATGATCCATAAATCACGTTCTGATTGCTTTCCTAAACAACTAATTTTTTTGCAGGTTGAAGTATAGGAGTGCTAACAGGGTAGTTCGTACGATGACTCAGTAGGTTGAATGCGCAGCTTTGGGCCAATAATAGGCTGACAAGTGACAATATTCGAATTTAGCACATGGTTGAATTTTGACCGGTTGGTGATTTTATTAGGTGGTCCAATTGATGGGTGCCACATGGCTCAATCATAGAATGCCACATGGCACCTTGGTGGTGAATAAAATTTTGTTAAGGCCGAAATAGGCTTAACTTGGTTCGATCCAATGACCTCATGGAAAATAGTGCAACACTCTACCATTGTGTTGCCGGTGGTTCTTGTTAAACACAGTGGCGAATTTTTATTTAAATGTTTCGAAATTCAAATTTGGGGGTTCGAGTCGGGGCTAAGTACTTGGCCCCTACTCACTACACGCCCATAGAATCAGAGGCAGAGAAACCAAGGGCTCGGGGCTTAGCCCCGGCCTAAGGTCAAACCACATGTCACATGATTGGAGGGAGTGGCGTTTCCAGGTGTTATAATCACATGACTGGTAGGGAGATGGGTCAGAGCCTAGCTCCAAGTCCCATGAATCACCACGGGACTGAAAACAGACGAATTGGCACTAATACGGAGGGGGCTTGGGTATGGCCCGACCCCATGGCATATGGAGAGCTACAGAACCATGGGCGAGCGGGAAAGATGTCAGGTGATGGGTGCATGAAATTGGGGCCAACCCATATGGAACCAACAGAACCATGGCTTGCTGGTAAAGGGCTAAACCGGAGGGGGTGGGTGATTAGTCCCAACCCCTGGCCTCATGGCCCCATGTGGCCATATTTTTCTTCCCAAGGGTCATTGGGCATTTAAAACAGATAACTTTTTTCAAACGAATCAACAGGAATCCTACAGACACCAGGAAAATTAGCATTGGGCGGCCTCCTGAATTGTGGAATTGCTAGGAAAAGTTAGATGAAGGAGACATTTTGTGAAGGAGTTAGCAACAAAACTTCTCTGCACCATAACTTTCTTCGTTTTTGGCCAAATTGAGCCCAACAGGAGCCCAACTTGGGGTTTTGGGGTCTTTTGAGGCCAATGGAGACATTATTTTTACATTATGAGCATTATAAATCCATGACATTACATATTTGAGCACTTAATGAAAGATGCCCAACATTGGAAGCTAGACCAAGAGATGTAGCCCATGAGGGATGAATTCCTTTACCAATTTTTTTTGTCTTATGTTGATGTGCATGGTATATTTGTCTCTATTTTTATGTTGCAAATTGAGTTTAAAAACCATAAATTTATGTACTTTTGCAAATTGATCCTTTGCCTAAAAGGCATAAAAATTTACTTGCAAATTTTCCATAAACCTTCAAGTTTGTAATAAAGATCACTGATGATGGTAGGTCTCTTCTCACATTTTAAGCTCTTACAAAAGCTACAAGTTTTTCCAGAATTTGGGTTCCTTTCTATAGAAAGCATAAAAAAAAATCCTTGCAATACCAAGAGTTATTTCAACTTAAAATGTGACTTCACTGAAAACAAAGTGAAACCTGATTTTGTGAAGGAATGTAGGAGGGCTAAGAGAGAGTATGATCAGTTAAAGGTGAGGATAATTTCATAGCCAGATTCTATCAGAAGAAGATGATTTCATAAGATATTCTTTTGCATAATATATAAACAATAAGTTCTAGAAGGTGAGGGAAAGTCTGACCAAGCTTTCTCCTTCCTTGGGCACCCTTAGTCCATTATTAGCAAGAAACAAGATTCCTTGTGCTTGTCCCCAAATCCTTCACACAATAATTTTGTAAATTCAAATAAATCTTACGGGAAGCCAAAGACACCTTCCAAACTTACAAGATCCACTGAAAGAAATCTTAAGAGAAATGTGTGTTGGCTCCATATTTTCCAGAGGATGATCCCAAGAAGTTTCTTTGCGTACACAAAGTGTTCAGAAATAGTCATGGTCCAGGTGGATATTGATGGTAACCTGCCTATTCCACCTAGACCCCCCAGTTAATTTCATCTGCTTCCTTATTCATTTTATCATTTAGTAATTGTAGTATTTTTTTGGGTCCTGAACTTTCGAAGCAGTTTTGACGCCCTAAACGATGTTTTTTTTTTTGGGGTCCATAGCAGGCCCATCATAGTAGGAAAGGGCCTGTGGCGAAATCTGTAGTACTCAGAAAGACCTTTCTAGCAAGGTGTCATACATGCCAAATGGAGATAATATGACCAAGTTACAACCTCAGGAAGTTTGTTGCCCAACTAACCCCAATAGGGCCCACAAACTCTTGGTGTTACATCTCCTGGGGTTAGGGTTTTGTTTGTTTAGGATTTTCTCATGTTTTCCAATAATAAATAGGCTCTTGAGCCTTATTGTAACATAGTTCAAAGGCATGTATCTTCCACATCTCTTCTTAGAGATAAGCTACCATCACCTGAGATATCTTATTCCCATTATGTTTGTAACCATAGTTCAATATTTTTCTATTAATGAAATGAAGTGTTTTCTTACTGCATCTCTGTGTTTATGATTATATCTGTAAGTTGTTGCATTCATTTTTAAGTTCGGATTAGTGGCATCAGAGTGATCTACTCTTTATCTATTCTTCTTTGCATGTCCCCAGTGAGGTCAAGGTATAAGGAGTTAGGGCTTGATCTAGTTGAACCATTGCAAGATCAACCTCACAAAACCCGACGACCTCCCATGGTAGAAGAAACGAAAGATGAAGGGGCAGGAGATCCTTTCAAAATGTTGCTCGAGGAAGCCCTCGAGTGACAGAGGGACAAGATGATGGATAACTTTTCCCAGATCCTTCATCCAGCAGCCACTGTGGAGGTGCCACTAATTTTAAGGTACAAGTTAACTTCGATATTCTCATATTTAAAGGCTGTATAGATGCAGACGTCATAGATAAATGGTTAAATATATTGGAAGGATATTTCTCAGTTCATGACTTTCCCGATCAGGAAAAGATTACTTTTTCACTTCTTAAATCTCCCCCACACATCAAGGATTGGTGGGAAATCTACTATGAACAAAAGGATGAGAGTGAACCCTTGTTGTTTTAAGTTGCACCCACTTGGAATTATTTTTGAGACACCATCAAGGAACAATATTACCTTGTCAGGATATATGAAGACAAATACATAAAGTGGACCACGCTATGGCAGGAAGGGACCAAGATGTGCCAGAGTTCACAAATACTTTCCATACCCTTTAGACGAATCTGTGTATCAAGGATACTAAGTGGGATTTTCTACCCAAGTACCGTGGTTGTGTACACAAGTACATCTAGGACAAGATGGAGTTCTTGAACATTTCCTTGCTCGCCATGACGTATTAGTATGTTGTCAAGATTGAGCAGAAGTTCAAACAGAAGAAGCGAGACTTTGGATATGCAAATACAAAGTAAGGAAAAGGCGTTCCCAAACCACAAAACAAAGGACCAAGCCAAGGTGATGCTACCCAGGACAACCTGCTAAAGCTGCAAGCAAAGAACAACACCTCGAAGACGAAGAAGGACATAGGAAAATGGTGTGTGTTCCATAAGATATCCACTCACAATATAAGCGAGTGTAAAGCCAAGCAGTCATTAGTGGCTGAGATGAAGGCTTCCAAATCAGATGTAGGTTCTAACTTTGAATCAGAACCTAATAAGGGAATTGATTAAGGGAAGCATATCATTGATGTGGAGCCTGGTGCCACCATGGCCACCACCAAGATCTAGAAGATTGAGCCTTAACAACCAGAGGAGGGGGAACACCTCTTCCACTCACATAAGTGGGTGAAGGGTTCTCCATTGCAGTTTATTGTTGACAGTGGGAGCCAAAAGAACCTCATTAGTAGAGGTCATGAAGTAGCTAGGCCTAAAGATTATAGCAAATCCACAACCATAAACCATTGGGTGGCTTCAAAAAGGATGAGATCTTCGTGTCATCCAACAATTTCACCTTCTCTACAACATCAAGCTCTTCATGGATGAGGTATTGTGTGACATTAATCCTATTGACGTTTGTGATGTATTAATAGGGCAACCATACTTGTGGAAGCGACATGTTGTATATGAGTTTAGACCTCGCTCTACGATTTTTACTTTGGCTCATAAGTTGTATAGGATACAAGAGGTAGCCCCGCCTACCACCATCTCTTTGACCACTGCAAAGAAATGCAGTAAGACCGTTTCCTAGAACAGGAAATTTGTTTTCCTTATGATTCGCCCCTAGGGCAAGAAGAAGGTTGTGGCCATGGCTTCCAGGTAGGGCTCCTCTACACAACAAAAGAATATGGACAAGGTTTTGGAGGAGTACAGGGCTATTTTCACCTCACCCGCAAGGGTATCTTTGCATTGTTAGGTCAACCACTCCATCAATCTGACACCAGGCACACCACTGCCCAATGGACCGATCTATCGAAACTCTGTTATGGAGAATGATGAGATCAAGAGGCAAATTCAGGAACTATTGCAGAAAGGGCACATCAGGCCAAGCTCATCACAGTGTGGGAGCCTGATTGTATTGGTACAAAATAAGGATGGGACCTGAAGGCTCTGCATTGACTATCGGACACTGAAAAAGATCACTATTTGGAATAGGTACCCAATCCTATGGATTGATTCCCTTTTGGACCAGCTCAAGGGGGGCAAATATTTCAACAATATTGAATTGAAGTAAGGTTATCACCAGGTACCTATTGAATTCTCTAATGTGTGGAAGACTTCCTTCAAATCCAAGGAGGGCCTTTTCAAATGGTTGGTCATGCTGTTTAGATTGACGAACGCCCCTTCAACCTTCATGAGACTTATGAACGACAACTTACGACCCTTCACCAATGCTTTCATGGTGGTGTATTTAGATGACATCTTGATATTCAGCTAGACTTGGGAAGAGCACCTCCACTATATTCTACAAGTCCTTCAAACCCCGCACCAACACAAGCTGTGTGTTAACTTGGAGAAATGTGTATTTGGCCTAACCTAGGTTCAATATCTGGGGTACATCATTGATGACTATGGTGTACTTGTGGACACATCCAAGCTATAATTCATTCAGGATTAGCCAGCCCCAACCACTCTAACAGAGCTTTGCAGCTTTTTGGGTCTTGCAAATTTCTACTGTAGGTTCGTGTTGGGGTTCTCTCATATCACTTGGCCTTTAAGTCAAGTCACCAAGGATGGAGCGAAAGAAAATTGTTTTTGGTCGGAAACCCAACAACAAGCGTTATCCGAGTTGAAGAATCACCTTTGTTCTGCACCAGTGCTCACATTACCATACCTGCAACAACCATTTGAGATTGAGATAGATGCCTTTGAGTATGCTATTGGTGTGGTTCTTACTCAGCATGGGCATCCAGTGGCTTACCATGGTGAGACACTTTCAGACACAGTCCAAAAGTACCCCACATATGAACAAAAATGTATTCGATTGTGTAGGCCTACCGTCAATGGAGAAATTACATTATAGGGAAGCAAATGGTCATCCACACAGACCACTGACCTCTACAGTTCAAACAAACACAAGGGAAGTTGCAGAACAATTGCCATCAGAAATGGTCCACCTATTTGCAACAATTCCATCTGAACATTGAGTATAAGAAGGGCATCACTAATAATATTGTTGATTGCCTCAGTTGACCACCAGTCATGGCACTGATCACTGTGCTCAACTCCTTTGGGCATGAGACATTAGGTTGGCCGCATCTTTACAAGAGCGATCCATAATTTGGCAGCATATATCATACACTCCTAGAAGGGAAGCAAATTCAAAATTTTCACCTTCAAGATGCACTGTTATGCCACCTGGGAAACATCTGTTTTCCTTTAAGTGAGTGTGCCAATATGATTTGGAAGGCGCACTAGAATAAGGTCACTGGAAATTTCAGAGTAGAAAAAATAGTGGCAGTATTGCAATAGTATTTTTATTGGCCGAAGCTTCATCAAGATGTTGGGAATCACATTAGCTCTTGCACTGCCTATGGTATTGCCAAACCAACCATCAATAATAAAGGCATGTATACTGCTCTACCTACTCCTAGCCAGCCTTGGGAATCTATCTCCATGGATTACATGCAAGGCCTTCCTTCTACTAAGCATGAAAATGATTGCATTTTCATGGTCATCGATAGATTCTCTAAAATGGCCATCATGGCAGCCTGCAAGAAGAGTATCATAATAGAGGCCACTGCTAAGTTCTTCTTTGAGCGAGTATGGGTACACTTTGGGATCCCACAACGCATTGTCTCATATCGGGACAACAGATTCTTGAGTGCATTTTGTTCATGTCTCTGGTCGATGTTGGATACAAAACTTACTAAGTCCATGACTTTCCATCCCCAAACTGATGGCCAAACAAAGGTTGTCAACAAGATGATCATGCACATTCTACACATGTACAACTCAAAGCATCCATGCACGTGGGATGAAAGTCTACCCTATGTCAAAAAAAACTATAGAAAAGCTCTCCATAGCTCAACAGGCCACAACCCCTTTCAAGTAGGGTTGATATTTCATCCATTATGCTCCATTGATGTGGCCATACCAGTTGCAGCCACTCAAGTAGATTCAACTCACATTCAGTCCAAAGATAAAAGGGCTAATATCTTCATTGAGTGCATTCAACACATCCACCAATAGGTCCATGATATATTGGACAAAGCCAATGCTAAGTACAAGCAGCGGCATGATCATCATTGATTGTCACACAAGTTCTAGGTGGGCGACAAATTTTGGCTACATTTGTAGAAGGAGCGCCTTGCTGGACCCCACCACAAGCTTTGTCCGCTCCGATATGGGCCATACACCATCACCAAGGCCATTGGTGACAATGCCTTCGAGCTCAACATGCCACCATTCCTTTGTCTACACCCAGTGTTCAATGTATATCACCTTTGGCCATACACTCCACCATTGTTGGGCACATCTGACATTGCAGAACAATTCACACCAACAAAGCCCAACCCAGACTGTAGGGAACATGCCACAACTGATCAGATCATGGACACATAGATCAAGAACACTTTTAAATAGAGGACACAACTATATTGAGTTGTCAAAGTAAGCCAACTCCTTTACTAAGGCAAGTGGTTCACTAGGGATTGGGTTCAACAGAAATTTCCTCACCTCATGGAGGCTCTGCATGCAATGGAGACCATTGATTCCTAAGGGGCGAGGAACGATCCAGGTGGATATTAGTGTCCACCTGCCTATTCCACCTAGACCCCCCAGTTAGTTTCATTTGTTTCTTTATTCATTTCAACATTTACTATTTTTAGTAGTTTTACATGTTCTAAAATTTGAGAACAGTTTTGACCGCCTAAATGACATTTTTTGGGGTCCATGGCAGGCCCATAGCCATAGGCAAAGGCTAGGGTCCAAACCTCTAATAGTCAGAGAGAAATTTCCAACAAGGTATCGTACGCGCCAAACTGAGATAATATGACCAAGTTACGACCCTGGGAAGTTGGTTTCCCAACTAACCCCAATGAGGCCCACAAAGTCTTTGTGTTACATCTCTTGGGGTTAGGGTTTTGGTTGTTTAGGGTTTTCTCATGTTTTCCAATAATAAATAGGCCCTTGAGAATCATTGTAACACAATTTAGAGGCATGTAGCCGCCACATCTCTTCTCAGAGATAAGCTACCATCGCCCAAGCTATCTTATTCGCATTCTATTTGTAAGAATAGTTTAGTATTTTCTATTAATGAAATGAAGTGTCTTTCTACTGCATCTCTATGTTTATGATTATATCTATAAGTTGTTGCGTTCCTATTTAAGTTCGGAGCAAGTCATGCCATCAAATCACTACTAATATGTTCCATTACAAAGCGAGGAATAGTTGAAATGCAAAATTAATGGCAAATGTTTTACAAATGACTTATTACGCAAAATATTTCTATTGCATTGTGAAACTCTAGATTCACGTAGTGATGGAAAGGTACAAAACTAGTAATAATCATTTGTAAACAAATAGGGATGTTAAGAAAGGTAATAAACTTACAAGTAATTAATTATAAACAAAAACAATGTTAAGGAACCTATTTCCACTAAAAGAACATTCTTGTGGATTTTTTTTGTAGATGAACACTGATGATTGGAATCTAAAGTCACCATCTAGATTTGCATGCATTGCTTGAAAGATCAACAAAAAGAAATGTTCAGATAAATGTGTGCTCGCTCCATATTTTTCGGTATCCTGAAGCTTTTTGGGTACACAAAGTGTTCAAAAATAGTGATTCTGATATATGAATTAAAGAAGATATGAGATCCAAAATACGATATCACTATTGGGTATTTCCAAATAGTTATTTTTGGACTCCACTACCACTATGATCCAATGATGAAAATTCTTTCAATTGTCTAACACAAATCGAAAATGATATTTTTTTTCACAATATGTAAACAATAAGTTCCACAAGGTGAGGGAAAGGCCAACTAAGATTTCTCCTCCCTTGGGCACCCTTAGTACCTTATTAGCAAGACACATACTTCCTTATGGATGCCCCCAAAACCTTCACATAGTAATTTTGTAAACGTAAATAAATATAATGGGAAGCTAGAGACGTCATCCAAACTTACAAGATTCAAAAAAATAAATGTTCAAAGAAATGTGTGCTAGATCCATATTTTCCAGAGGATGGTCCCAAGAAGTTTCTTTGGGTACAAAAAGTGTTTGGAAATGGTCATGCCATAAAATTAATATTGATATGTTCCACTACAAAGTGAGAAACAATTGAAATGAAAATTAATGACAAATGTTTTACAAATGAGTTATTACTTAAAATATTTCTATTCCATCCTAAAAGTCTGGCTGCACATACTGATGGAAAGGTAAAAATTAGGTAAACAATGAATTCTAAACAAATAGGGATGTTAATAAAGGTAATAAAATGGAAAGTAATGAATTCTAAATAAAAAGGATTTTAAGGAACTTGTTGCCACTAGAACATATTTCCTATGGATTTTTTTTGCAAATGAACAATGATGCTTTGAATCCAGTGGCACCATCCAAATTTGCATGTACTACTTGTAAGATCAATAGAAAGAAATGTCCAAATAAATGCATTCTTGCTCCATATTTTCTGGCAGACGATCCCCAGAAGATTTTTGGGTACACAAAGTGTTCAAAAATGTGATTCTAATATATGAATTAATGAATTTATGAGATCCAAAATCTGATATTATTGTTCGGTTGTTGCAAATAGTTATATTCAGATCTCCACTACCAATATGATCAAACGATGCAAATTATTTAATCGTCTCACACACAGTCAGCTATGATATTGTTTTGCACAATACGTAAACAATAAGTTCCACGAGGTGAGGGAAAGGTAAACCAATATTTCACATCCCTTGGGCACCCTTAGTCCTTTATTAGCAAGAAACATCCTTCCTTATGGCTGTCCCCAAAGACTTCACTAATAAATTTTGTAATCGTAAATAAATTTTCTAGGAAGGGAAAGATGGCATTCAAGGTGACAAGATCCATAGAAAGAAATGTTCAGATTAATGTGTGCTTTGTCCATATTTTCCAAAGCATGATCCCAAGAAGTTTATTTGGGTACACAAAGTGTTCCAAAATGGTCATGCCATCAAATTACTACAAGTGAGGAATATTTGAAATGAAAAATTAATGACAAATGTTTTATAAATGACTTATTACGTAAATTATTTATATTCCATCGTGAAAATCTAGCATCACGCAATGACGAAAAGGTAAACAAATGTTAAATAATTAATTCCAACAAATAGGGATGTTAAGAAAGGTACGAAACTGACAATTAACTAATTCTAAACAAAAAGGATGTTAAGGAACCTGTTGCCACCACAATATATTTCCTGCGGATTTGTTTTGTGGATGAACACTGACGTTTGGAATCTAGAGGCACTATCCACATTTGCATGCACTGGTTCCAAGATCAACAGAAAGAAATGTCTAAATAAATGCGTGCTCACTCCATATTTTCTAGAAGGTGATCCCTTGAAGCTTTTTGGGTGCACTAAGTGTTCAGAAATGGCAATTCTGATCTATGAATTAAATAAGATTTGAGATCTAAAATTTGATATCACTATTGGGTTGTTCTAAACAACTATTTTTAACTCTTCATCACCAATATGATCCAACAATGCAAATTATTTTAATCGCATAACACACAAATTGACAATGCAAAAACTTAGAAACAATGGAAGTTGGGGGAGTTCTTCTTAAAGTGGAACACCTTACAATGTAAATATTTGAGTGACAAGATATGATATGATGTAAGGAGGTGTTCTACATTTCAATTTTCCTTTCTTTGATGTGTTTTTGTTAGATAATCATATTAATTTTCTAATTATTGAATTTAATTAAATTATAAATATTATTTTAATTTTTATTCATTTCAAAATAATATCAATTACCACATCAAATATTCTTTCCTCCTCTAAAAAATTATATATATATACACTACATTTTCAAAGAAATTCATAATTCATAACCCTTTCTTGATGTTATCTCAAACATATTATTGACATATCATAAAAATCTAAAATTTGTACCTTAAATTTATTCTCAACCTACTATAAGATCACAAATTTCTTTCAACAATTAAAACTATCATCAGATAAATTCAAGACACTTACCCCTTTTTCCTTATATTAATCCCAAAAATGTCCTCGACATGAAAATCACTAACATCTTTAAAGAATGAAAATTGTCTTGAAAATTATGATCAAAAGGAATTAAAGGCTTTTACTTTTTTCCTTAGGCTAACTCCAAACTTGTTCTCAACATATGAAAATAAAAGAAAATTTCTAAACAATTAAACTTGTCCTAACAGATAGCTAACGAGTTAATATTATTGAAACAATATTTGGAAACTATATCACTACTAGGGGAAGGGGGTGAATCAGTAATGTGTCACTTTTAAATTTTTTCACCAATTATTAATCTTTTTACCATGCATGAACTAAAACATGAAAACATAGATCATAGCATCAAAATGATCATAAAATCACAAACCAATCAACACAATGGAAATTTCTAGTGGAAAATCCATGTCGAGAAAAAAACCACCATGCTGTTGCTGTGCTGCTCAATTCTTTCATTAACTATCAAGAAAAGTATACATGGATTAGCTCACTCCCATGAGTTGGAAGACTCGACTTCTTTCACAGTATGCTGACATTATCAAATAGGAAATTATTTCTCTCTTGGATCTACAAACTAGCATCCTCTGAAGGACACCATGATCAATGATACTCACCTGGTTACTCCTGAACTAAACATTCGACTCTACAGACTCTAATCTGCTAGTCGCCACCATGACCAATGAGCATCGCCTAGTTTTTACTGAACCATCCAACCACCATTGGCTGGATAAATAACTTCCATCTACTAAATGCACCAATCAATGTATACTCAAATCCTCCATGCCTTCACTTCCTCCATGTGAGCCTTATTTCATATATTTTCAAACTAGACTCCTAAAACTTGCTCAACATGAGCACTACAACAACATAGCATTAAATCTCAATCAAATGATAAATTTTCAACACAAGCTACACTCAAAAATCGATACCAAAATCTCCACACTAGATGGAAAACAATCTCCTCAAACTATACTACATCAATTCACTAGTCATCAAAAAATTTGCATAAACATGATGGACGAAATATGCTTCAACTCATTCCTGCTACAATTGCAAACTGCTTCAGAAAATCTGCATAATAGGAATCACAGAATTTTCAAGATCTTCTCCGCACAATCACTCCATCAACACCACCAGACAATCAATCAACTCATAACGAGCTTCCTCCAATATGTAGATGAACTCAAGTGATCAACTCAATAAATACTCAGAACTACTGGGCATCAAAACTCTATTCATATGCTAGATATGATCTAGATTCAACTCATTGACTCAATCAACCACTAACTCCATTATCCTTTTTGATATTTTCAACTTTAATACTTATGGAGGTCCCCTAAAGTTTTCTGACAATATGCCGAAAAGTTCTAATCAAGAAAGTCATCGAAACACAAAAAATAGTTGAACAATGAGAGGAATATGGAGAAATTTTCATGAACATCCCCGGTTTCTCCCATAACACTTTCCTCCAAATGACTGGAGCTATAACTACTCCCTTTATTCTGCCTCCATGCGACTAGAGCTTTCCAACCACTCCCTTGACTCAACAAGCATGCGATTGGGGCTTAGGCTTAGTGAAATCATCTATCCTTCAGTCCAGAACCTCTGCCAGCTTTTCCATCATCTTCTCCAACACTTGAACACCCCTCCAAGCCTCTACAATAGATCTACAACTGATGAAATAGGCTGAGAAGAAGTCTATGACATGTTAAACCCATTCTGCCAATCTTAGGACCAGGATCAACACCTCCAACTCATCAAGTAGCAACGACATCATATATGACACCTGCAACAACATCTCCATCACCTGTAGCATCAACCTTAACACCTACAATAGCAACATCAAGGCATATAACTTCCCCCATCACTGGTGGAAGCACCTTCAACACAAGAAACCTCATCTCATCACATGTGGTAGTAATCTAATGTCTCCAAGGCATGTAGAGACATATGCAACACCAATATCAATACTCCAACCTCCTCTAGAAGAAACATCTCCAATCTACAACACAACATCAACACCCATAGAAATAATCCAATCCTCCTGCAGCAACAACATCTCCAACTGACTCAACCTGTTTGGAATCCATCTCCTCAACATCCACAACATCATCTCTACTAGGTCTAGTGATAGGTATGTTGACATCAATTCCAACTAACAAGACCATCACCACATCCGTCACCAACACTCATCACACATGCTTCAAATTACTTGCTTATTGGGGGTGCCCTAGGCACCTTTCGAGTACCCTTGTATCTAGCGCGAAGAATCTTCTGTGCTGTGGCGTGTGCCGCTTCAGCCAATCACATGTTTCCAGGGATCCCACATCGGAATCACCTAGTTATTGGGGGCGCTTGTGGACTTCTGTAACTGATGAAGAATGGGTGCAGCTGAGAAGGGAAAGTGCGATGTTGGACGACAGAATCAGCAAAATGAAAATTGGTGTCGCACAAGCGGGCCGTGTGAATTTACAAAGAAAGGAACTAGGTCTGGCCAGGCCTACCTTAGTACTAGAATGAGCTGCGACCATGCTATCATGGCTGCGACCGCACCAACAGAGGAATGTACCATATACAACAATGCACAAGGGGATAACGGATATAAGGGTACTCGAAAGGTGCCCGAGTAGCCTGAGGTGAATAGTTGATCTCGGCCTCTGCTACCCAACTATAGGGGGCATCCACATCACTACTTGTGCTCGCAGACATGCAGGTAGTATATGAGCTCGGACAAGCAACTGAAACAGATACTGATACATCGGTGGACCATGTAGAATGGGTATAATAGATGGCGGAAGACTTTGTTGTGAGTGTAAGCGAAGCACAAAAGTTGCTGAATGACCTTCACACAAAGATTATTGCACCAGCCGAGTGACTTGGGACGAGTCATGATGTTTGCATTAGGCACCTGTTGGGTAGCAGAGGCCTCACGTAACGATTTTGGGTGCTAGGGTCCAAACCTAACCCCCTTATTTATGTAATAGGATCGAGTCATAGTTATAGTTAAGTAAAGAGTCAATAAAGCCCATATTAATAATTGTAAGTGGTTGACCCGCATTTAAATAAGGACCATAATTAGTTGCAAATGTGCCATGGTATTAATAAGAACCATGGTATTGACCCATGGTATTGCATGTATGAATCCTATATAAAGAATAGAGACTTCCCTCGAGAAGCATCGTGTCTTATTTTGTAATTGAGCCCAGCTCTATTGGAGGTTTCCCCCTTGAAGAGGTAAGTGAACATTGCTTTCCTTTCTGAATAATAAAATACTTGTTGTTATTTCTTATTGCTCTGTGTTCTAGGTATATTTCTTCGCATATTTGGTATTCTGGTATCTTCTTGCTGGTCAGGAGCATAACAAGCGGTATCAGAGCACTTTCCAGGGCTGGTGGGATCTCCATTTTTAGCAATTTGTTTTTTAGCTAGAGACGTGTTCCGATGTCTTTAAACCACAGGATCTGTCGTTGAGTGCATAAACCTGTGGATTTGGGGGGGCATGCACGTAGAAAATACAAGAGGTGGTTAGGCTTGTTAGACTCCCTTGTAACCCCTATGGGTACCCCTTTGAGTAGTAGCACATTAGACAGAACCGTGCACAGACTGTCTTCCAAGTATCCTTTGGGTATATCAGAAGCCCCCTAGGCTCTCTTGAAACCTCACCATAGATAAACCGTCAGTTGTCTTGCTGCTACAGTACACCGAGAATAGCTCTCGGGGAGATTACTCACGCATATGAAAGGGTAGTCGGGTTGTAAAACTAAGGGTACAATTGATCCTCCTTGGTTGGTGCCCTAAAAGATTGGGCCGAGTACTACTGTCAGACCCTTATGTATATTGCAATCTATAGCACCTGACACTCCTTGAGACCATAGTTCCCAGGTCTCTCTCTAGATCATGCATCATCTTTTCCATATTAGATCTAGCAGGTGGGGTTCTGTCGTAGCCGCAACAATCAGTTTCGTCGTTCAGATCTATCAGTTCCACCAATCAGATTTATCAGATCCTCCATTCAAATCTACCCATGGGTTTGGTAGCAGTCGCCACAAATAGATCTGCCATTCAGATCTAGCAGCAGGGGTTCGATCACTACCACATTCCTACTCATACTCTACAGTTGAGGGAGCCGATAGATCAGACTATTTGTGTGGGCCCCTATACCTGGGCTCGATTCTCACAAGACATTGGACAGAATTGACGTTTCTGGTGTTCGACTACTGTAGTATTCCTAAGCGAGGAGTAAAACTCCTTTCGGAGTAAAAAAATAAAAATAAAAATAAAAATAATAAAAATAAAAAAATAAATAAAAAAATGAAAAGATATTACAACCTTTGAAGCGTTAGCCTTCCACACAGGAGGTCTACACAATCGGTTCTTCTTGGAATGTTTTGTCAGTGGTCTCAAAGAAGCCATACAAGCCCATGTCCGACTGCAACACCCAACCTCATGGCTGGATGCTTGCAAGATAGCTCATGAAGTAGAACGTGGGTTAGTTCCCAGTCCCATCGCCCAAATTTCATAGCCAAGGGTTGCCCCACCCAGGCTCAAAGCACTACCCAAATAGTCAAGGTTCAAAAGGTGTCCCCAGTGGACATGGCAGAAAGAAGAAAGCAAGGATTTTGTTACTACTGTGATGAGAAATACTCCCCCAGGCATAAATGAAAGGAGCCCAAATTCTTTCAAATTGATGCTATTGATCATAGTTCATTGGAGGAAGCCCCACCACTTGAGGAACTAGAGGAGGAAGATGAGGAAAACCAGTCGGACAATGTAGCTGAAGAACCAGTTATCTTGCTTCATGCTTTGGTAGGGATTTCTTCTCCCCAAAGTCTCAAAATTAGAGGTTTTATTAAGCATTGCCCTGTAGTAGTCCTAATTGATAGTGGCAGTACGCATAACTTTATCCATCAAATTTTTGTGGAAGCAGTGCATTATTTTGTCAAAGCAGTCTCTAACTTCCAGGTCCAAATTGCTGATGGGGGGACAATGAAATGTGAACTCCACTGTGAAAATGTCAAACTTCAAATGGGGGATTATCAGTTAAAGACCCACATGTTTGCCATACACATGGGAGGGTGTGACATTGTCTTGGGCACATAATGGATCTGCACAATCGGCCCAATCACAATGGATTTCCAGGAGTTATATATGAGCTTTAAGCAGAACAACCACACACATATCCTGCGCAGACTCCAGGCGGGTGATCCCTCTATCATCAGCTCACATCCGATGGAAAATTTGTTAAAAAAGGGCCACCATGGAGTTATAGCCCAATTTAATGCCATCCAGGCCTTCGAACCCACTTCTCTTCATATTCATCCTGAGATGCAATAGATCTTAAACAACCATTTGCCAGTGTTTGACAAGCCTCATGAGCTTCCACCCTCGAGAGGGGAACATGATCATTGCATTACTTTGGTCCCAGGGGCCCAACCACAAATTGTGCACCCATATAGATATCCGTTTGCCCAAAAGAATGAAATTGAAAAAATCATCAAGGAACTCTTCGAAGCAGGCATCATTTGTCCTAGCATTAGTCCTTATTCATCGCCTATGGTCATGGTGCTCAAGAAAGATGGGGAATGGCGTATGTGTCCAAACTTCAGGGCCCTCAACAAGTTGACGGTCAAAGATAAATTTCCCATCCTAGTTGTCGATGATTTCTTGGATGGACTAAATGGGGCTCAATTCTTTACTAAGCTTGACCTTCACTTGGGCTATCACCAAATTCACATGAAAGAAGTAGACATTCCAAAGACTGCTTTCCAAACTCATGAAGGCCATTATGATTTCTTAGTCATGCCATTTAGTCTTTATTATGCCCCATCCACTTTTCACAGCCTCATGAACCACCTACTCAAACCATATCTTAGAAAATTTGTCCTTGTTTTCTTTGTTGACATCCTCATCTACAGCCACACCTAGGCGACACATCTTCAACATGTAGATCTGCTCTTGCAACTGCTCCGGAAGCATAAATTATTTGTCAAGTTGTCCAAGTGCTCTTTTGGCATGGAAGGAGTTGAGTAATTGGGCCACATTATGGGGCATGAGGGTGTCAGGGTGGACCCCAAAAACATCCAGGCAATGCAGGATTTGCCTCAACCAAATACCTTGAAGAGCATGAGAGGATTTTTGGGTCTCACAGATTACTATCACAAATTTTCCCGCAATTATGGTCGCATTGCTAGACCCCTCACCTCCTTAAGAAAAAATAATTTCTCTGGAATGATGAAGTGCAATAGGAATTTATAGCTCTCAAACATGCCATGTGTTCCACTCCAGTATTATCACTACCCGACTTCACCAAATCTTTTGTGATTGAATGTGATGCTTTAGGTATGGGTATTGGGGCAGTCTTACTGCAGGAAGGTCAACCCTTGGCCTTCACTAGCCAACAACTAAGTGGGACAAATCTAGGACAATCTACCTATGAGAAGGAGATGATGGCCATCCTACATGTAGTAGATACCTGGTGACCATACTTATTGGGGCGGTGTTTCCAAATCCGCACAGACCATCAAAGCCTTAAATATTTTTTGGAGCAACACCTATCCTCGCCACAAAAAAATGAATGGCTCGCCAAAATGTTGGGATATGATTATGAGATAATTTACAAGAAAGGGTGTGAAAATGTAGTAGAAAATGCGTTATCATGCTAATTTGAGGAGGAAATCACCCTGCTCGCAATCTCCCTTCCCATTCCAGAATGGATTGAAGAGGCTCGCAAGGAATGGTTTTCACATCCTTTTCTCTCCCAACTCATTAATAAATTGCAGGCAGATCCAAATTCCACAACGGGCTACTCTTGGCAGGATGAGATTCTTCGCTAGAAGGACAGAGTCATGATATCACCAACATCCACCCTCAAAAGTCACATTTTGGCAGAGTTGCAATCATCTCCCACTGCAGGCCATTCAGGCTTTCAGAAGACTTATGCTCACACTCGACGTTCATTCTTTTAGACAGGCATGAAAAAGTACATTCTTACTTTTGTAGCTGAGTGCGATGTATGTCAGCGCCACGAAGGAGAAACAGTCAAATCCCCAGGCACATTACAGCCATTGCCCATCCTGGCCTCAATCTAGATGAAGGTTTCTATGAACTTCATTACGGGTCTTCCAAAGTCAGGCAACAAGTCAATCATCATGGTGGTTGTGGACAAACTTTCTAAGCATGCTCATTGTTGCGCCCTACCCCACCCTTCTACATCAACTTTGTTAGCTCAATCTTTGATGGACTAGATCTTCAAATTGCATGGCATGCCCACTTCCATTATGTCTAATAGTGACCTGATCTTCACCAGTAACTTTTGGTAGGAACTCTTTCGGCTACAAGGTACCCAAATACAACTCAGTACTTCTATCATCCCCAAACTGATGGTCAAACTGAAGCAGTCAACAAATGTCTAGAGACCAACCTTAGGCATTTCACTTCAGAAAAGCAACATCTATGGGTACAGTGGTTACCTCTAGCCGAATGGTGGTATAACACCAACTATCATGCCACCACCAAAATGACTCCATATGAAGTAGTTTATGGTCAACTCCCTCCTTCACCTACTTCTTATATCAAGGGATGCTTGAAGGTACAAGCAGTGGATCAACTCCTACAGAACCGCACAACCATGCTGGCCCACCTCAGATAGAATCTCCATCAAGATCAAAACTGCATGAAGCAATAGGCAGATCAACATCATTCAGAATGCCAATTTCAAGAAGGGGATCAGGTATTTTTGAGGCTGCAACCATATAAGCAAACATCACTCAAAGACAAGGGTTGTCAGAAATTATCTCCAAAATTCTACGGACTGTATCAAGTACTTCAGCGCATTGGAGAAGTCGCCTACAAGCTATCTTTGCCACCCACTGCAAAAATCCATCCAGTCCTCCATGTCTCATGCCTCAAGAAATTGATTGGGAACTATTGTCGAATTCAAACTAGTCTACCTGAATTGGATGAAGAAGGGTCAATTTGGCTCCAACCTGAACAGGTTCTTGACACACAAGAACGGCACCTATGCAGCTGCACGATCAAGGAAGTCCTTGTCAAGTGGAAAGACACCTTTCCAGAAGATGCGACCTAGGAAGCAGCCACTGTCCTTCAGTAGTTTCTGCAGCTTTAGCCTTAAGGACAAGGCTATTATTATGGAGGAGGGCATGTTAGGGTCCAACCCTAACCTCCTTATTTATGTAATAGGATCGAGTCATAGTTATAGTTAAGTAAAGAGTCAATAAAGCCCATATTGATAATTGTAAGTGGTTGACCCGCATTTAATGAAGGGACCATAGTTAGTTGCAAACGGGCCATGGTATTAGATAGATGGTATTAATAAGAACCATGGTATTGACCCATGCTATTGCATGTATGAATCCTATATAAATAATAGAGACTTCCCTCGAGGAGCATCGTCTCTTATTTTGTAATTGAGCCCAGCTCTATTGGAGGTTGCCCCCTCGAAGAGGCAAGTGAACATTGCTTTCCTTTCTGAATAATAAAATACTTGTTATTATTTCTTATTATTCTATGTTCTGGGTATATTTCTTCGCATATTTGGTATTCTGGTATCTTCTTGCCGGTCAAGAGCATAACATTGGGGCTTAAAGTCTGCAATTTTGGGTAATAATATGGTAAAGGCTCCGAAAGGTGTGCGAAGCGCAAATTGTAATGAGTCAAGTCAAAGGGTTGTCCGCTCGAAAATAATGTAAGAAAATAGAAAGTGAGTCAGCCTGCTCATGGTCTGTGGGCCATGGGAATGTATAAATAGAGCAAGACTCTAAGGTTAGAACTTAGTTTTTGGTTTTTCATCTTGAATATTATGGGTTTATGAAGACAATATTCTCTCTACATCTGTAAGTCTGAGTCGAGGGTGTGGGTAGCTAGATAGAGGCTTTGTAGCTGTGTGCGTAGAGGCTTGGTAGAGTCTGCAATTATGTACCTGGACCCCTACAGCTGAGTGCGCAGGGCAGATATGGTTGTACTGAGAAGAAGATAAATAAAGATAAGAGTTTCTGAATCATTATGTGCTTTATTACGAATTGATTTGTTGCTTGTGTTCTGAATTTATGCAAATTTATGATTTCGTGTACTGGTTGTTGCTGTTAAATGTTTTCTTAGAGATCCTAAGAGGTAGATTAGATCTATAATAAACTCATAATAACAAGAGCGCATCGGTGTGGATCTACGTAGAAGAATGATAGTCGTGCAGAGTGGCGCGAGGCCACAGATCGGTTCGCGATCAATTCAGACCACATCAAGACATCCCCATGGTACAGAAACATGGTTCCAATACCCTCCCCTAATACCTTGGGTGAGAGTTCAATCTGCGCTCCGTGGACTGTTGCTGAAAGGGCCAGTAGTGTGGGATTTTTTTAGCTAATAACTCTTCCGAGTAACCATGTATCCAGCACAAAGAATCTTCTGTGTTGTGGCGTGGCCTGCTTCAGCCAATCGCATGCCTCCAGGGACCCCAACTGTTCATTACCTCCCACGCTGCAATGGAACCATTTGTTGGCTTATTGGGGCCTCACCCAGGTTCGAAAGAGTTATTAGAAAAACAAATTCCGCACTACCGGCCCTTTTGGCAACAGCTCATGGAGCGCGGATTGAAGTCTCACCCGAGGTAGTAGGGGAGGGTGTTGGAACCAAGTTTTCGCACCCTTGGGATGTCTTGATGTGTTCTGGAGGGGTCGCGAACTGATTTGTGCCCTTGCGCCACTCTGCATGGCTATCAGGCTTCTACATAGATCTGCACCGATGCGCTCTTGTTATTATGAGTTTATTATAGATCTAATCTACTTCTTAAGGTCTCTAAGCAAAGAATCAGTGCGCGCAATCATAAATATGCATAAATTCATAACATAAGCAAAAAATCGATTTGTAAGAAAGCACATAATGATTCAAAAACTCTTATCTATATTTATCTCATTCTCAGTAAAACCTGATCTGCCTTGTGCACTCAGCTACAGGGGTCCGCGCACACAGCTGTAGACTCTACCAGGCCTCTGCACACATAGCTGCAAAGCCTCTAGCTATCTAATAGTACCCTTGACTCGGACTTACAGACGTAGAGAGAATATTGCCTTCATAAACCCATAACATTAAGATCCAAAACAAAAACTAACCTCTAACCTTAGAGCCTTGATCTATTTATACATTCCCATGGTCTGTGAACCATGGGTAGGCCGACTCACTTTCTATTTTCTTTACATTATTTTTTGGTGGACAACCCTTTGAATTGACTCATTATAATTTGTGCTCCGTGCACATCGCGAAGCTTTTAACATACTCTTACCCAAAATTGCAGACTTTAAACCCCAAAACCATTACACAGGGCCTCCACTACCCAACACATGCATATTACTAGAAAAACCAAGAGCTTTTTGACATAAATTCCAACACTATAGTGCTAACAAACTCCCCCTTTGGCATTGATGTCAACCTCAATCCAACATGTGAGGTTGAACCAACAATCCAAAATATCTCCCCCTTTGACATCAATGGAAAAGGGCCATACAAAGACTAAATTAAAATGCCAATAATGAGTCGGATGAGAGAAGGACTCCCCCTATCATAATCAACAAAATGACGATACAAGATTGATGTAGACCAAAATAGGAACCTCAATTGCTAATTAGGTCTTTGCCAATGCCATGCCAACTCTGAAGGCTGAACATGCTCCCCCTAAGCATGTAATGGGACCGCAATCATACACTTTTCATGTTGCAATAAGCCTCATTTCCAAGTGCAAGAGACTACTCCTCATGAATCATGACCCTAATTGACTTTGGACATGATATACAATACATTACAACATAACATAATTCTTCATGGAGAAAGTACATAGTTGTGACAAGTCCATAGTACCGACATATAACTCCTCTACACCTATCACCAACCATGACTCTTATGGACCCAAGTTTACATCACACAGCCAATGAAGTGGGTCTACATCAATGATATACTTCATAATATATGACTTGGACTCCATTTACCCATAAATAGTAAATGAAAATACATGCTAGACACCATGGGTCACTCCATGAGAAATGCGCCCAAAATATGAAACAATGGTAGTACATGAATTTTACATCCGCACACAATGGTGCTCTCATCAATACATTCCCAAAACATGAAATATCATGAGTACACAACAACAATGATAAATAACATATGCTCCATATGGAAGCAACAATGCAATACATGGCATATCCATCAAACACAAGGAATCCATGAGCTGTGACATAAGCTCTACAAATGTAGCAGAAATAAAATATCATGTGCAATATCTCCATGAGTGTAAAGACCGAGCAGTAACATCCACGATGCCAAAAAATCATGAGAAACAAAAAATACAAAGCCTCATCATAGTTGAGAAGCAAATCATCAATGAGGAATAAGTAGAAAATCAGTGAGGATAAAATCATCAATATACATCAACAACAACATAAGATCAAGTAATAGGATATTGTGAGCATAAAATAATTTTGTCATCTCTCAACCAAATTAGTACACAATATCTCATCCTTCCAACATGCATCAAATATTATGAGTAACAACAATCATGTTCCTCATATTTCATCCATCCAAAAACATGAGTAGCAACATGATACATCTAGAAAAGGAAATATAAGAAATAATATGCATGCTCTAAATGATATAACTCCAATATATCATCAAATCTTCATGGCAGCAACAAGTATAATAAAGCATGTCTATGATCTAGCAATGAAGATATTACTAACAAGGTAAATTTTCCATGCAACCATACTATCTCATCCAACATGCAATGTGTGGCACCAACAACAAAAATCTACCTGAAACACAATGCCAACACATTCCAAAACAATTTGGAAGCACAAATGCTCCCCTTGAAAGTGTGATCCCTCATCACACCTAGAAAATGCATGGCTTCCATATCATTATTAGCATAAAAAAAACCAAACATATAGCTACTCCAAAATAATTAACATATGTACATGGTTGCTCCAACTAAAACATACTAGAATAGAAAAAGAGCAAAAAGGAAAATAACTCTTCGAACCTTAAGGGCTCCTCCTAGACACATGAAATTTCCCATATGGATGCACAAATAAGAATTTGCATGCAACTCATAGTACAACCATATGCTCCCCCTAGGACCATGTAGGTCTCAGCTTTTGGTGAAAGTACCTTGTTTCTCTTTTCTCCTCCAAACTTTTATCTACTGATCCTTATTCTTTCTATGTAGATGTTGTTGCATATTCTCCTCTCTTTGATTGGATCTCCTAAAAAACGTGGGCAACTTGCAATTCTTGGCCTTATGGATAAAATTGTCACATAAAAAGCATCTAATATGACCAAGAAATAAAGGAATAAGATGATGTATTCTATTGGTATAAACTCCATTCCTTGGATATGCCCTACAATAAATAGCCCTATGGCCAAAATCATTACATGAGAAACAATAACCATAAATGCACTATTATACATGACGGAAAGAGATCTTATTTGCATGCATGCTTGAAGTGGCTTCTCTTTATGATTCTCCTTTTGATGAGAGAGCTTTATCTCTCCATTTTTGTATCTTTTTGCTATGTGTCCATGAACTCCACAATTAAAACACTTCCCAATTCTAACCTTCTTCTTGGAACTCTTGTTATTATGTTGCTTCTTGCATGGCTCATAGATCTCATTATTTTTGTTGCAACTAGGTGCTCAAACAATTTTTTATTTTCTTGAAGATGCTTGAGCACTAGTTTTGAGCCTCTCTACTTCTCTTGCAGAAATTAATTAAACCTTCAATATTTGAATTTCTTCTTCAAGTTCCATTATCTTGGATTCCTCATCATTTTTTCTGCTCAACCTCTCATTGTTATCACTCATGCCTCCATATTCATCTTGTGAGGAAGATTAATTAGTTACTACAATAAAAATACAATCCTTTGCATTTTTCTCTAATTCTAAAAAATGCAATTTTCCAACAAGATACAAATTCTCCAACCTGTCCAATATCTCTTTGGTAGTCACACAATGCTTCACATGCACACTATAATATTTTGAAATACTATTCAAAATAATATTTTAGCCAAATCATTAGATTCATATTTAACACCATATTCAACTGATAGCAAAATATCTTCATCAACGAATAAAAAATATGAATCCAAATTTACTCTCCAAGTTGAAAATTTACCTTTGTGAAGTATTGGAATTCCTTGCTGAGCCATTTCGGAAAAATTGCAAAATTCTACCAAAATCTCCAAGATCCACTCTCGAATAATCAAGATGCATCTGAGAGCCCCGCTCTGATAGCAATTTGTGGAAACTAGATCACTACTAGGGGGGTGGGGGAGCGTGATTCAATAGTGTAGAACTTTTAAACTCTTTCTCCAAATAGTAATATTTTTTCCATGCATGAATTGAAACAAAAAAACATAGACCAGCACATCAAAACAAACATGCAATCACAAAACCAATTAACACAATGGACATAAGTGTTTTTGGTGGAAAACCCATCCTAGGTGAAAAACCACCCCGTTGTTGTTGTATTGCTCAATTATTTCATTAAGTATCAAGAAAATTATATATGGATTAACTCACTCCCAAGAGCCGGAAGACTCAAATTCTTTCACTGTATGCTGACACTATGAGATAAGAAATTACTTCTCTCTCGAATCTACAGACTACAATCCACTGAAGCCTCACCCAATTACTCCTGAAATAAACTTTTGACCCTACAGACTCTAGTCTACTGGTCACCACCATTACCGATGAGTCTTGCCCAATTTCTATCGAAATATCCAACCACCATTGGATGGAGAAATCTCTTGTTGAAACCTAATCGTTGGGATTGGGGGAATATATGTAAAACAGTGTAAATAGAAAATAAGGAGAATACGAATATGAAGATGCACTGGAAGATGAAGCCCAAGAGTCTCTCCCTCCATGTATATGGAAAAAAAAATGCATTTGAGGAGTTACCTCCTGACATGACATGGTATTAGAGCCACCACCCAAATTAGTTTATGTGTTGTAACTCTTGTCTGTTTTCTGCCATATTTTGTTCCTATATTCCCAACCATATTCTTCGCAATATTTTTTTGCATTGAAACCCCTTGGAGCTGTGTTGAAAATATTGGTCGTTGGTTTAACTATTTTTACATTGAAGATTGGTGTATGGTAAAAAATGAGCAGCATATGGGGGTGTTGAAAATTATTATAGATGTTACTCAAGAGGATAAGTTTATCCATGTGTAATCTCTATTATAGAAAATCATGGTGCGACTATGACCAAAATGTGAACTGTTGCAATGGTAGTGAGTATCCTAGTTCTTTGACTATGCATATGATTTTATATTGATCAGTATGGTGCGTAGGATGTTGCATTCTATGTGAAGGTGTTCCACTATTATGCCTTGACGGTAAGTATGCCTTGAAGTGAAAATCGTACAACTATGTATTGTCCCTTTGGCTATTGGGATATCACACCATACCCATCCCACTGGTACATATCCCCAAACCTACATACCACAAGGTTGAAGGTTCTATGTCCAACGTAACTTTAATGTGTTGGCATAAGCTCTCTATGGTGGTGTCGCTCCAATGCCATGGCCTCTCCTCCTCTCCATACCACCATGGTGTCAGATGTGGGATACCACCATTGCTCAATGTGATACCACTGATCCACCCTCCTCTTTGATCCTCTGATTGCTACATCCTGCACACCATAATATATAATGCCATACCAATATCATGATTGTGATACCTATTGCTCAGTGTGATACCACCCTCCCCATACCAGTTTTAATATATAACTGTAGATTTATCGTGACTTTGGTACCGCTTCCTCCCAATACTCCATTCATATGTTTCCTCCTCTCATACCACTAGTTTCCATACCGCACTCCCATACCACCAGTTGCTCCCATAACACTAGTTTTCATACCACATGTTACCATATCACATTCCCATTCCCCAGATAACGCCATGGTATATTGTAACTTTGACAGTTAATACCTTCCCCATATACACCCTCCCCCATATAACCATCCCCCATATACCACCTCCCCCAAATAATACCTCTATTGTGTGTGTTTGTATATATATATATCTATATATATATATATATATATATATATATATATATATATATATATATATATATATATATATATATATAGTTATATATATATCAAAAGTGTATTTTTATACAAAATTACCACCATAAGCACATTTATTTTTTCCAGTAGAAGTACATTTTTTACACAGTGCACATATTTTAAAATGCATTCATTGATATCTATTGTTGGAGTAGTTTTCTCTAGAAAATAGAACTATATTGAATGGTCAAGGAAGATAAAACACACTCTCATTTTCAATGAGTTGTAGAAAGGATTTTATGTAGGAGAAGGAGATAATGAATTTACAAAGCCCACCTTAGATAAGGAGATTTCCATTTGGGAAAATAAGAACAGAAAAGGCATATGCCTTAATTGCAGCATCTATAAATGAAGAGGTGAGTCGCCATATTTTTCCATTCTCAAATTCTCTTGAAGCCTTACAGAAGTTGAAGGAATTGTATGACTCACACTCTGAACTTGAAGTTTTCCAATTGATGATTAAATTGTTTATTCTTGAATTGATAATGATAACCCTCTTTATTTAGCATAAGAAGTAAGGTCCATTATGGATGATATAAAAACCACTGGTGTTGAAATATAAATTTCTCTCATAGCTTATGTCAATGCACTATATCCCACTTATTCAAATTATCTCGAGTCATTGCAAGCAAGTGGAAACCTCAAGGAGATTACCTTTGACTCCCTTGAGAAGAAGTTTGGTGAGAGAGAGAAGGATTTTGGGAAGAAGACAACTCCTTAGTCTTCTGAAGAAGTTGTGTGTCTTGTCTTCTGAAGAAGTTGTGTGTCTTGTCTTCTGAAGAAGCTGTGTGTCTTGGACATAGAGAGAAGAATCATGTACAAGATTCTTCTAGAGGAAGAGGTGTCTATAGAGGAAGAGGAAGAAGGAATTTTAGAGGAACGGAGGGAAGACGGTTCCAAGGAGAAAAGTCTGATATTCATTGCATACATTGCAATAGAGGTATACATGATGCATCCACATGTAATTTTCCTTGGGACATAATTGAGAAAGAAAAAATGAATCCAAAGGTAAAACAAATGACAAAGGATAGGTAAAGCACCCGGATCTGCTCACTATGTTGTGGCACATTATAATATTGGAGTAACTAAAGACTTGTTTAATGCTTCACTTGATTCTCAGAAAAATTATTGGTAGCTTGATTTAGGAGAAACTTTCCACATGACTTTTACAAGATATGTTTTTGAAGAATTTATTGATAATGTGGATGGAGTTGTATAGTTTGTAGACAAGTCAAAAGTCAAGCCATTAGGGCTTGGCACTATCAGGCTCAAACTGTCTGGTCTTCCATAATTTCTTCTGCATGATGTTCTATATCTCCCAGAGATGAGGATAAACTTGTTTTATATAGTCCACATCCACCAACAAGGAAACTCAATTCATATGTTTAATGGAAAGGTTGAGGTCAGAAAATCATCAAATCTGTCACTTGTCATGATGGGGATAGAAGAAGAAAGACTTATGAAGCTATGAGGAACCTCTTCTCATGCAAGATCTCATTACGATGAAGGTACATTTCCATCAAGTATTTTATGTCATTCTAGACTTGGACACTTGAATTATGACAACTTTCGTATGTTGAAGAAAAGTGGTGTTACCGACTTACAATTCTGAGGAAGCTTACGAAATGTGATGCTTGTATCTTAGGAAAGCACAACAAATAGTGTTTTGATGATTTACATTCTAGAGCACATAGAACACTTGAACGAACTCATTCAGATTTATGTGGCCCAATGCCCGTTCCTTCTTCAAATGGAAATAAATATATGATGACATTTATTGATGACTACACCATAATGTGCTGGGTTTATTTATTGAAGAACAAATCTGATTCTTTTCAAACATCCAAGGAATTTCATGCATGGATTGAAAATGATGCACAATCTTGTATTGGCTCTATATGCAATGATAATGGAAAATAATACACTTCAAATGAATTTTAAAACTATCTTCACCAACATGGGATGAAACATCAAACAACTATGCCTTATAATCCCCAACATAATGGAGTAGCTGAAAGAATGAACATGACAATCTTAAATATGGTATGTTCCATGATGTTTTTCAAGAATGTTAAATTGACATTTTGGGTTGATGCAGTTCTATGTGTTGTGTATGTAAAGAATAGGTGTCCATCTAATGTTATTAGAAACAAGAATCCTTATGAACAGTGGTATAGCCACATTCCTTCGATAAAACATCTCAGAGTCTTTGGTTCCACCTGTTATTCTTGGATACCTATGGAACAAAGAAACAAACTTGGTGCAAGGGGTCGTAAGTGTATATTCTTGGGGTATTCAAATACCTCCAAAGAATATCATCTCTATGATGAAGCTAATAAGAAGTTTGTAGTATCTAGATATGTGATATTTCTTGAATCTTCCAAGGCTGACAAAGTCGTTGAATGACAACTTGATTGCTTGGATAGATTCAAACATGCAAAGTCTTTTCAAGAATTTGATAATGATATTCCACATCTTAAAGGGGGGATTCCTATACTGGATCAACATGTGGGATCTCCTTCTGAAGCACTTTCTCCCGCACATGAAGCTCCATCCACCAATCTAGGTGAAACTTTGAGTGATTTGATTGACATAACTGGGAGACTAAATCTTGACTCAACCCCAAATCAGTCAACTGAGCAGCCTGGGCCATCCCAAAAATGTCCTCCAAAATGGCTGACAAAGACACTTGATAGTGTTCATTTTGATGAGGTTGGAAAGAAAGGAACAAGAAGTACAACTAGGAAACATGGAGGTGATGTTGATGATCCTAATTCACCTATTGATATGGATGTCTCTTATGATTGTGAACTGAATTTGTCTTCATATTTTGAGCCAACTTCCTTCAAAGAAGCCTCTTCTCATGATGAATGGAAATAAGAGATGCAAAAGGAGTATGATGCCTTGATAATGAATGGCACTTGGAAGCTGGTTGATCCTCCATTGGGAAGCAAAGCAATAGACTGCAGGTGGGTCTACAATAATAAGTATAAATATGATGGTTCACTTCATAAGAATAAAGGCAGGATTGTTGAAAAAGGTTCTACACAGAAGGAAGAGGTTGAATATGAGGATAATTTCCTCCCCATAGAAAAGTGTGCTACCATCTCAACACTCTTTGCCTTGGAAGCATAAAATGGTTGGAAAGTCCATTAAATGGATGTAAAAACTACTTTCTTGAATGGAGATATGAAAGAATTTTTTTTTATGTCCCAGCCAAAAGGATTTGTTGTGAAGGGTTAGGAACATAAAATATGCAAGATTGTAAAATCCTTGTATGGTCTCAAGAAAACATCGCGAGCCTGGTATGAGAAGTTAATTGAGCATCTTTCGAAACACAACTTCAAACATTATGATCTTGATGATGCAACTTTGTTTGTAAAGAAAGTTGGAAAAACAATTGTATATCTTGTGGTCTATGTAGATGATATTTTGATGAGAGAGAAAAATAATATCTATATTGCATCCATAAATAAGGAATAGAGGAAAGGTTTTGAAATGAGAAACTTGCGGTATGTTCACTAGTATATTGGTATTGAACTAAATCAACATCTGGTCTTTATATTCCTTTCTCATAAGAAGAACATTAGATATTTGTTGAACAAGCTTGGTATGGGTGAGTGAAATCCTTTGACTACTCCAATGGAATAGAACTTAAAGCTCACATCCACTGAAGGAAAAGAATTTGAAGATGCAACAAAGTATAGACAACTTGTAGGAAGTCTCAACTACCTAAATAATACCAGACCAGACATTTCATTTGTTGTTGGAATCCTCTCCATGGTTATGAAAAATCCTTGTGAGGGACATTTGCAACACCCTCCTCCCACATCCACCTAAGTAACCATGCCAATCAGGGAAAAAATGAGACGAGAGGATACTATGATAAGATTCAACCTCCAACCTTAAGGAAGTGGAATCAACGGAACATCACACATAGTCATCCAACATACTCAACAAAACCTTCATAAGACAAGTCAACCACTCAGACAGCTTGTGCCTATGTCCCACTATTGTTCTAGACCTCTTACGCCATAGTGTAGGGATCTCATACTTATCTGAGAATTACCATGAACCATTGTTTCCTCATGTCATTTACTACCTTATCACTTATTAGGTCATAGATACCATATCCATTCAAATACAAGTAAAAACATGCTAAGAGCCATACATAATTTCTCTCACAAAATATACATCTAACCAGCATAATAGGGACAAAAATACAATAAATATATCAGCCATCAACATCCATATATACACCAGTAAATTTACACATAAAAATCAATGGAATGAATTTCTCATTAATCAATGAAATGAACCAATCAGTGATGGGACTACCACATTCCACCCAACCATATATTGGCTGAGCCAAGTCTCTCTTCAGCCAATCATCCCCGTGCCATATTCCAAGCATGCATGTGGGACTCATAGAACACATCAAAAACACCAATCAATATGGATGTCATCAGAGTTCTCTGCCTACACCTTGAGGAATTTGAATAACTCCTAGTCTCTCAAACTTTATTGTGCATCCGCAGTATGATATAGGGATCACTAGGCCCTGCACCGATACATACTCTCCAGGCTTTACAGTGCATTCCATCCCAAACTCATTGGGCCCAACAGAGATAAAATCAACCTCTTGGCTTTATCGTTTATCCCACCATTCACCGGGAAGGATTCCTAGTCTCACTGATGCACACAATCCAGATTTATCAAAACCCACAGTCTGGTTCAAGAGTTACTAGGCCAATGGGTTCATGCATCATCAGTTCGTTTTAGGGACCACTACACCATGTGTTTGTCAATTCAGAGATCCACCCCACTCAACTTTGAATCCAATCCAGCCATCTGACATAAACCAAATGAGAGAGCCAATCTCATCAAAGTTATTAGGAAATGGCAAGGCTAGGTTGAAAATACTATAACTCCTAGAAAAATCCATGCCATGGTAGAAAAGAAATGCGTGCAATCCCATGCATGCCACATCTAGCAAGGAAAATACACATGACATTCGATACCTGCAATGAAGCCTGTTGTAGTTGCTTGATCCTGGCTTTCCCTCCTTGATATTTGCTCCCTCTTTCCTTCTTTTCCTTTCTTGGTCCAATGCCAAAGTTATCCAAGAAAACTCTAACTTTCCAAGAGTACGAGAGAGAGAGAGAATAATAAGAAAATACCAAACCACCATAAGAAAATACCAAACCACCATACTCAAATACCAAACCACCATGTCAAGCTACATTGCCTCAACCAAAAAACAAGGATACATTGACCTGATCTGCCATCTACCATGTAGCTTCATCGGGCCCAAAGTGATTCCATTACACTTTAACTTGATTGATTTCTTAGTTCCAGAGCATGAGAACATTTTTTTGCAATATACACTGAGGCTTCGACTGTAATTCTCCATCTGGTTCTACCTGCAATACAGACCAGTAAATTACATGATCAACATCCTTAACATACTTCATAAGAAAAGACACATGAAAAAATTCGTGGACTCACTATTAGAGGAATTGCAAATGAATAGACTACTAGCCCAATCCTCTCAATCATATTGAAGGGTCCAAAAAACAGTGGTTCCATCTTGGCACATGATCCAATCTGCAAGGATCTCTTCTTCAATTGGAAGTGCAAGTACACATGTTCCCCAACCTAGAAGTCCTTGAAGAACTTGTTCCTATCTACATAACTCTTATTCCTATCCTGTGTTGCCTTGAGATTCCTCTTGATCACCTACATCTCCTGTTCCATGTCTGCCAACATATCTGGCCCAATCAAGAGTAACTAGATCACTCCAACTAATGGGAGCGTTACAATTCCGCCCATATAATGCCTCAAAAGGACTCATCCTCAATGACTCTTGATAACAATTGTTGTATGCAAACTATATCAAAGGGAGATACTCTTCCCACTTCCGTTGTTGGTGCATCACATACATCCTCAACATATCCTCTAATATCCTATTGACCCTCTCTATTTTTCCATATGTCTGCAGATGATAAGTTATGCTGAAGGCAAACTCTATGCCTAAACATGCAAATAACGCCTTCCAAAACTTGGAAGTGAACTTCGTATCCATGTTTAACAAAATCTTCTTTGGAACACCATGTAGTCTAACCACATCTCTAATGAACACCCATGTCACATCACTAGATTAGAACATACACTTCATCAGAATTAAGTGTGCAACCTTTGTTAACCTGTCCATAATGACCATGATGGAATTATGCTGCTTCACTTTCTTCAACAACCATGTGATGAAATCCATGGAAATGACCTCCCATTTCCATTCTGGAATCATAATCAGCCGTAGTAGTCCACTTGGATGTTTACAATTTGCCTTGACTAGCAGACAATCAAAGCATATAGCTACAAACTATGCTACATCCCTATTTAATTTCAACCAATAGTAATATCTCTTCACCGTTGTTAGTGACTTCTGATAACCTAGGTGACCTGAATATGGTTTCACATGAAACTCCCTCAAGATCACCTTTCCGATTTCTCTGCTATCTAGGACATATATCATGTCTCAGAACCTAACCAATCCATCTACTGTAAAAAGATAGTCCATGCCTTTTGTACCTACACCTGTACCTGTACCTGTACTGCCACCTATAGTTGTACCACTACATGTACATTTACCTACACCTATACCTGTACCTATGCCATGACCTGTAAGTTTACCTGTGCCATCACCTTGCTGCAAACTATGCACAATCTCCATATACATGACATCCTTTTATCTTGCCTGCAAGATCCTACCTTGTATGTTTGTCCCATAGGAGCTCACAACTTCCAAGTGATGTACCTGTACCCATGTTTTGAGACCATCTGCCACCACGTTCTCATTACCTTTGATGTACCTGATCTCGAAATCAAAATCACTGATCATGGCCAACAATCTAACCTGCCTGACATTCAGATTCTACTGGTCAAATAAATTCCTAAACATAATATGCACAAATCTCTTGCTAAGAAGATAGTTCCCCCACCTCTTCAGTGCATTTATAATCATTGCTAACTCAAGATCATGTGTTGGGTAGTTGTTCTCATGCTCTCTTAGTTTCTGGGACTCATAACATACCACTTGTCCATCCTGCATAAGGACTCCACCAAGACCTCTCTTGTAAGCATCTGTGCATACCACAAACTCTTTATCTAGATCTTCAATCTATAGTACCAGTGCATGCGTCAACAACTACTTAGGCTACTAGAAGCTAGCCTCACACTCCTTTGTCCATTCAAACTTCTTACCTTTCCTTTGCAATGATGTAATGGGATAAGAAATCTATGAGAAGTTCCTGATGAACCTCCTATAATAGCCTACCAAACCCATGAAAGATCTCACCTCATCCACATTCTTAGGAGCTACCCACTCCATGATGGCCCTTATCTTCTCTGGATCTACTACAATTCCTTCCTTGGAGACAACATGTCCCAAGTAGTGCACCTTAGTCTGGAAGAAACTACACTTATTGAGCATAGCAGACAACTAAATCTCCCTCAACAACCTCAATATTGCTGCTAAGTGCTCGGTGTTCTCTTCCTCATTTTTAGAATATACCAGTATATCATCAATGAACACAATAACAAACTTATCCAAATATGGACGCAACACATTATTCATGAAACACATGAATCTAGCTGGAGCATTAGCTAAGCCAAATGGAACAACAACAAACTCATAATTCCCATACCTAGTCCTAAACATAGTCTTGTAAATGTCCCCCTCTTGGATACCTCATGGTATCTAGATCTCAAGTCAATCTTTGAGAACATTGTTGGTCCCTTTAGCTGATCGAACAATTCATCAATCCTCGGTGAAGGATACATGTTCTTGATAGTCATTTTTTTCAACTTCATGTAATCAATGCATAATCTGAGGATACCATCTTTCTTCCTCACAAACAATACCAGTGCACCCCAAGGTGATACACTTAGCCTAATGTATCCCTTTTCCAACATTTCCTTCAACTGCAAAATCAGCTCAACCAACTCAGGTGTGCTCATCCTATAAGGTGCTTTCGATGCTAGAGCTACCCTTGGCACTAAATCAGTCGAAAAGTTGACCTCCATGTGAGGTGAAAACTCTTTAATCTCCTTATGAAATAGATACTGAAACTACTGCAACACTAGATATTTGTTCAACACATCTACATCCTTAACCTCCTTACCCTTATCACTAGAAATGTGTACTACAAACAGCTTGCATCCTTTCCTGAGGCTACTCTTTGCTTGCATAGCTATCACCATCCTAACTGATGTGGCTTTCTTCTTAGCTTGTAAGATTCTTAGTTCACCATTTTCACCGACACACCCAATAGCCTTGTTATAAAAGTCTACCTTAGTTCTATGTAGATACAACTAATCCATGCCCAATAACATACTATATGAACCCAACAATAATACATTTAAATATGATGTTATAGGCATACCATTTAAATAAAATGCACAAAACTCATACCCAATGATGAACTCACTTCTTTGTACCTATAGCCAACTACACTAACCAAGACTCTACATGAAACTCCTTACTCAAACCACACTTATCCACCAAGTCAGGACTAACATAGCCATTATTAGATCCAGGGTAAACATAAATAGAAATAACTTGATCTCAAATCATATTGTCCATCTCAATGATAGATGCCTGGTGTTTTGCTTGGTCACTGTCCACTGCTACATAGATACGTGGAATACTCTAATCAACATCCCCAACAGTTTTCACCTCGTGTGCATTGTATATCTTAGGCCATCCATCCTGATGTTGCAGAAAATCTCTCCTAGGGTGTTCTGCACCACATGTCCAACACTCCAACCGACTAGTGCCCTCACCTCTATGCTATTACTATTATTGTTGTGACCCATGTCCTTGTCTAGCTACATTAAATCTCTTTTCCATAGCCACATTTTGTTTCCCATCTACATGTTGAGGCCTTGTCCTCTTAGGCTTCCATTTACCTCTACCTTTGTCTTTTCCCTTCCATCTATGCTGAGATTCATCCTTATGCTTTGGTTGCTCATAACATTTCTTCAGTTTCCTAATAACTTCCTCAAGTGACCAAGGCTCATCATACTCAATCCAATCTCTAAACACTAATGGAAAACCATTAACAAATCTATTAACTTTAGCCTTCTCATTAGTAAGATATGGTACATACCTCAATATTTCCAGAAACTTAGTCATGTACTCTTCGTTTATTATTGATCCCATATTTAACTCATAAATTTCCTTTTCCTTAATGTCTTAGTACCTTTCTGACAAGTACTTCTTCCTAAAAGGTCTCTTGAATTCCCGCCAGCTCAAGCCATCTTTCCTGATGTCTCTAACCTGCTTAACATCTTCCCACCAGATGTCTGCTTTACCTTTCAAGCTAAAGATAGCTATTCTAGCCTTCATGTTATCTGTGTACTCATGCAACTTAAAGAATCTATTCATTCCAAGTATCCAAGCCTCTGCATATTCTGACTTCTTCACATCTCCATCAAAAGTAGGTGGTTTTTCTTTCTTGAATTCATATGATAAGTATCCCCTATCATTCCTCCTTTAAGGATGATAACGACAATGATCATGATGTCTATTAGAAACAAAACTAGAATAATACCTATACTCATTGCCCCTCCTTTCCGGAGTGTCCAACAACCTGCCATCTCTCACTCTGTCAAATCTATCTAACCTGTGTATGCTAGGAGATCTACTGCCATATGCTCCATTAGTCCCATCCTCATGTGCATGGCTGATCTAGAGCAGCCCTTGTCACTATAGTTCTGACAAACTCTAAAGAAGTATAGCATTGACCTCTTGCTTGTTTCTCTTGTGCTTGTATGATCTGATCATTATATACATTACAAACCCTTATCTCTTCCTTCATGCTTCTTAATGTATCAGCCAAATCAAAAGTATGCCCCACACCATGCTGCTCATATGATGTATAGGGAGATTCTATGTAATCTACCACCTTGCTAGCCATTTTATCTTTCTCTTCTTGCAATGCATAATATGCCAGATAAATAAAATCACAATAAACCATTGTACCTTAGTATAGCTTGGGGAGGATACCTTGTCCACAAGGTCACCAAATTAACGTGATACATGTATAACGTAATCATAAGAGCATAGAAAAATTTGCAAGTAATTGTATGAACACATAATCATCACTCTAGTTAGGATCTAGTCCTCAATGCAAGGCCATATCAACAACACATGCTATGAACTCATGCATGACAACGACCATTACTCCATTATACACATTTCTACATGCAGTTGACAATATGCATAAGCAATTCCTAGCCAACTACAAATATGCATAAAAGCATGTAGTCAAACATAATCAATCAGTTCTTGCAATCAACTTACAAGATTGATACATGTAATCAAAATATTGAAAATGTAACCTAACGTACAAGGATGAAAGTAGGTGACATAAAATCAACATGTAAGCAACAAATAAGCATATACAATCAATGATATACTCATGTCAAATACTATTCATGAAATCAACATCAAATTCTCCATGATAACCATACTACAACTCTAATCCAACATCAACAAATTGCAACAAGTATATAAGTGTAAGAGACAGACATGCAACTGACATGCATGCATGACTAACACATTAAACCCATCGAGTCTGAGAGTTAAGCCATGCTCTGATATCACTCTGTAATACCCTCCTCCCACATCCACCTAAGTAGCCATGCCAACTGGAGTAAACATGAGATGAGAGGCTACTATGATAAGCTTTGACCTCCTAGGTCACCTTAAGGAAGTGGAATCGATGAAACATCACACAGTCATCGAACATCATCAAAAAAACCTTCAGAAGGCAAGTCATACGCTTAGAAAAACTATCCCTACGTCCTACTATTGTTCTAGACCTAGGAGACCATAGTCACTCTCATGCTATGAGAAAGGGAGTGACCAGAGAACTAAAGGTGCTCTCATAGGCCTACATGCCAGCGACTGTGGACCAAAATTTCCAATGCTACAACAACGACCCTGAGAATTAAGCTACCATTTTAGCCCCAAAGCCTAGACCACTTCCCAGAATGGAATGATAGCTTGAAATCAAGAAAAGTATAGGGAAACAATAAAGAAAAAGAAATAAACTCAACAAGACCTTAACCAGACCCTACTAGCCATGACAGACATTTCATCAAACATATTGTGAACTTGTAACCTACAGGTGTAAATAATAGAATTAAGTGTAGGTATCTCTTATCTGAGAATCACCATGAACCATTGTGTCCTCATGTCATTTGTTGCCTTATCACTTATTAGGTCATAGATACCATATGCATTCAAATACAAGTAAAATCATTCTCAGAGCAAAACATAGATGTTGTCACAAAATATACATCTAACCAACATAATAGGGACATAAATACAATAAACATATCAACCATAGAAATCCATATATACACCAGTAAATTTACACAAAAATCAATGGAATGAATTTCTCATTAATCAATGCAATGAACCAATTGGTGATGGGACTACCACATTCCACCCGACCATAGATTGGCTGAGCAAAGTATCTCATCAGCCAATCGCCCCCATGCCATATTCCAAGCATGAATGTGGGACTCATAAAACACATCAAAAACACCAATCAATGTAGATGCCACCGGATTTCTCCCCCTACACCATGAGGAATTTGAGTGCCTACTAATATCTCAGGTTTTACCGTGCATCTACAGTCTGATCTAGGGATCACTAGGCCCTACACTAAGACATACTCTCCAGGATTTACTATGCATTCCATCCCAGAATCCCTAGGCCAAACAGAGAGAAAATCCACCTCTTGGCTTTACTGTATATCCTTCCATTCACCAACAAGGATTCCTAGGCCCACCAAGGTACACAATATGGCTTTACCACAACCCACAATCCGCTCCAGGGGTTACTAGGCCAGTGGCTTCATGCATCCTCAGTTCGGTTTAGGGACCACTACACCATGTGTTTGTCAATTCAGAGATCCACCCCACTCAGCTTTGAATCCAATCTGGCCATCCCACATAAATTGAATGAGAGAACCCATCTCATCAAATCTATCAGGAAATGGAAAGGCTAGGCTGAAAATACTATCAAACCTAGAAAAACCCATGCAATGGTAGAAAAGAAACATATGAAATCCCATGCATGCCAAATCTAGCAAAGAAAATACACATGTAAGTTGATACCTGCAATGAAGCCTATCTTAGCTACTTGATCTTTGCTTCCTCTTGCCTTCTTTTCCTTTCTTGCTCCAATGCCAAAGTGCTCCAAGAAAACTCTAAGTGTCTAAGAGTATGAGAGAGAGAGAGAACAACGAAAGAGCTCCAAAGCTAAACTGAAAAAAGGTTACCAATTGATCCTCATAAACCTTTTTATGAATGAGGCCTCTATTTTCTTCATTTTCCATTATTTTCCTTCATTTTCCTCCTCACACGAAACCTATGACCTTTCATCTCCTTTTTCTCCTAATTTCCATTATTTTCATAAATAAATGTGCCAAAAATGACTTTTTTCCTTTCTAAAGCCTTATCCATTTCCCTTTCCAATTTCCTTAGCAATAAACAACTAAGTAAAAAACCTCTAAGATGTCTTGCCCAACATTTAGCTTGGAATAAGTGTCCCATTCATCCTTGGTTATTATTTTTAACTTTTATTACATGAAATTTTCACCAAGGCTATTACAAAATTGGTTTACTACAAAAAGAGTTCGAAAGTACTTGAAGGGAACTCAAGGGTTTGGACTTAAGTATACATAGGTGGACGACTTCATCTTGATTGGATACCCTGATTCAAACTTTGGTGGAGATAAAGAAACCGGGGAATCTACTTTAGGTTATGGTATGAGTCTTGGATCAAGAGTTGTCTCCTAGAGGTCATGAAAATAATCAGTTCCAATAGATTACACAACAGAGGAAGAATATGTGGGAGCAACTGAAGAAATAAAGGAAATTGTGTGGCTCTAGAGAATTCTGGAAGATTTGCAGGTGAAACGAGTGCATTCAACTCCACTCATGATTGACAACACTTCTGCAATAAATTTGGATAAGAACCCAAAGTTCCATGATCAAACAAAGCACATCAATACAAAATGACATCTGATTTGACATCATGTTGAGGCCAAGACAATGTATCTATACCATTTTTTCACAACTGAGCATATTGTAGACATCTTCACTAAAGCACTTGGAAGAGAAAATTTTGAAAGATTCAGAACGATTCTTGGATTGACCAACATCCCTTTAGATTAAGGGGGGAATGTTGATACCTTATCATTGGGATTGGGTGAATTTATGTAAAATAGTGTAAACATAAAATAAGGAGAATTGGAATATGAAGAGACACTAGGAGATTAAGCCCAGGAACCTCTCCCTCCATGTATATATTTATGATCAACCTTAATGCAAAAAAATAGTTCATTTGAGGAGTTACCACTCGGCCTAACATCTCTTCCATCTAATGAATCTGCCAATTACTGTATACTCAAAGACTCCATGCCTTCACTTCCTCCATGCGAGCCTTGTTTCATATATTTTCAAACTAAACTCCTAAAACTTACTCAACATGAGTATTGTAGCAATATAGCATCAAATCTCAATCAAATGATAAATTGGTAGCACAAGATCCACTCAAAACACCATACCAAAATATCCACACCAGCTAGAAAATAATATTCTCAAACTCTACTACATGAATCAACAAATTATCATCACAAACTTTGCATAAACATGATGGCTGAAATATACTTCAGATCATTGTTGCTACAATTGCAAACTGATTTAGAAAATATGCATAAGAGGATTCACACACTTTGCAAGCTCTTCTCCACACACTCACTCCATCAACACCACTAGAAAATCAATCAAATCACAATGAGCTTCCTCCAATATGTAGATGAACTCAAGTTCTCAACTCAATAATTAATCAAAACTATTGGGCATCACAACTATGTTCATATGCTAGATGTGATCTAGATTCATATTATTGACTCAATCAATCACTAACTCCATTAGCCTTTTTAATATATTCAAATTTAATTAACTTTTTGAGGTCCCATGAACTTTTCTAGCAATATGTTGAAAAGTTTCGATTAAGGAATTCACCAAAACAAAAAAATTAGCTCAACAACACAATAAATGGGGAGAAATTTTCATGAAAATCCCTAGTCACTCCCATAACACTATCTTGCAAGTGACTGGAGCCATAACCACTCCCTTGGTCCTGACTCCATGTGTCTAGATCTTTCCAATGCCTCCCTTGACTCATCAAGCATGTGACTGGGGCTTAGTCTTAGTGAAATCATCCATCCTTCAGTCTAGAACCTCTGCCACCTATTCCATCATCTTTTCTACAACTTGAACACTCATCCAAGCCTCTACAACAAGTATGTAACTGATGGAATACCCTAAGAAAAATTCTATTACATGCTAGACCTATTCTGGTAACCTTACAACCAAGACCAACACCTCCAACTCCTCAAGCAGCAACCACAACATCTCTGACACCTGCAACAACATCTCCATCACTTGTGTCCGCAATCTCAACACCTACAGTAGCAACATCAAGGCATACAACAACCTCAATCACTAGTGGAAGAACCTCAAACACAAGAAACCTCATCTCATCACATGCAGTAGAAATCCAATGTCTCCAAGGCATGTAGTGGCATACACAACACTCCAAACTCTTGTAGTAGTAGTATCTTCAATATATAACACAACATCAACACCCATAGCAGCAGTCCAATCCTCCTGTAGTAGCAACATCTCCAACCAACTCAACCTATCTAGAATCCATCTCCTAAGAAACCACAACATCATTTCTACTAGGTCTAGTGATAAGTAGGTTGAGATCAATGCCAAATAGTAAGACCATCACCACATGCATCACCAACACTCATCACACATGCATATGACCAACAACACCAAGAGCTTGTTGACTTCAATGCGAAAACTACAATTCCAACAAAAACTTAATGCATATCATGTAGCAATCTAAATTTTATTAAAAAGTAAGGACACATAAGTTACAAAATTGGACCATACATTCTCAAATGACACGCACAACTTCTTTTTTATCAGCTGGTATTTTTATAATTCAAATATGTAAAGCTAAAAGCTAAAATTAGTTAACAAGAATTGCTTCCCCACATATGCATAGTCTACTTTCTTCCAAAAAGCAGCAAATAGCTTCGAGAGAGTGGTAATATACAATGGAATTATATATGAGATTGCCTGATAATGCTGATGATTTGAAAGATATGTAGAGATCTCATTGCTCAATGTGGGATTATATTGGAGGAGAATTCAAGTGCATTGTTATTGGAGATGAAGAAGCATATAGATTTTGACGCATCTCTTTGTTGTCTTATATAGACACTTTTCCTTTGCATCCACCCTGCACAATATGAGACTTATATTTTTAGTCTTTAAGATGTGAGTTGCAATGTTACGGAGACCAGAAAAATAAATTGAAAATGAGACACTGAAAAAGATAACATATATAAGTTCGAAGTAGTTAGGGTACCTGTCATGGAGCTTATCCAAAAAAATTTACAGGGAATGCTTCTTCGCTCCATATTTTTGGGCAGACGATGCCCTAAATATTTTTGGGTACACAAAGTGTTCATAAATGATGATTATGGTACATGAATTAAAGAATATATGAGATCCAAAATATGATATCACTTTTGGGTCATTCCAAACAATTATTTTTGTATCTTCACTGCCAATATGATCGAGTGATGCAAATTCTTTTAATCATCTGACTCACAAATCGACAATGCAGAATGAAACACGGTGGCATCTACAAAAGTTTATCTCAAAGGGGAATGCCTTACGACATAAAAATACACAAAATTGAAGTTAAATGATTTCAAAAATATAAAATTACTGGTTTTCATTTTAAGATGAGATAGTACTTAAAATTTCATTTTGAAGGTCAAGTCCTTTTATAAATATTAGTAAATTTTCCTTTTCACGGTTATAAGTAGTTAATTAAGAAATAGATATTATTTTTTTTAATGTATGAAGGGATTATTTGTTTGGTAGATATGTTAGAAGTGATTTTAGCTATTACATTAAAAATATCCTATTAAAGGGTGATTGAAGATAAAGAAAAATAAGAAGTAAGAGAATCGTTGCAAGATAAGAAATAAAAGAGAAGTAGGAGAGAGAAATATGAATTATATTTACATAATTATAGTATTAATTTTTCATTAGCATGGATTTTGCTGGATATTTTTATCTTCCACTGCCTCCTATTTTTTTCAATTAAAAATATGAATTTTTAACTATCAAGATGAAACATAGACTATGAGCAAAAGAGTGATGGGATATTGTGTTGAATGGGTTTGAGAAACCTTCATTTTAGGTTGCGTAGGAAGCTATGACACACAATGAAAAGGATAATTTTAGAAAGAGAAAGAAGGATGATGCAACAACAATGTTTCTCATTAAACATGATTTGGATGATAGCATTCTTCCCAGTATTGTAGTAGTAACTAGGGCCAAAGAAGCTTGGGATAATCTAGAGATGACATATAGTGAAAGGGAGAGAAACATTTATTAGCATCTAGTTGAGTCATAGAGCATTACAATTGTTAAGAAAGTTGTTGCAATAAGGGAAGTGAAATTGTTTTATATCACATAAGTATTTGGGAATGTTGTGGAAGAGCACGTCAAACCAGAAGAAGGTATACAAGACAAGGCAACTACAATTGTCATAAACAATAAGTTGGAACTTGCTCAAGAAATTATAGAAGAAAAATGTGACTTTATGTGAAATGTTGAGTATCAATAATGTGACATCCCATATGAAAATATTCTAGTATGGTTTGTTATTAGTTTTGTAAAGAATATGGTAAATATGTAAAATTATAAATAAATAAATAAATAAAATAGTTTTGATAGCTTCCAACCTAAACCACGTGTGAAAAATAAAACACTCTATGTTGTAAAAATATTTAGTGGTGATGAATTCAAGGTTAACCTGAATTTTGGAAAAATTATCGAAAGCCTAATTTTCTTAGTTATTATGCTTATAATAGCATGGAAAAGCATTAGCCAAGGTGCAGAATTAGCCACCAATATTTTGTGGCTTGGCGGAAAGTAATTATGAAAGCTTCATCTTCTCACCTAGTGTAATACATCGACCTCTGGGTGGAATAAGTGTGGGTCATCATATTGCATTAGGAGTTAAAATAACATTGAAATGCGTGTAGGTTCAAAGGCAAAGGGCCTTTTTCTTGATGATATTGTGCATGGCCGATCACATGGAAGCTAAGAGGTTTCTTAAAATTGCTTCTAACTCTATCCAAAAGCCTCGCCTCCAGCTCAAGTGGGGATGGCATAAGGATTTCCATGTTGGATAAACCATTGAGGATAATAGAAGATATTATTTTTTAGAATAAGGATGATATTAAAAATACTACTACTTCAAAATTTAAGGACAAACTATCTAGTGATAAAGAGTCAGAGCGAACAATGAAAGTAAGATATTATGAGGAGGTTATTAACCCAAATCTCAAAAATCAAAAGTATATATGTATATTTTCTAATGTAAAGGAAAAATTGAACATTCTTTAAATAAAAACAAGTTCTCATGAGCTTCATAAAGAAACTGTGCTTGGTTAATTCCCAAAATGCCATGGGATGAAATAATTTGTCACTTTTTTCATGCTAAGAGGGTTTAATATTAAAATAAATTTCTCTTAGATTGCACATCTTCCACTCACATTTGATCTTATTTTCAAAAATAAGAAAAATCATACTACCAGGCTTCTTGACCTTTTAAGTGAGCAAAGCTATGGTGACCTTGGAACACTTACTGCCTTTTAAGTATAGAAATAAAATGCTAAATAATTCTAAGTAATATTTAAACTTCTTAACCATATTGGTCTTGGTAAACTTTAATCATCATCATCATAACTATGTTGACCATGTAATATATAAAATAAAATGATAGTAATATAATAAGCAAAATTTATATATTCATCACATTAAATGAAGTTTTATTATTCAATATAAAAGATTAAAAAATAAAATTCAAGTTTATAAAAATTGAATCACAAGATAAATAAAAGTAATAATATTAAATTATGTTCATAGAAAAAAGTGTATATATATATATATATAGATAGATAAATAATAGTAATTAATTAATTAATAATAAGGATCACTCCATGATTAATTAATTAATTTTCTTAATTCTTAAAATATTATTTATTTAATAATACTTTTATAGAATTATTTTAACTTCTAAACTTTTATATATTTTTAGAAATTTTAAAGTATTTTTAAATAAAATATGTAGATGATTGAAAAATTATTTCAAAGAGTAACATTGGGATAATACTTCGAAAATTTGATGTCCTTTCAATCCATGCGGGTGGAGTGTGTAACATTGAGAAAATAGTTCAACATAGAGAGTGTAGGAAGATCCAGGTGGCTGCCATTGGGAGACATGCAATCGATGTGTGCGAGGAGTTAATCCCTTTACCAATAAGGATGGAATGAAATGCTTCTAATGTGTAGCCTACCATGGCATCACAATTTCCATAGGTGGGACGTTGGCAATGAGAAGCCCTCATTCGATTGCCAAAACACGTGATTTCCCTAATAAGAAAAATATGAGAGAGAAATGCATAGTCAACCTTGGGGAATATGCATACACAAAATGGACCAATTCCCATATTCGATGCCCTAGGGTTGATATTTTCAAGAGTGATACCCTTTATCAAGTGAAGGGACCAAGGAAGTTTCAGTGGACCAATTTGAACAAGGGTTATAGTTTCATAACCCTTGAAGGGTGAGGACCTATTGATACATCAGAATTTAATTCAATCCAATGGGATCTGATTCTTGGCCATGGGACAAGACATTGATTTTATGGTTGAGCATGGGAAAGATGGAAGAGTCAAATCCCTAGATGTTAAGGGGCATGATTCTTTTTAGATCTTTGTTAAAATTCTCTCTAGGAATTTGTTACTCCTTGGGGTTTTCTCCATATATTTGGTATGGGACCTCAAGCTCTCCTTGTAGATCCAATTGGGTGTGGGTTGGGTATTCCCTTTTTCATGCAATGCCTACTTTTCAAAGGTAGGAAAATGGACAATTCTTCCCCTCTTTCATTCTATACTATTGATAATAAAACAATTGTTGTCTTTTTGGCCCTTCATTTTTTGGTGGGTTGGGTGGGGGGGGGGGGTTGTGGTTGGGGCAAGCCTTCCCCCTCTTGAGTTTTTTCTTATAAATATGTCTTGCATCCACAATCCTACCCAAAGGTAGCTCAGTCCCAAGTGGCTCTTAGGTCATTTTTGGTTGATAAATAAGAGGAAGTTCCCTTTTTTCAAATTTCTCACCTTTCTCTTGAGAACTTCCATTAGATCTAAGTATAGTCAACCCTTATTTGTAATTTTAATGGTTTATGGCCTTGGTCGACTGATCTTTATCAATGGATCCATTCTTCATGGACCAAGGATTGGAAGGTCAATTTATGCTCCAAAGGCATCTTCATGGATATTTTTGTTGAAAAATAAGACTACTCGAAAGTTTTATTTGAAGGTCCATGGTTCTAGGGAAATTCTAGAATTTTACTAATCCCCTCATTTCCACATTTTAACCCTTTTATGGCAGTCATTACCAAATTTCCAAAATGGGTTCGACTTCCTAATCCGACTGCTCATTTGTGGCATTTCTTACTCTTTTAGGGCATTGGAAACTCCTTGAGTCATTTCCTTGCAAACAATACTTCTCGTGGGAAGTTGGGATCTACACCTATCACCAAATCTGTGTGGAAATTGAAATAAAAAAAAGGGATGCTAAAATAAGTAAATTTAAAAATAATTTATTTTCATAGTACCTAGGCTCCAAAGTATGATAATATTTCTTTTCACTGCCGCTTCTATTGGCAAACATGTCATTTATATAATTATTTCCATATGTTCAAATATTGTTAGAAGCAAACAACCAAAATTGTAGAGGCAAAGGTTGAAGGTCCTGTGACCCACCTCTTTTGGAGGACAAGGATTCCTCTATTTCGAATAAGGATGATGAAGGATCCAATTATGAAATGCATTCAATGGAAAAGGTCCAAACTTTATATCCTCCAAAGTCTCATAAGGATCCTGTTGTGAACCATGCTCCTTTGGAAAGCACAAAGATAATTAATAACAATGGTTCTTTAGGCACAATGAAGCGAGCTCATGAGTTGGATTCTTTGAAATATGACAAGAATTATCCTTCAATGAGTAAGTATAATCTTATGTCTAGGTCAAGGTTTCAAAAAAGAAATAAAAGAGAGGTCGCTCTAAGGATCGACCCCAATTTGGATTATGTTATTTTGTAATTGTTTATTTTTTTCCTCTATTTATGATTTGCTATATTTCATCTCATACATCTTAGATATATTCATATTAGAGTATGGCACATTGTGTGAAAAAAATAATTCATGATTGTATGACATATTTCATTTCTGATTGATTATTAAAATTCACCTTACAAAAAAAAGTATGTAGATGATTTTTTTTGCAAAGTTAATATTTCATTGATTTCTCACCAAAATTGCAAGAACCAAAAGTTATTATCTGTATCCAACCTGCAACTTGAGAAACTAGCTGAGAGGTACAATAACATATTATTTTGCATAGACAAAACTAAGAGTGAAATTAATTAGTTACATAGTTTGAAAGTTGTCCTTGTAATGAATTCCTAAATAGAAAATAAAATCACTTAAACTTAAATATTAAGAAGAAAAACATATGTCCACCTTAATGGGTTGATATTCCTTACAAGGACGAGTGTTTCCTAGGTCTAAGGTGAACCAAGTTTGAGAAGAATGAGGAAACCTTCAATATCCAAGAAAAATAGCTTCAAATTATCCAACCTTTTGAAAATTTGATTTCATGTGTCCATAATATCCAACAACACCTTTCTAAGAAGAGTCTTTAAATGGAAATACAAAACAAAAGTATAAATAATGTGATTTTTCCTTCCTATGGTATTCGTCGGGTTGGGAATCCAAATTGTGATCTCATCTAGAGCCTTTACATCTAAGATCCTTTGAAAAATGTTTTTGAATTCCTCCTCCATTACGTTGAGATTGGACAAAGTTTATGGAGGATTGTGATCTAAAAAGTGACAACCCGACAACTCTGTGTGAAATCGAGCCCATGCAGCACAACCAATATCTCCTTGTCCACTTCTTTTACGGAAATGACCACTTCGACAAGGGATGGCTATAGTGGGTAGGAAGAGTGTCACTTAGTTTAATAAACCTAAATGTGACTGATGGACATGATGCAAATAAGTAAAGATGGTGAAGAATTTAGTACCAACTAGTAGGGTTTGTGTATTGAGAAAAGAGTGCGAAGAATAACCAAAAAATTATGTAACGGGAAATAGGTGAGGATGGGGAAATGAACAAATCTTAGGAAAAATAAGGGGGCATACAAGGAAATTCCATGAAAATTGGAGGAAAAAATGGCAGTGAGGTAAACTGAAATCAATGAAAATGAATGCCTAAGAATATAACAGCGATTCAGTTTTTCATTTAGATCAAATTTTAATTTGCGATCGATGACTAGTTCAATAAAAATTCGACAATGAAAATTTTATTTTATATATATATATATATATATATATATATATATATATATATATATATATATATATATATAGATAGATAGATAGATAGATAGATATATATAAACAAAAATAAAAGTATATGTAACCAAATGCATGATAGAAATAGAAAATTCAAAATAGCATAGTAATATGATTAAACAAATATTTCAAAATCAAAATCACATCATCTTGTTTAAAGGTTAAAAACTTGTTCATGAAACATAACATCGAAAACATAAACATGTTTCAAAAGTTTAAAAAGTTTTACACAATTTTCCATTTGAAAATAAAACTAGAAGTGGAAGACAAGTTTTACTCTTGATGTTCCTCTCACCTACTTTTTACACCAAAAATCTCTATATCGTCAAGAGCGCTATGGATAATGAAACCACTAGAAGCATGATCATTGGATTCACCACTAGATGTAGGACTAATTCTATAAATCCTAGTGTTAAAATCAACTTCATCACCTGATGGATATAGAACAAGATTGAAAGATGGAGTAGAAGAATTGGGTGAACCTTTTTCCACATTATTTAAAGCCAACTGTAGATTATTACAAACAAAAAAAATATCTTCCAATCTCCTAGATAATAGTTTATTTTCTTGGAATGAATATGCTCGAATGAACTCCAATTCCTTTCATATGTTGATACACTTGATCTTTGGCTTAAGACACAAATTGCAAAATTTTGTAATTTTGGGGCCCTTGATCCATAAAAATCCCACCATACTACTGGAGCACTATTAATCATATCGTATGTCACTGCTTGGTTCCAATCATCCCTTCTTCTAACATGCATGCTCAAAGCTATTATCTAATTAAAGATGGAACTGATGGATCTAGATTTAACCTTTGAGTAGCGTCATAAAGTCCACTCATGACTTCTTCATCTTGATGGCTTGATGACCCGCATAATCTAGGGTCCACATAGCTTGCTAATGTTTGTAAAGGACCATGCATAATCTTCTATCTTTGATCATTTACCTCCCAAATGTATTGGTAATAAAATTCCATATTATTGAAATCATGTTCAATGGCTTCCTTGAAAAGTCCATGTCATCATAAAAGAAACCAATACAACGTTTGTCACCATCAACCATGTGGAGAACATCAATAATTGGACCACGAAATTTTAAAACTTTTTCAACATTTTCCCAAAATTTGTTTCCTAACACTATTTCTTGTGTTGTCTCTACTTTTGCTTCTTTTGAAAGATGAGATCTCTTCCACTCAACATTGTAAAAACAGGCTCTTATGCTTGTTTTTTCTTCAACAACTCTTTTTCAAGTAACGTAAACTACGCAAAACCTTGTATAACTAGGCCTCAACAACTCTCTAGATTCATTTTTCTTGTATAAGTTCAATGTGAGATGATGGTTAGTAACAAAGTTTAATTTGTTTTTTGGCTCTTCAAGTTGTTTCATTGATCCATGGAAATTTGGCTAAATCATACAACAACAAATTCAAGCAATGAGCTGCACAAGGGGTCCAATAAACAACCTTATACTTCTCCACAATAAATTTTCATACACCAGCACAATTTGAGACATTATTGATGACAACTTAAACAAAATTTTCTTAATTTATTATATTAATAATATTTTTTTAATTTAAAATTTAAATAAATAACAAAATTTAACATTCAAAAATTTATCTATCGAAAATTTCAAGTAAAAAAACCCATGCAATTGTATAAACTATTGAGGTGATAATGATGGTCATCCTAAATGTCAAATCTTATCAATCGTTGTTTCGGAGGACACAAATTTTGTCGATCATAATTCATTGTTTCCTAAACCATCCTAGATCCATCTTAACCTCAGATCTATCAAGCGCCTAGAGGGATCAAATCTCTCGAGGTGTAAACCTATTTTTTGAGTGCAAAACCTGAGGAAAGGTTTGCACCACGAGAGATTTTATCCCTTTCGATGCTTGATAGATCTGGGGTTAAGGTGGATCTAGATTGGTTTCATTCATATGTAGTAATACAATATTTGTTCAAGATATAATTATTTTGATCATTTTAAATATGGTAAATATGACTAATATTAATTTAGTCAATTTAACTTTAACTTTTCTTAGTTACCTCAATTTGTTGAGATGAGAGAGACTATTAGTAGCTTGAATGATGAAAAATGATGAAATAAAAAATTTAAGTGCAAATTGACATTGTAACAATGATGAATGATATAAAATGTGAATAATAAGAATATAGTGAATTACAAACAATCTTCATTGTGATCAATCTGAAACTATTTTCTTCTACTATTCTTATTGTCACACCTATTAGTTATTTTCTATTACCGTGTTTGAATGCAAAGTGATTAACAATGTTGAATGATGGAAAATGGGAATAATAAGAAAGTAGCCAATTACAAATAGTTCAAATTATTAAGAAGAAGACATTTTGGGTAAGTGAACATTTTATTTAGGATGAAAATTCAAGTATTGTATTTATGGTTGAATTACTGTAACAAAGAAGTCAATTCATGTCATGAATAATGTTTATGTGTGCACACTGAGAGAGAGTTTGTATGTTTTGGGGGTGAGATAGAGATATATATGGAGGGGGGGGGGGGTGGGGGGGGGGGAGAGGGAATAAGAGAGAGGAAAAGACAACGAGGGAGGAAGATATATAGATATGTAGAGAGAGGTGTTAAAGAGAGAGAAGGGGAAGAGAGAGAGAGAGATAGATATGGAGAGAGAATGTGTATGTTTGGTGGGTGAGATAGAGAGATAAAGAAGGAGAGACAATGGGATATAGAGATATAGATGGAGGGGGAAGATATGTGCTTACACTCAAATCAATGCACACTATTAATATAATTAATTTGAAATTAATGTACAACATACATCTAGTTGCATCAAATTAGAAATCAAAATCTACACTAAAATCAATGAATCTAGCACAAACAATCAAATATGATTAGAAATCAACATCTACACTAAAATCAATGCATCTAGTGCAAACAATCAAATAGGATTAGAAATCAACATCTACACTAAAATCAATGCATCTAGTGCAAGCAATCAAATAGGATTAGAAATCAATATGTATGCTAAAACCAATGCATCCAGTACAAGGAATCAAATAAGAGTAGAAATCAACATCTACATTGAAATCAATGCATCTAATGCAAGCGATCATATAGGATTATGTTGACAATGTTGGATCCACCAACATGTCAATGGAATCTCCCCGGTAAGAATTCCTAATTAGACCTCAGACTGTTTGGTGTAGGAGTCCCAACAGTGGGTCATAAGGTAATGCCTTGACCTCGGTGTCGCACAGAGGCAAGTAGAATAACTCTGTCAGCAGCAAGGGTGTGACTAATTACAGTGAGTCAACAAAGGTGTATGAGAGGTTCCAACACTTTGAAAGGGGAAGGCGGTGAAGGTGAGTTCCAGATTGAAAGGGATCAGTCCCAACTCAGCTAGGAACACACAACACAAAGGACATGCACAGCTTCTGGCGGAGTAGTCCACTCGAATGCAGCAATCACATCATACAAGGTAACATAACACGTACAACACTCAAGGATCAGTCTAAGATGAGTGTGCCAGTTGTTATAGCAAGGTTCAAGTGAAAGGTCTGTCTGATGTCCGACAGAGCAGTCGACACAGACGGTGACAACATTAAGGACATATGCAACACATTAACAACAAGATTCATATAACTACACATGAATTGGTTCATACACAACTACGTATGTTAAACAACACATATCATTAAAGAAACTAGAGCAGTCCAACTACAATAACAACATATGCATGAAAATGTGATGGCTCTTATTATATAAAGAAGTGTAAGTCACAATCATACAATACATCCATATAAACTTGCTAGCCCCAATAGTGCAACGTTACAGCCATATCTGCCTGCTCCTCCAAATAGATGTACTAGCTCCGTGCATTAGAGAAGACAAGGCTTGTTACAATACTGTTCAAGCCTTCTTCAAAATAGTCTTAGTAGAAGATTGGCTGACCAAAAGACTCTACAATGAGTTATGGGGGACTATTTACAGTGAAGGGTGGGGTGACCGTTGACATTCCCCTTTGTGACCATTCAACAGCCCTCATGACTCTTCACCTACTCTATGACTGTTACATCCACTCTTGACACTTGACTTACGCTTGACATGACTCATCATTACAATGCACATGTACCCTTGTGAACAATTGCTTAGACAATACAAACTAGACATCATTCGAACTTAGACAGCCATAGAAGTCCAACTGCTCGACATCCTCGTGTTGATCAACAGTGACATATTGATGCCAAGATTGGTAGTCCTTGAGAGTGTTTGTGTGTTCTGTTGTGACATCCGTTTGAAACCTGAACCCTGCCTTGATAGCATCTAGTTACACTGCTCAGGCTCCTTTGTCCAACTCATCTGTGAGCATGCAAATCATTGTCTTTAGTGTGGCTGGACCAAAAACGTACTTGCACATGATGTCTGCACTGCTAGGCAAGTGTGGGCTATTGGTGGTGCGCATCAACTCGTCAAAGTTTGATTCAAGCTCCTATTGGACTTGCTTCTTGGTCTTCACCTCAGTGAGGGTCCCAAGTGATGGAATCGCATGCATGTGCACTATAACCTCCATGATTTTGAATACTCATGCATGGGAAGTGTGTATGCTAGTGATGAGTTGCGGTAGGTCTTCATAGTTCCGGATCTGACTCTAGATATGTGCTTATAGCTCGACTGCATTGGCCTTCATCATCTTTGGCAAGTGAAGTGGGGCTCCCTTGTACTTCATCATCCATGCTTGCATGTTATCAACAACAGTATGTATGTTCTTCAAGATGCATTCTCTTCTCGCACATTGTTGCTGCCATCCGTGGAGATGAATGACTACTTGATGCATGATACCAAACTTGGAGTACAATGCTTGCATAACTGTGCCCAAGCACAATACTTCATCTAGTATTTCCTTCTTCAGTTCAACTCAGGCAGACATTGTCACCAAGTCTCCTCCCTGCTTGGCCACATGTAGTTCCTTCGCCATTCATTCATTCTCAGCTATAAGAAAATGAACACTTGAGCTAGTGGCTTCGGCATACACTCTAGTTGCATCATCCAACACAGCGAGATGCTTTTGTAGATCAGTCACGATCACTTGCTCTTCAAATTGTGCAGGGGATGTTTTGTCCTCTGGAGTCGGTACTCTCTGTGACTGCACAACTTGGTGATTATATTCGTCAAAGGAGATGTTTTACATCTCTTCTTTTGTTTGACCACGAAGGCTCTCAGTGCATCCTTGGTCATTCGAGACTTGCTCATCATCGAGATGCAATGAATCAAGTGAGTCAACCTCTTTGTGGTCAGGCATGGGGTTGGTATCCTGTTCCAACTCCTACTTTTCCATGTCTGCATCTAACTGTTCAAGTGCCCATTTTATCTCATGAGCAAAGTCTTGCCTCTATGATGGTTCACCCTGTTCACCTGATGCAAGTTGTTTAGATGAATAAACTACTTGTACAGGTGTTGCTTCGTCTTTGTACATGTGATGTGCCCTCTGCTGAATTATTGTTGTTGCGCTTCCTATTCTTGTTGGCGTAGCTCTTGTTCTTTCTGGAGTTGCTCCCTCAGCTCATGCAACTCCTTCTCTGCTTCTTCCATTCTCTTCTTATCCCTCTACTTCCACGCAATTCACTTGTCACGATGTTTCCCCTTTGCCTGAATAGCCATAGCTACTTGTTATACAAGTGGGTCTGCTCGAAACTTGCTGCTTTGCTCCTCCTCCATGCGGTTGAAAATCTTCCTCTTCCCTTTGTCGAGCATAGGTATGCTTGGCTCTGCTGCCTCTGCTAACCACTCTACGGCGAAGCCGACTTATTCATTAGGTCTGGAGGAATTGTAATAGTATCTCCATGAGTCCTCCTCTACCCAATGACATGGCCCATGGATATAGTTGAGCTGAACTCTCGCACTGTGATCCTTCACAATGCAATGTGGGTCATATGGGTTGAAGCTTTGGAGGTCGAAAGGATACTTCCTCATCTTCTCTGCTTCGACATCTGCTTTCTTGATACTCTGAATCTCATATAAACCAATCCGCAATGGGAGAGCATCCAAGGGGCCTTCTTCTTCTGCTGCAGTCTAGCTGTCAATCCTACTGAGATGTGGTACACTACTTCCTGCATGAAAAGCACGTCCAAGGCTAACTTTGGCAGAACATGCGGAGACGTCTCCACACTAAACATTCGGATGAACGTGATGGATAGTGATGCATACCAATCTGCAATTCCTAGAAATGCCTTCATCACTTCCTCTGAGATGTAGGGTGGATCCTGTTCGAATATAAACCTGTACACTAGGGCAAAAAATTGGTCGAACAGTTGTATGATCACTCCTTTGAAGCTGCATTCGGACAATAGCTTGAAATACGTGTTCACAACAGTCTCCATCGATGACCATGCCCAATCCAAACCCGGAAACTCATGTCAGGTGCACACTGCATATAGAATGTAAGTGGACATATAAATCTACGCATACATACCATCGGGTGACTGTCGAGCCTTCGTGACTTGCTCCTTCAGCTGATGAGCCAGTATGCCAGACCAGTTGGATGGTCTGCCTTCTCCAGCAAGTTGGTCGAGCATGACCACCCAACTCCAAGGGAAGGTCTCAGTGCTTTATTGGCCACTCAGTTGACATGCGAATATGACCAAGAATTGGAATGCCTTCCTCAATATATTCGTCTTATAAATCTGATTGGGTGTCTTCTTGAAACAAGCTGGCTCCTTTACCCAATCCTTTAGAATGTCTCTGGAGGGGCCTCTGCTGTTGGGCAAGCTGAACAGGGGAGTCATGATAGTCATGGGCTCAGTCATCTAATACATCTCATCGTAATCTTGTGCCCAGAAGGTTGAAAGCTTTGTCCCACTGACACTACTCAAGGTCGTTGTCTCGGGGTCAGTGTGAGAGACGATTCAGTTAATCATATCCGTGCATGGGACCGCGAGGTATCTGCATGCAATTTGGTACAAGCTGGACTTATGGATGTTTACATACACCTAATGGTCTTTAAGTTATTCCCCAAAAGTACCTCTGAATGTTGCATTCACCTCTTGCCTCTTCAGTTTGATGTCCTTTTCTAGATATAGATTCGTATCTTCATAGATCGGAAAACCAGAGGACACCTACTCAGTATTGTGAGATCCTGCTCTCTTGGAAGCCATTGAGATAGATGAACACCTCAAAAGATATGGAAACAAACAACATGCATGGAAATAAATATGTCAATGAAAACAAAGGAAATCCGGGGAAGGACACATCACATACCTGGGAAACTGATGAGCAAGATTGTGCAAATTTCACTGGGAGGCTGAGTGATTAGCTTCCAGAACTACGAAAAAGGGAGTCTGGGCTACTTGGGAGGCTGGACTGGCTGCTGGATCTACCAGATGCGCAATCTAGTAGGGTAGTTGGCTGCTGGGATTGCGCAATGCGTAATCCCAGCTGGGAAGGACTGCTGGCCCAGGGATAGATTTGCGAAATTTCTTGGGCCAAGCAGCTAATGTCCAGCTAATGTCCTCTAGGAATGTGGAAAATAGTCGAGGAGACCAGTGCTAGACCAGAATGTGAAAATATAGAGAGAAAGGTGGGCCTTCATTCCCCATATTGTGCAATGCAGCCTTGGCAAAGGCAGAGACCAGGCGAAAGTTGGCCCGACTTGCCGACGGGCAATTGAAAGCAAGTAAATTGATGAAATGCATGGTGACACTAAGTGATAGAAGAAGTGATAAACAACACATGAAAAACATGAATGGAAGATTCAGCAAACAGATCAACATGCATGTGGGTGAGGTCATCTATTGGTTGGGCGAACGTCTGTGCAAAACAGTTTCATGCATGCGACAACAATGAGATAGCGATGAAAACTAAAACAGAGCTAGGAAAAGCTAGAATATATGTAAACAACAACAAGCGTTCAAATAAATCAAGTAAACAACACCCACACGAGTGAATACACAAAAAGAGAAAAAAATGTTGAAAAAGACAAGTTGAGGCCACTTACCCGTGAGTAGCTGAGCCGGATGTGTCGAAGAGTCTTGGATGTGCTGTGGGATGTCCAAGATTGATGTGAAGTAATGAGCTCTAATGTGTTGAATAAATAAATTTGGTCTCATGACGTACATGCCACAAATTAGGAAAAAGCGACACTTTGAGGGAAACTTCTAAAACAACTTTTCATGTAACCGTCGACTGCTAAAAATAGGTCCCTAAATCATGGGATGCCTTTTTCATGTTGTCTCTTGATATTTTGGGAAGATCAAGTCATGCATGCATGCAAGTCAAGTTTCTTCAGTCCCGGGTGGAACTGGTCAATCAAACTATTCATGCATGTGAGTGCTTAACTTCTCAGGAAAAACGCTCATTCCTGCCTTGGAGTAGGGCTGACTTCCTAGGAGGTTTTCACAATTTCTGGGTAGAGCAGTTGATTTCTACCCAAATTTGCACAAATCCTAGGCTAAACAGCCTGCTACAAGGAAAATTTGTGCAAATCCTGCTACAGGGGTTGGCTGGCAGGATTACGCAATACTGGAGCCCAACAGGTTCTCAGAGAGGATTGCGAAATTCCTAGAGGGAAGGCTGGTTGCCCTCCATAAATGTATAATTTCCAGGGGAAGTTACTTAGTCTGCAGCTAGACCAAGTCCGAGTAAGCAGCCTGTGAGGGGAAAGGGTTGACTATTATCGACAGGTTGCCTTTGTGTGGGGAAAACACTTAAGCTTGAGTACTTGAAGAAGCAAGATAAAGTGATGTGTAAGGTTGGTGTGGAGGCTCCAAAATAGGCTAAGGATAAAATTTTGAGGGTGGTTTTAGCCACTACAACAAATTATAAATCAATATCGCACTAAAACCAATGCATCCAGTGCAAGATATCAAATAGGAGTATAAATCGACATCTACGCTGAAATCAATGCATCTAGTATAAGGTATTAAATAGGATTAGAAATTGACATCTACACAAAAATCAATGTATCTAGTGCAAGAGATCAAATACAATTAGAAAGCAATACCTACATTGAAACCATTGCATCTAGTGCAAGCAATCAAATAGGAGTAGAAATTAATATCTACACTCAAATCAATGCATCTAGCGTAAGATATAAAATAGGATTATAAATCGACATCTACATTTAAATCAATGCATCTAGTGCAAGCAATGAAATGGGAGTAGAAATCAACAACTACACTAAAATCAATACATCTATTTTAGTGAAAAACCAAAATATTCGTGACATTCTAGATCTAACTTCTATGTCTGTATGTGTCTATGTGCATCTTGTTCTTCTTCCCTCTCTCTTCACCTTCCATTCAATGTTTATCTCCCTCACTCTCTCCTTCTCTCTTCCCCTCCCTCTCTCACCCGCCTCTCTCTCTCTCCACCCCTCCCTCCCTCCCTTCCTCTATATTTATCTTCTTCCTTCTTCACCCTATCATCTATATCTAAATCTCCCTCCATCTCTCCTTATTTTTCTCTCTATCTCAGCCCCCTAAACACATCTCTCTCTCTCTCTCTCTCTCTCTCTCTTGCTCTCTCTCTCTCTCTATATATATATACATACATACATATATATATCTATATATATATATATATATATATCTATATATATATATATATATATATATATATATATATATATATATATATATATATATATATATATATATATATATATATATATATATATATATATATATATATATATCTTCCTCCCTCACTTTATTTGTATTAGGTGTGTGTTATATTCTTACCACGACTAGTCGGACACATGCCAAGGTCAGAAGGGGGCGCAGCCCCCCCTATACGGGGTTTGAGGCAACATCCTATGATATTTTCTTTTGGACCCTATATTAGGTGGGAGGACCTACCTATGGTTTTGTGCATGGGTTTCGCATGTGGTTTTGGGTATGATGGTTTTCTGCCCAGAGTATTTTGTAGATCTGGTCAAGGGAACTATGGTTATGTTCTAATCGAGGGTTAACAGATTAGGGTTTATGAAGGGTTTGGTATTTATATATATGTATTGCAAAATTGAAAGGAATATAATGAAAAATCAATCTTGTAGTCTCGATTTTGAAATCCAGGGGAAATATCTACTTAGTGGTTTTGTGTTTCTTGCTATTGTATAATTTTTTGTTTCTAGAATTTGTCTACAGGTATTGTATAGGGTTTCAGCTTCAAAGGGAGGCCTTTTCTACTGAGGGGTTTGGCTTAGGCCTGTGGTAGACCCTATTCAATGTGAGATCTAAGGGATTGAATCTTGTGATGAAATAAGATGGTGAGAGTGGAAAGATAGAGATTAAGAATTTTAATGGTTAGAGTTTTAAGTTGTGGAAGTTCAAGATGGAGGATATGATGGTGGATAAAGATCAGTGAATCGCAGTAGATCTGAGTAGTAAACCAACGACAATATCAATAGAAGACTAGGTGAAGTTGGATCAGAAGGGAAAGAGCACAATACAATTGTGTATCTCAGATTCAATATTGGTCAATATATTAGGCGAAGCTACGACAAAGGATTTGCGGGTTAAGTTAGGGACTTTGTACTAATCTAAGTCTCCGGTGAACAAATTGTTCCTATGGAAAAATTTGTATAACTTGAGGATGAAGGATGGAGACTTAGTGAGAGAGCATATAAACACCTTTAATGCTCTGTTAACAATTTGTTATCTGTTGACATAAAAATTTCAAATGAAGATAAGTGCATCAGTTTGCTATGTTCTCTACCGAATTCGTGGGATAGTCTGGTTGTTGCAATAGGTAGCCATACAACTACGTTGAGGTACGATGAAATAGTCTAATCCTCACTATCGGAGGAGATGAGATGGAAAAATATGGAGATCCAGAATGGAGATGCCTTGTATATATGAGGATGATCCCAGAGTAGAAACAAAAATAAGTCCTTCAGTAGGAGATCTAAATCTACAGGGAGATCTAAATCTCCAGGAAAACCTATAAAGGTATATTGCAATGCGGAAAGGAAGGGCACTACAAAAGGGACTATAGATCTAGATATCTTGAGAAAGGAAAGGGATCTGATGATGCTCCTTCTGCAGAGGTGAAAACCCCGTTATATGGAGGTGGGGATGTGTACTTGGCTTCTTCTTCAAGTACACATGTAGATCATGAGGCATGATTGATTGACTCAGGTGCATCTTTTCACTTCACTCCCCATAGGGAGTGGTTATGCAAGTATGAGAAATATGATGGTGGTGATGTCTTCTTAGGGGAGTATAGGAAGGATATAATTGTAGGAAGTGGAAAATTAAAGTTGAAGTTGCAAGGTGGAAGGATTAGAACAATTCCGGGTGTTTTGCATATTCCTGCATTATCCAGAAATATGATTTCTGTAAGAAGGAAGGATGATGTAGGTTTAAAAATAGTGTTCGAGAAAGATAACTGGAAGATGATTGAGGGAGCACCAGTATTGATGTGGGGAGTTCATGTTGGAACTTTGTACAAGCTTCTGGTTAATACTATTATTGATGGATGCAACAATTATGTGGTTCCTGAAAGTGGAGCATAAAATATAGTGGTCTTTGGAGAAAAGACCATGATAAGGCATCAAAGGCTTGGACATATTATAGAGAAGCACCTTTGAATACTTCATGGTAATGGTACGGTAGAAGGTATGTCTAATTTCTCTTTGGATTTGGATTTATGTGAACATTGTGTATATGGGAAGCATAATCAGGTGAGTTTCCCCTCTAGTGCTAAGAAGGCGGAAGGGATATTAGAGCTTATGCACAATGATGTGCTTGGACCTGTGTTAGTTCTAGCACTGGGTAATTCTGTGTACTATGTATAATTTATAGATGACTTATCAAGGAATACATGGATATATTTCCTTAGGAAGAAATCTATAGTCTTTAGCAGGTTTAAAGAATTTAAGGCTTTGGTGTAAAACCATACAGAGAAGAACATAAAGGTGTTGAGTGTAGATAATGGTGGAGAGTTCTGCAAGAAAGAATTTGAAGATTTCTATTAAAAGTGTGGTATAGCATGGCAAAAGACTACTCCATACATGCCTCAGTAAAATGGAGTTGCAAAGAGAATGAACAGGACGTTGATGGAAAAGGAAAGAAGCATGTTCAGTGGTGCCAGGAGAGGGCAGGAATTCTCGATAGAGGTAGTGGAGACTTCATGTTACTTGGTTAATACATCACCTTCATCAGCATTGGAGGATAAGTATCCACATGAGGTATGGATTGGCAAGAAACCCTCTCTTTCACATCTGTGGGTGTTTGACTGTGATGCATATGTACATGCTCGAAAGGAGAAAAGAACCAAGTTCGGTAGTAAATCTGAAAGGTGCATCTTTATTGGGTATAAGAATGGTTTAAAAGTTTATAATCTTTGGAACCCAGAAACAAGGAAGGTTGTGTACAACCGAGATGTGGTGTTTCGAGAGGTGAAATATGTTATTAGACATGAAATCCTACCAAAGGAACCTGAGAAGATAGAGTTTGAGCTAAAGGATGAAGAATCAAACTCTATAGTAGAACAAGAACCAGAAGATGAAGAGACACAAAATCAAGCTATGAGAAGATCAATTCGAGAAAGAAGGCAACTAGAATGGTATAGTCCATCAGATTTTTGTTCAAAATTTTATTTATCTATTATTGATGATGATCCTAGAACTATCAAGGAGGCAATAGATTGAGAGGATGGAAATATTTGGAAAGAGGCCATGGTTGATCAATTGGAATCTTTGGACAAGAATGAGGCTTGGGATCTGGTGGAGTTGTCGGTTGGAAGGAAACCCAATGGAAGAAAATGGGTGTTTAAGAAGAAGATGAATGCAAAAGGAAAGGTGGAGAAATACAAAGCTCAGTTGGTAGAAAATGGTTATTCCCAAGTGTCGATAATTGATTTTGGTGATATTCTTTCTCCTGTTGCCAAGGTAGCTTCTATTATATTACGTTTATCTGTTGCTGCTACTTTTGATTTTGAGGTAGAACAAATGGATGTGAGGAAAGCATTTCTTCATGGGGATCTAGAAGAAGAGATATATTTGAAGAAACATGAAGGATTTGTGGTGAAGGGAAAGAAATAACAGGTATGAAGGTTAAAAAAGTCTCTATCTGGGTTAAAATATGCACCAACAATGTTGTATCATAAATTCGATACATATATACAGGGACTTAGATTCACCAGAAGCAAAACAGATCACTGTGTAAATTTTAAATTAACTAGTGACTGTGTTATTTATTTGGTATTGTAGATGGATGATATGTTGTTGATTGGAAATTACAAAGAAATTATCCATGATTTGAAGACTTAATTGTCCTCCAAATTCGATATGAAGGATCTTGGTGCTGCAAACTATATTTTGGGCATGGAAATTAAATGCAATATGGTAAAGAGGAAGCTATGGTTAAACCAAAGGAAGTATGTCCAGACAATATTGCAGAGGTTTAATATTCAGGATAGTATACTAGTGAAGGTTCCTATTCCCGTAGGTGTAAAGTTATCTACTGAGTAGTGTCACAAGACATAAGAAGAGGAAGAGGACATGTCCCATGTTCTATATGTGAGTGCAGTTGGTAGCTTGATGTATGCAATGGTATGTACTAGACCAGACATTACACATGCAGTGGGAGTATTGATTTAGTTTATGTCAAAGCCAAGAAAATAGAATTGGACAATAGTGAAGCAATTTTTTAGATAATTGTGTGGCACTAGTGATTATGGAATGTGCTACCAAGGAAGACCAGGATTAAATAGAGTTATGGACATCTATGGATTTGTTGATATAGATTGGGTTAGAGATATGGATCAAAGAAGATCTACAAGTGGGTATGTGTTTATCCTATTTGGAGGTGTAGTCAGTTGTATGAGAAAAGAGACAGATTATAGTGGCACTTTCAAATATAGAGGCACAATACATGACAACCACTCATGCAAGCAAGGAAGAAGTTTGGTTGCAAATATTTTGTTTAAGTATGGAGTTAGTACAATGAAATAAAAGGATATACTGTGACATAGAAAGTGTAATTGTCTTAGAAAATAACCCTGCTTATCATTCAAAGACAAAGCACATTGATGTTCAGTATCACTTTATGAGGGATATGGTTTAGGAAAAAAAGGTGTTACTGGGAAATGTGGACACTTTAAAGAATGTTGCAAATGCATTAATGAAGTTTGTGAGCACTGAGAATTTTTCTTGGTGTAGAGAAATAATGGGTGTTGCAGGCTTGGACCAATGTCTAAGCTTTCTTGTGACCCCCTGTGTGGAAAAGAAAACAACAATTGGTAGAATTTTCGGTGTGTGTTATATTCTTTCCACAACTCATGGCACACATGGGGGGGGGGGGGGGGTCACAAGGGGGTCATATCCCCCCTTGTTTGTTGCGTTAGGAGAAACAGGGGGGTCACAGATGGGGTACTGCCCCCCCCGGTTGAGGGGTTTGAGGTGGGAGGTAGTCCCCCTGTAAAGGATCTAGGACAACACCACAGAAATTGTTTTTTGGACCCTATATTAGGTGGGCGGACCTAGCCATGGTTTTCTCCATTGCTTTTACACATGGCTTTGGGCATGACAGTTTTCTGCCCATGGTATTTTGTAGATCCAGTCAGGGGAACTATGGTTATTTTCTAATCCAAGGTTAATGGATTGGGGTTTATGAATTCTTTGACATGTATATATATTTATTCTAACATTGAAAGGAATATAATGAAAAATCAATCTAGCAGTCCTGGTTTTGGGATCCAGGGGAATCTTTGTGTATTTTTCTTTTTGTTTCTCACCATTGTATATTTTTTGATTTTTAGAATTCTTTTGCAGGTATCTTTTTACAAGGTTAAAACCTATAATTTTTCTCCTTCTTATTCCCTCTTCCCCCTCCATCTATATCTCTCTCTCCCTCCATCTCTCCTTCTTTATCTCTCTATATCAGCCCACATACACTCTCTCTCCATATATGTCTATCTATATATATCTCCCTCTTCTTCTCACTCTCTATCTCTTCCCCCTCTCTCTCTCTCTCTCTCTCTCTCGCGCGTGCCCTCTCTCTCTCTCCATCTATATCTATTTCTCAGTCCTGAAACATACGCACTCTCTTTCCATATATATCTACCCAACTCTCTCTCTCTCTCTCTTTCCCTTCTTATTCCTCTCCCTCTCTCTCTCTCTCTCCCTCCTTATTCATCTCCCTCTCTCTCTCCCTCTCTCTCTCTCTCACCTCCCTTTGTCTCTCCCCGCCATCACACACACATTCTCTCCACCCTAAAACTCTATCACTATCTCCCTCTCTCTCTCCTTCTCACTCTCCACTTCTCCCCCACCCATATATATGTTTCCTTGTCTGTCTCTTCCCCTTATTTCCTTATATATAATCTCATTTTCTCTCCCTTCCCTCATCTCCTCTCTCCCTCATTCCATATTCATCTCTCCCTTATCATTCACTCTCTCTCCACCTCTATCTCCCAATTTCTTTGTTCTTCCCTCCCTCTCTTTCCCCTTTCCAACTCCATGTCTCTCTCCCCCTCTCTCTCCTCTCTCTAAATTCCACTCTCTCCCATTCTCTCTCACCTCTCTTTGTCTTTTCCACCCATCACAAACACACACTCTCTCTCCACCCTCCAACATGTCACTATCTCCTCCCTCTCCCCTTCTCACTCTCCCCCTCTTGATATTCCCTCTCTTCCCCCTCCATATCTATGTCTCCCTATCTCTCTCTTCCCTTTATTTTCCTATCTCTATCCTCTCATTTTCTCTCCCTTCTCTCGTCTCCTCTCTCCCTCATGCCATATTCATCTCTCCCTTATCACTTACTCCCTCTCTTTTCCCCTCCAAATCCGTCTCTCTCCCTGCCTCTCTCATCCTCTCTCCCCCCTCCTCTCTATCCATGTCTCTCCCACCTACATATCTCTCTCCCCCACTCTATTCCCCCTCCATCTCACTATCTCTCTTAAATATGATCCCAATCTATTGTATTTAAGAAAGTATCTAAATAATATATATATATATATATATATATATATATATAAAATTGGTTGTAAAATATTAAACCTATATTTTAGATGAATCATGTCGAAGGAAATAAAATAATAAAAAACTTAAAGGAATCATGCACTATATTTCCTCTATCATTGTTAGTCACTTTGTTTTCTCTCTTTTCTTGGATCCTTGGTTAAAATGAATCTATCCTTGATTTAATCTCTATGAGAATATTTTTAGTACTCATGAGGATGGAGGGTTTAGATATACATCAAAAGTAATTATAACCTTTTTTTATCTTATATTTAATTAAAAATTTAATAAAATTAAATTAAAATAAAGTATTTGTAAAATATTTTGATTTTGAAATAAGTTATGGTTTTTGGGCATGTGGTATTGATAAGCCATGGTGTTATAACAAAATAATTAAAATCCTAGATCCATAACATAATAATCAAAAGCATATATGGTACATGGCATTGATAAATCATGGTATTAGCCCATGGTATCATGATTTTCTTCCCTCCTCTCCCTCTCTCCCCGTCGATGAACCTCAATATTGCAATAAGAATGTTGCAACTCCCAAGGATACAAACTTTAATTTTCAACCTGGAGTTCGTACAAAATTAAGAGGTATCGTCATTGTATGTGCAACATACAATGTTTCATTATTTTTTTTATCTGATGTAATGGAGTGAATTTCATGAAATCAAAGCCTAAACTAATTGCAAAAATGGAATTGTTACTCTATTTCCAAGAAATGGGAATTCTACCTACTCACGGGGGGCCACTCACTGAACCTCTGACATAGCACGTGCATTCATGGCATACTAAACAATACCCTTAATTTGACTACATATTGGAAAATACCTCTAAAAATCACATTATTTAACCCCCTACCAATATAAATCCAATACACCTTCCCAATTTATAAAACCCCTATTTTCACTAAATATTGTATGTATCCATTTTTTTATTCACATTTTTTATACCCTTTTATTTTTATATCCCTGGTATAGTGACATGATGCCTCTCTTATGACCCCACATGCATTCTACAATGCACCTTTCTTCTTTTGATATACATTGTAAATGCATATTAGTTGCACCTTTCTTCTTTTGATATACATTGTAAATGCATATTAGTTCTCCCACAATGCAATTACTTAACCCACACTCAAGTACATCTCACTATGATTTGTGTCATTTAATGGTCTAAGGCACACAAAGATCCAACATATTTTAGGAAGATTGGTTATGTGCATGTATATAAAATAACATATAAATTGATCTATATGATGATGAAAAATCAATTGATGAATCTTTATGAATAGGTTTGCAACAAATAAGGTGTTCAAGCACAAGTCTAGACCCTCTAGATGCAAGACAACTATCTACAACCAAGGTTGGGGCTCCAAATCTCAAATCAAGGGTGCAATCCCAACCTATACATTCTTACAAGAAGCAGATGGACAAGTCCTAAGACATGCGCTCTTAAGGGAATAACGCGAAAGCATGAAATCACCTTTTGATTCATTGTCATCTCACCAATGAGATATGGGCTATCACTCATAGACTATGTAAAATGCAACAATGGATTGGAGATAACAGAGAGGCATTAGATGAATGGACTACAAATATAACATAAGACAAAATTTTGGTTGTAGAGGTGATCTGCTCCATTTGGCTAGCTCAGAATAATGGTGTATTCCAAAATAAACCTCCAAACATCTACAATATTTTCTACATGTTGAAGGAAAGTATTACCTTATCATAAACCTCACTAAAGACAAGGCTTCCTTGCACTCTCATAACTTTGAAATACAATTCTAAAATTTCTAGAGGATATTTTAATTATCAAATTTTAAGGTCACAACCAAGCTAGACACCACATTGGTATATGAGACCCCCTTACTTCTGGGACAAGGGACCCACCTCCGCACAATGATTTGAATGTTAATTAAATGAAGGCATACATACTCTACCCCCTCTAGTTTTGAACCTGTGACCTCTTAGGAGGAAACACATCCTCTTAACCATTAGGCCCACTCAAGCTAGATATAGTGGATGTCTTCTTAAAGTCTCTTTTACATAATGAGTGATTACATTGGATGTAATATCATATAGGAAATAGAAATGACCCTGGAAACAATATTGAGAACTAATATCACTTCCTTGAAATCGGAATGACCTTGGAATTTCTACAATGAGAGAATCACTTGAAAATTTAGGCTAAACAATATTAAAGTAATGTCTTGAACACCAAGAACCAAGAGCCTTATCAACCTATAACAAAGCGACCTATGCAAGATCAAATTTACAAAAAAGATCTGCCAGAGAAGATCCATGTACACAATTCTGCCAGAGAAAACATCTATAATACCAAAATCAGTTGAAAAGCATGATATGGGACTTTCAAATTCGAAAACTAGTTGAGAAGCATGGGATCAGACTTCCAAGATTTTATATAATGATTATCTGAATGGAGGTTCTCACAAGATGGGCTTAAATGTCCAAGGATGAAATGATAGGAGAAAAGCTTTGCCAGAAATTGAAAATAATCCTTTCACTATTCTTTCCCAAGGGATTAAGCTAGTTGTTTATATAAACACTTCAATTAATATTGTTGTATAGCACTTCAATTAATATTGTCTTCTCAGTGTCAATATTAGAATAGAGAACAACCATTTTCACTATATACAACCATGATTACAAATATCCCAAAGCTTCTATGGAAAACCCACAGACCAGAGGTTATAAAAGGCCAACGAGGTTTGGGCACTTCTAAAATCACAAGTGCAGGAAACCGATTATTACCTTGGAAGCTCAAGTTGGGTAGGACTAGTAGGACTCACATCACCTTCCATGACATATATTATAGAATCTTCAAAGATAACCATTTGTCCTTTATTTTTCTACATGAAACTGTTAAACTACTGACATGTCCAAAGATAATTTTTGCAATAACTAGCGATCATTCTAAAAACACAACTTCTTTATCAAAATAATGGTCATTTTACCAATATGTCACAATAAATTCCAATAAATAGCTACGGCAGAATCAGTTGAAGGGAATTTTCTTTCAGTGAAACTTACTCTGAGACAACAAAAATATGCAGCATTTGATCAAACTTTGTTGTATCTAATAAAAATAGAAGTTGGAAACAAAATTCCACGCTAAAAAGGTTTTTATCAACTCTAGTCTAACTTAGTTTCCTATAAAATGCAGGATTTAGTCCAACTTAGTTTCCTCTAATTCAAATAGAAGTTGAAAACATAATTCTGAGCTAATATATTTTTACAACTCTAATTTAATTTTGTTGTAACTGTAAAATAAACCCCTAGAGCATGGGAGAATAAGCATGGACCTCTTGTTGTATTCTTAAGCCGTAGGTGACTAGCCATAATACATAGTCTACATTCTTTGAAGAATAAAGGGAGTTTGAAAGCCTAAAGAGACAAGCACGTCTATATCAATATTCCATCTTACTAGCCTTGGTCCAAAAACTAGCTTTAAGAAAGTATCCAATGGAGTGAAGATTGTCTTAAGCAGCCGTAGAGTTCAAGTGCTATGAACTGACTTCCTTAAGAGATCCAAGTTTAGTCTGTAGTGTAAGCCCTATGACACTTTCCTTAGTCTTTAGTTGTATTGACATAACTACTATATACAAGTTTTGGAGAGTAACATATATGTAGAGTAAGATTGACATTGTTTCAAAGCTTTCACTCAATATGCATATATTCTTTTATTTGAAATCATAGTATTAGGTGAACTAACTCTCTTTGTTGGAGCTTTGGAGAGTAAGATATTTGGAAAAAAGCCTTAAGAGAAAAATTGTGGTTTATACTATAGCCATATAGCTTAGAGTCTCGCTATTCTCAAAAGTAGATCTACTTGCTATCTTTGCGGTTGCTTACAAACTTGCACTTGGGACCCAAGCTTTGGAAAGAGTGATAAAAATCAGGCCTTTGGTTGCATCTTCTATGCAATTGATTAAATTTATGACACAGGCCAAGGGGCACAGGTTAATAGGTACTACTCCCTACTGAATTTCAATGCATTTCAATTCTCGAAAGTATATTTTTCAAGATCTTCAGGCAAATGTAATATCGAGGAAGACTCTTTAGTAATGACATGGTAACTAAAAAACAATATAATTAACTGTACATTCAAAATCGTCCAAATTTTTGTTTATTTAAAAAAACTTCCAAACTTCAAAAAGGAAATAAATGCACAAGACATAAGTTAGAATTTTACATAGACAACATCAACAAGCAATATTTTCCTAGTTTCTAAAATGGACAGTAATTAAATTCCTTTGGCATAGTGTCCTCTCAAAGACCTTCTATTTACTCTGAAATTTGTGTCTTTCACTATGTTCAAATAGAGCTTCACAAACTTCAATTTCTCCCTAAATTCTTCTCCAAATCTATGTTACCCTTGTCCACACAACCAAATATCTTTTGTTGTCCCTTCTAGGCCTCCCACTCACTATTTTAGTCTTTGGAAACTTACACAAGGCATACTACAGCCCACAGTTTCCTACAACAAGAGCTCCAAATTTTGTTCAAGGGTTAACACACTTTCCTCCACCTGCGCTAGCCTCTATGCACCTGCAACTTGAAGAGAAGGCCCTATAAGAGGCCTCTCGGCCCTCAAATAGTCCTCCATGCAATGTTGCACCTATTACCCTAAAACCTTACCTCAGACCTGTTATCACATATAGTTTTTTGTTAAAAAGTATTTATATGGGAAATTTTCGTTTTGGTGTTTAAGGTTGCAGTTTCTCTCATGATTTTATATAGGATTATGATTATGATGATTTGCACATCTCCAATTATCTCCCAAGTCTACTAATTCTTAGGCACACTCCAAATCACAACATAGATCATCAAAGAGACCACTGATTCTTTCCACCTCTCATGGTTTTGTTTGTCCTGTTAACTACAACCCAATCAAAATATTGCGTTGGGTGGGCTCTGTCGTTTCCACAATTTTGGGCTTTTGAACCAAATTCGAGGTGTTGCAAAGAAATTATATGGTGAAAAGAAGCTTTCATCTGAATTCAAAGGAAATAGGAGGCTAAATCCACACCATACACATTAATTTGCAACATTCCACTTCTTCAAATTGGGCTACCTTTGTTTCAGGGAACTATTCATGCACTACAGATCCTATACTGGTGCCATCACATGATCATTATACTCTAGGTTTACAAGGAATGATTAAACATGAGGTTGGATGGTGGGTTGGTTTGGTAGAGGGTGCAAATGATCCATATGGAAGAACTGTCCATATTGATTCTCAACATGAGAGATATGTTGCCAAGAGTTACAATGCAAGGCAACTGGCTACAGGAGCTCCAAGCGTTCCTTTGTTTGAAATTTTTGTAACAAAAGACAATGACCATAAATATAAGGAGCAGGCGTTCTACTTATAGTAGAATGGATAATATGCAGATGCTTCCTTTTCAGTATCACCTAAAGCTACTGAAGACTCAGATACTAACACAGAGAAAAATGATGATGCAGATGTGGGAGATGAGGGATTGATATGAGTTATGGAAATTTCTTAAAGTTGGGATGCCTAGCCTAAAATTCAAGGTGTTGAAAGTTGTGACTCCAGACCAGGAAAACACAGATATAATCTCAGGGGTTTTTGAGCAATTAATTCAAGAAGTCAATAAAGAGAAGGATGATGAAACTACTGGTGAAGATAAATCTCAAGGCGATCTACATAATGATAAAGCAATTGTAAGAAGCAATAGTTATTTTATGCAGCTTATTAAAATTGTTGCTACGAAAGTTGCCATTGGTACTCTTTTACAGAGTATTGTAGAAGATGCACCTCCAAGCCTTCCTGTATGTGTACTAGCCAAAATAGAGAGAAGGGGTTGTGATTCCTTTTGTTTTCACATTAAGGATGATGGCTCTAAACAATTTGTAAGAGGAAAGCAACTGACACCTTCTTGGAAAGTTGTGTAATGCCCTACTTAATCTTATCATGAAAATTTTATTAGTGTTTAATTACCTGAAAATATTGACTTATAATTATCAGGAAATATTGGTATATACCTACATTTGTGAAACTATAATTTTGTTTATTGATATAAATTTTATTATTGTTATTATTCAATTCTCAACTTGTCTTCTCAAATTTAATTTTGGATATGATATGGTCTCCTTCCATTTATTCCAAATTAAATATCCATATCCCAAGGCATCTTCTCAAAATCTACTTGGGAGAAGATATGGTATTCTCCATTTAATTTCCAAATTAAATATCCATATCTTATCCCCAAAATGTCTTCTCAAATCTAGTTTGAACAAGATATGCTAAGAAAAGTCAAGGATACTAAATGAAAGGATGAGGGGGTAGTCATGACATTAATGATAGGTGGTTGAGGTAGATGGGAGGAAGAGACATAAAAGGGGAAGGATGATGAGAGGAGAGGGGGGATGCTTGGTCTCGATTTGTTTTGGAGGATTGTGTTTTGGGGGAGGAATGTGGAGAAATAGAAGGAAGAGAATGGAGAGATAAATGAGGGAATAGAAACTTGGATCTAGATAGTGTTTGTTAAACTTGGACACATTACATCTGGTTTGACTTGGGCTCGGAGGGTTAGGGAACCTGTGGAGGTTCCCTGGGCTAGGAAATACTTCCTGGTTGGCTGGGAGGCAAATCCAGTCAGGTAGTCAAGAGGAGCATCCCAACAGAGTTAGGATCTTAAGAGCATCTCAAATAAGCTATTGGAACAAGTATTCCTCCATTTATTGATTACTTATGTAAATGGTTGCAATGAAATTCTTATTCATTTAACTTGTGGTAAATAAATTTTAATGGTATATTGTCATCAAATAAATTATTTCCCTTATTATTGTATTTAAAATTAGATAAATTTAGTTTTTAGTTAGAGGACCCTAGGTGGGATCCTCATATATGGTATCAGAGCCAATTTGAAAATTTGAGGCCTAACAGTGGCTCTCCTTCCTCTAAGTGGCCATGAGTAGGGTGTATCTATTTTTCCAAGTGCTTAGGACCTGCACCTTACCCCAACCACAATAACAAGCCATCATGGATTCTGGGCAAAGAGCTTGTTGCCATAATGCAGTTCCCGACGAATACGATTCATTTCTGAGTAGTTTCTCTTGGAATAGTGTAAACCCAGAGTTTTGTCCCTCACCAACTGTATTGATTGCAAAATGACAGGACCGATGATCAGACCATAGATTTTTTCTTGATCAATTTCAAATAATTCTTTTGGAGGATAAACTCCAAGAACAAGTGGCACATTTGCAACCTTGTACCCCTTTTGAGATAAGTAAATTGAAAGTGGAGTCTTGCTTGTATGTGAGACACCAAATAATACCAAGCCTGATTTATGAAGATTGTGAGGCAGGGCTCTATTGTCCTCTTTAATTGGGAATTATATTGCCTATATTCTTTTGAAATAACATTTTGAGAGGGGTGTGCTTTGGCCTTGACTACCTCGAGGAACTCCTAAAGGTCAAATCCTAGGTGGGTTGCCACGACTTCAGTGGTCGGCCCAAGAATATCAGTATAAGGCACTCCCCACAATTGGAAATCATTCTTTTCTGTCCCTGCCATGTTCAGATCTACCAATGTGTATAGTAGAAGCACTCCTTCCTTCACTGCTTGTCTGATGATCTCCACAAGATGATCAACCTCATCAATCCCAGAGAATAAATGAGTATTTACACCACAACCTTTGTCGACTAAACAGGTCTCAAATTGACCTAATGCAGCATGGACAAAGTGCTCTACTTTCCATCTAGTGCCATCAGAGACCATGTAAATCACCTTTCCAAAGGGCGAGTATCTTTTTCCTTGATCTCCTCTCCCTTCATAGTCATCAATTCTATTAAGAATAGAGGGCACACCATTACTGGTGAAATTATTATTAGTGGTTGTAGTAGTGGACATTGAAGATGATGTTTCTACCTTGCCTTGGACTGGGCGGTACAACCGCCTACCAAAGTGGATATTCTGAGACCTCGACCAACGCTGCAATTGAGGGGTACCCTTGGATTTCCAATCGTCTGCCTTTGTGATATCATTTTCCATGGGAACTTGCTTGAAATCTGGAGCCATTGATGAGGAATTAACCACTGAAACAGAAGAGGATTCAAAGCGAAGTTGTGGTTGTAACATGAGAACCCCAGTTGATACATTTCCAACAATACAACGAGACAGTTTCTGGTAAGATCTGCTTTGCAAAATATTTAAATAACCCCTTAATCTAACCACATATAACTACCATAAGGTGAACCAAGACATATACTGCACTCTTTTCTAACCACTCTCCATTAAGAGGATTTTCTTTTCTCATGCAATTCTGTGATTTTTTGTGTTGCTGCAGACTAGGTTGCAATAACCTGCGCTCTACTTTGTTAAGTTCCGCACTCCAATTCTGAACTTGTTCTGTTTGGTGCATATCAACTTCCAAGACAACATCTAACATATTCACAAGGTTTGAAGCCTGCTTGTAATCATATATTCGTAGAAGATAAAATGTGTGCGACAATTCATTATAAAGGTGTAGACCACGACAACATTGTCTTTGATCCTCAAGAATTGAATTCCAAATGGCATCACATTTGTTCACAGCTCTCTCTAGAGCACTTGCATCTTCCCACTGCATAAGATGAACGTGCAATATCGATTTTGCAAAGACCATCTCAAGTTCAGGATACTTCCTTTCATTGGCATGTTGTTGTCCAGTCTCTAAAGCACGTATTGCACCTTGAAAATTCCCTTCAGCTATCAAAGGATTTGCAAGCTATAAGTTGAAGTTGCAAGATCATAATTTTGCAGACTCCCCTTCTCCAACAGAATAATAGGCAGAATAGGCATACTTGATAAGAATACATAGTCCCACATGCATAAATTGTTTAATAAACATTCAGAAAGATATGAAAGTCGGAATTACTCATGCACTAAAATATATTCAAAAATTTCATGTGCCCATCTTATTAATAACCCTTCAAACTCAAAAAATTCCTTTCGACCTAAAAACAGTCATGTAAATGTCAAATCACATTGTGCAGTATTTAGAAGATTTTACTCACAAGTTTGAAGTTGCATAAAGAATCAATAATAAACTATATTTCATAAGGTATGTTTGCATAGGATTCTTAAAATATCACACACAGTACTTGAAGTGAATATAGCATTTACTACAGTTTGTCCAAATTTATCGTTTAAAATAAACTCTTAACGGACTACAGTGTGAAACATCTTTTGTACTTATCCTTAATGGTAGTGTCACAAAATTTATCCTTTAACGGAAGCTTTAATAGATTGCAATGTGAATGATACTTTGTACTTGTGTTAATCATCCTATGCAAAATGGTCCTTAGTCTTCTTGTCAACTATGAAATAACTATTACACATGAAAACAAAATGCATACAACACCATGTGTGAAACATGCCTTTCCAAACTCAGGTCATAATTACCGCGCAGAACCATTGCCATCTTTGTTTCGTTGCATTAAGATGGACCAATACTATGGTATTTTGTTATGTTGTTTGTTCAAGAAGCTTCACAAAATATCCCCACAATGACATAATGTAGCCCTGAAATGTTGAAAGCTGTGAGCTTCCATCACAAAAATTCTCACCCAACAATTAGATGAGTCTGGTGGCATTGTGGATGTCACCCTTGACGCAGGTGATTTAAACAGTTTCTATAGGGAATGTCTTTGTAAGATCATGTGCAATCAAATATAGACCTTAACCTCTTCCCATTTAATATCACAAAGCATGAGAAACATACCTTGAATTCTTCATCTACATGGAGATTCCCAACATGGTAGATATGTTTTTGACTGTGGGTGCGATTAGTCTCCTCCAAAGAACACACAGTTCCTAGTATTAACTTCAATCCAACTGCATCCTGGCCCTTTTATCAAGCCCCTGCCTTTCATCATTGTTCTGACCTTTGCTACATCATCCCATCTTCCTGCCTCAACATACCTATTTGATGAGAGAGCATAGTTACCAACATTTTTAGGCTCTAACTCAAAAAGATGTTCTGCCACATTTTCTCCTAGCTCTATATTGCAATAATTTCTACAGGCACCTAGCAAAGCACCCCACACATCAGCACTAGGTTCTAGTGGCATCATTTGAATGAAGTAATATGCGTCGCCTAGGTGACCTGCACACCCAAGAAGGTCAACAACGCATGAGCAGTACTCCATCATGGGTGTGATTTGATAATCTTGAGTCATGCAATGGAAATATTTCCACCCTTCATCCACTAGGCTGGCATGACTGCATGCATTCAAAACACTAGTGAATGTGACATTGTCTGGCTTAATTTTAGCCTGTTGCATCTGATAGAAATGTGCAAGAGATTCCTTACCATAGCCATATTTTCCATATCCCACAATCATTGCATTCCAGGAAACCAGATCTCTTTAAGGCATTTTGTCAAAACCACGCCTGCAAGATCTATACTTCCACTTTTGGTGTACATGTCTATAAGGGAATTCATTATAAATATAGAAAAATCAAATCTATTTCTGATGATATAATCATGGATCTGTTTACCTAGTTCCATAATGGCTAACTTGGCACAGACTGATAGAGAAATTACAATGGTGACTTTGTACCATGTACCACCCCTTCCAGTTGCAATTCACAAAAGAGTTTCAAAACCTCAGCAACATGTTCACATTCGGTATAGCTAGCCACTATTGCATTCAATGACACAACATATTTTTCAGCCAGTTTATCAAAAGTTGGAAAGCAGACTCTAGCCACTTGGACTTTGCATACATATATATAAGGTAACCCCCCACAAACACATCCAATTCTAATCCTCTTTTTATTAGGTAATGGTGGATCTCCTTGACATGTTTCAAAGCTACCAGGTTGGCACATGTGGATAAGGGTTCCACCCCTGCTAATTTCATTTGGAAAAAAGAATTAAGGCGTTCTTTGCATGCCCATTCTGAGCACACCTAGAAATCATTGCATTCCATGAGACCACATTTCTCCTAGACATTCTGTCAAAGATTTGGAATGCATTCTCTAAACTTGCACATTTAGCATACATGTCCAAGAGGGAACTACCCATATATAGATCCGACTGAAATGCATTCCTAATTACACAACCATGTATCTCCTTACCCCATTTCACAACTGCTACAAAAGCACAAATAGGAAGAAAAATTGCAACTGTAACTCAATTGTATGGTACTCTTGCTACCTGCATTTGATAGAAAAGCCTCAATGCTTGATCACACTCTCCATTCTGGGCATATATTGCAATCATGGTATTCTAGGAGACGATGTCTCTTCAAGACATTTTTTCAACCACTTGGCGTGCATCCTCCATACATCCGCATTTAACATACATCAAAAGAAGCCCATTCCATACATAAATATCCGACTTAAACCCAGTTCTTACAACCATATTAATTCATATAAAGTCAAGACTTAGTTGTTGTGCAGTGGAGGAACCGGTTGACATGCCACAATCTCTATCACTTTACATTCACCTGGGCAGCACTGTGTTGCACCCATTTTCCCACACCAATGTCACCATACACTGCTCCAGACTTTTCCTTGATGTAGACCCCACAAGTATCCCCACGACCTTCACTCCATCATGCTCACTCCACGGTGTTCACTCCACTAACTTTGATATGCGGCATCTGTCAAGATCCTCCTTGATGTAGGCACAACATGCTGCATGCATCGCCTTCCCACTACGTGGCTGACGTTGTGCCATGAATATTTTAACTCCACCTTGTTTTGTGCACTCTTCCTCCGCCTGCCTTGACCAGGTCCCGATCTCATTCTGGAGTGGATGGTAGGACCAGAAGCATTTGCTCCATCTTTGTAAGCACGCGATAGAGCCATCGAAACTTGAAGCAATGACTTCTCGGCTTAGCAAAGGCACGACCTTCTTCAACTGGTACTTCCCTCAAAGGCTCCATCTCACATTTGTCAACATCGTAGCTATGCTCATGTTAGGGTGCATTTTGAACTCCTCTAGCCAACGACCTCCACTCTCATTGTTGCTAACAACGCATACAGAGGGCTTGCTAGAGCACAGAAAGGGAATGGGAGTGCCCTACAACCGTGAAGGGCCTCCGAAAACACAGGCCAAACTAATGAGGAGCCACCAAACTGACAGATCCCAGAAAGTTTCTTGCCAGAAATCAACAGATTTTGAGCTCTTCGTGAAGTTACAGGTTGGCCAGGCCCAGAACTCCCTTCCGACCACAAGTTCAACCGCCTAGGCTTCTCTCCACCGCTGCTGCCACCAGGCTGGAGAGGGGAACCAAGCTTTCCCTGCTAGTGCAATTTGTTGGCACCTCTGGCTAGGAGGGCCAACAAAAGAAAAATAAAATTCAAGATTGCAGACCTCAACACAGTACATGGCAGCATACTCACAGTAAAATAACCATACGGCTAAAAGAAACTGCTACAAATAGGAATACGTGTTGCTGCATCTAAATGGAAACTAGAGATAAAACAGACTTCATACATGAGAAACACCACATTTGCAAATAAAATTCACATAAAAACACAGATCCATAGCACAGACTGGACACGAGAATCTGGATTCCATTAAACATGAACATAAATTTACATATTCTGCAGGTTTTCCTGCCATGGCAGCAGGGAGGCTGCACTGCCTTCAACTCTCTGTTCACAGTCCCCAAAACCCCTATGCACGATACTAGTGAGAGACAACCACTCAAATTCTCGTTAACTCCTTAACTCCTCAAAAATCCCTAACCCTAGAATCATGAGAGGGAATTGTTTAATGTTTTACATGAAAATATCCATAACCAACTTTCCCTCCATTATACATGTCCCTTACATGGAATTTCCCTTGTAAACCCATAGGTGTAAATTAGTGTGCCTCACCCAAGGGGAGTCAAACTAATCATTTGTTGGCAACAAAGTAACCAAATGACTACCAACATTGGCAACTATCAATTGAGCTAGCCCCTTCAATGTTAGAACATAAAAATTAAAAATAAAAATCATGAGTTCCATAAGTCACACTTGATGAAGGATTTATATATAAAAAGATATAAAGCTTTGTGAATGGCATTCATCTCCCTAGCCTTTTGGCATCATGTTATTACATTAGTTGCTTTATTAGTCTAATCCATATCATTTTTTTTCACAATATTGAATAAAGAGTTATTTCTTTTAAAATCAAGGTTGAGTGCTAGATGGTGTTTGTTAACCCTAACCAAGCATGTTGCACATGGAGTATTGATGTTTTTTCTTTTTGCATATCTTGTTACCAAAGGCACTTATATAAGTGACTATCAATTAACATCTTCTTTATACTAAGCTTGCAATTGTAGGATTATTTGATGGAGCTTAATGCTTTTATTGAGGGAAGTCATGGTTTGTGCTTACATTCTCCTTGACACTTCCCTCATGACATTGTTGATCACCTCTGGTGAGTGTTGAGGTGTCTTAAGGAAAGTTGTTCTTATGCGCACTTACCTAGTGTCGTTGCCCTCGAAATCACATAACCATGGGGGTTTGTTACTATGATTTATTATTGATATCCCATGTTAGATAATGCACATTATGTCCTTGGTTGGCATCATCATTTCTTGTTTGGAGGCTTGCATCTAGCACATATGGTGTTTGAAATGTGATTGAGGGCCTTGCATAACATTGCTCAAACATTTGATTTACCCTTAGCACATTTATGATGAGGGATATCCATCAACTAAGAGTTTCCTTAAATATTGTTGGTTAATTATTGCTCCTTGCAATAGTGAATTAGTTGTTGGGCATGTTTTAATGTGTTCATAGGGTTTCACTTGGATTATTGTTTCATCATTTTGATTGGTGAACCTTGAAGTAGTACCCCCACCCTTTATTGCATAATTGATGTCCCTTCTGTTGGATGTCTTGATGACATGGAAAAGTGGTTATGGTTTGTTAGAAGAATGCCAATGGGTATTTATAGTTTGGCTATGATGTGGCATGTTGTGAGTAGTTATTTTGTTGATATAGGAAATCACTCCCGTTATTTGGCATCTTTGCATGCATTTGGAGGCATTTAGACGTTTCTTGGGTGGTCTTCTACATTGACACCCATGGTTTTGGTCACTTGGTATGTTATTTCACATTGTATCATATAGTTTCTCTTTGTTTGGGAAGATCCTTTATTACTATATTGGAGAGTGTCCTAGCATCATTACACAATCTCTTGGGGTGAAATGTTTATCATATTCCTTGGAGGAGAGGCGTTGGTACATGTGCATTTAACCACTTTGGCACATTGATTGAGGACACCCCACTTCTTTGAGGAGGTTATAACAACTTTATGGACAATTGTGGCACATGTTTCTATGGGATTACTATTTATGGCCAATTTGGTTGATCCTGGGAGATAATTCCCTAACATCTTTGTACTATTTCCATTTGAAGGATTTACGTTGTTTGTCTACCAGACTCTAATTAACTTGGCATATTCTTTGAATTCACTCCACTTGTAAAGGTGGTCATGACCATTAATTGAAAATATTTATTTATTTATTTTTATTTTTTTTATTTTTTATTTTTTATTTTTTTATTTTATTTTTTATTTATTTTATTTATTTTATTTTTATTTTTATTTTTTATTTTTTATTTTATTTTTTTATTTTATTTTATTTTTATTTTTATTTTTATTTTTTATTTTTTATTTTTATTTTTATATTTTTATATTTTATATTTTATATTTATTTATTTATTTTTTATTTTTATTTTTATTTTTGTTTATTTATTTATTTATTTTTATTTTTTCTGGATTACTCTTGAAAGATGAGTTGCTCTCTTCTTGGAGAAACAACATTAACATATTCTATTTTGACCATGTATTGGTATCTCTAGGTGGATAACTACCTTATCTAAGGGACTTCTCCCATTTTGGCTTGAGTATTTATAGGTGAAGTTATCTAGCTACATGGGTTACCGAGAAAGATCATTTTGATAGGGACTCTCGCTTTACATATACATTTTGGGCAAGTTTGCAGTTAGTGTTGGGGACTTAGTTAAACCTTAGCACTGCATATCGTCTATAAATAGATGGAAAGACTGAAAGAGTAAATCAGGTTATAGAATATATGCCTATAATGTATGTCATGGATAATTAGATTCGGTGAGAAAGGTACTTACTATTGGTAGAGTTTTCCTATAATAAAAATTACCACAATTCAATTAGGATGCCCCCTTTTCAAGCTCTATATGGGAGGCCATGCAGGACACCATTGAGTCGATGAAAGGATGGAAGACACAGTAATAGTCACGATAGGATTGTTTCAAAAATGGAGGAATAGGTAAGATAGATTCAATGAAGTTTAAAGGAAGCACAAGATAGGAAAAGAGTTATGTTTATGCACATAGTACCGATCGACGTTTTAAAGTGGGTGACCAAGTTTTTATTTTTATTTTTTAGTTATTCCTAACACCATTCAGTTTAGAAAGGTATGAAGTTACCACCTCGATTTATATGAACTTTTAGAATCAAAGAGAAAATTGGACCAGTGTCCTATTGTCTTGTACTACCACCCCACTTGCATAAAACTCATGATGTTTTTTATCTGTCCTATAACATTATATTTCTGGTGAATTCCAAAAACTTGACTGGAGGGAATTATAGGTCTCAGATGTGGGAACCATAATGATCAAACCAATATGCATATTATACCATAAGGTTCGATAGCTCAGGCATCACTTGGTGGACCAAGTTAAGATACAATGGGACAAGTATAACCCAAGATATACTACCCGGGAGGATGCAAAGACTCTATGTCATAATTACCCCTCACTTTTGACCATTTATGATATCCATTTCGACTTAAATAGCTACCTATGCTAACACTCTATTTGCAGTTCCATGTTATTGATTTATGAACGCTATGTAATATTGATGAATTTAGTTGGACAAGTGAAACTACTTATATAGATCATTGGATTGATTAGGTATTGGTGATTGAAATGTTCGGTGTATGACCTAATGTATGACTTACTTGGTTATGATTTATCTAATGTAAGGTTTATTTCCATTTTGAACTACAAAATTGACACATGGATACTAGAATTAATAACATGATGCTTAAGATAAACTATCTATATATATTTTCTTGTTATATATATGCATGAATGATAACTAACCTGCAGATTGGAAAGAACTATATGATAACCAAGATCTACTCTTCCATTGGGGAAGGTCGAGACATCTAATGAGGAAAAATGAAAACACTGTCTGACTGGATGTTTCAATGACAAGTATCCAACCAATGTTGTAGTGTGGTCCATATTAGGGTGTTGACCCTAGGTGTAAGGAGGCGTGGAGGTATTTCCCACCGTGTAACCTCCAACCATAGAGTCATGGGAGGGCAGTGATGGACACCCTCCCATAGACGTGTGATGATGATTTCCAATTTCTTGCTGGGGAAGTTAGCTCGATATAGTCGACGCTTCCACCATATTGGTTTTATCAATGGTTAGATTGGTATAGCCGATGCCATAGTATATAACAGTAGAGGATGGATAGGGTGGGAACGAAAGTAGGTTAGGAAGGATAGGAGGATATAGATTAGTTGGATACTCTTGATAGGAACTGGTATCATTGTCTGACTTATCAAATTTTACTACTATAACTCTCTCTCTATTTTGTTATGCTTTATTGTCAAACTGCTTTCGAACTCCATGTATCTTTTTCACTCTAACTTCGGGACGAAGTTTTCTGAAGGAGGGGTGTATGTAATTCCCTACTTAATCTTATCATGAAAATTTTATTAGTGTTTGATTACCTGAAAATATTGGCTTATAATTATCAGGAAATATTGGTATATACCTACATTTGTTAAACTGTAATTTTATTTATGATATAAATTTTATTATTGTTATTATTCAATTCCCAACTTGTCTTCTCAAATTTAATTTTGGATAGGATATGGTCTCCTTCCATTTATTCCAAATTAAATATCCATATCTTATCCCCAAAATGTCTTCTCAAATCTACTTTGAACAAGATATGGTAAGAAAAGTCAAGGATACTAAATGAAAGGATGAGGGGGTAGTCATGACATTAATGATAGGTCGTTGAGGTGGATGGGAGGAAGAGACATAAAAGGGGAAGGATGATGAGAGGAGAGGGGGGATCTTTGGTATTGATTTGTTTTGGAGGATTGTGTTTTTGGGGAGGAATGTGGAGAAAGAGAAGCGAGAGAATGGAGAGATAAATGAGGGAATAGAAACTTGGATCTGGAGAGTGTTTGTTAAACATGGACACATTACATCTGGTTGGACTTGGGCTCAGAGAGATAGGGAACCTATGGAGGTTCCCTGGGCTAGGAAATACTTCCTAGTTGGCTGGGAGGAAAATCCAGTTGGGTAGTCAAGAGGAGCATTCCAACAAAGTCAGGATCTTTGAAGCATCTTAACTAATCTATTGGAACATGTATTCCTCCATTTATTGATTACTTATGTAAATGGTTGCAATGAAATTCTTATTCATGTAATTTGTGGTAAATAAATTTTAATGGTATATTGTCATCAAATAAATTATTAGATATAAATAAATTATTTCCCTTCTTATTGTGTTTAAAATTAGATATTTAGTTTTTAGTTAGGGGACCCTAGGTGGGATCCTCACAAGTTGCAACAGTTGCAAAACAGGCATAGATAGATGACTATGTTGGCACTCAACTTAGTGATGATTATGTTTTGCTCGCTCATTTCTCTCAGCTACAAGATTTTCAACATTTTGCTTTCAGCGAAATTCCTAAGCTCCAAGATGTAGCATTGGACAATGTGGGCTCCATTGAAAAATGTAACGATCTTTGTAAGAGGCTTTCTGTTTTGTTTGTAGAATAACTTAAGGATGTTTTCTGTAATAAACTTAAATATTCTTAAGAACAATGATCCATGTGTTGAAAGAATAGATTTCCTTACCAAGGTAATGGTTCCTACTTTTGAGAAATGATAGTCTCAATAGGAAGTGATAGATGCTCTCCCTCCATAGAAAATTTTAGGGGCGAATGTTCGCCCTTTGGCGAAATTAAGGGGTTTTAAATTTTTAGTGGGCAAATATTTTGTATCATAGCACATTTTTACAAATCACCTCAAATAGACCACCTTATTTTAAGGGAGAGGGTAAAAAAGGTAAATTTAACCCTTGAAACTAGGAGTTACAACCCTCCATTCGCCCATTTTCAAGAATAGGTTTTATTTAAGTGAATCCATTCGCCCATTTCAAGAATAGGTTTTATTTAAGTGAATCCTATGTGCCAAATACCATATTTATAAAAGAGGTATGCTAAATTAATAAAAATATAAATAAATGAGAGGTATGGTAAATAAATAAAACATTTTTTATATTTACTCCACAAGTCACCTTATATACATGCAAGGGTGTAAACAAATAAAAATATAAGTAAAGTGGAGGTATCGTAAATAAATAAAACCTCTTTTTATATTTAGTCCATAACCCTTGTTCTATTTATGAAGGCTCAAGAAAGAGGTTTTATTTAAGTGAATCCTATGGGCCAAATACCATATTTGTAAAAGAGGTATGGTAAATTAATAAAAATATAAATAAACGAGAGGTATGGTAAACAAATAAAACGATTTTTTGTATTTACTCCATAAGTCACCTTATATTTACAAACACTCAAAAAATGCATTATATTTAGGTGAAACCTATGGGAAAAATACCGTGGGACAAATACCATGCAAAAAAAAACATTATTAACCCTAATATTAGTATTATAAAAATAAAAATGGCACATGGTATTGACCCATGGTATTCACCAAAATGGCACATTGTATTGACCCATGGTATTCAGCTGGAATGTAGCCTATTTAAATGGGGGAATTAAACTAGCATAGATCCATCTTTACTCTGGATCTACTAACCCCCGAGAGGTATCAAATATCATGATATGCAAACTAGCATATAGTGAAAAAATATTTGATCCCTCTCGGGGCTTGGTGGATCAAGAGTAAAAATGGATGTTGTAATTTAATGTATGTTAAACATTTTAGCTTGGTTAAAATAAAAAATAAAATAAAGTTCAACTATTAATTTTATTAATTTTTATAAATTACTAATAGTAATTTTTAAGCTCCAGGTTTATGATAACCCATGGTATTGACCCATGGTAATACCATGGTATTCATGTGAGCATAGACTATTTAAAGGGGAAATTCTATCATCTTAGATCCATCTTAATTCTGGGTCTACCAAGTGCTAAGAGGGATAAATAGATTTCATCCCCCTAAGAGTGGTAGATGTGGAGTTAAGATGGATATAGGTTGGTTTTTATGATAATGAAGATATTAAATAGACTTAGGAAATTATATTGTAAAAACATCTTAAGGTGAATGGTTAAAGCATGGACATTGGACAAGTATATTTGTATACTTCTATTTTAAACTGAAACAAATCCATGGCTAAAAGGAATGGATTGATTGCACTAGTCATCCTTATATAACTTTCTAACATCTGCTGGAGTAAACAGATTGTAATTTGGGTAATTTTTCTAATTGCAAACAAGAACATACTTCTGTATTGCCAGGGTGGTTACGAGGTCCCTAGAAGTGATGAATTTGAATTTTTCTTGGTTTTATATATAGTATTAGGTTTTTTCTCATGCTTTCTGTGAATGACATGGGTGAATTTTATCCTACACCCACTAGGTTATCAATATGTAATTTCAATAATTTTGATTTCAAAATATATTTTAAAGAAATGCAATGATTTCATTTGTGTATTTAGTAAACAGAATATTCTAATGGAATTCTGCATTTGTGGTTTACCTATATAGATTCCATGGAGAAGTGTTAGTGGTGTGCCATCAATTGTCCTCAAGCAGAGGCTTTAGTTTTACTCTTTTTGGAAGAAAATACTTTCTTCCACATTTTTGAGTTCCATGAAAAATTTGAAAGTCCTAATAGTATTCAATTATGGGTTCAAGAGAGACATAGTATTCAATTATGGGTTAAAGGTATCCACACTGAATGATCTATCGGCCTTATCTTTACTTAGTTTAAGACTATTCACTTGGAGAGCCTGCATGTGCCCCCACTTCAAGAGCATATTAAAGTCATGTAGAACTTAGAGAAGCTATCTTTAAGCTTTTAGTGAAGAATGGAAAAATGTTTGGGTTCACTAACAACCAGTCGAGCATTAAGCTTCCAATAATGCTAGATTTTAACCTTGATCACTTTTGTGATTTGGAGGAGATGCCCCCTCGTATTTGTGACACATCTTCAGTTGTGAATTGGACTATTACTAACTGTCATTTCCTTCGAAAGTTACTTGATGACTTGGGGAAGCTCAACTCTTTAAAAATGTTAAGGAAGGAAAGAAAGTACATTATGCTAAGTTCTCTTATGCTTTTCAAGTTTTTCTTGGATATCTACAATGTTTCAGGTAGGAAAGTACATTCTGTTAATGAAATTTTGTCTTGATAGAAAGGCCCAATTTCAAATTCTAATGCTTTCAAAAAACATTGTATAACTGTAATGTTTCTAAAAGGAAAGCATATTTTTTCAATTTAAGTATCATGATCCCATATTCCAACTTATTTTTCAGTAACCCATTAGGCTTTGTAGCTTTGAATAAATCCATGTCTTTTGATAAGATCCTCTTCCAAATTAGAACGCAGTTTCCTTTTGGCAATAACCACATACAATGTCTTGATTTTGTTATTGAGAAAATAGAGGTTGTGAAAAAAGCTTGTGCCATACAAGGACTTGATTCATTGATTATGTACCAATTATGGCTCTTGATGTAACAATGTCTTGATTTTGTTGCTTGAAAATAGAGGTTATGCTTTACTATTTCACAGAATTTCTTACAATCTTTCCATAAGTATTGATTTTTAATCTCAGTCACTAAGGGATGACAGTAATGACAAAGGTAATATTCCATGGTCTGAAGTTACCCTCTTACTAAATATTTAAATATATCACCACAATTTAACTGTTAGTTAAAGGAATTGTATTTGATTTGTAAACAATTCATTGCTTGATTTATAGATTTTGATTTTTTCCCTTTTTGATTTTTTTCTCAGATTTGGTATGAGATATCTTTCAATATTTGGGTTCCCTAGTTTCCCCACCATAGCTATGAGGTTCAGATTCTATCATTGAATATTCTCAGAACGTTACAACTTTTCTAGTAAGTGTACTTTGAAACATTGTTGTTGCTTTTCCATGGTGTTAATGCAAATAAGCACTACAACTAGTGCCATTATTTAGATTAAGTGCCGAAATCTAGGTGGTCTTGTAATGATGGAGTGATTGTTTTCTAGCTACTAAGGCCATATGCATTTTTATCTCTTATGTTGTCCTAAGATATTCAAATTTAGAATAAGAATTGAGGTCTCGTTTCCACTGTAGATTGCAGTCAGTTTCTTGAACATAATATATAGTAGATTATATTTTACTAATCAACTGTGGATGTGATCCCTCGCAGGAAAGGAAATTCAAAGTGACTTTGATTTCACATTGATTTGTCAAAACATCCACACAAGAAAGGAGATTCAAAGTGACACTGATTTCACACTGATTTGTCAAAATGGAGGCAAGAGAAAAGGAAACTTTGTATTCAACAATGCTCTTAATTTCATATGTATATGCACAGACATATTAGTAGAAAATATTGAAGGGTTGCCTAAGTAATATTTTCCATTCCACTACATTCTTTATAGCTTGTAAATAAATAACTCGGAACAATTCATTACACTACTTGTTATTCTTTATTAATCAGTGGTTAAGATTTTGATATTGAACTGGCTAAGATTTTTCTTCCTTCTGTGAAATTGTGTGTTCTATAATGCTTCTTTTCCATTCACTATATATAGCATATAAAGTGTGTCTAATGGAGTAGGAAGATTGGAAAGTCTTGTGATCCTTGAACTATGTTACAAGGGAGAAACCCAACAGGGAAGGGTAGGTGCATCCCCACAAAGGGGTCACAAATACCAAAGTTGGTATTGGCTAGTGCCTTGAGCTAGAAAATTTCCTTTACCCTTGTATTAACAGTGAATCCGGAGAGGATTCTAATATTATCTTTATAAGATTTATATTAGTTAAGGTTGATGAATAAAATTCATGAGACATGAGCTAGGATGTCCTTGCAAGGTGGTTGTTGATTATTGGAAGCTATGATGGCCATTATGTCAGGCTAGGTGGTCGCACTCCCTTGATCGTGAGCACGATTGTGATCAAGATGGCAGACTTCATAGTCTGGATTGATTTTTTAGCAGTGATAATTAGTGGGCTCATTCACAAAAGCTTCTATTTCACTAATCCTTTTTATAGAGTTATCAGATTCAATTTCCAAAGGTTTTAATTACACTATAGAGTTGAGTTCTGAGAGAGTTGTGATTCACAGTGTTAAGTATAGCAGCTATGACACTTGAATGAAGACAAGCATAGTATATGTATCAGACTCTGTTATAAGCTTACCTGCATATTATAAGGGACTTGGTTGGCTTTTTTATAATTTTATAAACAAGTTCCATTTCGTGGAAATGTGAAAAAAACAGTGATATTGCCACCATGTGGCTCTTGTCATATATGGTTTTATACTTTTTCAAAAAATTCTCTAAGAGTTCACAATGCTAAGATTCACTAGGACCTTACAAAGTTTTATTATTTAGTGAAAGACTCACCAAGATCTTACAAGATTTTATAATTGAGTAAAATATTCGCCATGCCTGGTGAGAGATTCGCCAAAAAATTATATATACATATTATATTATTGATAAAATCGCCTTCCATTTTTCCTATATACCATGGAGATTCATCCATTTATTATACATATAAATTTAGGGGGGGTTCTTAAAATTTTCCCTCTCTCCCTCTTTATCCAAATGAACAAGTCTTATGGGATGAAAGTGTTGTACCCAGCATTAATTACACCGGTGAAGGATTCTTAGCTCTTCCAAAACTTAATCTACAGTTTCTAACTCTCCATGACTACCTCCTTAGGAATTTCAATCTTTTTCGCTTGGAATCGACATAGTAAATTGAGAAGATATCCAAGATGTGTTGCCTCAATGGGTAGCATATATTAATAATAAGGGAGAAAATTTCTTTTGAGGATGGTCTAGGATGGATTTTCCAATCAAGGAGTTCAAAATCACCGAAGTAAAGAAACCAAACATTGGAGAGGTGAAACCATCTGCTGTTACTGTAGAGGTTACATACAATGTTTCAAGATACACATCACAGATAAGGTCTGAATGGAATGGGCTCAAGGAACATGATGTTCTATTTTTTTTATCTATACGCCCTTTTTTAGAGCTGCTTAGTGGTTAAGAAGCATCAAAATTAAGTGTCCCAGAAAGGTTTGGGCTCTAGTATGTACATGGATGTGAAGTCATTGAGATTCGGGATGAGGATGGCAACCTTATGAATGAATTTACAGGAAGGATAGAAAAATCCAAATGCATGAATTGAAGAACTATGAAAAAATGTGACAGAGCATTTGGAGGTAGGGGGAAACAAAGTTTTCATCAAATTCTACAGATTTTTCAATGGGAGAAAGAGCGAGTCTATCGCAAATTTGTACCAGTTTGAAATAGTATAATAAGTCACAAGGAAATAGATTCCAAAATTCTAAGGGAGCAGAGTTTCGAGGCATAAAATCTGTAGCTCCAGATTTCAAATCAACAAATCATGCACCACTAAATCAAAAGAATTCAAGGTTAAACACAAAAAATAGCTTTAGGACCCACTCCAACAGTAAAACAGATATAAAAAATGCAGGAATTGTTTATTTTTAATTTTTAAGAAGCTTTAAGGGTTCCCAATAAAATGTCTATAAATCAACTATCTCATTAAAACAAAGAACATGATCCAACAAGTTAAAACGGGTACTAAAAAAAATATAATGAAGCCCGTCTCTGTAGAATAATAAAGACAAATGAACCATAATCAAGAAGGTATTAGCAACAAATAATTCCCAAAAAGACTCACCCCAAACAAATTCTGCATCGATGTTACATTTGATTTTTTCTCCTAAATCCTGCTCTGTTTAGATCCCAAGCTTCATGAGATGAAACAAGATAGAGACCTCATCTAGGTTAAAAAGCTAAAATCAACAAAATCTTGAACAAGAAAATTAGAATATTGGGGGTACGCCCAAACACCTCTAGGCTTTCAAAGCTACAGATATAATGGAATCTGAGAAATAACATTTTGCATCTCCTTGCTTCAGAGAATGCATAATAGGCAATAAGAACTATAAAGCATCTAAACCTAACCATTCTCCATACTACTGATAAATTGAATATATTGAGAACTAAATATAGTTACATAACAATTCATGGATAATTTGTTACATCATAAAGGAAAGACTAATAAAATCACATGTAAGAAGCTAAAAAATGTAGTGAACATTTATAAAAGGAACTAGATAAGTTAAATTTACAAAAAGTAAATTGATAAGAAATGCAAGTCAAAGAACCGAAACCATGGCAAGTAATCGGTGACTATGCAACTGTAGCAAGAGTCGCTGCAAAAACTAGGTTCCATTTTTGCCATGATATGTAGGATAACAATAATTTATCATTGCAATATTAAAGAAACACTCCTAGAGTTTTCCTCCTCTCTTCAAACTCTAAACCTGGGGCAGAACTCCCAATGAATAATGTGTAAATTAAGGAGATAACCTCCAACAATACACAAATTTAAACCATAGAGGTTCAGCGGGATGCATTAAGTGGGGTCTGAGGGGTTTGTTTTACTACAGTGTGGTTGGAAAGTGAGCCAATCTCATCTGCCATTTTTCCTGCTTGACCTTCAAGTATTTTTTTCAGTCGGGTCATGCACTTCCTTCACTGCCTCTACATGTTTTACATGGGCATAGTTCTCCAGTTTACCTATACCATCAAAACCATTCTCCTTTGTCACATCAATTAAATCTTTCTTGGGTTCGTGAGGCTCTCCCTTACTCTCCAAATCCCTGTGGTTTTCTTCATTCTCTAGCAGTGTATGTTTCTTTATGGCACCTTCTACCCCTTATGGTGCCATCAATTCTACCTTCTCATCCATTTTATTTATTTCTTCAGTTTTGGACCCATGCATTTTTTCTTTTTTTTTTCTATTTCCCTTTTGTCATCACTCTCTTGTTTTGCTTCCTTCTACTTATCAAGATCATATTCTCCCTTCCCTTATTCTCCCTTTTTGTGATTAGCATCTTCCCCTGTTTCATCCATATCTTCCCCATGATGGGTATGATGCATTTCGTATTCCTTACTAGCTTCTACTTGTGATTCTTGTTTCTCTGCATCTTCTGAATCTCCTTTTGATTTTCTGGATCTCTTTGTTTTTTTCTTCGATTCACTTTTTGGTGCTTTGACTGGTGATTTCTTTACTTTTTCACTTAAACTTGAAGGTCTCCTTGTTGGTGTTACCTCACCTATGGTACAAAGAAAATTTAAAATTATATTTTCGAAAATATACATGCCAATATCCTCACAAAAAGGGTATGGATTTCAAACAGAAAAAAAAAAAAAAACAAAAGCATTTAAGAACATAAGTTTAGATAAGGAAAAACCAATAAAATAACAAACTTTACTTGTGCTCCGAACATAGTTCAGGTCAGTAAAAACCAATAAAATAACAAACTTTACCTGTGCTCCAATCAAATTTAGAGATAGACTACCCTCCTGTATTTTCCTTCAAGTATAGTTCTATTTCCTTTTTGTCTTGAATTCTTCACCTGTTGGGGTGATAAAAACAACTTCATATTTTTTGGGTGTCCCACCCTTCTTTGGAATAAGCTGGAAAAAGAATTTCAAGAATTTCAGCACAGTACAAGATATACCATTGAATCTCTACAATCAGTTTATAAATTCAGAAGAGTAGCTCATATATGAATCCAAAACTTGTACTCTGCACACTACATCTACATTATAAAAATTCTTAAACAACTGAGCAATAAATAATCTTTAGGACATGGATTTATTTGACAACTAGTTAGGGCTTAATCTTTTAAATTTTCCACTCAAAATTTCGATTTGCATTGTGAGAGGAAGGTTTGGGAATGACACAAAAGAAAATTTAAGTATTTGAGTTGCCAAAGCTTAGGGTTGAAAGCTTAATGCCATGTTCAAGCACCAACATTCTCATTGTAACTTGAGAGGCCCACACTAATGCCTTATCTATTGACTATTTTCTCTGGCACTGCTAAAGTCTGAAATTGATTTGGTGAAACATGGGGCTCAAAACCTCAGTTCATGCTTATTAAGCACCCAGTCCCTATTTATTAGGCACCCACATTGTCCTCTATTTTTGCACCTACATTTCCAACTTATGTCATTCATGTGAACACCCTTGACAATGCCACCAATCATTGTATAAGAGAAATGTGCAAGGTTTGAAGGAATACTCATCATGGATGGATATGACTCACATGTAAGGAAAGGCGACAGGTAGAAGAATATATGCCACTGAGAAAAAAATCAGTTTATATGTCAGAATAAACTATTAACAATTGCATTCTATAGTTCATGTTGCATATAAGTGATGGCGGAAGCACAAAAAAATCAGGGAAAATGTCCTGCAGTAAGCACAAAAATATCACTTATTGAAAATCACCTGAAAAAGGAGGTCTGATATTTGACTCAAGGTGGGCATTACACTATCTTCTCTAGTGCACTCTTAAACTAATGTTGAAACATTTGTAGGTTGGTTCTGCATTCCACATCCCATCAATACCCCTTTTGCCCCAAATAACCTACCATTGGCATTGGTGGACTTCAAGGTTATGGTATCCCAAATATAAGGGCCACTAGTGGTGGTTCCATCCAAGTAACCTGGCTGTATCTGTAGGTCTTCGTGGAACCATAACATGCTATCGATGGGGTTTGGGAAATCTCTCTACAATCTTTTGAATTACAAGGAACATATGCTAAAGATGAGGATTTTTTGGGTCTGAAAGTGGGAAGAGGCTTTGTGGTATCAGATCAGATCTTTAGATTGTAATTCACCCACACAAGATCATTGCTTGTGTTTGGGACCAATATAACTTGCTGAGGAGGGGTTCCCACGTTCACACTCACAAAGTAAAGAGCAGCTCCCATGTCTACTGCACCAGAGACTATTGACATTTCAAATCCTGAAGGTCCAAACCTCTTGTGATGATAAGAAGTGTTCTTGTATTGCCAGGAGCTTGTTCTGATGGAGTACACATGTAAAAGTGTCTATATCACCTCATGTCTACTTGTCAATTTCTCATGGATCATCTTCATCTCCATCTTCAAAATTATGTCTTCACGTCCATTTTCATGTTACAGTAACAACACGCAGTGCAGGATGAAAAGCAACACAAACAAGCCATGTTTCCCCATTTTCATCTACATATGAATGAAAGCAAAATTAGTGTCACCCAGAACATGAACCAATCTTTCTTTTTACATGGGTACTCAATGGTTTTATTTATAGTTTAGATTAATTTTAAAATAATAAATTACACCTAATTGCAATAAATGGAAGCACAATAGACACAATCGGCATGGTGTTGAAAAACATATTTTCTTAATAATAGATACAGTGCATAAACAGTCAACAAGGTGTTGCAAAGGAAAAAGAAAATAGATGTAGTTATTGTATTCAATAGCAAGTTATTCTTAGTAATGCTCTAAATATCTAACCAAAATATAGCCATTTATTGGATGACTTCTCAGAACTACATTCAATCTGAAGAAACGGAATTAAATATCTCGAAAAGGGAGTACATAATACACATATCTCGCAGAAGTGCATTAAATCATCAAACTGGATGTAAAAATGGTTCCATTATGAAATAAATTAAATTGTGTAATTTGTAGGGATTCAAGACAAATTTCCAATTAGCACGAAGCCTTATTATGAATGTAACATGAGCACTTTTCAAGTATAAATTTCTATGAGAAAACAATGATTGTCATTCGAGGTACAAATACCATTCGAGGTGTGCCAAGAAGAGGGCCCAATTAGGTCCTAGAATAGGCCTAGAATTAATACAAAAATGCCTCAGATGGTTGGGGGTGGGGGGTCTCAGAAAGGTCGAGAAGGGCCTCCGGAAAGGGCTAGTCTGTGCCTTAAATGAGCCAAAAGTAAGTGCAAGATACATACGAAATAGCCTCATAAAATAAATCATTTCATAATGACCCAAGATCCTTTTAAACTGATTCAAAAGTGCCCAGTAACAAGGGTATGAACTACATGATATTCAAAGTGTGATATTCAAATTGATTCAGAATTTCCCTTTCAAAGTGCTTATGCAGTTAATATCATTTATTGCAATAATTCAAGAATTCTAAAATATTACTAGCCATCTTGAAGATTCTGGGATAATGAAGAGACCAATAAGCAACAAAAAACTGGGAACTATCTCTACATCACCTCCCATTGACAACCTACCTCGCTCAACAACGCATATTTTTTTCTTCTAGCTATGTTCCCGGGAGAGATCATAGGTATATTTTGTATGAAAGTTTAGTGGCCACCAAGTGACATTATTTTCCTTTTTGGAGGTGATATGTCATGCTATAAGCACTTTTCTATGTATTTTCCTTTTCCAAACCATGAAATAGAAACGTATGCACTCTTTCTTTGGAAAAATAAAATCAATTAAAATTTGCATACCATTCACCCTATCAAATAATTGTCAATCCAAAAGTTGCAAAAAGCCATATACCATTCACCTTAAAATAGACCTTGGATCATACAGACACATTGCAAGGCCCATCAAACACATATATATCAATGTAGGCAAAAATAAGAAATCAAAGTGCCATCACCCAAACAATCTACTAGAAGCACATATCTCAATAAAGTTGCAAACAATTTAAAAACAAACTACCATCACATGTCCAAAAGCCTTTACATATAGTAATTAATGTTAATGTCATTTAGTGAAAGCACTAAAAGGAAATGCCCAAAATATGATTGAGGACTCAATTGACAATAATAACCAAGTGCAATTTAACTGTTGTAGACCCCATGCGTATGGCCAAAACATAAATACTTCCAAAAAGACTCTGATGGCACATTTGAACTACAAACTCTGATTTATATGTCCAATTTAAAAAATAGGAAATCCAACTACCACATAAACATTCAAAATAAAATGCACTTCATGTGCTAGACATTGCTCTGGTGTAAATCTGTTGACTTGAGTGAGTAGAAACCATCCTGACTGAAGCTCGTGCCATCAAATCCTTGATATCCTTTCTAGCAAGCGAACCATTAATCTAAAAATTCAAGGAAAATGTTAACATTAGTGAGAAGAACCACATAGTTATCCACAAAACATATTCATGAAAAAGGAACCACCTCTTCTTATTTTTCATGATTAAATGGACCAACCTCAGAGGGACCAAATTAGCATTTGAATGAAGCACAACTACAAGAGGATGAATGGGTAGTGAAAGAAACTTACACCAAAAACCAGGTAGCAAAAAAAGGTTGAACTATTCACTAGACCTAAAACCAAAAAGTACAAAATTAACATCAGATTCATACAAACAAATCAACAAAAATACAACCAATAATTATTTATAAATGATCCAACATATGGAAATACACAAGGAAAGAGAAATTAGAATGTTTTGAAGATCTACCTTGTTCAAGATTTTCACAAAATTTGAAAAAAATTTGTAATCACATTCTTCTAATTTGTATGTATCATTCCTAGCATTGTATGATAAGTTTATGATTACTATAACATATTCAAGTTGTAAAAAAGCATGATTTGTCAAATCATACTTATACATGCATTGCCCCTTTATTATACTATACCAACATAATTGAAGCTCAATGCCTTCTAATCTATCCAAAAGGTCAATTTCATTATGGTAATAAAACACCCTATTACCATCCTTCTTCCTTATTCTTTGAACCCTTCCAATGTACCACGTTCCACAACAAACACCTTGTTTTGTACTTTGATGAACCCCTTTTCTTGCAGTATGTTCAATGGGGGGAATTGAGTTGCTTTCAAACAACAACCCACAATCTGATCTAGTTCCAAAGCTAATTGAAACACCCTTTTGTGGAGCCTTCCCATCTCACATAAAGTAGACCCCATTTATCACTTTTGTCAACCTATCTTTGGATAATGTCAGATTTCCATTCAATTGACTAACCAAACATGCTTTAAACATATGCTTACCATCAAGATCCACCACTGGCTTTATCGTTTTGCTTCCATTTTCATCAATGGAATCTAAAATTTCATCCAACTCATGTCTCCACTCACTTTCCATTATTTGCAATTCACTTTCATTGTGTACCAATTATGATGAAGATTGGAATATAGAGTTGGAACAACTCAGTGGAGAAGCATCAACGACTTCATCCACAATTTGGAATGTTGGATAATTTTGATCCTTTGTCCATGGTTTAACCCGCCAAGGAGATTGAGTGCAATTTTCTGGTTGCATTCCAAGAGTTGATAAAATGTCTTGTGCATCCTTCAATCTGATCTTAAGGGCTTCTAATATTTTAGCGTATGTGGATATTGAATCATATTGCGACAATATGTCAATGTTTTGTATTGTTTCTTGGTGCAATCTATTCCAAATTCTTTCTTGCTTCTTATGATATTTATTAAAATGAAGCCCGTGGGGATTTTATTCTGCTTTAGCAACTCTATTAAGGGTTCCAACAACATGAAGCAAGTCATTGAAATCATAGGCCCTCTCCACTCCAACCATCCCAAAAAAATTACTAAAGAAGTTCTCACATACATCTGACCCAATTAGGTGAAAAACACATGGAAAGTTAGAGTAATGATCTCGAAACAATCTCATCAACAAAACTACAAAATGGCAAGAAATTTTCACATTTTGATATGCTTGTTGCCGATGAAATTTATGTTGACATTAGTATGAGATTGTTTATGTACCCAACATAACCATAATGTGAAGAAAGGGTGAAATCGTGAAGCATTTCGCACCCTTTCCCAAAGGCTCAAACTATGAGACATAAAGATGTCAATGTACTCAACAAAAATCATTAGATAAGCCTTTGTAGCTAGTTTCCTCTCTAACTATCCACTCGGTGTTCTTCTCAACTCTTTCAAACACCTCTAAACATGCCTTGAAGAAATGCATTGTGTGGATCGCCAATTTTTTCGATCCATCCTCTCTATATCTTTAGCCTTAAACTTGTGATCATCCACTTTAAAAGTGTGATAAACCATTCTGACATGACAAAATCTTATGTAATCATTTCCTAAAACCAATTCTCATCGACCGCTAAACAAAGGATTCACTAACTTTTTACCGTTGTGGATGTAATCTTGGTCATGCAATCCTATTACATTGTAACCATTGTACAACCCGGTTAGCCTACACCCTTCCCAAGGAATTTGATATTGAAGACCTAATGTTGAAGAATAATCCTTCAACATAAGTTGCCTTCTTCTACTATCCCCATCCAAGGAATGACCAACAATAGGTCCCAGATTATTTTCCACGTGTTTCTTACACATAGATTCTACCTTTTCCCATTGTTGATAAACAAAATTTGCATTGAACCTATTGCATGTTGGATGAACAACCACAACCAAATGAGGAAGATTTTCATGTAAAAGGGTTTGCAATAATAATACGTGCATAATGGCCAATAACATTGTTCTTAAAAGAATCTGTTATAATCTCATAGCCTATAGCTCCGTCACCAACTCTCACCAAGAAATGTGATTAGCATTGATGTTCTTCTTTCGTACCACAAAATCCCACTAGTGTATCACTTTTTGCTACCCACCTAACATATTTTTCACAAGTGTTTCATCTTCAGCGAGCAATACAGGAATTGGGCCATCTATACCATGATTGGATTTATAATAAGCATAAACTTTTCCGACTACCTCAAAAATATGCTCGTGCTCCCTCGGGATATATGCTAATGACTTTCTAACTTGCCTTAAAGTCGTAGATATTGAAGGACCATCCAAATTCAAGCTAATAAATCTATGTAATCTAGGACCTCCCCATAACTTGATCATCTCATAAAGGGATTTTATGGATGTTTTATACCTTCTCCCTACTTTTGCATGGATCAAGTTATGAAAAATATCCTTGACAAATTCCCAAACTGCATATTTACCTTGTAATTTTCCTTGCTTATATGCCTCACACACATCCTTGCAAAACCTAAAGACATCCTTCTTTTATGTCGATTCAAACAACTTTTCCTTTAGGGATCTCATTCTAATAGAGAGTGTATCAACCTTTGTCCTCTCCCACCAAAGAGATCGCATTGCTGATCTATGGTTAGCATTTGTAACCCTTGCAACACTCTTCAGTTCATTTTGAGTCAAATAGTTGAGTCTTCTACCTTTTCCTTTATCTCGTTCACTTCTCTTATTGGTGCATATGGATTCAAGATATAATCGCATCCTGAAGTCATCACATTCTAGAACCAACTTACAAAAGTTTCATGTTAATGAATCAAATGGGATACCTGTTTCAGAAGCCCTGTGGTAATGAATATGCCTATATGTACCATTAATACGACATTCAATACCCTCATAACATAACATGATCTTGGTATGCTTCGCTCTGGCCCATAATTTCCCACCCCTTTGATCATCCATTAGGACCTTTGTTTCGAATGTCTCCCCATTTCTATCAATATAAGGACATTAATACCCCCAGCATTGTAGTAATAAGGGAGATAATTGAGCTATAATAAGATGACAACAAACAAATAAATTTGAAGTAAGATAAATAAAATAAATACAAATTCATATTCAAGTTTAGTCTAAGATGTTAGTTAACACACTTGAAGTAGAAGGATCTGCACTTGTAGAACCCCTATGTAATACTGATGGTGATAATGGGACCAAGAACCTAGTCAAACTTTGTTGGGACTTACCATTGGTAGGCTTCTTGGGTCTCCCAACCGTGCCACTCCTCAGCCCAATCTCCTTATGTGAACCCTCATTTTTAGTAGTAGAAGTGTGCTTCTTTGATTTCATGTGTTCATTTAGAGAACTGATAATATTACCACTTGTCGGTAGTAAACAAAACCATTTATTGTATCGTGCACATTCCACTCTAACTTTTTACATTTCCTTATAGTCTACAAGTGTTGCTTCCACCACCTTGAACAAATTAGGCTCTTGTGTCTTGTTGAAATCATCTAGAAGTTTGATTGCTTGATCAATATGAAATTGATCTCCAACCATAACTATTTGTTGTACTTCATTACATGATGGAATTTCACTACCACTTGGCATTGACAGGCATTGTTGATGGGCCCCTATTTTCATATGATGGTTTTTGAAATTGCGTGTTGTTCACACTGCCAAGGATACATCACCTATTCCATAATTAATGCCACAAATTTCACATTGGATCTTTATTTTAGATTCTCCCTTTTCTAAATATACTTTGAGAGTAATTTTCTCATTGACAAACTCTTCCATTAAACTTTTAACTTTTTTTTCCCAAGATGCCAATACACTAGCATCAACAACTATGGCTTGTTCCAGTGACAAAGACATATTTTCAACTCTTGGTCGTTTATGCATAGGTCCCTCCACATTCACTTCAATGTTTTCAAATATTGGTATTGTTTCCACTACATTTGATCACTCTTCTTCCACATCAAATGTGCCTAGTTTCCTCTTGATGCCTACAAGTGTTGTACAAACTTTCCATTTTTTCTCTTGCTTTGAATTTAAACCTGTTCCATCATGGATAAAATCAAAAGGGTATCCAATGATTTCATCATCCACAATTTGATCAATAATTTTAGCAAATGTACAACCTTCTCGACACTTGACCACACCAATGATAGAAAATCTCTTCACGGTAGCATTTTTATAAAACAAATCCATCTGTTTTTGCACATAGATAAATGAAAAAGTAAGTAAAATTCCACAAGAATATTGGTTATTATAAAACAAAGAGAAAGGAAGCAAGGTATGAAATTTCAATTCAAAGCTCCAAAAAACATGAAGAAATATTACTATTTGGATGAAACACCTTGATTCAAAATGTACTATCGGTGGATTCCTCAAATGGAACTGAAACCAGAAATAAAACATATTACTAAAACAGATTTGAGAGTTGATTTATTGCTGCACCAGAACCCTTTTTAGCCTCTTCAGTGGGTGTTAGAATATATGTTCTCCACCATTTAAAGCATCTATATTGAGAAATGCCAATGTGGGTTGTAATTCTTTAACTCTGATAATTTCTTCTTTTGAAGTGCATCATGTAGTTTGGGGCAAAGAGAATTCAAAGGACATGACATTTGAGTTCTATAATATCGAGTACACTCCATGTTAGGATCCAGTGAGATCACATAAGTTCAATAGAACTAGGTTGATAAATAGGCCACTATCTAGATAAGGAGGAGGCCTTGAAATGCCCAAGTTACTGAGAATTTCAGTATAAAAAGCACCATCAGAATTTGATGGATTTTTGATGGTGTTTTTGTAAAAAAGGGTATTCAATTTTGTTAGGATCATGGAGAGTGCAGACTACGTGCTTTGGTTTATTTCTGTTAGAGACTCTGCCTCTAGTTTACGGTCCTGAGACCATTTTATCCTCTAAAAATGGTGGTTATTTTTCTAGGGGTCCCAATGAAGGAATATTTAGCCATCATTCTTGTCTACTCTCTCATAACTTCGCACATTCTAACTAATATGGATTTCAAACTTACTAATTTCTTATTTTAAAACAGAGAAGAGAAAACATTGATTTTTTGGAGAATTTACTATGAAACATGATTCTTGTGCTCCACATTGAGAAATATCTAAAAGAAGTATAAGTCTCCAATCTGAATAAATTAACAGTTTTTCTTGAGAATATTTAAAATCTATAGGCTGAGAAAAAAATTGTCTTACAAGGACTGGAGCTAAATCTGAAAGGTTGTTGTAGTTGAAGGTTAAACTGAAAGATCTTCTAGCTTATGGGCACCTAGTGTTTGCTTTGAATTGTGTTTCCAAACATATCTTCAAAGAAGATGAAACACAACTCGATATTGAATACAAGAGATGGTGTTATTTTTTCAAAAGGTTTATGGCAAATGACTTAATATATTCCTCTTTAAAACTATTTTGTTTCTTTGGCAAATGTAGCCTTCCTTCCAACAAGAATGTTTGTATTGTGTCATGTCAAATCCACCAAGGTACTTTCGTCAATTATATTTTGAGATACATATTTCTATATTCGATAGAAGTAGGTTGATAAATGGATAACACCATTGCCTAGACAAGGAGGAGGCCTTGAAATGCACAGGTTATAGAGCATATCAGTTTAAAAAACAACATCATAATTTGACAAAGTTTCGATGGTGAATTTGTAAAAAAGGGTTTTCATTTCCATTGGGACTGAGGAGAGTCGAGACTGTGTGCTTTGGTTTATTTATGTTAGAGACCATGCCTCTGCTTTGTTGTCCCTAGACAACTTTATTCTCTCCAAATGATGTTTTATTTTCAGTAATAATGATGCAATAAGAGAAGGAAGATCTAGCTAACATTACCTTCTTTTATCTCAACACATTGCAAATCATAGGGACCTTGTGGATGCATATGGAGGTACAAAGAAGGTTGCGCGAACCACGATGGGTAAGGGCTATCCTTTCCTATCTTCCTTTCATTGTACATAGCTCTATTATGCTAGAGAGAATCCTGAACCTAAAATGTCTCATTGATTGTGTGCCTCTCTTTTGAGCTGTCACGTAGCTTTCTATATTGCTTTGCACCATCATCCTTCTCTCACATACGTTTCCTCACCACTTCTACACTAAGTTGGCCTCAAAAGTGGATACTGAAAGTGAATTCACTTAAAAACAACTGCCTAAAGACCAACTTGAAACCCAGGTTCTCTAAAAATGGAGCGAAAGCTTCCAACAAAAAATATTTGGGGCATCTGGTAGTTACGCTACGCCATAGGAGAATTGATCAATGCACAACCAAGATCTTAGGTTGAAGTCTAGCCATGATTTTTTTTGTAGATCTCTCACTAGCCATGATGGGAAAGGGTCGAACCATGTGGCACAAGGAAATCCTTAGCAAATACCTTTTCTAAGCTACACAAATCTGGTTTTTGAATGCGAGTAGTTAATTCAAGAGTGAAATATCAAGAAAAGGGATGTCAATTTCTATCAAAGCTACACCGTGCTGCACTACACCTTAACCAACAATCCATTTTGACTGAAAGAATACCCTGAACCATGTAGTCCTCAACAACACGTGGAGTTGCTAAGCACACACAAACTACTATAAACTAGGGCTGATGCTTCTCTACTAGACTATCATTTAGGCACTAATCTATCTCGAAATCTAACTCAGAGTTAGAGTATCCTTTCCCAAATACATACCTAGGAGTCGGGACTTACAAAATAGATTGTTTTGTGAGTGTAAAAACATGTTCATTAAAATTTATCATCCAATGAATTTCAGGCATCACTATAGTGCCTACATAAAGACCTGAACTTGAGACAATGGATCCTCACAACCAAAGTTAGGAGCCAAGACACCGAGTACGAATTCACGACAACACAATATTTTCAACCTGACCCCATGAGTTGAGTGAATGGAAGAATTTGAAGCTTGGAACCATCTGGAAGTGGAAAATTTTAAACGAAATTGTGCCTGATTTTGATCGATTACACGTAATAGCTAAAAATCAAAGTGACCTATGCTAGTGCACTATTCAGGAAGTTATAGTAGAGTCTAAGGATATGCAACCTAAATCTTTAGATGCAACTGAAATAGCCTTAGATAGTTTCAGAGTAGAGAAGACATAGTTAGAGGCTACTTTACAATAATCTTACCAGGGAAACTATGCTTAGAGATTCGAATGAAAGCAGTATGTCTCACTCAAGATGGAAAGGCAGAAAGGCAGCCAGACCAAACTAAAATCGATTAATTTGGTTCAAGCTCAGAAACGCAACTCCTACGAGAGTAGGTAGGTGGTAACCGGATGAACAAGAGCCAATGGTTTTGGCTTCTTGAGCTTGCTCGCTAGATTTTGATGAATGCTTCCTATCAATATGGTTCTTGTCTTCTGATGTTGCTGATACTCTTTATGGATGTTAATGGTATTCATTCAGTTCAGCACAGCTGCTGGTTAATTGTGGTGGTAGAAGCATGCTCACTCAAATGATTCGCTGGCCTTTGAAGAGTAGAGGCGTGAAGGCTCTGCTCAGGTAAGGTCCTGTGTCGAGCGACCCAGTCAAGTCCTAAGAAAATGGATAGCTAAAGTCCTGCTACAGTTGAAATGAGCAGAAAGGCTTAGGGTTGCAGGTGGGTTGTAGAGAGGCTCGACTCGAAAATGCAACTCTTTACCTCCGCCGGTGACATGTAGCCCGATTTTTTCCCTCCTCTTGGTGTATTTTTCCCTTCGCTTGGCCAAAACATTGTATAAACAATACCTTAGCTTATATATATTATTGTATGGTATATCAAAACCCTTTAGGCCCTCATGATAACCCCAATATATTATTTTGTGATTTTTCCATTTTTAATGCCCCAATATGAACGCACATGATATAATATTGGTTTGTCAGTGATTCCCCTGTGTACTTGTTCAACTTGTAAATGCTAACTAGTTAATTCATGAAAGGAGAAAGGCTCATTTACCTGAAGAAAGAAAGGGATTTTATCTTGCACCATTCATCAGAATACCAATAATAATTTCATTTACCATCTACCTAGTTCACACTTCCTTGTAAATCAGTAACCCACTTGCATCATACTTGTGATAAAGAAACTAAGTCTACTCTGTTTTTGCATTCAATAAAAGGAAGGGTTGGAGTGGATTAGGAGCTTCCCAAGATAATAAAATCATAGTTGGGGGTCATTATTCATCTAGACTAAGTTAGAGTTGTAGTGGGGATCAAAACTGATTAAGGAAAGTGCTGTTACAGGTATGCTACAAGAAGGACATATTTGCTACAAGAGAAGAAAAAATTGCTACAGGAGGAAATAACTAAATAACTCACCAAATGACCAAGTAAATCAAATGAAAATGCGATGGGACAATTTTTTTTATTTATTAACTTATATCATGTATACATTCCAAGTGGAATCACTCCAAAATAGTGTTGTTCACACGTGCTAAAAGATATCATAAAATTACTAGTCTAAAATCTGGAAATTCGAGAACTGGTGAGCTAGTTAACCTATCAAATGCCTAACCTAATCAAGTGAAAATGACATGGGGTAAATTTTGACATTAAATTAAATGTTTTTGTGATCTAATTCGAGTGCAATAAACTAAAATTAATCTCACTAACATGTTCTAAAAAATATCATAAAATTACTACTATTTTGCTACAAGGACTTCCAGAAATTCTAGATTCATGAACTCATAACCAAATCCAAGTAGCTCAATGATGAGGATGAATTTTCAAATTTATTATAAGGATTCATCATGATTTTGACTCTGTGAATAACCTTCAAAATAACTTACTTCAATCATTTAATCCAATCCTACAGCAAAATAAACATCAATACTAAATGCAGAGATAGGAAAAAGAAGAATAAGAGATGCATGTGAATAAGAAGTGAAAAGATAAAAAAAAAATTATACAAAATGGCTTCGAGGCACCTAGGAAGGCCAATACCAAGGATAATGAAGGTCTTATGAAGGATAACAAGCTTTAGAAGCTAAAAATGGCACACAACTTGATTTTTTGAATACATCCATGTACATTCCTACTAGAAATGAAAGTGGAGTTGCAAAAATACAAGTTTTCTATAGAAGAAGACTATGAAATACACCCCCCTATAGGAAAATTGGAATGGGTACTTATACAAAATGATGAGGAAGCATTATCCTTAAAAGGAGGAAGATTTACCCACCAAAATCTCTCAAATAATGGATCTCGTTCCCAACACTAGGAATCTGCATTAAATGACAGGGAACACCCTCTTAGATTTTATCAATCACTCAATCTCCAGAATTTGTCAATTATTTCATGATATTTTGTTCATTTTTTATTTGATATTAATCCTCTTGCAGTAGGGAGCAAGCCTCTAGATTATCTCCTCCTCCAAATCTTCATAATCTGCCCAATATTCTCATAATATTCTACAAAAATAAATAATATCAGGCACACATATGTAACTATCTTTAAATCTTCCTAATGAAAATATTAAAGATAAAAAACATTATTAAGTGTAGAAGGAGAGGCTTAATATAGCCTTCATGTACCTAATAAATGTTAGATGAGCCTTAATTTCATGTCTAATTTAGAGGTCCATCATACCCCCCTACTGAAACTGTTTCCCATCCTTTGAGTAACCTATCCATGTTCTTGCCCTATTGTTCTTTTTTTATGTCTCAAATGAATTTAATGATAACCAATATTGATGTGGATGTAACTACCCATGTTGGATATGATTTGTGTTTATCTCAAATTCCCATCATTCCTTTAATTCTTCCTCTCCTTTCATGACTTCAATAAACTTTTATCAATGTAGAACAAGGAGTTTCTTTTTTCTGCTACAGGAGTGAGAGTGTTTATGGAAACAAACATAGAATAAATGTTATTTTTATGTTTTTGAGTAGAATGTAGAATTCAACATGCAACCCAAGACACTTTATCCTTAATAACACAAACTCATTGATCTTTCTTACTGGTATTTAAATATGTGGCAGTTACAGAGTATGCTTTTGAGAATTGAGAGAGTTTTAAGGGTTTTCATGCCAAGCATTGGTGGATAAAATTTTTACTTACACTTTTCCTCATCAGTATTTCCACCTTAATAGGGTTTGAGGGCAATGTTGTCCACTACCAAGCCTCTTGTAGCAACCTATGACTTTCCTATAACACTTTTTGCAAACCCTGTAGGTTCCTATGAAATGGAGGTTGTTGTACCAAAGCAATTTTTTGAAATTCTTGATTCTAGGTTGAGGAAATAAAATTTACAAGATTCACCATTTCCCTATTCAACACACCATATTCTTAATAAATTTCTCAACCAATCCATTTGTTTTCTCTTACTAGAATCCAAACTGTAAATTTGCAAAGTACTTTTTCTTGATAATTGAGGTTCTTTTGGAATCCTTATGCCAAATGTTGGAGAGAAGGAATTTTTAATTACTTTTCTTTGAATATGTCCTTGCTTCTGAAGTCTCTAGTGACTATTCTGGGCGAAATTTTCCTTCCTGTAGCACTTTGATAGTTTCCTATAGCAAATTGTTTCTTCCTGTAGCATTTCAGGATAACCTCCCGTAGTATAATTGTTTTATTCATATCTATCAAATGGTAGACTTGATTGACTTGAATGTTTTTGAAGATGTTTCCATCATCCCGATGCACCTCCCCATAAAAAATCTTGTCCAATGGATGCATAAATCTCGAGAAACTTTAAAAATTATTGTAGGTGATGGAGGTTGATTTCTCGAAAAGTGTGCATTGTAATTTGAGGAAATTACTTGAGCAATTTACCATCATCCATATGAATCTCCACATGAAACAAATTGGAAAATGGATGCATGGTTTTCAAGATATGATAAAAACAATTTTCTGCTTTGTGTATTTTTGCCTCCTGTAGCAAAATGGAGCCCTCCTGTAGCATTTTAAGACAGGGAGGAAAATGAATGGAGAAATATTGGGAATGATGGGTGGATGGTATAAATAGATGAGGGTGATGGATTTGCATGACCTTTTTCATGTTGGAGCATCTGGGAAAAGGAGGAGAAACACCAAGATCGACTTCCTTTGACTAGATTTTTTATCAATTTTTTCTTTTGATGCTAAAGTGTTCTTGTTGTTTGCAAAGGTTGGAGAGCACCTACATTAATTAGAGAGAGCTAGATGGAGAAAATAACTTTTTCTTTTTTACATTTTTTTTTTCTTTTAGGCCTACTAGCTGCCTCAATGATGTTTTCAACTAGTAGGTCTACCTAGGCACCTCAAAGGAATTTTTCACCTAGGATCTTTTCTTTTTCTCTTTCTTCTCTTTTCTCCAACCCATTGACCACCTCGTGGAGGTTTTCAATCAATGAGCCTATCTAAGGAACCTTAAAGGAAGTTTTCAGCTAAGATTTTATTTTTCCTCCTATTTTTTATTTTCTTATTTATTTTTCTATCCTATTCTACTTGAAAAACAAAATCTCTTTCAAGTATACGAATACTTCCAATGGAGCCCTGTGTACATCAAGATGACAAATAAAGTCATGTGTAGGATTGAAATGTATGCTTTTACATGTGCTTGAATTTTAGAGACCAAATGCTTTGACTTTAACAATATCAAGTATTGTTGAAGAAGAGAGTGATGCTCCATCTTGCTGATTTTATGGAACCAAACTCAATCCAAATTTGATGCCCTTGGTTCACCTACTTATCTGGATCATTCGCCATGTCTTCTTCTACCATGACATTCAAATTTTCCTCTTTTTGTTGATTATTCTCTTGAACACATGCAGGATCTTATGGTAAACATGAGGGAAATTTTTCAATCTCTGATTTTGATGTCTGCTCTTCATCAAGTGAAACCCATGATTCTTTTCTATTCTCATTGTAATCTCTTTTTTATAAATGTTGTCCTTCAATGAAATCAAGAGAATCTATTTTTTACAATACTCTTCCTGAGCTAAGATGAACACCATTGAGATCAAGAGGAGATGTTAGGAAGCGTTGTACCTGATCATTGTAAGTGGGTTGAGCTACTTCCTTGTGTGGGTTTAGAAATGGTGGTACAGGTACTTGAGTGGGAGTGGATCTTCGAGATGGATGTGGTTGGGGTTGTGGTTGTGGTGAAGATGGATGGTAGGGATATGTTGACGGTGTTGGACATGCCAACATGTAAGGGGATCTACCCAATAAGTATTCCAAATTAGAGCTCAGACCATTTGGTGTAGGAGTCACAACAGTGGGTCATAAAGCAATGCCTTGACCGTGATGTCGCATAGAGGAAAGTAAGATAACTCTATTAGTAGCAAGGGTGTGACCACTGCAGTGACTCAAGGAAGGTGTATGAGAGGTTCTAACACAAGTGGGTTCAGATGAGGGTGAAGGTAAGTTCTAGGTTGAAAGGGATCAGTCCCAACTCAGCTAGGAACACAAAACACACATGACATACACAACTTTTGGTAGAGAAAACCACACAAATGCTACAGTCAGAACATACAAGGTAAGATAACACATACAACACTCACAGATTAGTCTGAACGAGTGCATCGATCATTACAACTTGCTTCATATGAAAGGTCTATCTGATTTCCGGCAGAGTAGTCAACACGGACGAGACAACATTAACAACATATACAACACATTTCCATTAATAGATTATGCATTATAAAAAATTAAACAGTTCAGATGTAGAACATAGGTTAAAAAAACATGAGTTATAAGTGATAAAGATCAGCCTTACAACATATACAATACATGTGTGAAAACATGTTGGCTCTTATTATATAAATAAGTGTAAGTTCCAATCATACAATACATCCATGTAAACTTGCTAGCCCCAACAGTGGAATGTTACAGCCACATCTGCCTGCTCCTCCAAAGAGATGAACTGGCTCCGTACAATGGAGAAGCTAAGGCGCATTACAATATTGTCCAAGCTCTTTCTGAGATAGTCTTATCAAAAGCTTGGCTGACCAAAAGCACCTACAATGAGTTATGAGGGACTATTTATAGCAAAGGGTGGGGTGACCCTTGACGTTCCCCTTTGTTATAGTTCAACTACCCTCATTACTCTTCACCTACTCTACGTCTGTTACATCCAAATATTCACACTTGACTTACCCCTGACACCACTCAACATTACAGTGCACATGTACTCATGTGAGACAATATGGTTTGAGAAAGCCAAGCAAGACATCACTAGCACTCAATCTGCTGTGATGAGAACAACTCTATGACATGCTTATGATGGTGAAGGTGGTGAGCTGATGCTAAGCTCAATCGTCCATGATGGTGTGCATGCACCCCATGGTGACATCTTGTTGAATAGAGCTCTTGGCTTTGTTGCCTCCGATGCATTGGTATGGCTCCTTCATCCAACTCGTCTGCTAACATGCACATGGTCTTCTAGGTGTGGCTGAACTTGCAACACATTTATGCATAGTGTTTGTGCTGATCTTCAAGTGTCTGCTGGTGGTCATGCACATCAACTTGCCAAATCACATGCTCAGTTCCAGTTGGACTTGCTTCTTGTCTTCGCCTTGGTGAGTGTGTTGAATGGGTTGGATTTCATGTGTGCAGAATGACATGAATGTTGTTGAATCCCTTGCATGTAATCAACAACACTGCTCACCATGTCTGCTCCGTGTCAACTGCTGGGATGGATCTTTAACTTGTACGTGTGCAGTTTCATCCATGAGTCCATGTTGCACCCATTCTTGTCCCTATTCTTGCTGCAACTCATTCGTTTGTCTATGTAGCTTCATGTTCTTCCTTGAGTTGTTGCTTCTGCACATGAAATTCATTCTTTGTTCCATTCTCTGTCTTTGCGCAATCTTCATGTCACGCTGTCACCTCATAGCTTGAGTCTCCCTAGTTTCTTTGATCATGAGTGGATCTGCTTGATCTTGCAACTTTTTTCATCTCTGTGTTGTCAACAACCTTCCTCTTGCATTCATGCATTCACTATGTTCACTGCGTTCATTGCATTCGCTGCATTCATTTCACTTGCTGCATTTGGTATGTTGCCTTCAGCTGTTGTTCATGATGTTGATCGTTGTGATATGTTGATATTCTTATCAACCAACAACTTGATGTCTTCGTGAGTAAGTAAGCTCATAGACATTTGATTGACTGCATCTCTACGTGTGATTTGAGAGGTGTCATCGTCTCTTCCCTCCCGGAAACCATTGCAGCTACACTGCTGCAAGGCAGATGAACGCCTGCAATACTTGGAGACATGGAAACACTCACGGAAAGTAATCTGTTAGTTGAAAACCAAAATGAACTTGAGAATTGACTTGCAACATACCTGTGTGGCTGATCATGAAGGTTGCGCAATTTTGTCCGGGAGGTCAGGAGACTGACTGCCAAGACTACACAATGCACAGTTTGGGCTTCTAGGAGACTAAATGACTGTTGGAACTGCACAATGCACAGTCTAGTATGGCTTCTAACTATTAGAATTGCACAATGCACAATCTCAACTAGCAATGGTTGTAGGCTCAGTGACTGCATCGCACAATTTTTTGGGCAAGCAGTCACTTTCCCTCTGAAATGAAAAAACAGTCCTGGGGGACAGTCACTCATAAGAAATGCGCATTTCCTGATAGGAATACAGATACTTCCCTCTCAGGATTGCGCAATGTTGTCTTGGTGAGGCAGCATTCGGGCCAAGGCTGCCTAGACTCGCCGATGGGCAACTGAAAATGATTATGAGTGTGAACACATGGTGATTGTTGTAGCATCCATCGTCATTTGAATTTCATTTTGATATAATCACAAAAAAAAAAATGAAATATTATGTTTAAAAAGCAAAAGAGAATTTGAAAGTTTGAAGTAGTGATTTAATTTATATTGCTGGCAGCATTCAAAGCAATATAAGGTGGGCCTGATCCATATGCTAAAGCTTGATCGGTATTATGAAATATAATCAAATGATGGCTTAAGAGGTGGGCAAAGTGCTCTGCTAGGGAACAACAAGCACGAGTTATAACTCAGGCTCAACCCCCGCAGTTGACCATGACGTTGATATGGTTGACTAAGATCTACGTCCTGTGATCACTACAGGGGTTCAAGCCTAATGAACCTCCCGTACACTCCCTACCCTTGCAATGGGCCACCCACACTGTTTCACTCCACCTCATCTCCTCCATGTCATCCGCCACTCTCATTCATTACCATCCACCTCACCCACTGTACCCCGTCACCTCATCTGCCACTCCATTAATTCATTACATTAATTACAGGGTTTCCCTCCATTTTTCTTACCATATATATAAAAGAAAGTAAAAAACCCCATTGCATTAGTCATTTGCTTTCAGTACTAAGCAACCTCGTATCTAGTTCAGCATTCTGAGTTAGCAACTATCACCAGCAACTGTCATTTACAAACACCATTTCCAAACAAGTAATTTCTTCCTCAGTCATCCATACCCCATTAATGGATGTTGATCGTGATATTTCTAATACCCTCGACATGGTTAAGCACCTTTCACTATGTCAAGAAGTCACTCTAAATCATAAAAAGTCCTCTATATTCATGGCAATGGTTAGGTCAGCAGCTTTTGTTCCAAGGATTCATTTGTTCCTTGAATTCATACAATGGTTAGCCTTAGCTATGTACCCCAAGAAGTGTTTTGTAATGAATCAGTTAGGGGAGAGTGTTTTCCAAGTAACCTCTCAATTAATTCACCAAGCTTTAAATTACCCTGTATCTAGAACTTACACCAGCTTTACTGCAGAGTCTTTGGTTTCATATTATGATAACCTATACCCCCAGGACTTTGCTCATGTTACCTCTTTCCTCGCTCCTAAATCTAGTCAATTCTCTCTAGATGGGAATCTGTTCTCTTTATACATTTTTGCAGTTGATATAAGACCTGTCTTGCAAGTAATTTCTAAGATTCTAGGAAAAGAAGACTCCAAGCAGGTTGATAAAGTAGTGCTGGGAGTTTTCTCTTTAATGATGAAGCTAGAGGTAATACTAGATATTCCAACATTCTCGGTGAATACTATCAATACCCAATTCATGACTTTTCCTCTTACTGGGTCCTTTAAGTTTCCTTCAGTTATTACTTATTTATTTCTATACTAGAAAGTTGAACATTTTACAGGTTTGGGACTAAATGTTGTTGACATAAATCAAAAAAAGTATTCAGTGGTATTCTGGACAGACCTGATAAGGGGTGATCCAAGAGATGGTGGTTTATTTGAGTTCACTTCTTTGTTCCTTCCAGTGGCTTATAAGATCTTGAATGGAAGCTTGCCCCCAACATTTCTTCCTAAAGATCAAGAATTCCTTCAATTGAGTAAAGATGTGATGTGTGGAGACTGGTTCATATTTGAAGAACATGCAAAGATCAGGCTTTATGGAGCCTCTGTCAAACCATACAAGTTACCAAAATTTGTCCCAATGAGGCTTTTTTCCCTTGAATTTATCAAACATAGCTTGAATGTAGATCAAGTCCATTTTGTTCCTATGAAGAAAGGCTATTTCTTTAAATTGCCCAAAGCAGTAGGACCCTTCATTGTGAACACTAGACAGGCTGCCCAAGAGGTCGAGAGATTATTGAATGACATGTGTCTTTTACAGGTGGTTGAGTGGGCTTATGAACCTCATCAAATTATCTCAAAGAGAAGGCTACAGAATGGATATTCAGCCTTTGTCCATGAAAATAGACTAGAAACAGAGAAATTGGAAAATGGAGGTTTGCAGAACACTCAGGGGATAGATATTGAAACCCCTAGCATTACAGAAAAAGGTGTCATGAGGGCTAGAGAAGAAGTTATTGATTTGGATAGGGAAGAATCCAAAGCAGCAAAAAGGACTAAGCTTCTCGATGCAATGTCTTCAAAACAACCTGGTTTAGTAATTCAATTAGGAGAAACAGAGGGTGCCCCAGCTTCCCCATCTTCTAGAGAAAATGTTCATGATCAAGTTCCTTTAATTCAAAATATGTTTGCTCAAATAGCTGAGAAAAACCAGAAAGTGAAGTTAAATATGGAGGCTCAAGTTGAGTCTCAAGTTGCTCCTGAACAAACTAGATTGTTATCTACTATGGATTTGGAGAAAAGTCAACTTAAAATTGCTTTCTCTCATCCTACTAAAATATTAGTTGGGTCCACCAGTAATTTCAAGACTGTAAATTTGACTGTTGACACTCACAAGCTTCCAATGCTTGAGAATATCAATTTGCACATGCAAACTGGGCAATTGATCATAAATGATTTACATAAAACAAATGTAGCAGCTGTTAAGGCAAAGAAAATGATAAATAAGGTAATTCAACAATTGAAGTTGGAGAAAGCCAACTCTAGAGCTTTGAATGCTCAGGTAGATGAACTAAAGAAAATTATCATAAAAATAGGCGTCAATCTTGATGATCAACCTGCAATTCAGAAATTGTTGCAATCTTCTAATTCAGAGATTGGGGTTTTGAAGAAGAAATTGAATCTACCTACAGGTGAGCATCCCATTGATGCAGGGATAGCTGAAGTTGAAAATGAAAAGGAAAAGCTCCTACAGGATGTATTGCAGAAAACTGAAGAAGTTTCTTTACTTAAAGAATCTTTGGATAAGCTGCAATGACAGGTAGATACTCATGTCTGTACAATAGTAATTCCAGCCAACATAGATGATCCAGTAGCATAGGTATTACAGTTGGGAACAGAGCTAAAAATGGTTGAGCATGATGTAAAGAAAGCACAAAGAGAATTGGAAATAGCCTGTAAGCTATTGAATTTGAGTGAAGAAGAAGCAAGAATGGAGAAAGAAAATGCAAAAAAGTACAGGGAAGATCTTCTAAGGGTTGAAGATGAAATTAAAAGGCTGAAGGAAAAAATGAAGGGCAATATGTCCTTAATTCAAGCCAGGGAAATCCTATGGGATGAAATCATTGAGATTATCAAGGGCATCTGGGAATTCCTTGTTATTATCTCTGAGGAGAAAATAATAGTCCGAGACATGGAAGGTGTGGTCATGAAAAATAAGCAAAAAGATTTAGATAGATCAAAGTTTGCAAAGAGAATGATAGATTTCATTAATTCTGAATCTACTTTAGAATTAAAGGAGCATGACATGCCAAATAGAACATTATGTGCAATAGATTTTAACAAGATGATTGTCATAGATATTTACAGAAATACTGTTGAGAAGAAGATAAATGAGATGAAGGAAGACGTTTCCAAGTTTAACATCCTGTTTGATAAAAGAGTTAGAGCTAGACTTCCCTGTTGCTGGGATCTACAAGGAAACTTGCTACCATGGAAAAAACATGAGACTTTGCTAGTTGAGGCAAAGAGAAAATTTGATAACACTCATTAAAATACAACAGTATTGAAGGGAGCCACTATTGTGAATTACCTTAATAAATATTTTAAGCTTCTATGGATGGTAAAGACTCCATTTACAGATAAGCCTACTTATAGTACGATTACAACATGCAGAATAGTACTTGAAAAATTAGAAGAAGCACCAAAGTCAAATGTACCATTATGGAGAAAATGCAAATAATGGATGATAGAGTCGACCAAAGATGCACCAACAGGACCACCTACTTAAGCCACAAATTCAAACAGTGAACAACAATCACCAATCATACTTTCATTTCTGTTACTTCATTTTATCTTATTTCCTAAGAAAAATGAGGTGTCTTTTACCCTCTAATGTAATATTCTGTAATGACATTTACTTTAGACAGTTAAAAAGTAGTTAACAGTTTGATAGTTTTGGTAGCTACCAACTGTCTCATGATGTATAAAAAGAGAGAAAATTATAGAAAATGGGGTCCGAATTTTGAAGAACCTGAAGACTATGCTATTTTGTACTTGATAAACTGATGATTAATGAAATAATCAGGAGTTTTCCATATAGTGTTGGGTATGATTTTGTAATTTCTCTATTATGTGTCATTATGTTTCTTCCTCTCTTTAAATATGGTAATGAAGCTACAATTCTTTGTTTCTTATATGAAAAAAGTTAAAATCCCTTAAAAGAGAGCTCCCATATTTAAAGCTCTTTCCTCTATATTTCTTCTAAATTATAGATAATAGTTCCTATCAAACACAGCATATTGTCTTTAATTTCTCAAGATATTCTTCACACAACATTTATATCTAGCATCACATGGCATTTTGAGATCTCCATATCAGCTAAATATTAAGGGTTTAAGGTTAGGTCCTTCAAAGGAAGATATATTATACAAATAAGTGACATGCATAATAAAATTTAATGTCTTAAGCACAATTTCTCCACAGCCAAGAAATTGGTTTCTTAAGGGACAACATTAATTGGCGCCATTTCCAGGGACCGAAAGCAAGAATGTTTTTCCCTGGGTGTTTAATATTTTCCTCTGGTTGTTCAGTGAGGAGGAAATGTTTGGCCGTACTAAACAAAAAATAACAACTCTAACTTCAAAAGGCCTCATACAAGGTTAGATACCTCACAGCAGAAAGCTCAAGCCCTTTCAAACCGTGAGAGATTAGTTTCCAAGAGGGTTGGAAAGCCAAAAGCTCCATTTACACCAAGTCCTACACTGTCTGCACATGGCAGTAGTTCAACACATCTTTCATCCAGACATTCACCTTTAAGTGATCAAGACTTACCTTTTACATGCACTTTATTTGAAGAACCCAACTGTCAAGAACAATCTTTAGAGTCTGTTTCTTTTTCAATATTCAAAAATATATCTGCTATAGTTGTTCAACCTAAACCTATATCTACATTGCCCCCTTCTCATACTCCATTTACCCCTCAGACGGGTTCTACATCTTCTGGTACTCAAGGTTCAGTAATTTCACGTGCAAACACGGCAACACCTGCATTCTTTTTGAATAGTTATGAACCTATTCAGTTGCCTCAACAATTGAATCCAATGCCTCAGGAATACCTAAAAATTCTTCCTCGTTCCTCAAGGGAAGATGAACAAATAGCAGAGAAGCATATAGCAGTGTTTTGTAATTTTGCAGAAAATCTCAATGTTGAACACCTGGATGTTGTTTTAAGTCTTTTTGTGCAATCCTTAGATGGTGAAGCAAGAAAGTGGTTTAAAGGGCTTGCTAATAACTCTATTCCTGGATGGGAAGAGATGGAGCACCAGTTCACCCAGAGATGGGAGGGAAATGAGATCATGGGTATTCACTTACAAAGATTGATTTTATTAAAAATGAATCTGATGAAAGTGTTGTTGAGTTCATCAGAAGGTTTAATAAACTTTACAACAGTCTTCCAGTGGAGATCAAGCCCTCTCCTACTGGTGCAAAAATAACTTTTGTAGAGGAATTTGGATCAGATTTTGGGTTTACATTAAGGGAAAGAAGATCCACAACCCTTGACCAGATTCAAACTGATGCTTTAGAAATAGAAGCAAATCTAGTGGCTGCAGGCAAAGCACATTAGAGGATATGAAAAATGTGATTAAAATTTTTTCTAGCAAATTGATTAAATTGGAGTTGGAGACTAAAAATTCTCAAAGGCAAGTACAATAAAAAAGAAACTTTAATCCCCAATATAGAAGACAACCTCTACAAATTTTGCAGGAGGAAGGAAAATACCAAGATTAGGTTCAAGCACCACTTTACTTAGAGGAAGATCCTGATGAAATACCAAAAGAACATTCCAAGGATCATCGTGATCATATTTCCATATTGTATGCAGGAGACGAAGATGAACTAGGTGTTGAGGGAGAAGAATATACTGAAACAGATTCCACTTATGATGAAAATGAAATTGATGAGTACTGGAAGCAATTTACTGATTTTATGTAGGCAGAATTGCATAAGAAAAACGACTTGAGATCAAGAAAATGAAGGTGAGCAGCGAGCTCCTAATCCCCTACAAAAGGTGACTCCACAAGAAGCACAACTCGCAAAACAGTTAAATAAAGGAAAGCAACAACAAAGTGCAAATAACAAAACTTAGATATATCAAGGTGAGTCTTCCCAGGATAAAATTGATAAAATTCCTTTAGAAAAAATCGTTTCCATTCCACAAGAGATTTCAGTGATGAGGAAAAGTGAAGAAGAAATAGAAAAGAATACCAAACAGTTCTATGCATTTAGTCTCACTAAAGAATTCGAAAAAATAAGAATTTAGGTGCCTCTCACAGAGTTGGTCAAAACACCAGTTTATAAAAGAGAGATTGTTGAGTTTATCAACTTGTCTCAGAATGTGAATATAAATGAAATTGTGAATCTACAAGAAGATAAACCAGTAGTTGTTTTTGGCCCACATGTGGAGGAGGTAGATTCTTCAACACCTTCTTTCTACATTTCTTTATTGATTCATGACTTCCTCTTGCATAATTGTATGTTTGATTCAGGAGCTTCACACAACCTTATGCCACTATCAATAATGAAACAATTGAACCTACAAGTTACTAAGCCTTATAGAGACCTATATTCTTTTGGGTGTTAGCAGTAATTTAAGTATCATTAATAAGCATTATGGTATTAATAACTTGGGCAATTACGATAATAATAATGCAATATATATATGGGATAATAAAAATAAAAAAGTCAAGATTCCGAATGGTGTTAAAGCATACAATAATAATAGTGGTTGGTATGATAAAGGGTTAGATGGGATTGATTGCCTTGATCATAGAGTTAGTAGTAAGGGTCCGTCGTCGGGTAAGTCAGATTCTTTCCCTCAGGACAATAAGGTAATAAATCTGTCGAGTTTTTCCTTTCCGCCTGCGGTTTTTAGTCTCTTAAGGAAGGGTCTTAACTTTGCCTTAGCTCCCAGAAAAATCCCGGTTGAAGACATCATTTGTGATGTGGAATATGGCATTAAGAACCTTCCTGATAAGATTAAAGACACGATCAGGCAGGATTGCGCCGTTGCCCTGAGGAGGGCTAAGCCCCCCGTAGCAATATTAGCAAGGCTGAGTTTGAGGCTCTGAGGACCTTGAACGAAAATCGGGATGTTGTGGTCTTAAAAGCAGATAAAGGTGGGGCTGCCGTTATCATGGATAGGAAAGATTACAGAACTAAGATGCTTGACCATCTCTGTAATAGTGGGAGTTATAAGAAGCTTTCGAAAAATCCCCTCAAAAAGGTTTCGAGAGCGGTCGCTCATGCGATCAAGTCATGCAATTCCACGATTCCTCTTGCCATGAAACTTATTGAGGGTAACCCCATCACCCCTAGGATTTATGGTCTTCCCAAAATCCATAAGGATGGGGCCCCCCTGAGACCCATTGTCAATACCATTGGTGGTCCGACTTACCTCCTGGCCAAGTTCCTCGCTGCTAAATTGAGACCCTTGGTAGGGCAGACTGAGTCCTTTGTCAAAGACTCAGCTTCTTTTATTGAGGATCTTAAGAAAATTAATCTTGAACCCGGGGAAATTTTGGTAAGTTTCGACGTGGTCTCTCTTTACACTTGTATTCCTATTAATGAGGCCATGATGGTAATTAATAAGCTAACTGACCCTGATACGGCTAAGTTAGTTGAGCTTTGCCTTACCTCCACCTTTTTCAGCTTCGAGGGAGAATTCTATGAGCAGACTTGCGGAGTTGCCATGGGCTCCCCCTTGTCCCCTGTCATCGCTAATCTCTTCATGGAGGATTTTGAGTCTAAGGCTTTGGCCTCCTCTCGTCTCTTACCGAAGCTTTGGAAAAGATTTGTTGATGACACTGGTGTTGTCTGGTCTCATGGTCCGGTCGAGCTGGAGCGTTTCTTCTGTCACCTCAATAACCAGTCCACTGCCATTAAATTCACGATGGAAAAAGAAGATAATGGTTGTCTTCCGTTCTTAGATGTTCTCATCTCTAAGAAGGTGGATGGTTCCTTTTCTCATCAGGTGTTTAGAAAGAAGACGCATACTGAGCAATACTTGCATGCGTCGTCGCATCATTTCCCTTCTCAGAAGTTAGGAGTCCTTAGCACGCTTGCCACACGTGCTGTTAGAATTTCGGATGAGGAGAGCCTAGAAGCGGAGAAGGCTCATCTCCTTGATGTCTTTGATAAGAATGGTTTTAATAGGCGCCTTGGTCAAAAAGCCTTCCTCAAGGCCAAGAAGGAGCCTTCAATCTGAAAGGTTCCCAAAGACCATGTCTTGGGTGTGAACCTTCCTTACATCCAAGGGACTACAGATAGGATTGCGAGGGTTCTGAGGAGATACGATGTGCCCGCAACGTTTAGACCCCTCCGTACTATCCGTAGCTCCCTTAGGTCTGTGAAAGACCCTATTGACCCTAAGGACATGAAAGGCGTCCATGTCATTCCCTGTTCCTGTGGGACCCCTTATATTGGTGAGACTGGTCGCTCTATCAATCAACGGATCAGTGAGCATTCGGCTGACTTAAGACATGGTAGGACCAAGTCCTCAGCCCTAGCTGAGCATGCAGGGAAGACTATGCATCATGTTTGTATAGAAGATGCTCAAGTCATTGCCAAAGTTGCGCAGTTTCACCATCGTAAATTTAGAGAGGCCCTAGAGATTGAGAAAAGGCCGAACAATCTTAATAGGGATGATGGCTGGAAGATTAGCAGTTGCTGGGTCCCAGCATTGTCTTCCTAGCCTCCACCCTTCCCTCTTTGTTCCTTCTTAGGGTTTCTGTCTTCCCTCTCCTCAAGTTCTGGTTTTGGCGGGTTGCCTTATTAATCTGGAGTGCTTGAGGTTTTAGTTTGTTAGTATTAACCTTATTCCAGGGGGTGTTTTAAATTAGATTAGATTGTTTCATTGATTTTTACTTTTAGTTGATTTCCTTATATTGAATTAATAAAGGCCTTCCTTTTCTAAACCTTATAAGTGATAAGATTAATAACTAATAACATAATTAATTCTAATAAGAATTTTAGTAAATTATTGTTGATAAATTATTGAATATAATTATTGATAAGAGGTAATCCAATTTTACCTAATGACCCTTAAGGTTAAATATATGATATACCAATAAATATACTATTATTAATAAACATGTATGTTAATTATGGCATTTACCTTAGGTAAACTACATTCTAGGAATATTAATTTAACTAAAATACTATTTATTGTTTTTTAATATTATTAGAACTATAAATTATTAAGAAAATATAGATTAGTGGTTAGTACTTATTAATTTAATTTCGAATGGGCCTTTACAATTTAAAAAAAAAAAAAAAAAAAAAAAAAAAAAAAAAAAAAAAAATATTTAAATTAAAATGATTTTTTGGTTTAAACTTTTACCTATTATAACTTGATTCTAAAAACAATAGTAATTTATTACCATTTATTTAGAAGTTAAATAATTTGGGAATATTAATATAATTTATTAATGACCATTATGGGTAGTTTACCATTATGAATTTACCATAATTTATAACTATTATATCTTTACCATTGGATCCTTAGGTATAAACAATTTTTAAATAAGCAATTACCATTGTAACTAAATTCTAAATATTAATAGTATTTTAATACTATTTATTTGGAATTAATTAATTTAAGAATAATAATAAATATAGATTTTTAATAAATATAATGACCATCATATTTAAACATTATATTTATTATATTCAATTAACTAATAATAGTAGGTTTCGGTTAATAATAAAATTATTAGTTTGACTAAGTCAAAATTAGCCGTTGCAATATAACCGTTGGGATCTCTGCACACTCTATTTAATCAGGCTTAGCCAGATCAGTCCTTCAACTTGTCCTGACAATGAACCACACTGGTTGGTTCGAAACGCGTCGACAAAAGATTGATTATGTGATTTTGCCGAAGACTATCTTAACAAAGTCAAGTGTCTCGGTGTCATTAAGGATATGGTAGTGTCATTAGCCAAGATCCCAACTAGAAGCTTAGTAATGGATGTAGTAGTAGTAGATATCCCTGCTAGGTTTGGAATGTTGCTATCTAGGTCATGGGGGGTTAAATCGGGGGGAGTCCTGAAGTTGGATTTTACATATGCTATCATACCAATTTTTGGTGGAGAGGAGAGAAGGTTGTACATAGGAACAAGGCTTGTTAAAACAATCACAAATAATGGAACAAGTAATTCACCTATGTACAACTAAGAAAAAGATGACTTTTCTTGTTTCATGCTGCATGACAGTGTAGAGTTGGTTGAAGATAATCAGAGGCAACTTACTTCAGCATGTGTAAATACAGAGCTGCAAATAGAAGGGGTATGGAAGTGCTTCTTTGATGGAGCCTATTCTAAGGAAGGAATATGTGCTAGTTTCCTATTAATTACACTTGGAGGTGTTAGAGTTGGTATTTTCATCCCTCTGTCAGAGATCAAATCCTCTTGTTGCATTTCATATTAGGTGTCCCGCCCAGTCATTTGCATTCCATTAGGCGCATAGATCATCTGATGGTACTGGCATTCTTCTAGTTTTCCTCATGTTATCTACCTATTGGCTCATGTTTAAACATATGCAGTCTTCTTTTTATCTTGGAAATTGAAAAAGTTGTCTTTAGGGTTTCATGGTCAATTAGGTCTAGGGTTTCATCAAAAAATGCGTCAAAATGTCGAATAATTACCAGCAGGCCATGAGGAGATTTCAACATCAATAAATTTCATCGCCAAGGGTTTGAAAATGTGTTTTTCCTCGAAAAAACAGAGTATTTAGCTTTTATTGTAAAAAATCATGAAAATTTTGTTTTCCTCATTGTAAATTTCTTCATCTGTAATCCTGGTTTCCTTCCTTCGCCCCAAAAGCTTCAACACCTATAAGAAAAGCAGAGCTCAGGTCATTTTGTTCATTGCAAAACTCAAATGAAGTGAAAAAGTGCAAAAACCAGAGTTTGAAGATAAAGTCATTTGCAAAACATTATGAAAGTGGGTTTTGGCAAAATAAAATTTAAAAGCTCCATGTATAAATCATTCCTCCAAGTATTTCAAGTTCATTTGTACTCCAAGAGCAAAGAGAAGCAAGAAAAAACGATTTTGGTGAGTGAGTGTGAAGTTTGGGTGAAAATCGTTGTTAGTTGTTGGCACGGCGCACTGGGCAGGGGGAAGGGCGCACTCACCAGGCGCAGCGCATTGGGCCTCGGGATCCTGTGTAATTTTGCAAGGGCGCAGTGCATTGGGCTGGATGCGCGGCGCATACAGCCAAAGGGCCCAAACATTTCCAGAACGACCTCCAATCACCCAAAAATGCACGGATTTTCCAGGTAGAGCCTCCATCATTGGTTTTTATCCAAGTTTGGTGCTTATATCATGGTGGTTGAAGAATGGTAATTGTTTTAAAAAAAGAGAAAACCCTACCATTTGACATTCTAAGAAACTTGTTGCTTAGGGTTTGAATAACTATTTTGCTACCAAATCTATCATTCCTCCATCACTCCCTTATCCCATTTGTCAATTGATTTCATTATTCCCTAAGCTCCCATACACCCTAAATTCATTAATCCCCTATCCCAAGTTCCCTTTCCCAAAATCCTAATTGTAAAATCCCAAACCCTAACCTTATACAAAACTCGCAAAACATCCCATATTTCCCTAACTAAATCTATCCCAACAGTCCCTAAATTCCCATTATTTTTCCCTTCCCTTATAATCCCTCATTTCATTATTTTCCCTTGGTGACAGAGGTCAAACAATGATCAAAGGCAGTCCAACACAGTTTGACACGTCAGCACCTATTTCTCCAAGGCAATTTGTCTACCAACAGCTATGGCATCTGATCCTTCATATGACTATGAAGAGGAGACCCAAAGTGACTCACCCACGGAGGGACATGCACCCAGGAGGCCTCATAGAGGTGACAGACATATCAGAGAGGAACCAACCACTCTTACTGAATTACAGGCCTGCCCTCTTGCCATTTTTTGTTTCCAGCATCAGTTGTGTTATGAATTTTGTGAGAAGGTTGCTAATATTCAGTTTCATCATGAGTTGGCCCACTTATTTGTGTTGCATTTACATGGTGATCAAGGCACTCTTCTCGGTGTCACTTTCACATTAACACCAGAAACCATTTCATTAGCAACCGGCATACCAAACATTGGAGAACCATGGAACAAGAGGCAGAAAATTGACCGATAGCACTATGAACCGTACATCAAGCTCAGCTTTTTGAGACAGCTCAAGAGAGTGTTTCATTTTTGGTACCTCAAGGATGAATATGCTCCTTTAATGAAACTCATCATGAAGTATTTCACCTGTGAGGGCTGGTTCTCCCGCTTGTATGCTTATCACATCAGGTTGCTAATGCATTTTACTCGGGTTCGGATGATGAACATTCCTTACTTCATATGCTGAAACATAGAGAAGATGACCACTCTTGTGCAACACAATACCCCTCAGCAGCAGTTCAACAGTATTTATCATTTTGCTCTCATCAAAATTGTGGTCGTTCATCAGCTTGGTTTACAGGGCATCACCTGGGATGACTTCATCTCTTATGAGTTTTTCATAGCTTCACAGGGACCTTCAGAGGCTGGGCATGAGACAGGTGGACCTTCTTATCAGCATGAAGGCCATGAGACCACTAGTGTGCCGGTGTTCATCACCTATCAGAAGGGCACTAGACAGTTGTTTGTAGCAACAAAGCGAGTGTTATCTCCACCCGTGGTGGAAGGGGCCTCGCTTCCTTCATCAGCACAGCAGGTTCAGGACTAAGGCAAGAGGCCACTACAGGAGCAAGGAACATCAGGTGAGCGGGAGACTAATTTCATCCTCATTGAGGGTGATGATATCGATACGGGCCCGCAAAGTGCAAATCTTAGAGAGATCATTAAGGAGCAGCAGGCGGACATTGATGCTTTGTCTACCAACATGGGTAGAGCCCAATGGACTATATAGTACTTGGAGCAGAGGAATAAGCAGCTTGAGGATCAGCAGGTGGTTATGGAGTTGCAAAACATTCGGTAAAACCGCCAAGCTGCCTAAAGGAGGAGGGTGCAGTTCACTTCATTAGAGCAAGAGAGAAATACCGATAGGGAGTCATAGCTCGAAAGAGTTAATATCCACTTGGAGAGGAAGCTGGAGAAGGAAATAAATGAGAAGAATATTCTTAGAAACTTGTCATATCATTACTTGTCCCAGAACTTGATGTTCCAAGCGAGAATCAAGAATTTGAAAGCAAAGTTGAAGAGAGCATCAAGGAGGCAAAAAGAGGATGAAGGACTTCATATCTTGGCTGAGGCTTCCCTGGCCCATCACAGAACTTGATAGAGAAGACTGAGCACAAATTTCAAGAAATTTGGAGCAATTTTTGCATTTTTGCAAATTTTTGGCACAGAAAATAGGTTTTTCTGCACTATGCACCACACCACGTGGCGCTCGCTTTTTCTAGAGGACTCCAAATCACAAAAACTCAGAATTTTTGGATTTTTCATGCAAAATTACACTTTCCTACCTATGGCCAAGAAATTTGGGCAGGTTTTGAGCCCTCAAAAAGGTCAAAAACACTCAAAAAATGACCTCACTGCCCCTATTTTGACACTCAGGAAGTAGTGTTGGGAGAATGGACTTTTAGGGGGGGAAATTGAGGCCAAATTGAAAACTTCCACTTGGGTTGGAACGTAGACAGGAAGACCTTTCCAGCAAGCACACCTGGAGCTCACTTGAACATCAGGAAGGCCTCCAAAAGTGGGTCCAAACAGGTGCTACGCATAGAGAATCAGGCGCAGCGCATAGAGGAAAAATTGTCAGTTTGACCAAGTTTTGCTCTATTTTTCGCCCAGCTTCGCCTAGTTTGACATTTTCACTTTCCTAATGGAAAATTTATGATGTAATTTGATGAAAATTGATAGATTATGGTGCAAATATGTTAGATTTTCACTTGTAGAGGTAGATTCATCAGTTTAGAGGTTGTTTGAAACAGAATGAATCAGTTCACTTGTTTCTAGAGGCATGTTGTTATGTTGCCTAGTTTCTAGTTCTCAGTTTAGAATCAGTTGGATAAGCTCCTAAACTTGTGAACTCGACCCCTAGAGGTAAGGATGAGCTATGTTTGTCTATATTATGTTATTTTTCAGTCATTAGCATGGTTGGACTCTTGAGAAAGCACTGAGCTTCATTGTACACTCATATTTTCATTTTGGCTAAGGAATTGAGACCAGGATTTGCAGCACTCTTTGGGATTCATGTGGCAATTTGTGTTGGTACAGTGCTTCCCTTTGTAATTGTGAATTTTTTTATGTGATTGAATGCCATTATCTATCTTATTTCTTCTGAACTAAATGAACAAGAGTGTAAGTAGAATTCATTGAAAGTGCAGTGCTCTACTTGAAGTTTGCTTTAGTTATTTGATGTTTTCAACTATTTGGGGAGGAGTCATGAGTTCTCTTGCCCTCTTCAACACCTCACCTATCTATTCCTTCCATCTCACTCAAATTTAAGTCCCAAAATGATTGCCTACCTTGCCCCATCGAGATCTCTGCAGAACTGAGCCTCAATCCCGCACCCCCAAAATGTGCTTTTCCCTTTGAGCCAATAAAACTCCATTTTATCAAATCAAATCTTTTGCACATATACCTAGCCTAAAATCAGAAGATTTTTCAATCATCTCAAGCCCTCATCAATCATTATTTGCTGAGATTGACCCGGAGAGAGCCCTCTCCTAACCTGGTAGGGCTAGCTACCAGGTTGAGCGTGGTTTGATGTTGGCCCTGGATCTTACCTTTTCAGCCCGAGGTAAATCTAGGCACTAACATAGTGGCAACCATATTGGGGAAGAAATTGTTTGTTTGTTAGTTTTCTTCGTTTCATAACTATAGACGGAGCCTGGTAGCCTTCGAAACACTCTTGCTTTGCATTAGCGAAAGTAGATAAAAACTACTTCAGTCAATCTCCGGTCTAGTCTTATAAATGGAACATCTTGCCTACAAATTGCCCCAGTACATGAATCAAGTTAGATCTGATTGTTGATGGTGGACAACAGTCAGACACTGCAAGGCTGAAATCATTCACCTGGCCACTCCAGTGCCGAAGAATCCCAAGGTTCCTAATTTTTATGGCGACTCTACTCTTCAAGAATCAGTAGCCTGAAGAATTTCTTGGTCAATTCATTGTTATCAAAATGGATTTGCTTGCCCAATAGTATGCTCCCATGAGCCGAGATCACATTCCAGGTTTTCCAAATAAAATTACAAAGGTAAATTGGCAAAGGAATTTGCCTATGTTTAAAGATGATAATAGGAATGATGTTGCTTTACATCTAGTTAGATTTCACATACATATTTGCAAGTTGAAGGTTGATTTTCCTGAAGATTGTTTGATGAAGATATTCATGGCCACTCTGGAAGGTGAATCTCGATCTTGGTATGAAAATTTGTCGCCTGCTTGTATTTACTGTTTGAAAGATTTTCATACCATGTTCTTTGAAAGGTATAAAGAATCTTATCCATCATTAAGTCTAGTTCAGAACTATTGCAAACATGTTTATAGTTTTATTAAACATCTTGAGAAAGTTTATGAAGATGATGACTTCATGGATGATGAGATCATGGAAGCCCTGTATGAAAATCCATTTTAGCAGCATAAAGAGAGTGATACTTATCAAGATGATCAGGAAAATTTGCAATAGGATCAAGATCTTAGTACAGTGGAAGATGATGAAAGAGAAGGTTTTATTTCAGATCTGTCCATAGAAGAAAAAAGTATGTGGGAAGGTCAAGTTTCAATTTCAGAATGTGATAGAGTCAAGTCGACTATTTCAGATCTAGATTCAGATCGTGATGATCAAGAGTACCTTGTTTTGAATCCCATGAAGGAGAGCTCTGCTGTTGAGATCATCTGGAATGAAGAAGATAGAGTTATTGACCCAAGTGTTCTCATTTCATTAGAACAAAGCCTTCATGAGGAGGTAATCCAGTCATTTGATGAAAAACAAGATGAAACCTTTGTTCAAGTAAGTGAAAAATCTTCTTTTGATAACTCAGTGGTAAATGATAATTTGGATAATTTGATTGCCATGTCATATGAAGATGATCAACAATGTTTTCAAATTTCAAAAGATCAGGGAATTGAGGACTGTCATTCAGGTTTTTCATGTTTAGAAATGTTATTTCAAGAAGACAATACTTTCTTGAGCAAAAGGAAACAAAAAGTCTTATCTCCTCTGTCTGAAGATGAGATAGATCAACTCCTGAAAGGTCATGTTACAGCTCAAGTTAATGCAGATCTGCAGTGTGCACATGGTCAAGAAAGTGTTGGTGAAACTTCTTCCACTTTTGAAAATAATGATAGTCTTGAAATTAGCTTTATTGATCAGCAAAAAGATAATATTTTCTTTCATGAAGATGATAAGGCTGTCATGTTTGATAATCTTGAAGATTGTTTTCTGTTTAAGAATGACGTAGACCATCAAATTGAAGAATGTGAGTCTGAGAGACACAGTAAGCCAGAATTCAAGTCAGTTACTATCAATCAGCAACCCACTGTTCTTTTAGATCAGAATAAAGGGAGTATTTGTATTTTTGCTGCTGGATCTCAAGACAAGCTAGTGCTTCAGGATTTTCAAGATCCTTTCAGCATTCTTTTGCAAGCACCAGAGAATATGAATGTTGGCTAGTTTGTTAGCATAAGCCTTAGTTTCAATTTTTATTGTGAGTTGCCTACATGTACATCGTTCTGCCTGCTCAAGGAAAGAGAGAGTAGAATTTCATTGAGTAGCCATTTGTTGGATTGGTTACATTGGAAGGCCCACTTCACATGACTGTACATATTTCATTAGTAAGCAGGTAGTTGTCGTCATGATCTGAAGCCCTCAAATCTCGATGGAATGCTACCCTTTGAAATTTTTGTAAGTACTTGTTTCAATTAAGTAAGTCCCGGGCCATATTTTGTTTTCATCAGTTTTGAGTGTCTAGTTTCAGCTTTTGAGAGTCTTGTTTTAGTTTTGGATTAGTCAGTTCAACTATGAGTCTTGAGTCAAAGTTTCATAGTAATTGGTTTTGTTGTGTCGACATTATTGAGTCCATAGCCCAATGGACGAAGGCACCGCCTGCTTTCCCAGAGATCTCTAGTTCTTAGCACCTCCAAGGAGCTACCATCCCCATTGGAGCCAATGTTAGAGTCGGTATTTTCATCCCTCCGTCAGAGATCAAATCTTCTTATTGCATTTCATATTAGGTGTCCTGCCCAGTCATTTTCATTCCATAAGGTGCATAGATCATCATACGGTAGTGGCATTCTTCCAGTTTTCCTCATGTTATCTACCTGCTAGCTCATGTTTAAACATATACAGTCTTCTTTTTATCTTGCAAATTGCAAAAGTTGTCTTTAGGGTTTCATGGTCAATTAGGTCTAGGGTTTCATTAGGGTTTCGTCAAAAAATGTGTCAAAATGTCCAATAATTACCAGCAGGCCATGAGGAGATTGCAACATCAATAAATTTCATTGCCAAGTGTTCAAAAATGTGTTTTTCCTCAAAACTCTGTTTTGAGGAAAAAACAGAGTATTTAGCTTTTCTTGTAAAAAATCATAAAAATTTTGTTTTCCTCATTGTAAAGTTCTTCATCTGTAATCCTGGTTTCCTTCCATAGCCACAGAAGCTTCAACACCTACAAGACAAGCAAAGCTCGGGTCATTTACTTCATCACAAAACTCAAATGAAGTGAAAAAGTGCAAAAAACAGAGTTTGAAGATAAAGTCATTTGCAAAACATTATGAAAGTGGGTTTTGGCAAAATAAAATTTAAAAGCTCCATGTATAAATCATTCCTCCAAGTATTTCAAGTTCATTTGTACTCCAAGACCAAAGAGAAGCAAGAAAAAAGATTTTGGTGAGTGAGAGTGAAGTTTGGGTGAAAATCGCTGTTAGTTGCCAGCGCGGTGCACTGGGCAGGAGGCACGGCGCATTGGGCCTCAGGATCCTATGTAATTTTGCAAGGGCGCGGCGCATACAGAGGGCATGGTGCATTGGGCTGGATGCGTGGCGCACACAGCCAAAGAGCCCGAAAATTTCCAGAACGACCTCCAATCACCCAAAAACGCACGGATTTTCCAGGTAGAGCCTCCATCATTGGTTTTTATCCAAGTTTGGTGCTTATATCATGGTGGTTGAAGAATGGTAATTGTTTTAAAAAAAGAGCAAACCCTACCATTTGACATTCTAAGAAACTTGCTGCCTAGGGTTTGAATAACTATTTTGCTACCAAATCTATCATTCCTCCATCACTCCCTTATCCCATTTGTCCCTTGATTTCATTATTCCCTAAGCTCCCCTACACCCTAAATTCATTAATCCCCTATCCCAAAATCCTAATTGTAAAATCTCAAACCCTAACCTTATAAAAAACTCCCAAAACATCCCATATTTCCCTAACTAAATCTATCCCAATAGTCCCTAAATTCCCATTATTTTCCCCTTCCCTTATAGTCCCTCATTTCACTATTTTCCCTTGGTGACAGAGGTCAAACAATCAACAAAGGCAGTCCAACACAGTTTGACACATCAGCACCTATTTCTCCAAGGCAATTTTTCTACCAGCAGCTATGGCATCTGATCCTTCATATGACTATGAAGAGGACACCCAAAGTGACTCACCCACGGAGGGAAATGCACCCAGGAGGCCTCATTGAGGTGGTAGACATATCAGAGAGGAACCAACCCTCTTACTGAATTATAGGCCCTCCCTCTTTGCCATTTTTTGTTTCTAGCATCAGTCATGCTATGAATTTTGCGAGAAGGTTGCTAATATTCAGTTTCATCATGAGTTGGCCCACTTATTTGTGTTGCATTTACATGGTGATAAAGCCACTCTTACTGGTGTCACTTTCACATTAACACCAGAAAGCATTTCATTAGCAACCGACATACCAAACATTGGTGAACCATGGAACAAGAGGCAGAAAATTATCTTGCAGCATTATGAACCGTACATTAGGCCCGACTTTTTGGGACAGCTCAAGAGAATGTTTCCTTTTCGGTACCTCAAGGATGAATATTCTCCTTTAATGAAACTCATCATGAAGTATTTCACCTGTGAGGGCCGGTTCTCTCGCTTGTATACTTATCACATCAGGTTGCTAATGCATTTTACTCAGGTTCAGATGATGAACATTCCTTACTTCATATGCCGAAACATAGAGAAGATGACCACTCTTGTGCAGCACAAGACCCCTCAACAACAGTTCAACAGTATTTATCATTTTGCTCTCATCAAAATTGTGGTCGTTCATCAGCTTGGTTTACAGGGCATCACTTGGGATGACTTCATCTCTCGTGAGTTTTTCAGAGCTTCACAGGGACCTTTAGAGGCTGGGCATGAGATAGGTGGACCTTCTTATCAGCATGAGGGCCATGAGACCGCTAGTGTGCCGGTGTTCATCACCTATCAGAGGGGAACTAGACGGTTGTTTGCAGCAGCAAAGCGAGTGTTATCTCCACCCGGGGTGGAAGGGGCCTCGCTTCCTTCATCAGCACAGCAGGTTCAGGACCGAGGCAAGAGGCCACTATAGGAGGAAGGACCATCAGGTGAGCGGGAGACTGATTTCATCCTCATTGAGGGTGATGATACTGATATGGGCCCGCAAAGCGCAAATCTTAGAGAGATCATTAAGGAGCAGCAGGCGGACATTGATGCTTTGTCTACCAACTTGGATAGAGCCCAATGGACTATATAGTACTTGGAGCAGAGGAATAAGCAGCTTGAGGATCAGCAGGTGGTTATGGAGTTGCAAAACATTCGGCAAAACCACCAAGCTGCCCGAAGGAGGAGGGTGGAGTTCACTTCATTAGAGCAAGAGATCAATGCCGATAGGGAGTCATGGCTCAAAAGAGTCAATATCCACTTGGAGAGGAAGCTCGAGAAGGCAATAAATGAGAAGAATATGCTTAGAAACTTGTCATATCATTACATGTCCTGGAACTTGTTGTGCCAAGCAAGAATCAGGAATTTGAAAGCAAAGTTGAAGAGCATCAAGGAGGAAAAAAGAGGATGAAGGACTTCATACCTTGGCTGAGGCTTCCTTGGCCCATCACAACACTTGATAGAGAAGACTGAGCCCAAATTTCAAGAAATTTGGAGCAATTTTTGCATTTTTGCAATTTTTTGGCACAAAAAATAGGTTTTTCTGCCCTATGTGCCACGCTACGTGGCGCTCGCTTTTGCTAGAGGCCTCCAAATCACAAAAACTCAACTTTTTTGGATTTTTCATGCAAAATTACACTTGCCTACCTATGGCCAAGAAATTTGGGCAGGTTTTGAGCCCTCAAAAAGGTCAAAAATACTCAAAAAATGACCTCACTGCCCCTATTTTGACACACAGGAAGAAATTGGGAGAATGGACATTTGGGGGGTGCAAATGGAGGCCAAATTAAAAAATTCCACTTGGGTTGGAAAGTAGACAGGTGGACCTTTCCAGTAAGCACACCTAGAGCTCATTTGGACATCGAGAAGGCCTCCAAAAGTGGGTCCAAACAGGCGCTACACATAGAGAATCATGCACTGCGCATGGAGGAAAATTTGCCAGTTTGACCAAGTTTTGCTCTGTTTTTCGCCCAGCTTCACCTAGTTTGACTTTTTTCACTTTCCTAATGGAAAATTTATGATGTAATTTTATGAACATTTATATATTATGATGTAAATATGTTAGATTTTCACTTGTAGAGGTAGATTCATCAGTTTAGAGGTTGTTTGAAATTGAATGAATCAATTCCCTTGTTTCTAGAGGCATGTTGTTATGTTGCCTAGTTTCTAGTTCTCAGTTTAGAATCAGTTGGATCAGCTCCTAAACTTGTGAGCTCGACCCCTAGAGGCAAGGATGAGATATGTTTGTCTATATTACGTTATTTTTCAGTCATTAGCATGGTTGGACTCTTGAGAAAGCATTAAGCTTCATTGTACACTCATATTTTCATTTTTGCTAAGGAATTGAGAGCAGGATTTGCAACACTCTTTAGGATTCATGTGGCAATTTGTCTTGGTACAGTGCTTCGAGTTGTAATTGTGAATCTGTTTATGTGATTGCATGCCATTATCTATCTTATTTCTTCTGAACTAAGCGAACAAGTGTGTAAGTAGAATTCATTGAAAGTGCAGTGCTCTACTTGAAGTTTTCTTTAGTTATTTGATGTTTTCAGCTGTTTGGGGAGGATTCATGATTTCTCTTGCCCTCTTCAACACCTCACCTATCTATTCCTTCCATATCACTCAAATTTAAGTGCCAAAACGATTGCCTACCTTGCCCCATCGAGATCTATGAAGAACTGAGCCTTAATCCGTGCACCCCCAAAATGTGCTTTTCCCTTTGAGCCAACAAAACTCCATTTTATCAAATCAACTATTTTGCACATATACCTAGCTTAAAATCAGAAGATATTTCAGTCATCTCAAGCCCTCATTGATCATTATTTGTTGAGATTGACCCAGAGAGAGCCCTCTCCTGACCTAGTAGGGCTAGCTACCAGGCTGAGCGTGGTTTGATGTTGGCCCTGGATCCTACCTTTTCAGCCTGAGGTAAATCTAGGCACTAATAGGAGGTAACATGATCCCATTTTCTTTTAAGTTAGAGTTTCAAGAAACTAAAAATGTGGCATAGTATGAATCCTTAATCATTTCTCTTCAAACAACAAAACAAATCGGAGTCCAATCTATTTCTGTTTTTGGAGATTCATAGTTGATTATAAATCAAATTAAAAATCATTGTCAAACAAAACACCCTAGACTTAGGGCATATAGAAATGAAGTGTGGGATTTAGTTGAGAATTTCTTTGAGGCTTTCAAAATACATTTCATTCCAAGAGATGGGAACAGGTTAGCGGACTCCTTAGTTGTGTCAGCCAGTACCTTTAGGCCTCCTTTAAATCCAAGGCTGAGACATAAGGTAGAAATGAGGCGCATGCCATCTGTTCGAGATAACATAAAACAATGGTAGGTTTTTGAGGATGATTAACAGATTAAGGAGTTCTTGACTATGATTGAAGACTTTCAAGGCACCGAAACTGATCAAGATGGAGATGAAGTAACAGAATATGCAGAAGTAAATGATTTTAAAAATTCTATAGTTAATAAAAAAATTGTTCAATTGAAAGATAATATTCTGCCAAGAGGAATTGTCCCTCTTGAAAGACTTTTCAATTCTAATGATGTAGCTATTAGGTCAGATAAAGTTTCAGAGAATGAGCAGATCCAAGTTCACAATATTGGAACCTAGAAGGAGCCCAAGTTACTCAAATTGTTTAAGGGAGTTCCATTTAATTATAAAGAGAGATATATTGAGCTTTTCAAGATGTACACTGATGTTTTTGCTTGGTCCTATGAGGATCTCAAGAAATATGATGTGAGTATCATTCAGCACAAGTTTCCCCTGAAAGAAGGGATTAAACCATTTAAGCCGAAACTCAGGCAGATCAATCCTTTACTTTTACCATTGATTGAGAAAGAAGTTAAGAATCTTCTTGACGCCAAGATAATAGTTCCACTCCAATACTATGACTGGGTGGCCAATTTAATACCTGTAAGGAAGAAAAATGGAGAAATAAGGTTATGTGTGGATTTTAGAAATTTGAAAAGAGCTTCCTTAAAAGATAACAATCCATTACCTAAAAGGGATCATGTGCTGCAGAAGGTAACTGGATCATTCATAATTTCAATGTTGGATGGGTTCTTGGGATATAACCAGGTGGTTGTTGATAAAGAAGATAAAAAAAAGACTACATTCACAACTCCTTGGGGAACCTTAGTGTATTCTCAAATTCCCTTTGGGTTAATGAATGGAGGTGCAACACTTCAGAGGGCTATGTACATTGCATTTATGGGTGCTAAGTTTGTAGTGATATACTTGGATGATATCATTGTTTTCTCTAAGTCAGATGAGGAGCATTTGGAACATCTTAAAAATACTTTTGAGAAATGTAGAAAATATGGGCTTTCTTTGAATCCTAAAAAGTTTATTTTTCCTCTAGAAGAAGCCAAACTGTTGGGACACATTGTTTCAAGAGATGGAGTAAAGATAGATCCAGTAATGGTGCAAGCTGTACAAAAAATACCCCTACCCAGGAGTAAGAAAGACATTCAAAATTTTCAGGGAAAAATATTTTTTCAAGGAGATTTGTGTCCAATTATGCTGAAATTTTAAAGGAGATTACTAATATGTTGAAGAAGAAAAATGAAGTACACTGGAGCACGGAAGCCACAGAGTCATTTTCCAGGATCAAAGAAGCATTACAAGCAGCTCCAATTTTGATTAACCCTGATTATCAAAAGCCCTTTCAAATATTTTCATTTGTATCACTCAATTCAATAGTTGTTGTTCTGTTACAGAAAAATGATGAAGGAAAAGAGCAACCAGTTGCCTTTTTAGTACAATTCTGAGAGATGCTGAACTCAAATACAATATTATTGAAAAATAGGTATATGCCTTAGTAAAGGCCCTAAAGGCCTTCAGAACTTATGTGTTATAGTCACAGATCATTGCTTATATGCCAAATGTTGCAGTGAAGGATGTCTTAGTCTAGAGTGATGTGGAAGGTAAAAGAGGAAAATGGATAGCTAAGATCCAAGAATATGACCTAGACATAAAGCCCACCATGCTGGTGAAAGGAAGAGGATTGGAAAATATGTTGTCTGAGTCAAATTTTCAGGCATTGGGAATCAACTTGTTAACACTTGTTAATGAAGAAATAATTAAAGAGGGTGAAGAAAAATCAAATCCAGGTATGAAGATCCGATATAAATTTTTATGTTTAGAATGGTATAAGCACATAGTTCATTATTTATGTTTTATTTCTTGTCCTCAACCATTGGATAGAACAAGATATAGAGCGTTAAAAATCAAGGCACAACCATATGTGATTGTGGAGGGCAGATTGTATTAGAAAGATCCCGTGGGAATTTTATTGATATGTTTGATAGAAGATGAATCTACAGAGACAATTAAAGATTATCATGAAAAGTTATGTGGTGGGCATTACAGTTGGAATGTTACTGCATACAAAATTCTCCAGACAGGCTTTTATTGGCCCACCTTATTTGGTGATATATATAAGTTTGTCAGAAGCTGTCAAAAGTGTTAGCTTTTTGCTGAGAAAAAGAGGTTAGTTCCATTGCCATTGATCCCAATCGTCATAGAAGAACAATTCAGACAATGGGGGCTAGAATCCATTGGAGAAATTAATCCACCTTTGAGTGGACAACACAAATGGGTTCTTACAGCCACTAATTATTTCACCAAGTGGGTAGAAGCTATACCTACTAAAAAGGAAAATGACCAGGTGGTGATGAAGTTTCTAGAGGAAAACATTTTCACTAGATTTCGGTGCCCTATCAAAATCTAACTGATAATTCTTAAGTGTTCAGTTCAATTAAGTTTGTTTCTTTTGTCGGAAGTATAATGTCATTTTATCTCATTCAACAGCTTATCATCCTCAGGGGAATGGATTGTCTGAATCCACTAACAAAACATTGATGAAAATTCTTAAGAAAACTATTAAAGAAAATCAGGAAAGACTGGGATTCAAAATTAACGTTTGCTCTTTGGGCTGTCTGAGTGACTATGAAAAGGTCTAACGGCAAATCACCTTTCACGTTAGTGTATGGAAGTCAAGCTTTGTTCCCTAGTCAGCTTGTGAAGCCTGTGATTGTAGTGATTCAGGAGGCAAAAGAAGAACCCATTGCTCTAAGAATAAGGATGCATAAGGTAGTGGAGTTGAATGAAAGTAGAGATAAGGTAAGAGATAATTTGATTATGTATTAATAAAAAATGAAGGGTATTTTTGACAGAAAAGCTAAAGAAATTGATTTTAAAGATGAACACCTGGTGTTAAGGTGGGATAATATAAGAGAAGATAAGGGAAAACATGGGAAGTTTGATCCCCTCTAGTATGGCCCATTCAGGATTATAGAAGTAAGGGAAAATAATACATTCTTCTTGGAGAATCTTAATGGGGAAAATTATCGCTGTTTGTCAATGGGCAGTACCTCAAACATTATTTCCAATTCTGAATCACAAATACCCTATCATTGTAGATACCAGAGTGAATTCATTGTACAATTTCCATAGAATTAAAATTGGAAAAGCAATATATGACTCCATGCCCGAGGTGAAGGCACTAATTTTTGGTTCTTAGTGCTTCCATGGTAAAAGCACTATCCCCAAGTGGAGCTAGTTGTTTTAGCATCCATCATCATTTGAATTTCATTTTGATATTATCACAAAAAATAAAGTAAAAATCAAATATTATGTTTTAAAAATAAAAAGAGAATTTGAAAGTTCGAAGTAGTGATTTAATTTATATTACCCGCGACATTCAAAGTAATATAAGGTGGGCCTGACCCATATGCTAAATCTCGAGCAATATTATGAAATATAATCAAACGATGACCTAAGATGCGGGCAAAGTGCTCTGCATGAGAACAACGAGCACGAGTTATAACTCAAGCTCAACCCCCACAGTTGACCATGACGTTGATATTGTTGACTAAGATCTATGGCCTTTGATTGATGTGGGGGTTCAAGCCTGATGAACCGCCCATACACTCCCTACCCCTGCAATGGGCCACCCACACCATTTCACTCTACCTCATCTCCTCCATGTCATTCGCCACTCTCATTCATTACCGTCCACCTCACACAACATACCTCGTGATCCGAATTGTATCCTCAAACAACTCCATGACTGTTAAAACTTAAGAATGAATGGCAGACTTCAAGAAATCATACAGCTATCAAGAATAACCTGTAGATAATGGTAATTTGCAGCCAGCACAGAGCAAGGAAGACCTTTGGTCAAAGTGCGTTGATCGTTGGCCCATGGGGACTATGCATGGCGCAAAAATGGTAGTTAGGAGGCTTAGATCAGAAAATAGAGGCTATTTTTGATGCACGATTAACGCAGCTAGGAAAAGCCCATCGAGAACGAAAAGCCCCGAGCACACGGTCACAAAGAAGCTAGAAAACCATGGGAAAGTTGCTAAAATGACAGGCGGGTCCTGCACTCCAAAACCGGCGGAATATTAGAGGCATTTCGGGTGGTAAGTGGATTTACCAGAGGATCCAGCGATTCCATACGTTGGATGATGCGTGTTCGGTGGATGAGAGAGAAAATCGCTCTCATCGCAGGCTAACATTCGAGCAAGTTAACCACTCGATAAGAGTAATGATCGTAGGATCTGGAGGCCCCAGATCTAATGGCAGAGATTGCACCCGATAGATGACCGGACCCGAGGGAAAAATAAGCTGAGGAACATGAAGGTTTGAAGTCCGATTTGACTGCTGAGTTGGTGAATGAATCATTTCACAAAGTAACCAAAATAATGAACTATCTAAGGAAGAGCTGGCACTTAGTTTGTGAAGGGACAAGTGGCCACCTCCTTGTGGAACGTTACACATTGGCGATGACGCAGAAGCAGGAATTCCAAGTGGACAAAGGTAGGCAAACCGAAGAGACGGAAGAGGAAGCGAACAATAAAGAGATGGATTGGTTTTAAGCCATGAACAGACAAAGAACCGAGACAGGGAGAAGGAGAAGGAGACTATGAGACAAAGGAAACAGAATAGAAAGTGAAGCAAGAAGCAGAGAACAGAGACTTTGAGCTGACCTGTAGAGTTAAGGCAGCATCGAGTAAACAGAACCAAGCTTGACAGGTTCAAGAAATCCCTGTGAGGATATCTGTCGGGAACTGAGTACCAAATTGGACTCATGCCATCAAGACCAGTTGAGGTCGAGACTTGGTAAGGGGGAGTCTGTGCACTCTCGTGGCTTGGGGAATCCAAGTACCACCCTACTAAGCATCATCTATTCCAGGAGACTCAAATTGAGCTCCTCATTGTAAAAACTCTGCTTAAAGACACAATAAAGAAGGTCACCACTAAAAGCTGGACCAGGAGATGTAGCCCAGGAGGATTGCGTGAACTCCTTATTAAATTGTTATCATTTGGTTTTGCTTGTTGTGTCTCTCTTACTATTTTCTAGTGTCTGTGTATTTTGAAATCTTATCGATCCATTGCCTAAGATAACACAGACACACACACCACCACATGAGTCTCTAATACCTACATTAATTAATTAACTAAGGTCACTCACAAGTGATTTTCAGATCACCCCATCACCTCATCTTCCACTCCATTAATTTGTTACATTAATTATAGGGTTTCCCTCCGGTTTTCTTACCATATATATAAAAGAAAAGTAAAAACCTCGTTGCATTAGTCATTTTCTTTTAGTAGCAGGGAACCTCTTATCCAGTTCAATATTCCTAGTGAGCAACTGTCACCAGCAACTGCCACCAGCAACTGTCACCATCAACTATCATTTACAGACACCATGGCCAAACAAGTAAGTTCTTCCTCAATCATCCATACCCCATTAATGGATGTTGAACATGATATTTCAGATACCCTTTGCATGATTAAGCACCTTTCACTATATCAAGAATTCACTCTAAATCATAAAATGTCCCATATATTCATGGCAATGGTTAGGTCAGCTGTTTTAGCAGCTTTTGTTTCCAAGTACTTATTTGTTCCCTGAATTCATTCAATGGTTAGCCTCAGCAATGTACCCCAAGAAGTGTTTTGTAATGAATCAATCAAGGGAGAGTGTTTTCCAACCTCTCAATCAATTCACCAAGCTCTAAATTACCAGGGAGAGTGTTTTCCAACCTCTCAATCAATTCACCAAGCTCTAAATTACCCTGTATCTGGAACTTACACCACCTTTACTGAAGAGTCTTTGGTTTCATATTATGATAACCTTTCCCCCCAAGAGTTTTCTCATGTTACCTCTTTCTTGGCACCTAAATCTGGTCAACTCTCTCTAGATGGGAATCTGTTCTCTTTAGACATTTTTGTAGTTGATATAAGACCTTTCTTGCAAGTAATTTCTAAGATTCTAGGAAAAGAAGACTCCAAGCAAGTTGATAAAGTAGTGCTGGTATTTTTCTCTTTAATGATGAAGCCAGAGGTAGTACTAGATATTCCAACATTCTGGGTGGATACTATCAACACCCAATTCATGACTTTGCCTCTTACTGGGTCCTTTAATTTTCCTTCAGTTATTACTTATTTATTTTTGTACCAGAATGCTGAACATTTTATAGGTTTGGGACTAAATGTTGTTGACATAAATAAAAAGAAGTATTCAGTGGTATTCTGGATAGATCTAATAAGGGGTGATCAAGAATATGGTGGTTTATTTGAGTTCACTTCTTTATTCCTTCTAGTGGCTTATAAGATCTTGAATGGAACCTTGCCCCCAATATTTCTTCCTAAAGCTTGAGAACTCCTTCAATTAAGTAAAGATTTGAGGTGTGGAGACTAGTTCATCTTTGAAGAACATGCAGAGATTAGGCTTTATTGAGCCTCTGTCAAACCATATAGGTTAACAAACTTTTTCCCAATGAGGCTTTTTGACCTTGAATTTATTAGAGAGAGATTGAATTTAGATAAGGTCCTTTTTGTTCCTGTGTGGAAAGGTTATTTCTTTAAATTTCCCAAAGTAGTAGGACCCTTCATTGTGAACACAAGACAGGCCGCCTAAGAGGTTGAGAGATTATTGAATGACATGTGTCCTTTATAGGTGGTTGAGTGGGCTTATGACCCTCATCAAATTATTTCAAAGATAAGGCTAGAGAATGGATATTCAGCCTTTGTGCATGAAAGTAGACCAGAAATAGAGAAATTGGAAAATGGAGGTTTGCAGAACACTCAAGGAACAGAGATTGAAACCCCTAGCATTACAAAAAAAGGTGTCAAGAGGGCTAGAGAAGAAGTTATTGATTTGGATGAGGAAGAATCTGAAGTAGCAAAAAGGCCTAAGCCTCTGGATGAAATGTCTTCAGTATAACCTAGTTTAGTAATTCAATTAGGAGAAACAGAGGGTTCCTCAGCTTCCCCATCTTCCAGAGAACCTGTTCATGATCAAGTTCCTTTAATTCAAAATATGTTTGCTCAAATAGCTGAGAAAAACCAAGAAGTGAAGCTAATTATGGAGGCTCAAGCTGAGTCTCAAGTTTCTCCTAAAAAAACTAGATTGTTATCTACTATGGATTTGCAGAAAAGTTAACTTAAAATTCATTTCTCTCATCCTATTAAAATATCAATTGGTTCCACCAATAATTTCAAGACTGTAAATTTGACTGTTGACACTCACACACTTCCAAGGCTTGACAAGATCAATTTGCACATGAAAACTGGGCAATTGATTGTAAATTATTTACATAAAACAAATGAAACAATTGTTAAGGCAGAGAAAATGCTAAATAAGGTAATTTAGAAATTGAAGTTAGAAAAAGCCAACTCCAGAGCTTTGAATGCTCAGGTGGATGAACTAAAGAAACTTATGATAAAAATAGGTGTCAATCCTGATTATCAACCTATGATGCAGAAATTGTTGCAATCTGCTAAGTCAAAGATTGGGGTTTTGAAGAAGATATTGAATCTACCTACATGTGAGTATGCCATTGTTGTAGGGATAGCTGAAGTTGAAAAAGAAAAGGAAAAGCTCCTACACGACGTATTGCAGAAAACTGAAGAAGTTTTTTTACTTAAAGAATCATTGGATAAGCTGCAACGACAGGTAGATACTCATGTCTGTACAATAGTAATGCCAACCAACACAGATGATCCAACAACACATGTATTATAGTTGGGAACAGAGCTAAAGATGGTTGATCATGATGTAAAGAAAGCACCAAGAGAATTGGAAACAGCCGATAAGCTATTGAATTTGAGTGAAGAAGAAGCAAGAATGGAGAAAGAAAATGCAAAAAAGTACAGGGAAGATATTCTAAGGGCTGAAGATGAAATTAAAAGGCTGAAGGAAAAAATGAAGGGCAATATGTCCTTAATTCAAGCTAGGGAAATCCTGTGGGATGAAATCGTTGAGATTATCAAGGGCATCTGGGAATTCCTTGTTATTATCTCTGAGGAGAAAATAATAGTCTGAGACATGGAAGGTGTGGTCATGAAAAATAAGCAAAAAGATTTAGATAGGTCAAAGTTTGCAAAGAGAATGATAGATTTCATTAATTCTAACTCATCTTTAGAATTAAAGGAGCATGACATGCCAGACAGAACATTATGTGCAGTAGATTTTAACAAGATGATTGTGAGAAATATTTATAGAAATACTGCTGAGAATAAGATAAATGAGATGAAGGAAGCAGTTTCCAAGTTTAACATCCTGTTTGATAAAAGAGTTATGGCTGGGCTTCCCTCTTGCTAGGCTCTACAAGGAAACTTGCATCCATGGAAGACATATGAGGCTTTGCTAGGTGAGGCAAAGAGCAAAGTTGATAACACTCATGAAAAGACAACAGTTTTGAAGGGAGCCACTATTGTGAATTACCTTAACAAAGATTTTAAGCTTCTATGGATGGTAAAGACTCTGTTTACAGATAAGCCTACTTATAGTAGGATTACAACATGCAGAATAACACTTGAAAAATTAGAAGAAGCACCAAAGTCATATGTACTATTATGGAGAAAATGAAAAGAATGGATGATAGAGAAGACAAAAGATACACCAGCAGGACCACCTACTCAAGCCTCAGATTCAAACAATGAACAACAATCACCAATCATACTTTAATTTCTGTTACTTCATGTTACCTTATTCCCTGAGAAAAATGAGGTGTCTTTTACCCTCTAATGTAATATTTTGTAATGAATTTTACTTTAGACAGTTAGGAAATAGTTAAGCAGTTTAATAGTTTTGGTAGTTAGCAACTATCTCATGATATATAAAAATAGAGAAAATTATAGAAAAAGGGATCCAAATTTTGAAGAACCTGAAGACTATGCTATTTTGTACTTGATAAACTGATGATTAATGAAAGAATCAAGAGTTTTCCATACGATGTCGGGTATGATTTTGTAATTTCTCTGTTATGTGTCATTATGTTTCTTCCTCTATTTAAATATGGTAATGAAGCTACAGGTCTTTGTTTCCTCATGTGAATAAAGTTAAAATTCCTTAAAAGAGGGCTCCCATATTTAAAGCTCTTTCCTCTATATTTCTTCTAAATTACAGATAATAGTTCCTGTCAAACACATTATATTGTCTTTAATTTCGCAAGATTTTCTTTACACAACATTTATATCCAGTATCAGATGGAATTTTGAGATCTCCATATCAGCTAAATATTAAGGCTTTAAGGTCAAGTCCTTTAGGTCCTTCAAAGGAAGATATATTATACAAATAAGTGACATGCATAACAAAATTTAATGTCTTAAGCACAATTTCTCCACAGCCAAGAAATTGGTTTCTTAAGGGGAAACAATGATACTGAGTGTAAGCATAAGTGAATGATCACACATACAAATGGTAAATGACTGATTCAGAAAATGGAACAACATGCATGTGGGTGAGGTGAGTCGCCGAATCGACGACTGTTCGTGAAAAACAGTTTCATGCATGCGACAACAGTGAGACAACAATGAAAATTGAAACAGTGCTACAACAAGCTAGTACACATGTAAATGACAAAAAACACTTACTGAAATCAAGCAAACAATAATCACACAAGCAAAAACAAAAAGAGAGACAGAAATGCAACACAAGGCATGGGAAGCGAGCTTACCCCAAAACAACTAAGCTGAATGTGTTGACAACTCCTAGATGTGATGTGGGATGTGAGAGCTACAAAGTTGATGTAAGGAATGAGCTCTACAACATCCGCTTGTTGAATTTTGATAACATCGAGGTTGTGATGCGCATGCCACAAATCTAGGGAAAGTGACGCTTGGTGGGAGGTTTCTGAAATGATCCTTGCATGTAACCTCCAGCTACTAGAGAAATATAATTGAAACAAGGGATGCATTTGCATGCTTCTTTGGGAGAAGAAGCCCATGCATGCAAACCAATTTCGCTCAGTCCCGGAGGGAACCGGTCAAGTCAACTGCGCATGCAAGAGACTGCTCGACTACTGGGAGAAAATGGACATTTTTGGCCTGGAGCTGGGATAGTTTCCCAGGAGATTTGCACAATTTATGGGTAGAGGAGCTGACTGTTGTCCAAATTTGCACAAATTCTGCGCTGAGCAGCCCTGCTGGGAAAAATTGCGTAATTCCTATTGGGAGTGTTGACTGGCAGAATTGCGCCATCTTGGAGCCCAGTAGGCTGTCAAACAGGATTGCACAATTTCTTGAGGGGAGGCTAGTTACCCTCTAGAAATGCGCAATTTTCTTGGTGAAGATGCTTAGCCTGCGGCTGGACTAGGTTCAGGTGAACAACTTGTGAGGGGAATGCATGAAGATGTGATCGACAGGTAGCCTTTGCACAAGAAGAACACTGAAGCTTGTGAACCTAATGAAGCAAGACAAGCTATTGTGAAGGTTGGAAGGGAGGCTCTAAAATGAAGCTAAGGCAAAATTTTGAAGGGTGGTTGTAGCTGCTACATCAGGATAACATGGAGTTTGGTATGGAGGATATTTAGGGGAATATTCAGGATATTATGGATTTCTCCCATAAGGTCCTTGCCAAACTTTTTGCCAAGATTGGTTTTGGGTTTGAGATGACCAAGGTTGCAAAGGAAAGGGTGTGTTGCAATGACCTTGAGATGGATGTGCATAACCTTGAAATTGTGAATTAGGTTCTTGCATCATACCAAGCTGACTAGGTTGCCATAATATTCTTGGAGCTACATAACATAGTTTCTTAGGCGATTGACTTGCTACATTATCCTCTTGGTAAACTTCCTTCAACCTTGGTAATGATGGGTAATATTTAACAACATGTGATTTTGCATGGACAACACAGATGTCAACATCTTCTTTTTCCTCATCTTTCATTCTTAACATTTCTACTTGTTTGCTTAGATTGCTAAGAATGTATGTTTTAAAGTCATCAAACAAATTTCCAAGTTTAGCTTGACCTACCAATCTTAATGTTGATTTACTTACTCTTACCCTTCCTCTTGATATGTGTTTGCATGTTTCACAATTTTCTTCAAATGATAATTGGTATACATCACCTCTATAGAATTTTCTCTACAAATTAGCTAGCTCACTGATATCATGTAGAAATTTCACCTGCAGATCAAACTAATATATGCAATGTACTAAAGCATAATACTAGATCTACATCTACCATAAACTTTGCGGAAGCTTAATTGAACATGAGCAACATCAGGAATGAACATATATAACTAAGAATGAGAAGTAATTAACCATAACGTAAGAGATATAACCTAGGGAAAGCACCAGCCTAAAACCCCATCTCTGTATTATCAATCAAGTGGAAATCCTCAACAACATACAAAAGGAAGCAGCTCAAAAGCTATCCTGCTCTCTTTTTACTCTGATGATGTAGATCATAGACTTCCTAGGCCTCAATATATAGGCCACAAGTCCTCCAATCCCCTATTTCCTTGTGCAATTGTGATTGGGGTCCAATTACATAACATATGGGAATTGGCCCCAATCATACCTGCTATCAACCTCAGGTCCAACTACGCAATCCTTGAGGACTCAAGTTCCTCCTGCATGCAAGGAATATTCATAAGGAAGATCCTAGCATCTGATAGTACACTGTCCCTCATCTGGTCTCAACTGGGTCTCTGTCGGAACTACCATGCATCAGTTATCCATGAGAGAATACTGAGTTATCTGAAAATAATAGTTGTCACATGCATGCAAGCATCAACAAACTATATCTCATTAATTTAAGAACTTGTTAAATTAATCTAACTAAACTTGACTAAGTTAAACTAAGTCAACTGATCCTCTCAATATAAAACTCATCCTTAATTTCTCAATCAATGGAGCAAATCAACGACACATTTCCCAATTAGTGGAGAAATTATTGCATGTTCTCACAAAGACTTCAAGTTTGATTTTCCTTAACTAATTAACTAATGGAGAATTAATTAATTAATATTCAAACTGTTGGTAAGACAAAATTCGAATTTTACTTCCTATTTTAGACCAGGTACTGTCTAAAAATAGGAATCCAACTTGAACTGCTAAATATAGAAATTCTATTTTTAGCACTTCAATTTTTCATTCCCTGTTGCCCAATCGAAAACTGATGCCCAAACGGCTATTTTTAGCAATTTCTTATTGCCAATTTTCAACACTCCCTCTCAATAAGAAAGGCTTCCTCTCAAACCTGATCCTGTACCTTCATAATGTTCTGCATGCAACACATCTACCAAGTGTGGTTCTTCCAGCAGCTCTCGGAACAAAAAACTCCCAATTGACCTTTCTGTTGGGCTAGAAACATACTCTGATGTTGAAGCTCTACCTGCTGCTGACAAGCGCTCCTTCTCTGACCTCTGTGCTACTGCAACATCTCCATGCATCTCGCATCGTTGCACCCTTCTCTGTGCCACCCTGCACTGTGCAACACACTTGTGCCTCTCACATTGCTGCAGCCTGCATGCTCTACGCCGTCTTGGGATTCCCTGTACTGTAGCTCTCTCTGACGCTCCATCCGCATCTGTCTCTACCCAATAAATCAATTCCTGCTACTCCACATTGGGGCTCCTGTAGCAAGGTCTCATCCAAGAGGTTGGGTACCTGAAGAATCCTGCCCCTACTCCTTGGGACGATCACTCCACATCGCCCCAACTCCTACCGGGAGGTATGGCTACATGTGATCCCTTTACCCACCTGGCTCGAAGTTTCCCCCTACTGGAGGTCTCTGCATGAGTAGATGTCTCTACTCGATCTCCACTTAGCTTCCCCTATTGTGGCTACTCCACAACCTCCTGAAGCTACTGCACCAATCGTGGCTCCTCCACAATTGTCTAAGACTTCTTTTAGTGTTGCATGTTGAGAGGTAATATACTCTCCCGCTCAACCACCAAGTCTCCATCAGTTGCCTTACTGCTCAAGGATTTGTATGCATCTTGAACCTCAAGAGCATACAGGTTCTTGACCTGTGAACCGATCTGCTTCACCTGTCTAGTGATAATGTCTCTAAGGAAAACCTTTCCCTTATTGAATACTACATCATAGCCTCTGTCTTCCAACATCGTGATTGACACCAAGTTTCTCTTCAGTCCTGGTACATACTTGACATCGGTCAAGGTAAGGCAAGCTCCATGCTCCCTCTGAAAAATAATCGTGCCTACACCTGAGACACTATACTTTTCATCATTACCCATCGTTATGAGTATCTGGAGATCTTTCTCCTCCAAAGTACTGAACAAACTCTTATCACCGGTCATGTGGAAAGAAGCTCCACTGTCAAGAAACGAACCACTTCCCACCATGGATGAAACCATGCATGTGAAGAGTGTGAAATCCAACTCAAACTGTGAAGCAAGTGCCTCACCTTCAGATCCTTCCTCGGATCCCTTCTTGGATTTCCTCTATGGACAATTTGTAACAAAATGGCCCACTTCATAACAACGAAAGCATCGCACTTTTGATTTGTCAACATTCTTCCCACCATGCGAAGAACTAGATTCGGAAAGAGAAACCTTCTCCTTCCCCTTCTTCGCCTCACTCACTAGGGCACAGTTCTTTTCATCCTCCATGGATGAAGAACCATCTCTGGTGCTCCGTCTGATCTCCTCCTCCATCAAATCCGACCATAGTCATTCCCAATCTGGCAGCTTCTCCCTTCCATTAACCAAGTCCTGGTAGCTGTGCTAGCTCTTAGGAAGGCCAACGAGTGCTAGACTCACCATGTCATCATTAGATGTCACGACCGCTACACTTGCAAGCTCATCCTTGCATGAGGTGAGCTTGTTCAGATACATAGAGATCCTGTCGCCCTTTTCACACTTGATCTTTTGAAGTTTGTCCTTCAGTGCCAACTTCCTCTGATCACTGCTATTCTGATAAAGATCTTTCAATGTTTTCCACATTGAAAACAGAGTCTCCTTCCCATGGAGGCTCAAGGCAATGTGATTTCGAACTCCTCCAGGAGGATTCTCCTAGCTCTAGCCACACAATTCTTCCATTCCAACAGTTGAGCAGAATTAGTCGGCTTCTGGACTTCTTGATCAATGAAGTCCTTAAGACCATTATCTTCTAATATTGCTTCCATGCGATCCTTCTAGGCTATATAATTCGAACTACCATCAAGGGCATATTTGAGTCTCAAACCATAAAACACCATTGGTGAAATAGATGTGATAAGAACTCAATTTAATATTCAGAAACCATAAACTTCAACTTCTCCCTTCTTCTATACTGTTCTTCCTTAATCACATGTGCTCTGATACCATGTAGAATTTTCTCTACAAATCAGCTAGGTCACTGATATCTTGTAGGAATTTCACCTGCAGATCAAACTCATATATGCAATGTACTAAAGCATAATACTAGATCTACATCTACCATAAACTTTGTGGAAGCTTAATTGAACATGAGCAACATCAAGGATGAAAATATATAACTGAGAATGAGAAGTAATCAACCATAACACAGAAGATATAACCTGGGGAAAGCACCAGCCTAAAACCCCATCTTTGTATTATCAATCAAGTGGAAATCCTCAACAACATACAAAAAGAATTAGCACAAAAGATATCCTTCTCTCTTTGTACTCTGATGATGTAGATCATAGACTACCGAGGCCTCAATATATAGGCCACAAGTCCTCCAATCCCCTATTTCCTTGCGTAATTTTGATTGGGGTCCAATTACATAACATGTGGGAATTGGCCCCAATCATACATGCTCTCAACCTCTGGTACAACTACGCAATCCTTGGGGACTCAAGTTCCTCTTGCATGCAAGGAATATTCACAAGAAAGATCCTAGCATCTGATAGTACACTGTCCCTCATCTAATCTCCGCTGGGTGTCTTTCTGGACTACCATGCATTAGTTATCCATGAGAGAATACTGAGTTATCTGAAAAATTATAGTTGTCACATGCATACAAGCATCAACAAACTATATCTCATTAATTTAACAACTTGATAAATTAACCTAACTAAACTTGATTAAGTTAAACTAAGTCAACTGATCCTCTCAATATAGAACTCATCCTTAATTCCTCAATCAGTGGAGCAAATCAAGGACACATTCCCCAATCAATGGAGAAATTATTGCATGTTCTCACAAAGACTTCAAGTTTGATTTTCCTTAACTAATTAACTAATGGAGAATTAATTAATTAATATTCAAACTGCTGGTAAGACCAAATTCGAATTTTACTTCCTATTTTAGAGCAGGGACCGTCTAAAAATAGGAATCTAACTTGAACTGCTAAAAATAGAACTTGTATTTTTAGCACTTCTATTTTTCATTCCCTGTTGCCCAATCCAGCACTGATGCCAAAACTGCTATTTTTAGCACTTCTATTTTTAGCAATTTCTTGTTGCCAATTTTCAATAACCTCTACTCATGAGATCAAGGAGATCAATCCACTCATCCCTAATATTTCTAAGTAAGAGGGTTTTTAGCATGTCAAATCCTAAATGATGTAATTTTTTCCTCTTAACATTATACATGAACCTCTCTATTAGATCCTCAACTCTCTCATCTTGTTTTTGAGTCTTTCTAAAGAATTCTTCCTTAAGATCATGGTCTTTATATTTTTCTAGAACAATCTTTTGCATATCATTCCATGATCTTACTGAATTAGGCGCAAAACTCATGAACCATTTAAGAGCTCTATCATTCAATGTTTCCAAAAACAATCTCAACTTTTAAGTGTTTAGTAATTTACCATAAGATCTAAAAATAATTTCAAATTCAAAGATAAATGTTTCTAGATCCTTTGACCTCATACCATGGAAGATGGGAAGGAAAGATGAAGGTATGTTCTTGAAATGCACATTGACATCAGTATCTTGAATAAGAAATCCAAGAGGATCTTCTTCATTGTCATCATCTCAATCCATTTCTTCTACCTTCTCTGTCACCTCCTCTTCTTCTACCTATAAAATTGGATGGTGATGTGGTTCTTACTGCACCACCTTATCAAATGGGGGGTTACTGTTGGAGAAGTATTTTTATTTATTTTTGAATAAGATTGCTAATGCAATGGAATTTTCTGTTTTTAAAATCAAATATGTCTAATGCAATATTTTTTATTTTTGCAGAAAGTAAAATAAATGAATCAACTATGGAAGAAAATAATGCATGCTTTGACACCTCCCCAGCAATGGTGCTAAAAAGTGATGAGCCTTAATATTGCAACAAGAATGCTGCAACTCCCAAGGCTAACAACTTTAATTATCAACCCAGGGTTCGTAAAAACTTAAGAGGTATCAAAACTATATATGCACCATACAATGTGTCCTTCTTTTGTTGATCTAATGTAATGGAGTGAATACCATGAAGTCAAATCCTAAACTAATTGCAAAAATGGAATTGTTACTCTATTTGCAAGAAATGGAAATGCTACTTGCTCAACTTGTAAATGATAACTAATGAATTCATGAAAAAAGAAACGTTAATCTACTTGCAGAAAGAAAGTTATTTTATCTTTAGTAATTACATGTACCATAAACCTAGTTCACACTTTCTTGTTAATCAATAACCTACTTGCATCATACTTGTGATATAGAAGCTAAGTCTACTATGTTTTTACAGTGAATAAAAGGAAGGGTTGGAGTGGAATAGGAGCTTCCCCTGATCATAAAATCATAGTTCGGGGTCACTATTCCTCTAAACTAATTCAGAGTTGTAGTGGGGATCAAAACTAATGAAGGAAATTGGTGTTATTGGTTTACTACAGGAAGGGACAAATTTGCTACAGGAGAAGACATAATTTCCACATGAGGATATAACTCACCGAATGACCAAGTAAATTAAATGAAAATAGTATGGGAAAACTCTTTTTATTGAGTAGGATGTCTTAGGTCTCCATTACAAGTCAAATCCCTCCAAAATACCCTTGTTCACACATGCTAAAAAATAACAGAACATTACTAGTCTAAAATCTGGAAATTTGAGAACTAGTGAGCTAGTTAACCTATCAAATGCCTGACCTAATAAATTGAAAATGAAACGGGGTAAATTTTGTTATTAACTTGAATGTATCTATAATCTAATGCAAGCGGAATAAACTCAAATTAAGCTCATTAATATGTTCTAAAAAAATATCAGAAAATTACTACAATTGTGCTACAAGGACTTCTAGAATTCTAGATTCATGAACTAGTTCCCAAATCCAAGTAGCTCAATGATAAAGATGAATTTTGAAAGTTATTATAAGGATGCATCATGCTTGTGAATCTATGAGTAACCTACAAAATAACTTACTTCAATCATTTAACCCAATCCGATTAAAAAATAAGAATCAATACTAAATACAGAAATATAAAAAAAAACCGGAATAAGAGACGCATGTGAATAAGAAGTGAAAAGAAGAAAAATAAATTATAAAAAATGGATCTGAGGCACATGGGATGGCCAAACCCAAGGATACACAAATTTCTATGAAGGATACCAAGCTTTAGAAGCTAAAAATGGCACAAAACGTCATTATTTGAATCAATCCTAGTACATCCCTAGTAGAAATGAAAATGAAGCTGCAAAAATACAAGTTTTCTCCATAAGAAGACTAATAAATACACCCCCCTAGAGGAAGATTCGAATGGTACTTATAAAAAATTATGAGGAAGCATTCTCCTTGAAAGCTGGAAGCTTTCCCGTCCAAAATCGCTCAAATAGTGGATTTGGTTCCAACATTAAGAATCTGCATTAAATGATAGGGAACACCTTCCTATATTTTCTCAATCAACGGAGCTCCAAAATTTGTCAATGATTTCATGATATTTTTTTCATTTATTATCCAATCTTGATCATCCTATAGTAGGGAGCAAGTTCCTAGATTATCTCCCCTTCCAAATGTTCAGAATTTGTCCAATATTCTCACAATATTCTACAAAAATAGATAATGTTACGCACAAATATGCAATTATCTTTAAACCTTCCTAATGAACATATTAAAGCTAAAAAACATTATTAAGTGTAGAAGGAGAAGTTTAATTTAGTCTTCATGTGCCTAAGAAAGGTTAGATGGGCCTTAGGTTGTGTCTAATTTAGAGGCCCATCACCTCTCCCTCTCTATCTTTATCTTCTGGGTATTGGCCCATGGTATTGTAAAAAAGTATATTTAGAAGTTAATAATATCCATGGTAAATATTCATGATTAAAGATCTTATTATATTGTAAATATTACATTTGTATCCCCTTATTAATTAAATTTAAAGATGGTTATGCAATCATTATTTTAATCTATATGGTAAAATGGATGTTAATTTATAAGTACTATTTATATGTTATATAATTTAATGTGATATGTATATTATACTTTCTTTTATCTAAAAAATTGTTCGTAATTTTATTAATAAAAAACAAAGTTACAATATATAAAAAAATTGAATTTAAAAAATATCTCACATCTCACATCTAACGTTCACCCATCTAATGCTTACACATCTAAGATTGACACATCTAACACTCACACATCCACCCTAAACTAGATTGTAGAGTGTCTCTCGTCGAAAAGAAATAATATGCTAAGTGAAACATTCTTCCAACTAAAAAACAAGACCAAGGGATAATCTAACTAATTTACATTAAATTATATAATAACTTTTAGTAATGAAAATGGTAAAAATTATAAATTTTAGCAAATCTATTACATCAAATTTCATATTTATATATAAAATCAAATAAATATTATAGAATATTTTATTAAGGTTTTATTTATATTTTTGAAATTACTATTATTTAATTGTGTGTATATATATTTACCATTTATCTTATAGAAAAATGAAAAGGATTAGATATTGTAATATTTTTTTAATTTTATAAAAAAAAAAAAAAAAAAATTAAGGTTTGAAACTCTAAGTGAAAAGAGAGTAAAATAAAATTCACTGTTACAGGTTGATATAATTTAGATTGATAATACATAAAACTCTAATTAAAAAACAATAATTACGTATTAAAGTCTCTAAATGACGTCCAACATACTATGTTTAATTTAAAATAATAAAATCTATTAATCATTTTAAATTCAATTTAATCTAAATGTATGTTTGGATCTATTAAGCACAACTTCACCGAGTTAATCATAATACATTAACCCTTTATGCAAAAGTTATCAACTAAAAAATTAAAGAAATTGAATAAAGTGTAAATTTTATTCTTAAACATTAATGATAAAATGTTGTTGTTAACATAATCTAATAGTAAAAAATATATAAAAAGCGAAAAGGTTTAACTTAATATAATAACATGTTATTTCCGGATGTTATCCAGAATATTAATTGACAAAATATATGGCCTTGGCCATCGCCTATTTCCTTATTTAAATATAAAAAAATACTCATATTCAATTGCAATTAAATATTAATTTATATATTATTATGATTACAATTTCCATGAATTCCATTTTCACAACTTTAAAATAATTAAATATTAATTTATGTATTCTTTAGAGTTAACTTCATCAGATCACTATATGATGATAATATTGGTAGTCATCCCCCCTCTAACACCAAATAAGATTATTTATGTTCACCCAACTCCCATTCCATAGCATAGAGGCTTGCCAACATAGATCTCTTCCCATCCCGAAAAAGGAAGAATACTACCGATTTCTATGTTATATCTAGAGAAAATTTGAGATGTTGGTGGTAATAAACAACCTCATTGCTCCCCTATCAAGTCCTTGGGGTACACATTTTCCCATCTTTTTAAGGGCCTCATGCAATGCCACTATTGATGCATCCATGAAAGCCCTTTCTCATGTTTTCCGCTTCTTGGGAAGTGTAACACTTCTCAGTAAATAAGCAAATATTTTAATTTATTTTTAAAAGTAATTTGGAAAACTGTAAGTTAATGGAAGGCTTATGTAATGTTAGACTTAAATGTTTATTTTAATTAAAATCATAGGATTAGTTATGGTTAGCCAAAAGAATTGAGGGTGGAAATGATAAATGAGGATTTCACATATGAGATAGTTAATGGACAATTACTTCTCTCCCTATAGATAAATATCTTTGTTGGGAAAATACAGAGCCAGGAGGGTATAAGAGAAACCCGAGGAAATCAAGAAAGAGGAGAGAACTCATTACCTCAGACAAGACGTTGTTAAGGTAAGACAGGATGTTGCCATAAAGAAATTCTTTAGCTAGTTGTGGCTAGTGGGATTTCTGTACAGACTCTGTGAATATGTGAAAGTTTTGAGCAAGGAATTCTTGAGCTAGTTGGACCAGTGGAACTTTTGTGTAGTCTTGTGGGTCTCTGTCCAAGAAACACTGTTCTAAATGGAAATTGGCTTAGGGGGAGCACTGGTGGAATATTGTGCTCGATGGTAGGGAGGAGCATTCTCCCTTACATGGTGATTCCTGTGGCAACCTAACTAATCCTAAGTATATAAGTATTCCTATAAATTCCTTTTCGGAAATAATTTTCAACATTTTTTAAAAATGGTAGTGAAAATCAAATGTTATTGTGCAAAAGACAACTTGAAAATGAAAAGTGTTGACGCTGGAATAACATCTTTTTTTAAGGTAAATTTTCAATAATAATAACATTAAAATAAAATACCATGATTCCGAAAAACATTAAATTTTCGATGATAAAACATGAAGTTAAAGATTAAATATCAAGTCTTTGAATAACCTTAAAATTCCAAATGATTTTTAGGCATGACATTAAATTTAAAATATCACGTCTTTGAAAAACCTTAAAATTCCAACAATTCTCAGGCATGGTGCTAAAGAAAAAAATACTTATAACTCTCTCCAACCATAGCATTAAAGATAAAATATCATTACTTAGAAAAACATTAAAATCTTGACAATTTTTCAACCATGCAATCAAAACCAAAGATTATGACTACAAAATAATCTTAAGTTTTCAAAATATTCCAAGCATGACATTATGGAGAAAACAATGTAAATTTGAAACGAGAACCGATACGATTACCCATTTTGTTTAGGTAGCAAAAAAATCATCTGATTTTGAAAAACGCTCATTCAGAATACACTTTTTACGAAGCATATTTTTTACACATTAAATTTTCTTATGTATCAAATATAAATATTTGCTTTTAAATGTAAGTGACTTTCATGATGATTTTGAAACGTGTTGATGTAAGCATCAACCTCTTTTTTTAGAAGGCTTATTTTTGACACTTTAAATTTTCTAATATATTAAGCGGATATTTTTTTTTTATGTTATATTTTTTGACACTTTAAATTCTTTTATGTTCAATTGTTTTTAAATGTTGACTACTTAACAAATTTTGTAATTGTCTAATTTCTCTTTTTTTTAAATGTTGATTACTTAAAAATATATATATAATTTAAATATATATTTAAAAAAACTATATATATATATATATATATATATATATATATATATATATATATATATATATATATATATATTAAAAACTATAAAAATAAATAAATAAAAATACATAAATTTAAAAAAACTATTAAAAAAAAATGAAAATATTAAAAAGAACAAAAAAAACTATTTTAAATAATCTAAAAACAAAATCACAATAAATTAAATTATTTAAAATAGTTTTTTTTTGGTTTTTTAATAGTTTTTTAAAATTTTTGTATTTTTTCTTTTATAGTTTAAAAAAAAAATGTTTTTTTTTTTTTTTTAATTTTTGATTTTTTACAAGATAGTTTGTTTGTTCGTTTTTTTTTTTTTTTTAATACATTGTTATTATTTATTTCTTTATATTTAAAAAAAAAATTAATTCTTATTTTATAGGTTAATCTTGTTTTTTCTTTAACATGATTGATTTTTATTTGTTGGTTTTTTTTAGGTTAGTTTTGTTTTTTTTTTTTTTTATATGTTTGATTTTTTTTCTTTTTTTTTTTTTTAATTTTTTTTTCTTATTTCTAATTTTTTTTTAATACATATTTGTATTTACTTTTTTGTCATTTATTTTTTATTTATTTTTTCATTGTTTTAATTTTTAAATTTATGTGTTCATTATTCTTTTGAAATTTTAATGTGTTTTAGAGTGATAATAAAATATTTTACGTCGTTATTTCAAAATGTTGAAACTTTATCCTGAAAAAAATAGACGTTATTTCAACATCAACACATCAATACTTTTCATTTTCAGGGTGTTTTTTTACAATTTTTGCCAAAAAAAAATTGTTTTCAATGCTATTTTTAAAACATGTTGAAAATTAACTCTAGAAAAAAAAAGTGTTATTCGAGTATCAACACTTTTCATTTTCAGGGTGTTTTTTGCACAATTTTTACACAAAAATTGGTTTTCACTGCCATTTTTAAAACATGTTGGAAATTTACCCCAGAAAAAAAAAGTGTTATTCTAGCATCAAGACTTTTCATTTTCGAGTTGATTTTTCATGTTTTTGGGGGGTTTTTTTGCTAGAGTTCTCGTTTTGAGTTTATAGTTCTTGTTTCAAAGTTTACATTGTTAAAAATTTTAAACCTAAAAAAACATAAAAAAAAATGAACACTTGAATGAAAGAGTTATTATACGAGGAGTAATTTATTTTTTAAGTGCTAAATATTTAGCAATTTTAAAATCTTAGACTAAGACAACTTGATACGTTTCGACAAAAATTTAAAAATCAACCATCAAATTGACACACAGTATAAGTAAACTCAACCCATTGTAATGAAAACTTGAAGACCAATCATGAAATTGACATATTGTGGGGCAGAGTCAATTTATTATAACAAAAATTTTAAAATCAACTATGAAATTGCACATAATTGGATCGGGTTGCTAGACGAGAATCGAGAGAAACCCTACAAAAAAAAAGAAAAAAGAAGAAGATAAATAAATAAAAACCAAATTAATAAAGAAATAAAAATGGAAAAAAGAAAAGAAAAAAAATCAAAAAAAAAAATTGTGTAAGCTTGGAAGTACTTTCTTTTCTATTAATAAAAAATAAGGCAAGTAACAAAAATATGTGTAGTGGCCACAACCTACCTGAAGGAAACCAGGTCTGTTAGCCACCGATCAACATCATATGCCATCCAAAATTTAAACAGTTTGAGCATGTCCATCTAGACTAAATAAGCTAATGTGTCTACTATATGTAAACATAATACTATTAAAGTAAATGCTATTCAACCAAATCATTGTAAGAAAACAACAAAATGTCATGACTTCCTAACTTCTCATCATTCATACATCTGACAATTCTATGGGAGTCGAGTCCTTAGCACTCGACCCTTGCATCTCGTTCTACAACAAGCTTTGAATTTGTTTTTCCATTCGGCCTAAGAGGACATTCAGGTGGTACTACTGCACCTGTAATGCCTGGATCTCCCTTTGAATATCTTTTAAGCTAGGCCCCTCTTGCTAGGTTTGTGACGGACCATCCAAATCCATAGTTACTATTATTTCTTTTGCTAGTAGGTTCTTCATAACCCAGTAGAGCTAGACTGTCTGTTTGAAGAGAGTCTGCCTACCTCGGGTGTGTCTCGGGTTTAAGAGCAGGGGTTCCCAATCCGCTACTGGAAGCGGCACTACTGCAGCATTGGTGTTCAATTTTACCTATCATGATGAAATTAGGGACTTGAGATGTGCTATAATTCCCCCACTGTATGCATGCATGAGGTTCTTCATATTTCCCTTCCCTTTTTTCCTGCCCCTCTTTCGTTGGGTCTTGTTGGCCGAGGTCACCGACATTTTTCTTTTGTTTTCGATCTATTTATAGTTGCAGTAGTGCCCTCTTCTCCCTGACCCCACTTTTACCTTCACCATATTTCCTTCTATTAGAGTCCCTTCAACCACGTGCACTCCCAACCTCTTGCCTTATCCTGGAGCAAGAGCACCGAAGTCAGATGCAGTAGAAATTGGACAAACCTGTAAGAGTAGCGTAAGCAAAAAAGTTGAAACCAAACCAATTGTCAGTGTTACCATTTAGTCATTCCCTATGGAGCACAATTTTTGAGTCGCGTTTTCGAGTTTGACGAGTGTAACCCAATTTCCCTCCAACCCCCTCATTTGTTGCCTCATCCTCACTCTACCCAAACATAGGTGAACTCCTTACCTCTAGCTCACAATTCTCCCCTCAGTCCAGCGATCCCTCTGGCTCCCTCGATTAAACCCTGCCATGTCCAACTTAACAGATTCATAGGTGTTGGGACACTCAAGTATTGGGATGCATGTGGCAGACCACACCCTCACTAAAATGACAGACCCGCTAGGGTTTGGTGTCCCCGACTCACCATTCATGCCCATCTAGACCTTGAAATTACCTTAAAACCCCACCTTGATGGAATTTCTTGACATGATGGTAAAGGGCATTCCCATGATTGACAGCATTCCCTTCCTCCGACTTTTCATTCTACCCCCCAACCCTGCTAGGTCTCTAGCTCGAATAAATCAACCACACCATTGCATAATTGACAACCGCAAGAGGGTTTAGGTCCCCCATATCCCATTTCATGCCCCACTGAGCCAAAGGTTTTCCTCGGAGCCAAACAATGGCCGATAGGTTAGACACCCCAGTTTTAGAAGGCCATGACTCACCATCCCTAACCTGCTGGAACAGACGATCACCCAAAGACTAGACAAAAACAAACTCAACAAACATATAGGTAGTTTGGACCCCAAACTCCCCATTCTTTTTCCTCTAGCCCAAAGAATTTCCAGGTGACCGCAAGTGCTCAGGGATGCCTCAGTCCCATTAAGGTCCCAGACACCTGGTTTTGATGAATGAAGGGACAAATGTTACAACTCGAGTGCAAAGAGTAGACCTGAATCCTCCATTCATGCCCCCTTTCACCAACAAATTACCGTATAAAAGTAAAACTAAAATGTCGGACATCAACAACAGTGCACTGAACCAAATTCCACCAGAAACATGCAGAACCATCACCATTCTTTTCCAAACCAACCTCCTTTCTGGCAGCATACACTCCATACCTAGAACACTGCGGGCCTGAAATACATACCAGTTTCCCTCTGAAGCGTTGATGGTGTCTTCCTACTGGTGGCAATGATCTCTCCTTCCATAAGCAAGTTCCACCACCCTACTACTAGTCTCATCTCCCATGGGCAAGTTCCTCCACAGACTGTGCATGGGAACTATGGCGTCCCTCACCACGTTTCTCACTTGTATACCTCCTTTCTTTACCGTTTGCGTTCCTAAGACAACTACCACTTGTGACTATCCTCTCCAGGTTCTTAACACCATGTGCATGTGGGGTCCTTGGGTGGTTCACCCACTAGCCTTGTCCTCCTTCCTCTTACACATGTCTACGATTCGCGTAGCGATCTCTTGTCTCGTCGCACCTCGATTAGGGTAACAAATATTCAAATATTGAAAAACACTGAAAACAATAATAATAAAAAAACACCAAAAATAATATAAAGGAAAATAAAAATTTCAAATATTGATTAACCAAAAAATAAAAAAAGACAAAAATTAATACAAAAGAAAACAAAAATTGAAATATTGAGGAAAAAACAGTTTAAAAAAGTAGAAAACAAAGATTCAAATATTGAATAAAATTAAACACAATAAAAAACACAAAAAAAATACAAAAGAAAACAAAGATTCAAATATTGAAAAAACAAAAAATTTAAAATAAAAAAACACAAAAAACAATTAAAAAGAAACAAAAATTAAAATATTGAAAAGAGCACAAAAAATAATACAAAAGAAAACAAAAATTCAAATACGGAAAAAATAAAAACAATAAAAAACCACAATTAAAAAAAATAATAATAACAAGTAATAAAACATAAACAATAATTAAAAAGATAAAAAAAGAACTATAAAAATGTAAAAAAAAAAAAAAAAAACAAAGAACTTGTGAAAATAAATAAATAAAAGTGAAAAAAAAATTAAGGAAAAAATTAAAATTAAAATTAACAAAAGAAAAATCAAAAACTATTTTTTTTTAAGTTAAAAAAATAAAAACTATATAATTAAAAAAAATATTAAAAACTTAAATTAATAATTTAAAAAAAAACAAACAAATTAAAAAACTAAAAAGAAATTAAAAAATTTAAATTCAAAAAAACGAAAAAAACCCATCGAGGTGTGGCAGGGCCGTTTCATCCCTGGGCAGGGTGGGCCCATCCCACCCAGGGGTGGCACGACTGATCCCGGAAATGCCCCTGCCACACTTGGGCGAGGTGGGCCGCAGGGGTGGGTGGCTAAGGCAACTACACTGATTTCCATAATTGACCTTGCCACCCTTGGGTGGGTTTTTTTTCGTTTTTTTCATTTAGTTATATATATATATATATATATATATATATATATATATATATATATATATATATATATATATATATATATATATACCTTTTAATGATTTAATTTTATTTTTTTTTACTTTTTATTTATTTATTTTATATTTTAATTTTATAATTTTTATATTTTTTTTTGTTATTTATTTATTTATTTTTAATTTTATATATATATATTATGTGGTAATTTGTTTTTTTTTAACTTAAAAAATAATTGCTATACATTTTTATTTTTATTTTAAAGTTAATTTTCAATTTTTTTTCTTGAAATTATATTTCTTTATATATATATATATATATATAACAAGTTAATTTTGTTTTCTTAACATGTTTATGTTTTTTTGTTTTCGTTTTTTTTTGTCATGTTTTTTATTTTATTTTTTATGTTTTATTACAAACATGAAAATCACCAACATTTAAAAAGAAATATACACACTTAATACATTAGAAAATTTAAAGTGTGAAAAATAAATCCTTTAAACAAAAAGGGTTGATGTTGCATCAACACTTTTCAAAATCAAGATGAAAATCACTAACATTTTTAAAGAAATGTTTATACTTGATACATAAAAAAGCTTAAAGTGTCAAAATAAGCCATCCAAAAAAATGTGTTGATGTTGCATCAACATTATTCAAAATTGTCATGAAAATCACTAACATTTCAAAAAACAATGCTCATACTTGATACATAAGAAAATTTAAAGTGCCAAAAAGATGCTAAAAAAAAGGGTTTATTCTGAATCACCATTTTTCAAAATCAGGTGATTTTTTGCTACCTCAAAAAAATGGGTACTAGGTAATTTACTCGTTTGATCGGTAACTATGTTATAATCACACATGAAAATTTAACCTCTAACTACAATTACACAAGGCCTGAAAGGTAGCCAGTGAAACAACCCAATAACTAACATTAAAACCCTTAATTCCAAGCACACCTGAGAATTAACAAAATAATATGTAGGGAAAAGAACCCTTGTTCTAGCCTAACGAAGAGAATTATAGCAAACCGATGTCTGGGAAATTAACTGAAACCTGAGGAAAAGTAAAATCACTTGGTTACATTCGAGGATGACTTGAGATAGTGTCCCAAAGTTCGAAGAAATGAGTGAAGTACTAACCTGCAACAAAATGCATTACCCTATAGTGAGAATTTGGTATTTAGCTCAAGAACAGAAAAATGAGAATACCCATGGAAGCATTTAAAGTAATAAAGTTGATTTACCTATCGGACGAGATGATGGTGCTCAAAAGCAAACCCTGAAAGAAGGAACAATACCCTGGAGAGGTCAGAATAAAACAACTGGATGCATACCTTGCCTTTAATTGGGGAGTGGAACTCTTCATAGAAGAGGAAAATATCGGCCGAGGCCTTCACTGTCAATAGACAATAAGAAATGAGGCGGAGTATGTTTCTCACGAAAGGCCAAAATAACCTCAACAATATAGCATAGACAACTCATACAGGAAGTTGAAGAGAGTAAGCCCAAGGTGAATACCTGAACCAAAGCATCTCTCCATTGCCCAGAGGGTGAGGTATCCACACAGGATACAGAGCCACTCAAGCTAGGTAAGGATGAAAATGATGGGCAACCATTGGCGAGAGGGAGAACTATTACCCTAACTTACCCTTCAAGATTGTGAATCGTTTAGTGAGTCCTTCCCAGATTGATGATGTTAATAATGCCAGATTGTTGCCTAGTACCTTGTGACCAAAGCAATGAGCTCAGCGTGTGAAGTTCGAGAGTTATGCCAAGTGTGAGTGACATTGATACTCAAATGTTCCAAATGCAGAATTATTAATAAGAATAATAGTTGTCAATATCGTGATGGGACTTGGTGCACAAATATATCAGAACCTTATAATGTGAAACTATAACAGTTGTACAATATGTCCACAAAACAATTGTCTAGGAGCTATGACTAATCTCTAGTCTCATATCATATCGAATTAACCCTAGAGCAAATTCATGTCATATCAAACATTTAAATTTAGTTATCAGCATTTGTATTCATTACCAAGTCTTTTTTTAGTAATTGTTATCTCCTAGGTCAATGTATGGATGGATGTTATAGGAAGCCTAGAAAGTTTTTATTGTGATCTGCTAATTCCATACACATGTCGAATGAATAGTTTCATTTGTGGGAATAGATTACGTATCATCATTTTGGGAATAAGTTTGGAAGAGAACTAATACCTTCCTGTTTTGGTGTATTGTCATTTTGGGAATATGGGACTAGGTTTGGAAGTTAACTAATACTTATCAATTTTGGTATATCATCATTTTGGGAATATGGGAATAGGTTTGGAATTTAAGTAATACCTACAAGTTTTGGTGTATATTTCTTGTGGGAATATGGGACTAGGTTTGGAAGTTAACTAATAATTGTGAGTTTTGGTATATACTCATTTTAGAAATATCAGACTAGGTTTGGAAGTTAATTAATACATGTTGGTCTTAGTGTATAGTCACTTTAGAAATATAAGACTAGGTTTGGAAGTGAACCGATATCGATTAATTTTAATATATAACAAGCCCAAAAATAATATCAGATTCAATTTTCCCAAATCTTAAAATGGTAGTGGTTCCCTAACCATGAGACCTCTAAAATATGAGAATTGATCTGCCTCTATGAACTTTCGATTTAGTAACAAATTTCAACAAGCCAAGCCAAAATATACTCATGGTTAGATGCATGTATTAAGGGCATATTATTACAGATACACTGATATAACCTTTTTAGTTAATTGAGGAAGTACTTATCTTTGTGCAACTATCATGTCCCAAAATAAAAAATCCCGACATAAGTTAGTAGAAATTTTTCGATGAGAAAATCATTTATAATTTTTCTCCCTGAACATGTCTACACTTGGAATAACAATTACTTTAGAAAATAATTAAGATTGGTTCGTTGAGTGGATTGGACAATTGAGATATTTTCTCAACAACAATCCCTCATTTAAGAAACAATTGGATCTCATTAAGGCAATAAATATATGATGTAATTGTGTGATTCAGTGTAATAGAATATAATTGTGTGTGCGTGCACATATCAAATTTATTTCTTGGTATCAGAGTTGATAGCTCTGGGTTTACTTCTTACAGGAGGCCCTGGAAAATTTGAAAGGTTTCATAAAGAATTTGTGATGTGTGACTTAAATGTGCTGATTTGAATGTGAAACATAATCTCTAATTGTCCTCGCCAATGTAGCCATCTCCAAAATGAATTGTTTAGTTTGTGTTATGTGGCATACTACTTGAATGGATCTGACTCTTGTATGATAACCCTTGGCACCATGACTGACACCATCTAGTCACTGCATGGAATTTTATTTCACACTGGTTGTTACAACATAGTGGCTATTGTTGACAGTGGATCACAAGAAGTAGATTAACGTTTGTGAGGGCTCGGTTGAAGGATGCTTGGAGCTTGTCCTATTGGATTTTTGTGATATGAATTAAAGCATGCCCTCTGTTGAAGAATGCCATTGCTTAGAGAAATTTTGGAAGCTGGTGTGAAATGTGGGATCCAAACTTGGTGTTGGTTGTGGGGTCTGAAGCCACACACTCTTATGTCCAGAAGATATATTTGATGTGGATTGATAGAGTATAGAACTGCATCTGAGAGAGGCCACATCGATATAATTGACGTGGTTTTCATTCTTTTTAAAGTTTACAACAACATGAGTGTTTGGAGGCCCTATTGTCGAGAAGTGGAACCAGTCATCGAACCTACGACAAGCCATGACATGATGAGTTATAGTGGATAAGAACTTAATGCTAGAATTACCAAGAGTGCCAAGCGAGTCAAGTTCCTACATGTGCATTGAACTTTTAAGGTAACAATTATATAATGGTGGTTTATTTTAATTTAATATGGAGAAAATAGTTGTTGAAAAAATCAATGGGTCAAACTTCTTTACCTGGAAGGTGAAATTCCAAATGAATTTGTTGCATAAAATTTTTTGGGGCTTAGTAAAAGGACTAGAACCAACACCCCAAGATCCAAAACAATTAGCTGAATGGAAAAAAAAAGAGAAGAGAGCTAAGTCTATTATAAGACTATCTTTGTCAGATTCACAACTTCACCTTATTGACTTAGGAATGTCCCCTTCACAGATATGGGAACACTTAAGCAAGCCATTTGGGGGAAAGGTAGTGAATGCAAAATTCTCTTTGAAATTGCAATTATTCAAACTCAAAATTCATAATGGGGTATAATTTCCTACACACATAAATCTTTAAATCACTCATAATGTAGCTGGAGGAAATTGAGGTAAAAATAGAAGAAGAAGATGCTAAGGCTATCTTGTAAAATAGCTTACCATCTGTTAGAGTCAGTGTTTGCATACTGCCATCAGTGATCAAAACTCCTCTTTTATATCATATTAGTGTCCCATTTAAAATTTGTATCATTCCACCTAGGTCATGATGTAAAAATTTACTCGCTGATGGTAGCCCAAGTTCAAACTCCAAAGCCCCTCTCAAAATATCAATATTTGCTAGCCCATCTTCATGTGTCTTGCTGAGCATACATTCATTTTAAAGGCTCATGTCATCATGTCTTATGTCAATCAAGTCCACCTAGAGCCTGGTCATTCAAGGTCCCATTAGGTCATTAGGGTTTCCAGAGTTCCAATAAAACTCCATTCCATTGCATAAGACCAGCAAGTAAAGGGTGATCAAATAACATCTCTTCACCATGTGAAGATGATTTGTAAAGAGAAATGTTTATTTCATCATGTAATTTTATGTTCACTATATGTAATAAGTATTGTTCCTAAGCTTCCAACTCAATCTCTATATGCGAACTTCATTAAAGAAAAGTCAAATTCAAAGAGTTATCAAAGACCATCAAAAGATCAATTTGTCAAAAGAAATAGTCAAGTGAAAGGGTAATGTTTCAAAAATTTAAGAGAATTCCAAAGGGAGTTGTCTTTTCCCAAGGGTGTCGAAATCGTCATTTTCCACAAGCACTAAACCCTAATTTCCTCTCTCACTTCGCTAGGGTTGACTATGGAATCAGAGACATCTGAGTAGAGGAGGCCTAAGGGAGGTAATTTCAACAAGTATGAGGCCATTCCAACTCATAAACATCATTCCTTCATCATTTTTCAAGAACTCATACCAAAGGGACAAATCATTTGCCACACATAGGGCTAGTTTTTCTTCCAAGTGTGTTTCCAACCAAACAGAGACAAATTTTACAAAAGTGAGAGAGGTTTTTGTACATAATAGTCCAAGGATAAAAAACATCCTTAAGGTTTTACACAGGTGTTATGGTTTTGGAGAAATGTCAAAAATACTGTTTCTACAAGAGAGTTGTTGCACTTCTAGAGTGACCTTGAAAACATCCATTAGACAAAGCTTTCCAATGAGCTATCATGAGCTCAATGTGGAGTTGAGGAAGACCTCAAAAAGTTTCTTGCAAAATCACACTTCATTTTTGCACCATCATTTTGCACTTTTTGACCAGTCTTGGGAAAATTAACTTGTGGAGTGTCAAATCAAGTCCATTTTAAAACTAAAGGCCAATTTGGAAACTAGACAGGATAAGCTTTCCAATGAGCTATCCTGGACTCAATTTGGACACTGGGAACACAGTCAAAATTAACCTTCAAATTGGAGGGCGTGTTGTGAACTTGGAGGTTGTGTTTGTCCATATTGCTGCATGTTTGCCAAGAAACTTCCAGAGGTTACCCACATAGCATAAGATCCTCTCCAAACTTCAAAATGTGTCACCAATATGCTCCAGAACTACAATTAGGTTGAAATCACATCACTCCTCTCTTGCACAGTTGAATTATTTGGTGGTTCATTGTATTTTGGTGTCCTACTAGATTCAAAACCCTGGTAACATAATCTCATTCCTAAATTCTATTTCCTAGCTTCCCACTACCATTCCTTCATTTCAAAACTACCCCTTGTAACCTCCCTCAGATCACACATACCAATTTCCATATCCTCAATTTCCTCACACCATTCCATACTCTCTACACCTACATTGCATTTCATCACCTCCCTAGGGTTTGACTCCAAAAACTCAAAGATGCAAAAGAGAAGATTGAAGCCTTAACCAATCAAGAGGAGAAAATGAGGCTAGATATTCTTGCCGAGGCATCACTCCATGCCTCAAATAGATGGTGAACTGTCATCCCACCAATTTTGACAAGTTTTTAAGGAAATTTTGTAACTTATGAATTACTGTGATTTTTGAGGCATTTTTAGCACAGTCAAAAGGTCAAACACGCAATACCTAGGGTGCTGCAGTCTTTTTTGGGGCATCTAATGAGAAAAAGGTCAACATATTTGGATTCAGAGTGATGAGGACATGCACCCTGTGCATTTTCTAAGCATTTGGAAACAAACAGATCAGCCAAAAAGGTCAAAAACCCTAAAAAAACCACCTCTTTGCCTCATTTCTGGCTTGGGCATTGTGCATTTACCAGTCTTGGGAGATTGAGTCTTTGATAGGTCAAATGAGCTCCAAATGGAAAACTGAAGACATATCTAGAAAGAAGACTTGGAGGGATTTCCAATGAGCTATCGTGGAGAAAATGTGGACACCAGAAAGGCACCCAAAAGCAGTCCTAAACTTGGAGTGCGCATTTGACAAAGAGAGGGCGTGTTTGATAGTCTTCTCCAATTTTCAGTATTTCTCTCCAAATTGATTTTCACCTATGGGAAATTGATGTTTTACTGATGTAATTATTATGTTTTTTAATGTTATATAGTGTAAATACATTAGTTAAATCACCTACATGACTTATAATGGATCATTTTGCTTAAGTTATGGATGAGTCACTTTGACCACCCTATACTCTAGCTATCAGTTAAGTCTTTCTTGCAACTTCTCCTCCTCCCATGGATTCGACCCCTAAGGCTAGGATGAGTTGGCTTGAGGCCTATATTATGTATTTTCTTATTCATTTTATAGGTTGGACTCTCTTGGATGTTGTAATAGCTTTCAGACTTTTGCACGAAATATATTGGATGAAGTTGCAGCTATTTTGGTGGGATTCTTGTGGCATGGTATTTTGATATTGTTTCTTCTTCAGTTCCATATGCTTGAATGTTTTGTTCCTTTCATGATCCATTTCAATCTAATTATGTTTGATTTTCAAGGTGTGATAAGCAGAGTTCATCTTTGTATGCTCCGTTTTGGGAAAATCATCATAGATTGTTTCATTTCTTTAGTTTAAAAAGAATCCATGACCCTCATGCTCTTTTTAGTATCTCACTAGTCTAAACCATTTCATCACTATACTACGAAGTTTAAAGTACCTTTCCTACCTTGCCCCATCAGATGTCTGCAATTTGGATTCACTTTGCACTGACGTAGTTCATTCTCTGACCTAATTTACTCATCCTTGTGACTACCCCAACCAAATCAAATCAAACAAACCATGAGCTACTATATCTAGCCTAAAACCCTAATCCATCCAGCCCTCTTCACTGTGATCCTTTGGAGAGAGCCCTCTCTAGCTTGGTAAGGATAGCTACCATGTTAAAAGGTTGGTATGTGGTTACCTCAGTTGGACTCTTCCTCAGCCTAGAGATCCAGAGGAGTGATAACACCATCAAATTATGATAATGCTACTTTCACTTAAGTCAATTTTATAATCAATCATTAGATGAAATAATTGCAGCACTTTTAACATAAGAGAAGAGGATGAAATCCGATAACACATAGGACAACTCACATGATGAGATGGCACTATTCTCAAAGGGCACAATCAATAAAAATAGGAACTCATTAGAATTTTTTTATTGTTGAAAACATGAACATACAACCTTCCATTGTAAAACTTGTGTCAAAGATCTTTTAAATGGAAAATCAAAGGAATTGGCCAACATAACTCCTATTGAAGACTTGAAAGAGGTCAACCTTCATGACTTCTTAGACTATGACAATGATAATGAATTTAATACAAAGTCTCTCACACTTTTCTAAACAACTATCAGTGGTAGTATTTATTAATGTGTGTATGTGTGTGTGAAGAAAAGTCAGTTGCATAATTGATTGTTGGATAAGCTTTGTACTTAGACATGTTACGCATATAACTAGAAGTGTGTATTTCAATGCATAGTACCAGGATGGAAACTTGTACATAGAGATATTCAACATCTCAGCTATTCTTCAGGGTAGTTAAGAAATGGCAATTCTGCAAAGCTTCTCAACGATGGTTAGAGGCAAGTATGCTTCAAATGGAGATTGAGCCATAACTCGTATAGTGGCGAAAAAAAGAGCAGTGTATGCGAGATCTAAGAGTAATTGTAATTGTTGATGAAGACCATATTAGGCTCATGTGATTTATATGTAATTTGTGACTTATGAAATAATGTAAGTGTTAAGGGGGGAACTTGGAATAAAGCAGGGAATTTGGAATAATGTTTACTTTAGAAAATAGGTAATATTGGTTTGTTGAGTGGATTTTATAGTTTTCTCAACAACAATCCATCATTTTAGAAATGACTGGATCTCATTAATGCAATAAATACATGATATAATTGTGTGATTCAATGTAATACGAAATAATTGTGTGTGCACACATATTTGATTTCTTTCTTCTACAGCGTAATATCTATGTTAAAGTTACTGATATTATTCTTGCAAAACCTGTACACAACATAATATCGATACTCTAGTGAATGACATCTAAGGAGACTTCAAATTAATGAACCAAAAGCACAAATGATGATCACACAATTATATTTTCGACAATAAATATGAAGAAAACATTTTTTAACTTTAGCAAATTTATCCATTCAAACATAAAATTAAAGTAACTAAAATCATAGTGTGCATTGACTTAATGGGAAAAAACTTAATTTTCATTTTTTTATGATTTGTTACTTGGTTATTGAGCTTAGATGTTCATTCTCGAGCCCAATGTGAAGGCTGGACTAATATAATCTCATGTAAGGTAATTAGAAGTAAAAAAAAAATAAGTGAATAAGATTTTTAAGAGAAATATGAAATAAAATATTTTAAGATGAATTAATATTGAAGTATTTAAAAAATATATTAATAAAAAAACCAGTTTAATAGGTGATAAAAATGACTCGATGCACATGTTATATAATCTCTATAAGATTCAAAAATATAATTTAAATAATAAATAAATACCCATTATTTTTTGCATTCTAAAATAAATTTGTGCCTCAAAAAATTTGACCCCTCTCCACTTATATTAAATGCATCATTAAGATGTATCTATTATACTAATACTGTACTATCTGAAAAACACCATGGTTACTCTCTCTTGGTTCCAAAAAAAAATAAAATTGGAAGACAATATCCTTATATAAAACACCGTGACACTCTTCCAGGGCTCCAAAAAAAACACCTCTATACTAATACTGCACTATCAAAAAAACACCGTGGTTACTCTTTCTCTTGGTTCCAAAAGAATTGGAAGATAATATCCGTATATAAAACACCGTGACTACTCTTCCAGGGCTACAAAAAAAACACCATGGCTGCTCTTTCTCTGGGCTCCAAAAAAAATTGGAAGACAATATCCCTATATAAAACACCGTGACTACCCTTCCAGGGCTACCAAAAAAATTGGAGGGCAATATCCGAATATGACATATTGCATCAGAACAGAATAACCATCCTGCCAAACGCAGCGAAATTAATCAGCGAGTGGCTGAAAATGAGGGTATTGAACAAAATAACCTTGACTCCTAACTACCATTCTACAGCACGCAAGTCCTGCGTCAGAAGATCTCCGGAAAAAAAGGGAAAAAAAGCTAACGATTTGTATCTTATAATTTACTCTCCAGGATGGCGATTCACACTTTGATTCCCTGATGGTACTCCCATGTGCTTGGAAAGCAGAAAGCAAAATTGAGATGGAGGAGCATGATATTAACGAGTGGATGGATGTGGGGATCAAATTTATGGGCAACGTGATTGCTGAACGGCAGCAGCTCATAAGGCCACTCAAGTGTGAAAGGACTGTGAATAGTCTACACGGTAGGAAAGTATTCCATTGTCTTCTAATGTTTGTGAAGCCCACTTAGTTGAATTCATCCACGTGAAATAGTAGGGACTAGTGTAAAGCCCACGGAATGGAGGATCAATCCAGGGACAATGGAATACCACTCAATAATGTGGACCACTCTGAATTCCGGGATAAAGTGGGATGACGGTGAATATTTTGATGCATATATTTATGTTCGAATTTCACTGGCATGCACTCTGGTGATATGTTATTTTAATTATCTAACAAATGCGTGGACAATTAATCGATGGTTTTCTTTCGTCTTTTTACTTTTAAATATTTGAAAGTGATTTGTCATTGGGAATTTTTTTATTTTTTATTTTTAATGTAAATCCAATTCTATACGAATCTTTATAGAGTCGTTTTCGATATTTTTTTTATAGATATACTTCGCATCACGAGTAATGAGACAAGTGGTTTTTAGAAGGTCTAATTGTGTTAAAAAAAAAAGGAAGAAATTGAATGCAAATAGATTCAGCTTTTCAAATAATGAATTCTAATTACTTCATAACTCTGCCTGTATTATGACTTTATATATATATAACAATCTAGAGGAAATCAATTCACACTATTGTGGGGTTTCATAGTGCATGCATCTAGAAACTATAAAGGCGCATTTCCCTCTTTAGATTTATAAGTGTTAATAAGATAAAATTTTGATCGAATGTTTTGTGTTGCAAATATTTTTTTAGAGAAGAAATGTTTGATCTTAAAAATATAAAATTACAAGTTTGCATCTTAAGAGGAGATAGTATTTCAAATTTCTTTTTGAATGTCATGTCCTTTTATGATTATTAGTAAATTTTATTTTTCAAGGTTATTAGTGGTTAATTAAGAAATTGATATTCTTGGTTTTATGTATAAAGGGGATTTTTGTTTGGAGATATTTTAGAAGTGATTTTAGCTATTACATTAAAAATATCAAATTAAAAGGCGGTTGAAGATTAAAGAAAAATAGTATTGTTATTTTGCAATTTTAAGGTCACATGTAAGTTAGATATCAAATTGGTGTATGAGACTCCCTTGTTTGTGGGATAAGGGACCCACCTCCGTATATCGATTTGACTGCTAAGTCTACAACGACATACATACTCTATCCCCCTCTGATTTTGAACCTGTGACATCTTAAGAGGAAACACATGCTTTTAGCCATTAGGCTCACTCTTAATAAGAAGTAAGAGAATCGTCGCAAGATAAGAAATAAAATATAAGTAGGAGAGAGAAATATGAAGTATATTTAAAAAATTATAGTAATAATTTTTCATTAGAATGGGTTTTGCTGGATATTTTTATCTTCCACCACCTCCTATTTTTGTGAATTAAAGATATGATTTTTTTACTATTAAGATGAAAACTAGACTATGTGCAAAAGGGTTATGGAATATTATGTTGAATGGGCTTGAGAAACCTTCATTTTATGTTGTGTAGGAAGCCATGACAGAAGATCAAAAGGATCATTTCACAAAGAGTAAGAAGGATGATGCAACAACATTGCTTCTCATTAAACATGATTTGCATGATAGCATTCTTCCTAGTAATGTAGTAGTAATCAGGGCCAAATAAGTTTGGGATATTCTAGAGATGACATATAGCGAAAGGGGGAAAAACATTGATTAGCATCCAGTAGAGCCATAGAGCAATACAATTGTTAATAATGTTGTTGTTGCAATAGGAGAAGTTAACTTTTTTTATATCACAAAAGTATTTGGAAATGTTGTGGAAGACTATGTCGAACCAGAAGATGGTATACAAGCCATGGAAACTGTGATTCTCCTAAGCAATAAATTGGAACTTGCTGAAGAAATTATAGAAGAAAAATGTGACTTTATGTGAACAGCTTGGTATCAACAATGTGTTACCCCATACGAAAATAATTTAGTATGGTTTTTTATTAGTTTTCTAAAGAACATGTTAACTATGTAAAATTTTAAATCAATAAATAAAAGTAGTTTTGATAACTTCCTACCTGTTATCACTTAGGGAAAATCATGGCTGTGCAAAAAAACCTAAGGTAGCTTCAATCCTATTTTAGGTTGAAAGCTGGCCCTTCAACCCAGAAAGGGATCTCTTTGTAAAACTCAACCACTCGATGGTCACTAGTAGGTTTTCACAATTGAGTTCGGTGGCTAGATTTAGTTCATAGGGTAAAATTGGTTGGGTTGTTTACAAAACAAACCATTGCACATGGAGTCTAGTTTTAAACAAGTAAATCCACAAGTCCAATGAGAAAGCTATAAAAATCATGATAACAACAAATCCTTTGACTATTTGAGAAATTGGAAGAAAAGAACTGAAGTGAAACATAGTTTATAGCTGACTGAGGTAACAAATACTAATGGATGATAAATATAAGAAAGGAGTATGAATGAATCTCAATCTTAAATACTAACATTTTCAGACATGAAAGAACTTTTTTATAACCACGAGGAAATTGATAAGGAACTACAACACATGAGTCTCTTATAAAATTGTCATTAAAAACTGCTATATATTCAAGATTTCTCATATATACCATAATGAAAAATGTATTTCAATAAAATTCCAACATTTTTTATATTCTATAGTCCCTGTCTTTATAGAAAAGAAAAACTAACTAAAAACCCATTTTTAGCAAAGCTTTCATTACAAAGTGTAAATAATCACAACGTACATCTCAAATACATGGATATAAAACTTTCTAATCCTATATGCATCTAAACATCATGTTGTTGTTGGAGTCATGGTTGGAGATAAGGGTCAACAATTCGAATTTGGTGAGATGTCATCCAAGTCAACAACTGTCCATGAGTTTTTTCCTCACGAAATCCTAAAAAATAGGGTCCGATGATCCCTTCGAAAATCCAAAACTGTGATAGTTGTTAGAAAACCAAGAGAGGTTTTTCTAAATGAGTTCATTTTGGAAAAAAACCTCTTTAATTTTCATAAAATTAATTCTCATTTGTCTGAAAATCATGCCCGCAAGTACTCTGTTGTATAGGAAAAATAAAGTTTTAACTGTAATTTCGCTGACAAAGTGATTGTCAACATTTCCTTTCTGCCTGTTTTTAGAATTCAATGACAGTGATAATGTCAACATTTCTCTTGTCAAACGTTACCAATTTAACAACAAAGTTACCAATCTTAAAAATGAAAAAAAAAATATTACAAAATGAAATGAGTTTAATTATTACAACTAAAATACTCACATTGAAATTGTCAGCATTTTCTGACTTTTTTTGAAAACAGTTAATGTGATAACACTACATAAGCCACATATGAAAAAGAAAACACTCTATGAATATTTAGTGGTGACAAATTCAAGGTGAACCTGAATTTTGGAAAAAAAATCGAAAGCGTAATTTTCTTATTTATTATGCTTATAATAGCATGGAAAAACATTGGCCAAGGTGCAGAACTAGCCACTAATATTTTGTGGCTTGGTGGGAAGTTGTTATGAAAGCCTCATCTTCCTACCTAATGTGATACATCGATCATTCGTTGGAATGAGTTTGGGTCGTCATATTGTGTTATGAGTTAGAATCATATGAAAATGTAAGTACGTTCATGGGTGATGCACCTTATTAGCAGTAGGATCAAGTGATTTATAACCAATTGATGATATTGGGCTGGGTGGATCACATGGAAGAAAATAGGTTTCTTAAAATTTCTTCTAAATCTATCTAAAACCCCGCCTCCAGCTCAAGTGGGGATGGCATAAGGATGCCCATGTTAGATAGACCATTAAGTATAATGGAGGAGATCATTTTGTAGAAAAAGGATAATATTAAAAATACTATTAATTCAAAATTTAAGGACAACCTATCTGGTGATAAAGAGTTAGAGGGAACAATCAAGGTAAGATATTATGAGGAGGTTATTTACCCCAACCTCAAAAATCAGAAGTATATATATGTATATTTCCTAATGTAAAGGAAAAAGTGAACATTGTTAAAATAAAAACAAGCCCTCATGAGCTTCATAATGAAACTGGGCTTGGTTAATTCTCAAAACTCCATGGAATGAAATAATTTGTCACTTTTGTTATGCTAAGAGGGCTTAATATGAAAAGAAGTTTGTCTTAAATTGTGCATATTACACTCACATTTGATATGATTTAAAAGAAAACAAATCATACTACCAGCTTTCTCGACATTTTAAGTGAGCAAAGCTATGGTGATCTTGGAACTCTTACTATCTTTTAAGTATATAAATAAAATACTCATACTAAGTAATATTTAAACTTATTAACCATATTGGTCTCGATAGACTTTAATCATCAACATCATCATAATTATATCATCCCATATAAAATATGAAATAAAAAGATAATAATTTTGTTATATATAAATACAATATAATGTAATGATTACAATTTACAAATTCATCACATTAAATGAAGTTTAATTATTTAATATAAAATATTAAAAGATAAAAATGATGATTTATAAAAATTCAAGTTTATAAAAATTGAATGATAAAAGAAAAAGAAAAATAATAATATTAAATTATGTTCATCCAATATTTTTTTTTTCCAAAGGAAAAATCATAATCTTTCATTATGAGGAAAAATTACATGTAGTAGATGCCTGTTGGCATATGCAGTATCTGAAGATCATATAGACCTTTGTACAATAATAGCAGTAACAAAAATATGGCCTTGCCATTTCCAGTATCATCATGTAGAACTTTGTCTCTATAACAACAAAATAATAAATATATACATATTGTTGAGGCTATGCATTTGTCAAAAAATAAACTAAAACTTAGGGCCTTCCCACCCTTATGTTCATCCAATATTATATATATATAATTGTAATTAAATTTATTAATTCTTAAAATATTACTTATTTAAAAATACTTTTACTTCTTAACTTTCATATATTTTTAGAGATTTAATTTTTTTTTAAATAAAATGATTTAAAAACTATTTGAAGGAGTAATATTGGGATATTACTTAAAAAAAATTGAGGTCCTTTCAATCCATGGGGGTGGAGTCTGTAACATTGAGAAAATGGTTCAACACTGATAGTGTAGGAAGACCCAGGTGGTTGCCAGTGGCACATATGAAATCAATGAGTGCAAGGATTTAATCCCTCTACAAATCACGGTGGAATGACATGGTTCTAATATGTGGCCTATCACTGCATCACAATTTACATAGGTGGGAAGTTGATGACGAGAATCCCTCCTTCGATTACCAAAACACGTAATTTCCCCAATATGAAAAAGATAACAGAGCAATGCACAGTCGAGCATGGGGAAGATGCATGCACCAAATGGATCCATTCCCATCTTTGATGCCCTTGGTTCGAGGGTTTCAAGAGCGATACCCTCTTTCATGTGAAGAAACCGGAGAAGTTTCAGTGGACCGATATGAGCAAGGGTTATAGTTTCACAACCATTGAATATGGTAGCGAGGACCTATTAATACATTAGACTTTAATTCAATCCAATGGGATCTGATTCACGGCCAAAGGACAAGAGATTGAGTTCATAGTTAAGCATGGGAATGATGAAAGAGTCAAAGCCCTAGATGTTAAGGGGTCTAATTCTTTTTAGGTATTTGTTAAAGTATAAGTTTGTTGGTCCTTTAGGCCTACTCCATATATTTGGTATGGGACCTCAATCTCTCCTTGCCATCTCTAGGTGGGTTTTCCCATTGTCATACAATGCCTAATTTTCGAAGGTAACGAAATGGATGATTCTTCCCCTCTTTTAGTCTTTAATATTGATAAAGATGCCATTACTTTTTTGGCCCTTCATTTATGGGGGGTGGGGGGGTGTTCAGGATAAGAATTACCCCTCTCGGTATTTTTCTTATAAAGATGTCATGCATGCATAATTGTCCCTCAATGCATCTAAGTGCCAGGTGGCTCTTAGGTTGTTTTTGGTTCAAAAATAAGAGGAAGTTTCCTCTATTGAAATTTCTCACCTTGTTGTTGAGAACCTCCATCATATCTACGCAGAGTTAGCCCTTATTTGTTATATAAATGGTTTACGGTGTTCCTCGACCAATCTTTATCAATGGATCCATTCTTCATGGACCAAGGATTCCAAGGTTACTTTATGCTCCAAATGCTTCTTCATGGAAATTTTTGGTGACCAAGAAAGCTACTAGAAATTTGTATGGTTCCGAGGCAATTCCAGACTATTACAGACCCCCTAGTTTCCATATTTTAACCATTTTATAACAATCATTACCAAGTTTCCAAAATTGGTCCAAGATCCTAATATGCCTCCTCATTTGTGGAATTTCTTAATATTTTGGGGCATTGGAAACTCCTTCGGCCATTTCCTTGCAAGAAATACTTCTCATGGGAAGTTAGGGGTCTACACCTATGGAAAAATCTGTGTGGAAATTGATATCAACAAAAGGATGCTAGAAAAGGTAAATTTAAAAATAGTTGATTTTCATTGGACATACTCTCCAAATTATGAGAATATTTCCTTTGACTACAGACCCTACAAAAATAATAATAATAATACTACTCAATATATATAAAGAAATAAAAATAAAAAATACAAAAGAAAAACAAAAATTCAAATATTTGTTTTTGTGTAAGCTTGGAAGTACTTTATTTTCTATTAATCATATATAAGGTAGGTAACAAAAATATGTCCACTACCCTCAACTTGCCCGAAGGAAACCAGGTTTGTTGGTCACCGATCAACATCATATGCCGTCCAAAATTTAAATAGTTTGAGCATGTCCATCCGAACTAAATAAGCTACTGTGTCTACTATATGTTTAAACATACTACTATCAAAGTAAATGTTATTCGAATAGATCATTGTAACAAAACAACAAAAAATTTCATGACTTCCTAACTTCTTAGCATTCAGTCATCTGACGATTCTATGGGAGTCAGGTGCTTAGCACTCAACCCTGACACTTTGTTCTACAAAGATCTTTGAATTTGTTTTTCCATTTGGCCTAAGAAGACATTCTGGTGGTACTGTTGCACCTGTGCTAGCTGGATCACCCTTTGAATATCTTTTTAAGCTAGGCCCCTCTTGCAGGGTTTCCAGTGGATCCTCCAAATTCCTAGTTGTTTTTATTGCTTTACCTACTAGGTTCTTCATAACCCACTAGAGCTATATTATCTGTTTACAGAGAGTCTTCCTACCTCGAGTGTGTCCTGGGTCTAAGAGCAAGGGTTCCCAATCCTCCGTTAGAAGGGTCTCTACCGCAGTCTTTGTGTTCAATTTCACCTCTCATGATGAAATTAGGGACTTGACCTATGCTGGAGTTCCCCCACCATATGCATGCATGAGGTTTTGCATGTTTTCGTCCCCCGTTTTCCTACCCCTCTTCTGTTGGGTCTTGCTGGTCGAGGCCACCAGCGTTTTTCTTTTGTTGTCAGTTTGTTTACAGTTGTGGTGGTGCTCTCTTCTCCCCAACACCGCTTCTACCTTCACCATGTTACCTTTGATCAGAGTTCCCTTCAACCATGGGTACTCCCAACCTCTTGCCTTATCCTAGAGTAGGAATGCCAGAGTCAGATGGGGTAGAAATTAGATGGACCTGTAAGAGTAGCATAAGAAGAAAAGTTAAAACCAAACCAATTGTTAGTGTTACCATCCATCCATTCCCCGTGGAGCACAATTACTAAGTCACATTTCTGGGTTTGAGGTGTGTAACCCAATTCCCCCCCAACCCAATCATTTGTTGCCTTCATTCTCCCTCTACCTAGATTTAGGTGAATTCCTTCCCTCTGGCTCACAATTCTCCCCTTGGTCCAACCATTCCTTTGCCTCCCTCGATTAAACCTTGCCATGACCAACTTGATAGAATCGCAAGTGTTGGGACACTCAGGTATTGGGATGTAGGTGGCAGACTGGACCGTCAATAAAATGACAGACCCACTAGGGTTTGGTGACCCCGACTCTCCATTCATGCCCCTCTGGACCTTGAAATTTTGGTAAAGGGAATTCCTATGATTGATAGCATTCCCTCCCTCCAGCTTTTCATTCTACCCCCGACCCTGCCAGGTCTCTGGCTTGAATAAATTAACAACACCATTGGATAATTGACAGCCGCATAGGGGTTTGGGTCCCCGAAATCCCCTTTCATGCCCCACTGAGCCAAAGGTTTCCCTAGAAGCCGAAAAATGGCCGATAGGTCAAAAACCCTAGTTTTAGAAGGCCACGACTCCCCATCCCTATCCCACTGGACCAGAAGATCACCCAAGGACCAAACAAAAACAAACTGAACAGACATACAGGTAGTTTGGACCCCAAACTCCACATTTGTCCGTCTTTGGTCCAGATAATTTCTTGGTGATTGCAAGTGCTGAGGGATGCCTATGTCCCGTCTAGGTCCCACACACCTAGTTTTGATGAATGTAGGGGCAAAAGTTACAACCTCAGTGCCAAGAGAAAACCCAAACCCTCCATGCATGCCCCCTTTTACCAACAAATTACCATATAACACTAAAATTAAAATGTCAGACACCAAAAATAGTGCGTTGAACCAAATTCCACCAGAAACATATAGAATCATCACCATTCTTTGCCAAACTAGACTCCTTTCTTGCATCATAGACTCCATATCTAGAACAAGGCGGGCCTGAAATACATACCAGTTTCTCCCCGAAGCATTGGTGGCGTCTTCCTGTTGTGGCGATGATCTTTCCTTCCATAGGCAAGTTCCAGCATCGTGCTACCAGTCTCATCTCCCGTGGGCAAGCTCCTCCACAAACTGTGCATGCGATATAGGGGCCCCTCATCAACGTTCTCACTTGTATACCTCCTTGCTTTACCGTTTACCTTCCTAAGGTAGCTGCCACTTGTGACCATCCTCTCTAGGTTCTTAATACCATGCACATGTGGGGTCTTTGGGTGGTTTGCTCGCCAACCCTGTCCTCCTTCCTCTTACACATGTCTACGATCCACGTGGCAATTTCTTGTGCCGTCGCACCCCATTCGTGTTAACAAATTTTCAAATATTGAAAAAAGCTAAAAACAATTTTAAAAAACACAAAAAATAAGACAAGGGAAAATAAAAAATTCAAATATTGATTTAAAAAACACAAAAAATAATACAAAAGAAAGCAAAAATTCAAATATTGAGAAAAAAAACAATAAAAGAACACAAAAAATAATACAAAAGTAAATAAAAATTCAAACATTGAAAAGACTAAAAATAATAAAAAAAACACAAAAAACGATACAAAAGAAAACAAAAATTCAAATATTGAAAAAAAAAAAAACAACAAAAAAACACAAAAAATGATACGAAATAAAACAAAAATTCAAATACTAAAAAAATAAAATAAATAAATAAACACAATTTAAAAAAAATAATAAAGAGTGATAAATCATGAAAATAAAAATTAAAAAGATGACAAAAAAGAACTATAAAAATGTAAAGAAAAAACAAAATTAACTTGTATAAAAAAGAATCCAAAAAATATAAAAAAATAAAAAGTGAAAAAAACATCAAAAATAGACAAATTTAAGAAAAAATTCAAAATTAAAATTAACGAAAAAAAAATCAAAAAACATTTTTTTAAGTTTAAAAAATAAAAACTATATAGTTAAAAAAATAATTGAAATTAAAATAATAATAATAATAATAAATAATAAAAATTAAAAATTAAAATATGAATAAAAATGAGCTAATGGGTAATAGGTCCGATTCACCCCTAGGTAGGGTGGGCTGTGGGGGTGGGCCCATCTTTCCTAGGGGTGGCACAACCGATCCTAGAACCCGCTAATGGGTGATAGGTCCGATTCACCCCTGGGTAGGGTGGGCTGTGGGGGTGGGCCCATCTCGCCTAGGGGTGGCACAACTGATCCTAGAATCACATGTGCCACACCTGGGCGAGGTGCGCCCGGTGGGGGGTGGGGAATGCAGTTGCACCAATTTCCAGAATTGTCCATGCCACCCCTAAGTGGGTAGGGTCGCGGGGTGGGTGGTTGTGCAGCAGGGTTGATTCCGGAAATCGGCCCAACCACCCCTGGGTGGGTTTTTTTCTTTTATTTTTTTAATTAGTTTTTTTTTTATAATTTAATTCTTTTTTTTTGTTTTTGTTTTTTTATTTTTAATCTTTTTTATTTTCTATTTAATTTTTTATTTTATTTTTATTATATGGTTTGTTTTTTAACTTAAAAAATAATGGCTATACATTTTTTTTGGGTTAATTTTCAATTTTTTTCGTCTTTAATTTATATTTTTTTGAATATATATATATATATATATATATATATATATATATTACAGGTTAAATTTGTTTTTTCTACATTTTTATGGTTTTTAAAAAAAATTGTTTGCCATGTCTTTTATTTAATTTTTTATGTTTTATTACCAACATGAAAATCATCAAGATTTAAAAAAATATACACACTTAATATATTAAAAAAATTAAAGTGTAAAAAATATGTCCTCTAAACAAAAAGGGTTGATGTTGCATGAGCACTTTTCAAAATCAAGTTGAAAATCACTAACATTTAAAAAAAATGTTCATACCTAATAGATAAAAAACTTATAATGTCAGAAACAAGCCCTCTAAAAAAATGTGTTGATGCTACATCAACACTTTTCAAAATCAACATGAAAATCACTAACATTTAAAAAAAATTGTTCATACTTGATACATAAGAAAATTTAAAGTGCCAAAAGTATGCTAAAAAAGAAAAGATGTATTCTGAATCACTATTTTTCAAAATCGGGTGATTTTTTACTACCTCAAAAAAATGGGTACTAGGTAATTTTCTCGTTTGATCGCTAACTGTGTTATAACCGCACATGAAATTTTAGCCTCTAACAATAGTTACACATGGCTTGAAAGGTAGTCGATGAAATGACCCAATAATTGACAGTAAACCCTTAATTCCAAGCACACCTGGGAATTAAAAAAATAATAACATGTAGGGGAAGGAACCCTCGTCCTGGCTGAACTAAGAGAATTATAGCAAACTGACATCTATGAAATTAACTGAAACTTGAGCCAAAGTAAAAGCACCTGGTTACATTCGAGGATGACTTGAGATGGTGTCCCAAAGTTGGAAGAAACGAGTGGAGTACTAACCTACAGCAAAACCCGTTAACTTGTAGTGAGAATTTGGTATTTAGCTCAACAAAAGAAAAATGAGAATACCCATGGACACATTTAATGTAATAAAGGTGATTTACATATCGGATGAGCTGATGGTGTTCAGAAGTAAACCCTCGAAGAAGGAACAATACCCTAGAGAGGTCAGTATAAAACAACTGACCGCATACCTTGCCTTTAATTTGGGGAGTGGCACTCTTCATAGAAGAGGAAGGTATCGACCAGAGGCTTTGTTGTCAACAGATAATAAGAAATGAGGTAGAGTATGTTTCTCACAAAAGGCCAAAGTAACCTCAACAATATGGTACAGACAACTCATACAGGAAGTTGAAGAGAGTAAGATGAGGGTGAATACATGAACCAGAGCATTTCTCCATTGCTGAGAGGGTGTGGTATCCACATAGGTTGTAGAGCCATTCAAGCTAGGCAAGGATGAAAATTACCGACAACCATCGGTGAGAGGGAGAACTGTTACCCTAACTTACCCTTCATGATTGTGAACCGTTGGATGAGTCCTTCCAAGATCAACGATGCTAATGATGTGATATTGTTGCCTAGTCCCTTGCCACCAAAACAATGATCTCAGCATGTGAAGTTCGAGAGTTATGCCAAGTGTGTGTGTCATTGATATTACAATGTTTTGGATGTAGAATAATTAATAAGCATAATAGTTGTCAATACCGTGATGGGACTTGGCACACAAACATACCAAAGCCTTAAAATGCGAAACTATAACAGTTGTATTATATGTCCACAAAACAACTGTCTAGGAGCTATCACTAATCTCTAGTCTCATATCATATCGAATTAACCCTAGAGAAAATTCATATTATCTCAAACATTTAACTTTAGTTATCGGCATTTGTATTCATTACCAAGTCTTTTCCTAGTAATTGTCATCTCCTCAGTCAATGTATGGATGGATGTTATAGGAAGCTTGGTAAGTTTTTCTTGTGCTCTGCTAATGCCATCCACATGCTGAATGAATAGTTTCATTTTTTGGAATAAAGTATGTATCGTCAATTTGGGCATAATTTTGGAAGGTAACTAATACCTTCCAGTTTTGGTGTATTGTCATTTTGGGAATATGGGACTAGTTTTGGAACTTAATTAATACTTGTCAATTTTGGTATATCATCATTTTGGTAATATGGGAATAGGTTTGGAAGTTAACTAATACCTGCAATTTTTGGTGTATAGTTATTTTGGGAATATGGGACTAGGTTTGGAAGTTAACTAATAATTGTGAGTTCTGGTATATCGTCATTTTGGAAATATCATACTAGGTTTGGAAGCTAATTAATACATGTTGATTTTAGTGTATAGTCAATTTAGAAATATAAGACTAGGTTTGGAAGTTAACCGATATCGATTAATTTTAATGTAATGACAAGCCCAAACATAATATCATATTTGATTTTCCCAAATCTTAAAAGGGTAATGTTTCCCTAACCATGACACCTCTGAAATATGAGAATTACCTCTATGAAGTTTCGATTTGGTAACAAATCCCAACAAGGCAAACCAAAACATACTCATAGTTAAATGCATGTATTGAGGGCATATTATTACGAATACGCTGATATAATTTTTTAAGTTAATTGAAGAAGTACTTATCTTCGTGCAACTATCTTGCCCCAAACCAAGAAATCCCAATATAAGTCAATAGAAATTTTTCGATGAGAAAATAATTTATAATCTTTTTTCATGAACATGTCTACACTTGGAGCACTTACTTTAGAAACCATGTAAGATTGGCTTGTTGAGTGGATTGGACAATTGAGATATTTTCTCAACAACAATACCTCATTTTAGAAACGGTTGGATCTCATTAAGGTAATAAATATATGATGTAATTGTGTGATTCAGTGTAATAGAAAACAAGTGTGTGTGTGTGCACATATTGAATTTATTTCTTGCTATCAAAGCTGATAGCTCTGGTTTTCCTGCTTACAGGAGGCCCAGGAAAATGTGAAAGGTTTCATAAAGAATCTATGATGTGTGCCTTAAATGTGATAATTTGAATGTGAAACATAATCTCCGATAGTCTTCACTAGCATAACCATCTCCAGAACAAATTGTTTAGTTTTTTTTTATGTGGCATACTACTTGAATGGTTATGACTCTTGTATGATGACCCTTGGCACCATGACTGACACCATCTAGTCACTGCGTGGAATTTTCTTTCACAAGAGTTTTTACAACATCATGGCTATTGTAGACAATGGATCACAGGAAGCACATTAACATTCGTGAGGGCTTTGTTGAAGGTTTCTTGGAGCTTGTCCTGTTGGCTTTCTGCAATATGAAGTAAAGCCTGCCCTTTGTTGAAGAATGCCATTGCTTAGAGAAATTTTGGAAGTTGATGTGAAAAGTGGGATCCAAAGCTCCTGTTGGTTGTGGGGTCTGAAGCCACACACTCTTATGTGCAGAAGATATATTTGATGTGGACTGATAGAGCATGGAGCTACATGTGAGAGATGTCACCTCGATATAATTGATGTGGGTTCCATTTTTTTTAAGTTTACAGCAACATGAGTGTTTTAAGGCCCTACTGTCGAGAAGTTGAACCAGTCATCGAACCTACAACAAGCCATGAAATGATGATTTATAGTGGATAAGAACTTAAAGCTATAATTACCAAGAGAGTGCCATGCGAGTCAAGTGCCTACGTGTGCATTGAAATTTTAAGGTAACAATGATACATTGGTGGTTTATTTTAATTTAATATGGAGAAAATAGTTTTTGGAAAAATCAATGGGTCAAACTTTTTTACCTTGAAGGTGAAAGTCCAAATGAATTTGGTGCATGATAATTTAGGGGGCTTAGTAAAAGGACTAGAACCAACACCCCAAGATCCAAAACAATTAGCTGAAGAGAGCTAAGTCTATTATAAGACTATCTTTGTCAGACTCACAACTTCACCTTATAGACTTAGGAAAGTCCCCTTCACAAATATGGGAACACTTAAGCAAGACAATTGAGAAAAAAGGAATTGACTGCAAAATTCTCTTTGAAATTGCAATTATTCAAAACCAAAACATGCAATGGGGTATCATTGTCTACACACATAAATGGTCTAAAATCACTCATAAGGTAGCTGGAGGAAATTGAGGTAAAAATAGAAGAAGAAGATGCTAAGGCTATTTTGTTAAATAGCTTACCATCAAATTATGATAATGCTATTTTCACCTTAAGTCAATTTTCCTCTCGATCATTAGATGAAATGATTGCAACACTCTTAGCAAAAGAGAAGAGGATGAAATCAGGTAACACAGAGGACAACTCACATGATGAGATGGCACTATTCTCAAAGGGCAGAGTCAATAAAAATAGGAACTCATTAGAATGTTTTTATTGTCAAAAACATGGACATATAACCTTCAATTGTAAAACTTGTGCCAAAGATCTTTTAAATGGAAAATTAAAGGAATTGGCCAACATAACTACTATTGAAGACTTGCAAGAGGCCAACCTTCATGACTTCTTAGATTGTGACAACGATAATGAATTTAATACAAGGCCTCTCATGCTTTTCTAATCAACTATCAGTGATAGTATTTATTAATGTGTGTATGTGCGTGTGAAGAAAGGTGAGTTGCATAATTGACTATTGGATAAGCTTTGTACTTAGACATGTTACCTATATAACTGGAAGTGTGTATCTCGGTGCATAGTACCAGGATGGAAACTTGTCCATAGAGATATTCAACATCTCAGCTATTCTTCGGGGTAGTTAAGAAATGGAAATTCTATAAAGCTTCTCAATGATGGTTAGAGGCCGATATTCTTCAAATGGAGATTGAGTCATAGCTCATATGGTGGTGGAAAAAAGAGAAGTGTTTGTGAGATCTAAGGATACACGTAATCGCTGATGAAGACCATATTAGACTAATATGATTTATATGTAATTTGTAACCTATGCAGTAATGTAAGCATTAAGGGGGGAACTTGGAATAAAGCAAGGAACTTCGAATAATGCTTACTTTAGAAAATAGATAAGATTGGCTTGTTGAGTGGATTTGATAGTTTTCCCAACAACTATCCCTCATTTTAGAAACAGTTGGACCTCATTAATGCAATAAATACATGATGTAATTGTGTGATTCAATGTAATAGGAAATAATTGTGTGTGTGCACATATTTGATTTCTTTCTTCTACAACGTAATATCCATGTTAAAGTTATTGGTAGTATTCTACCCGAACCTATACACAACATCAACATTATATCGATACTCTAGTGAATGACATCTAAGCAGGCTTCAAATTAATGAACCAAAACTAGAGATGAAATGATGATCACACAATTATATTTTCCACAATAAAATATTAAGAAAACATTTTTTAACTTTAGAAAATTTATCCATTCAAAAATAAAATTGAAGTAACTAAAATCATAGTGTGCATTGACTTAATGGGAAACATTTTCATTTTAATTTTGTTATGATTTGTTATTTGGTTATTGAGCTTAGATGCTCATTCTATAGTCCAATGTGAAGGCTAAAATAATATAATTTCATCTAAAGTAATTAAAAGTAAAAAAAATATGTGAATAATATTTTTAACAAATATGAATAAAATATTTTAATAAAAAAACCAGTTTAATAAGTGATAAAAATGACTAGATGCACATGTTATGTAATCTCTATAACATTCAAAAATATAATTTATATAATAAAGAAATACACATTGTTTTTTGCATTCTAATAAAAATTGCACCTCAAAGTAATCTCTATAACATTCGAAAATATAATTTAAATAATAGAAAAATACACATTATTTTTTGCATTCTAAAAAAATTAAGCTCAAAAAATTTGACATAGCTCAAAAAATCTGACAACTCTGAATTCATATTACATGCATCATTAAGATAGATCTGTACTAATACTGTACTATCAAGAAAACACCTTCGCTGCTCTTTCTCCGGGTTCCAAAAAAATTGGAAGACAATATCCGTATATAAAACACCGTGACTACTCTTCAAGGGCTACAAAAGAAACACCAGGGCTACTCTTTGTCTGGGTTCCAAAAAAATTGGAAGACAATATCCGTATATAAAACACCATGCCTACTCTTCCAGGGCTACCAAAACAATTGGAGGACAATATCCGAATATGACCTATTGCATCAGAACAGAATAACCATCCTGCCAAACGCAGAGAAATTAATCAGCCAGTGGATGAAAATGAGGGTATTGAACAAAATAAGCTTGACTCCTAACTACCATTCTACAGCACGCAAGTCCTGCGTCAGAAGATCTCTGGAAAAAGAAGGGAAAAAAAGCTAATGATTTGTATGTTATATTTTCAAAACGTTTGAAATGTTGGCTGCAATACCCCTCCTGCATTAAGTCTATGGGATCGACCTTTTCAGGGCAGCAAGTATTGCAGCAAGAATGAAAGCCTTTGGCCAAGGTTGTTCCCATCCTTCTCAGCGATGAGAGAATCGGTGACACCATGGAAGCAAGTGCCAGAAGCCTAGCCAGTGCCAGAAGCAAGTCCTGCCATGAGCACACTTTGATGGCGATTCACACTTTGATTGAGATGGAGAAACATGATATTAACGAGTGGATCGATGTGGGGATCAAATTTATGGGCAACGTGAAAGGTGTGCGAGTAGGAAAGTATTCCATTGTCTTCTAATGTTTGTGAAGCCGAGTTAGTTGAATTCATCCACGTGAAATAGTAGGACAAATGTAAAGCCCACAGAATGGAGGATCAATCCAGGGACAACGGAACGGGAATACCACTCAATAATGTGGACGACTCTGAATTCCCGGATAAAGTGGGATGACGGTGAATACTCTGAATTCCGGGTTTATGTTTTGAATTTCACTGGCGTGCACTCTGGTGAGATGTTATTTTAATTGTCTAATGAATCCGAGGACAATTGATCGATGGTTTTATCTCGTCTTTTTTCTTTTAAATATTTAAAAAGTGATATGTCGTTGGGAATTTTTTGATTTTTGTAATGTAAATCCAAGTCTATACGAATCTTTGTAGAGTCGTTTTCGATATTTAGAAGACTTTTAATATTTAAATTAAACTAAGTTTCATATCATTAGAATGTTGGTAAGGGTGTTTGAACATATAGATAAACGCAAAACAATGATATATTGTTTTATTAAAATTAAAATAGCAGTTGTCTATAACGCGATTTTTTGAAAGCTTTTTCGGTGGGTTTTTCCGGTCGAAATCCGGCAGGAATTTATTGGAATGGCAAGTTTGATAGCTAGTTTCTGCACAATGAAAGTGTCCCGGGGGTTTTCGAGGGTGCTGAATCCAAATATGCAGTTAAAAAACCATTTTAACTGCAACAAATCAAGATTTAACCTCAATTTCTTCTGCCGGATTCCGTCACTGGAATCTCCAAAAAATCGCATTATAGACAACTCCATTAAAATATATTAAATTAATATAATATAAAATAATAGTTAATATATATAGATATATATAAATACGTTTATTTTCAGAATTTAATATACTAATTCTAAACAAAATTAAAAGGTCTAATTGTGATAAAAAAATGGTAAGGAAAAAAAAAAATTGAATGCAAATAGACTCAGTTTTTCAAATAATGAATTCTAATTGCTTCATAAATCTTGTTGTTTCATGACTTCAAATCAATATAAATTTGTAACAATTTAGAGGCAATCAATTCAAACTATTGTGGGGTTTCATACTGCATGTATATAGAAACCATAAAGGCACATTTCCCTTTTAGATCTTTATTAACCTTATACGTGCAATAAGAATCTTGTGTTGCAAATAGTTTTTAGAGTTCAAAATATTCTAGAGGGAATCAATTCAAATTATTGTGCGGTTTCATAGTGTATGCATATAGAAACCATAAAGGCACATTTCTCTTTTAGATCTTTATTAACCTTATACGTGCAATAAGATAAAATTTTGATGGAATCTTGAGTTGGAAATAGTTTTTAGAGTTCAAAATATGAAGAAATGTTTGATTTTAAAATTATAAAATTACAAGTCTGCATCTTAAGATAATATTTCAAATTTCCTTTTGAAGGTAGTGTCTTTCTATGAATATTAGTAAATTTCATTTTCACCGTTATAAGTAGTTAATTAAGAAATTGATGTTCTTGTTTTTATGTATAAAGGGATCTTTTGTTTGTAGATATTTTAGAAGTGATTTTAGTTATTACATTAAAAATATCAAATTAAAAGGTGGTTGAAGATTAAAGAAAAATGGTATTATTATTATGCAATTTTAAGGTCACACGTAAGCTAGATACCAAATTGGTCTGTGAGACCCCTTGTTTGTGGGACAGGGGAACCACCTCCACGTAGTGATTTGACTGCTAAGTCTACGAAGGGATACGTACTCTACCCAATTTTGGTTTTGAACCTGTGACCTCTTAGGAGGAAATACATGCTCTTAACCATTAGGCCCACTCTTAATAAGAACTAAGAGAATCGTCACAAGATAAGAAATAAAATCTAAGTAGGAGAGAGAAATATGAAGTATATTTACAGAATTATAGTAATAATTTTTCATTAGCATGGGTTTTGCTAGATATTTTTATCTTCCGCCACCTCCTATTTTTGTGAATTAAAAATATGAATTTTTAGCTATTAAGATGAAAATTATACTATGCACAAAAATGTTATGGGATATTGTGTTGAATGGGTTTGAGAAACTTTCATTTAAGTTTTTGTAGGAAGCCATGACACAAGATCCAAAGGATCATTTCAGAAAGATCAAGAAGGATGATGCAACAATGTTGTTTCTCATTAAATATGATTTTGATGATAGTATTCTTCCTAGCAATGTAGTACTAACTAGGGCCAAAGAATTTTGGGATATTCTAGAGATGACATATAGTGAAAGGGGGAGAAACATTGAGTAGCATCCAGTTCAACCATAGAGCATTACAATTGTTAATAAAGTTGTTGTTGTAATAGGAGAAGTGAACCTTTTTTATATCACAAAAGTATTTGGAAATGTTGTGGAAGAGCATGTCAGACAAGAAGATGGTATACAAGACATGGCAACTACGATTCTCCTACGCAATAAATTGGAACTTGTTGAAGAAATTATAGAAGAAAAATGTGACTTTGTTTGAAAATATTAGTATCAACAATGCGATACCCCATATGAAAATAATTTAGTATGGTTTGTTATTAGTTTTCTAAAGAACGTGTTAGCTATGTAAAATTATAAATAAATAAATAAAAGTAGTTTTGATAACTTCCTACCTGTTATCACTTAGGGAATGTCTTAGCTGCAGAAAATAACCCTAAGGTAACGTCAAACTTCTTTTAGGTTGAAAGCTGGCCCTTCAAACCAGAGCAGGATCTGTTTGTAAAACTCAACTACTATATGGTCTCTATAGTAGTAGGTTTTCACAATTGAGGTCGATGGCTAGATTTAGTTCATAGGGTAAAATTGGTTAGGTTGTTTACAAAACAAACCATTGGGCATGACGTCCAGTTTTAAACAAGTAAATATACAAATCCCATGAGAAAGCTATAAAAATCGTGATAACAATAAATCCTTTGACTGTTTGAGAAATTGTAAGAAAAGAATTGAAGTGAAACAGAGTTTATAGCTAACTGAGGTAACAAATACTAATGGATGATAAATACAAGAAAGGAGCATCAATGAATCTCAATCTTATATGCTAGCCGTTTTAGACATGAAAGAATTTTTTTATAACAAAGAGGAAATTGACAAGGAACTACAACACATGAGTTTCCTATAAAATGCTCATTAAAAACTATAATATATTCAAGACTACTCATATATACTAGAATGAAAAATGTTTTTCAATAAAATTTCAACATTTTTTATATTCTACAGTCCCTTTCTTTATAGAAAAGACAAACTAACTAAAAACCCATTTTTAGCAAAGCTTTAATTACAAAGTGTAATTAATCACAACTTACATCTCAAATACATGGATATAAAACTTTCTAATCCTATCTGCATCTAAAGATCATGTTGTTGCTGAAGTCATGGCTGGGGATAAGGATCAACAAGTCGAATTTGGTGAGGTGGCATCCCAGTCAACAACTGTCCATGAGGTTTTTCCTCACAAAATCCTAAAAAATAGGGTCCAGTGATCCTATCGAAATTCAAAAACCGTGATAGTCGCTAGAAACCTGAGAGACATTTTTCTAAATGGGTTTGTTTTGGACAAAAACTTCTTTCAGTTTTGTAAAATGCATTTTCATATATCTAAAATTCATGCCTGAAATTACTGTTTTGTATAGGAAAAACAAAGTTTTAACTGGAAATTTCGTTGATAGGCTGATTGCCAGCATTTCCTTTCAGCCTGTTTCTAGAATTCGATGACAGTGGGAATGTCAACATTTCTCTTGTCAAACGTTACCAATTTAGCGACAAAGTTACCAAACTTATAAATGAAAAAACGAATTACAAAATGAAATGAGTTTAATTATTACAACTAAAATACTGACACTGAAACTGTTAGCATTTTCTGAATTTTTTAAAAAACAAAGTTAATGTGATAACACCACCTAAACCACATATGAAAAATAAAACACTCTATGTTGTAAAAATATTTAGTGGTGACAAATTCAAGGTTAACCTGAATTTTGGAAAAAAAATCGAAAGCCTAATTTTCTCATTTATTATGCTTATAATAGCATGGAAAAACATTGGCCAAGTTGCAGAACTAGCCACTAATATTTTGTGGCTTGGTGGAAAGTTGTTATGAAATCCTCATCTTCTCACATAATGTGATACATCAACCATTCATTGGAATAAGTGTGGGTCGTCATATTGCATTAGGAGTTAGAATCATATGAAAATGAGTATAGGTTCAGGGGTGATGTGTCTTATTAGCGGTAGGATCAAACGATTTATAACCACTTGATGATATTGGGCTTGACAAATCACATTGAAGAACAGAGGTTTCTTAAAATTGCTTCTAAATCTATCAAACCCTCCCCCCCTCCAGTTCAATTAGGGATGGCATAAGGATGTCCATGTTAGATAAAATGTTAGGGATAATGGAGGAGATCATTATGTAGAATAAGGATAATATTAAAAATACTATTAATTCAAAATTTAAGGACAAACTATCTGCTGATAAATAGTTAGAGAGAACAATGAAGGTAAGACATTATGAGGAGGTTATTAACCCCAACCTCAAAAATCAAAAGTATATATGTATATTTCCTAATGTAAAGGAAAAAGTGAACATTGTTAAAATAACAACAAGCTCTCATGAGCTTCATAATGAAACTTAGTTTGGTTAATTCTCAAAACACCATGGGATGAAATAATTTTTCACTTTTGTCATGCTAAGAGGGCTTAATATGCAAAGAAATTTGTCTTAAATTGTGCATATTACACTCACATTTGATATAATTTTCAAAAAAATAGATCATACTACCAGCCTTATCGACATTTTAAGTGAGCAAAGCTATGGTGATCTTGGAACTCTTACTACCTTTTAAGTATATAAATAAAATACTAATTCTAGGTAATATTTAAACTTATTAACCATATTGGTCTTGATGGACTTTAATCATCAGCATCATCATAATTATATCAGCCCATATAAAATATAAAATAAAAAGATAATAATTTTCTTATATATAAATAAAATATAATATGATGATTACAATTTAGAAATTCATCCCATTAAATGAAGTTTATTTATTTAATATAAAATATTAAAAGATAAAAAGGATCATTTATAAAAATTCAAGTTTATAAAAATTGAATGATTAAAGAAAAATAAAAATAAAAATATTAAATTATGTTCATCGAATATTAAAAAAAGTTATATATATATATATATATATATATATATATATATATATATATATATATATATATATATATATATATATATTTAGATATATATATTTGCAATTAATTTTATTAATTCTTAAGATATTAATTATTTAAAAATACTTTTACCTCTAAACCTTTATATATTTTTAGAATTTTTTTATTTTGTTTTAAATAAAATATGTAGATGATTTTAAAACTATTTCAAGGAGTAATATTGAGATATTATTTTTAAAAATTTGAGGTACTTTCAATCCATGGGGGCAGAGTGTGTAATATTGAGAAAATGGTTCAGCACAGATAGTGTAGGAAGACCCAGGTGGTTGACATTGGCACATATGCAATCAATGAGTGCAGGGATTTAATCCCTCTACCAATCACGGTGGAATGACATGGTTCTAATGTGTGGTTTGTCATTGCATCACAATTTACATAGGTGGGAAGCTGATGACGAGAAGCCCTCCTTCGATTGCCAAAAAACGTGATTTCCCCAATATGAAAAAGATAATAGAGCAATGCACAGGCGAGCATGGGGAAGATGCATACACCAAATGGATCAATTCCCATCTTCAATGCCCTTGGTTCGAGGGTTTCAAGAGCGATATTCTCTATCATCCGAAGTGATCGGGGAAGTTTCAGTGGAGCGATATGAACAAGGGTTATAGTTTCACAACCATTAAATATGGTAGCGAGGACCTATTGATACATTAGACTTTAATTCAATCCAATGGGATTTGATTCTCAACCAAGGGACAAGAGATTGAGTTCACAGTTAAGCATGGCAATGACGGAAGAGTCAAAGCCCTAGATGTTAAGTGGTCTGATTCTTTTTAGGTCTTTGTTAAAGTTCTCTCTAGGAATTTGTTGGTCCCTCGGGTCTACTGCATATATTTGGTATGGGTATAGGACCTCAAGCTCTCCTTGCAGCTACGGGAGGGTTTTCGCGTCGTCATACAATGCCTAATTTTTGAAGGTAATAAAATTGATGATTCTTCCCCTCTTTTAGTCTATAATATTGATAAATGTGCTATTTTTTTTTGGCCCTTCATTTAGGGGGGGTTTAGGGTAAGAATTCCCCCTCTTGGTATTTTTCTTATAAAGATGTCATGCATGCACAATCATCCCTAAATGCATCTCAGTGCCAGGTGGCTCTTAGGTTATTTCTGGTCGAAAAATAAGAGGAAGTTTCCTCTATTGAAAATTTTCACCTCGCTCTTGAGAACGTCCATCATATCTAAGCAGAGTTAGCCCTTATTTGTTATTTTAATGGTTTATGGTATTCCTCGAGCAATCTTTATCAATAGATCCATTCCTCATGGACCAAGGATTCCAAGGTTACTTTATGCTCCAAATGACTCTTCATGAAGATTTTTTCTGAAAAAGAAAGCTACTAGAAATTTTTATGGTTTCGGGACAATTCCGGACTATTACAAACCCCCTAGTTTCCATATTTTAACCATTTTATAGTAGTCATCACCGAGTTTCCAAAATTGGTCCAAGTTCCTAATATTCCTGCTCATTTGTGAAATTTCTTAATATTTTGGGGCATTGGAAACTCCTTGGGCCATTTCCTTGCAAGCATTACTTCTCGTGGGAAGTTGGGGGTCTACACCTATGGAAAAATCTATGTGGAAAATGATATCAACAAAAGGATGCTTGAAAAGGTAAATTTAAAAATAGGTGATTTTCATTGGAAATAGGCTCCAAATTATGAGAATATTTCTTTTCACTACCACTTTTGTTAGAAAATAGGCCATTTATATAATTATTTCCCTTTGTTCAAATCTTGCTAGAAGAAGAAAAACTGAAATTCTAGAGCTAAATGTTGAAGGCCCTGTGACCCACCTCTTATGGACGACAAGGCTTCCTCTATTTTGGACAATGATGATAAAGGGTGCAATTATGAAATGCATTCAATGGATAAGATCCAAACTTTAGATCCTCAAAAGTCTCTTAAGAATCCTGTTTTGAACCATCCTCCTTTGGAAAGCACAAAGATAATGAATAACAATGGTTCCTTATGATCTAGGTGGATATTGATGGCCACCCACCTATTCCACTTGGAACCCCATCATTGTTTCTTTTAGTTTTTCATTTTCCTTAATTGTAGCATAATTTATTATTTTAGGGAGTTTTTCAGGTCCTAAACTTCTGGAGCCGTTTTGAGGCCCTAAATGATGTTTTTCTGGCAATATTCCTTTGAGCATTTTCATAGAAATCCCCTTTTCTGTGTAGTCCTTGGAGAGATCTTTCGAAGGAGGTATCGTGCGTGTCAAACAATTATAATATGACCAAGTTATGACCCTAGGAAGTTGGCTGCCCAACTAACCCCAACAGGGCCCATCAACTCTTGGTGTTACATCTCCTCAAATTAGGGTTTTGGTTGTTTAGGGTTTTTTCTTAGTGTTCAATAATAAAAAGGCCCTTGAGCCTCATTGTAACTCAGTTTAGAGGCACGTAGCCACCACATCGCTTCTCAAAGATAAGATACCATCACTTGAGCTAGTCTCATTTCCATTATGTTTGTAAGCATATTTCATTATTTGATATTAATAAAAGGAAGTGTTATTTCTGTTGCATCTTTGTCTTTATGGTCATATGTGTAATTTGTTGCGTTCTTGTATAAATTTGGATCAGTGGTATCAGAGAGGTTTGCTCTTTCTTTGTTTTTCTTTGAATGTCCCCAGCGAGGTCAGGATATAAGGAGTTAGGGCTCGAACTGGTCGAACCTTTGCAAGACTAGCCTTGCAAATCCCGACGACCTCCCATGGGGGAAGAAAAGAAATATGAGGAAGTAGGAGATCTTATCAAAATACTACTAGAGGAGGCCCTCGAGAAACAAAAGAACGTGATGATGGATAACTTTGCCCAGATCCTTCAACGGTTGCCCACCGGAGGTGCATCCACATCCAACAGCCAAAACAAAGGAACATGATGATGGCTAACTTTGCCCAGATCCTTCAACGGTTGCCCACCGGTAGTGCATCCACATCCAATAGCCACTTTGGAGGCTCCACACCTTTTAAGGTACAAGAAAACTTTGAAATTTCCATATTCGAGGGCCAAATAGATGTACACGCATAGATAAATGATTGAATCTGCTAGAAGGATATTTTTATGTTCATGATTTTTCCAGCCGAGAAAAGGCTACTTTTTCTCTTCTCAATGCCACCCCCCAAGTCAATGACTAGTAGGAAACCTATTGTGAGAGGAAGGATGAAAGTACGACCTCACTATTTTCTACCGCTCCCACTTGGAATTTATTCCGAGACGCCATCAAGGAGAAGTACTACCATGTCAGGAGCTATGAGGACAAATACATAAAGTGGACCACGTTGTGGCAGGGAAGGTACCAAGATGTGCCAGAGTTTACCAATTTTTTTGACACCTTTCACACGAAGTTGGGTATCAAGGATTTTGAGAAACATTTGGTACTCAAGTACTACGGTTGCCTACATAGATACATGATCAGGGATCAGTGTTTTAGCAAGTGAAAGTGCTCAGAATTGCTTCAGACTTGAATTAATGGACAGAGTTGGTCTCCATCTTTCCAACGATGTAAATGGTTCGAAAAACCGAAATCGTATGCAAAAGTTAGAGATTCTGTAAGTTTGGTAAAAAGAAAGCCCCCCAGGGCCAACCCCCACCCCATGAGACCAAGCACCCAAACCAGAAGCGAGGGGCCAACTGTTAAGCAGGATTAGTGTGCCACTAATTAGTTTATAATTTAATTAATCCATAATTAAGTTGGTGGAATTTATGGCAAAGCCACTAAATCTGGAACTGCCACCAAACTTGGGGCACTTAACTGGCAGTTCTCTACATTTAGAGGAGGTTTTCTAAGAAAAAGTGTTTGAGACATAACTTACTCAATTCTCAAGCAAATTTCGAAAATGAATAGTCATTTTTGGCTACTTGACATGTTGGGAATTCAAGGGAGCAGGTTTTAGAGGTAGAAGAGGTCATCTATAGGTGTTTTTGTTCACTTGAATATTTTTGAAGCCAAGGGCCACCAGGTTTTAGAGGCAATTCCCAGAGCAACTAGTAACCAAATTGAGTAAAAAAATAGTCATTTCTGATATATTTGAATGTTTTAAACTCATTGGAGTGGGTTTAAGAGGTAGAAGAGGACATCTACATGTTTTTTTTGTCACTTGAATATTTTTGAAGCTAGGGCCACCAAATGTTGGAGGCCATTCCCAAAGCAATTGGTAACCAAATTGAGTAAAAAAATAGTCATTTATGATATATTTGAATGTTGTAAACTCATTGGAGTAGGTTTCAGATGTAGAAGAGGTCATATACAAGTGTTTTTGGTCACTTGGATATTTTTGAAGCCTAGGGCCACCAGGTGTTTGAGGCCATTCCCAGAGCAACTGGTAACCAAATTGAGTAAACAAATAGTCATTTATGATATATTTGAATGTTTTAAACTCATTTGAATAGGTTCCAAGAGCATTGGATGCATGTAACATAAATTTGAGCACTATTGAAGCTAATACAAAGGCCGACACTATGAAGCTAGACCAAGGATATGTAGCCCAAGAGGGGTGATTTCCTTCAACAAAAAATTGTGTATTGAGCTCTGTTATTTAAGCTTGCTATGTTTTTATATGCTATAGTTCAGCCATTTAAATTCATGCTTTTAAGTTCATGCAAAACACTAAATTTCACCAAGTTAGATTAATTGACAATCACATGCTCATGGATAAACTCTCTAGGGTTAAGCAAACCAAAACGAAGAAAATTTTATATATGGAGATGATACTAGCATAGAATTAACTAACGACCAATTTCAGATCAAGTTGGTATCAGAGCACAAGGTTGCTTGCTTGAAGGGTTTAATAGTTGCAATTGTTGTTATGATTACAAGGTTGAAGTTGCAGAGAGAAGGGAAGCTACTGATGGCTAGTCTTGAGATTAGGACAAGAAGGAAGAAGGTTGGGAAAGCATCATCCTCACCCAAAGGACCACTCAAGGCAGCACTTGAATCACCTCAAGTTCCATCTCCATCAGTTGATATTGAAGAAGCACAAATTGCACAAGAGTCTGAAGTGATTGAAGAGGTAAACTTAGTACAAATTTCTGAGCCAGAATCCACAGCCATTATGTCTGGAGAAAGAGAGCATGAAGGTCCCTCTTCAGAAGAGGAATAACTCAAGAAATATTTCTATGCTTTGACTGAGATGGTTAAAGTCCTCTATGAAGAGAGGAACACCATAATGGTTGGAGAGAGTTCTAAATCTCCACATAGAGAAGGAAGCTCAGAGGACAAAAAAGATCAAAAGAAGGATTCCAAAGGGAATGGTGGAAAGCCATCTCCATCTCCACCATCCTCATCATCTTCCTCATCATCTCACATAGCATCATCTTCCACAACCACCACTACCCATACTCAATCCAAAACCCCAAAAAGAAAAACTCTATTACTGAAATTGGACATAAAATTTGAACTTCCCATGTACAATGGAGAAGTGAATGCAGAAAAGTTGGACAATTGGATTTGACAGTTGGAGGTATATTGTAGAATTCAGAACCTTCAAGAAGATGACATAAAGATCCAGTTGGTTTCACTGAGGCTAGAAGGAGCTGCACTAGTTTGGTGGGAAGCAAAGACTCAAGAGGAAATGTGAATCCATGGTAAGATATCCATTTCTTGGGTTGAATTTGTTTCTGCAATTAAAAGACAGTTTTATCCTTTAGCTTATATGCAAAAATCCATTATGAGTTGGAAAAATTTTAGGCAGCTTAAAGGCCAAATAGTCCAAGATTATACACAAGATTTTAGGAAAAAGGCTTTATTTTTGGGAGTAAACTTGAATTCACAAGACACACTCTTGAAATATATTGGAGGTTTACGTTCCTATTTGCAGCATTCTATCCTTATTTTTAACACAAGAAACTTAGATGAAGTATGTGTGCAAGCCACAAATCTTGAGGCAAGGGGAAAACAAAACATAGAGGAGAACGTTGAAAGTGAGGGTAAGGGAAAAGAGAAGGAAAATAAGAATGCAAGTATCAAAAAAGAGAAGGAAAAACTCACATGCAAAAACTGTTCAAAGACTGGACATGATGAAGACCATTGTTGGCAACTTCATCCAGAATTAAAACCAGATAGATTGAAAGCCAAAGAGAAGGGAAAAAATGTTGCTATAGCTGAAAAAGACTTAAGGTCAGATTCAGGAGATGAGACAAAAATTACAACTATGGGTTTGAAAGGTCAACATGTTGAAAGTACTAATTCCTCAAATAGTCACAACAACACTCCAAATGAAGACAAAAGGGAAGAATTATTCACTGTCAGATTAATCTCAAATCATACCAAGATTGATGCACTCTTTGATAGTGGATGACAAGCAAACCTGATTTCAGAAGACTTAGTTAAAGAGCTTAAACTTGAAACCATACCACATCATAAACTATACCCTTTGGGTTGGATAGTTAAGGATGCCAATTTACAAGTTTCAAGGAAATGCATTTTTAGATTTGCTATTACTGCAAACTTTTTGATGAAGTCGAGTTAGACATGGTTCTGCTTCACATTTTTGGAATTATCTTGGGAAGTTCATATTTGTATGACAAGAAAGCGATGTTTCATCGCTATGAGCACAAATATAATTTTCTTAAACATGGGGTGAAGTATATTGTGAGAGCTCATCGCAAGAAACTGAACATTTCTTTAGTTAATGCAAGGCAAATGAAGAGGCTAGTGAATGCAAGTCATAAATTGACATTGTTGATGATCAAACAAATAGATGTTTTGAATCATACTTTTCATAAAGATGCTTACATTTGTAATGAGTTGTTTTAGAATGATAACAGGTTGCCTTTGAAAGAAGGTGAAAAAAATTTGTAGCAACGAACATTGGCGTTGAGTGGTGTTGAAAACAAGGTGTCGATGCAAGAAGTTGCAAAGGCCAAAGAGAAGTGGACAAAGAAGCTTGGCAAAGAAGGCATGGGTTTCACAAATGTTCATTGCTAGTTTCCAAAAGGCACATTACAATGGCGAAGAAACTTGGGCAATAGTCGACTCAAGTACAAGGAAAAAGTAGCTAAAAATCCCCATAGAGACAAAGTGCAAGGTGAGAAAGATTCCAAGTTTCCTTTGATTTTTTACCAAGGTAGGAATAAGATGTTTGATGCAAAATTAGATTCTTCTTCTGCAAATTCAAAAATATTGCAGCATGACGGTGTCAAAGACAACAATAGATGGTCATCGAAATCAAGAAAAAAATTGAATTTTTATGAAAATCTCCAAATGATGAAATTAGGAAAATTTCAATGGATAAATACTAGAAGGATGAGGGAACAATCCCCTCCTCAACATAATCAGTGATCAAGAGAGCTTTTGTGGTCCAAAAGGCTTCTAGTGGGGAGGAATTATTAGGGATCAGTGTTTTAGCTAAACAATGAAAGTGCTCAATTTTTTTTTGATACCTACACTAATGGATAGAGTTCGTCTCCATCTTTTCAATTCCACAAACGGTTCAAAAATCCGACATCGTATGCAAAAGTTAGAGCTTCTACAAGTTTGGTAAAAAGAAAGCCCCTCGGGGCCAACTTCCACCCCCATGTGACCAAGCGTCCGAACCAGGAGCTAGGGGCAAACTATTAAGCAGTTTTAGTGTGTCACTAATCAGTTTATCATTTAATTAATATGTAATTAGGTTGGTGGAATTTATGGCGGAGCCGCTAAATCCGGAACCGCCACCAAACTTGGCAGACTTCACTTGAAGTTCTCTAGATTTAGAGGAGGTTTTCTAAGAAAAATTGTTCAAGCCATAACTTACTCAATTCTCAACCAAATTTCAAAAATTAATAATGATTTTTGGCTAACTGGCATGATGGGAATTCATTGGTGCAGGTTTTAGAGGCCGAAGAGGTCATCTACAGGTGTTGTTGTTCACTTCAAGATTTTTGGAGCATAGGGCCACTAGGTGTTGGAGGCCATTCGCAGAGCAGCAGGTAACCAAATTGAGTAAAAAATTAGTCATTTCTGATATATTTTAATGTTTTAAACTGATTGGAGCATTCAAAGGCAGAAGAGGTCATCTACAAGTCTTTTTGGTCACTTGAAGATTTTTGAAGCCTAGGGTCACGAGGTGTTGGAGGCCATTCCCAGAGTAACTGGTAACCAAATTAAGTAAAAGAGTAGTCATTTCTAATATATTTGAATGTTTTAAACTCATTGGAGCAGGTTTCATAGGTAGAAGAGGTCATCTACAAGTGTTTTTGGTCACTTGAATATTTTTGAAGCCTAGGGCCACCAGGTGTTGGAGGTCATTCCCAAAGCAGCTGGTAACCAAATTGAGTAAAAAAATAGTCATTTATGATATATTTGAATGTTTTAAACTCATTGGAATAGGTTCCAAGAGAATTGGATGCATGTAACAACAATTTGAGCACTATTGAAGCTAATACAAAGGCCCACACTATGAAGCTGGACCAAGGAGATGTAGCCCAAGAGGGGTGAACTCCTTCAACAAAAATTTGTGTATTGAGCTCTGTTATTTGTGCTTGTTGTGTTTTTATATGATTCTATTCAGCCATTTAAATTCATGCTTTTAAGTTCATGCAAAACACTAAATTTCACCAAGTTAGATGAATTGACAATCACATGCTCATGGATAAACTCTCTATGGATAAGCAAACCAAAGCAAAGAAAATTTTATGTGTGGAAATGATACTAGCATAACATTAACTGGCAATCAATTTTAGATCAATACATCCAATACAAGATGGAGTTCCTAGGCATCTCCTCACTCGGCATGACGTACCGATATGCCGTTAATATCGAGCATAATTTTAAACAAAAGAAGCAAGACTTTGGATCTGCGAATCCGAAGCAAGGGAAAGGTGCCCCCAAACTATAGAATAAAGGAAAAATCCAAGGTAGGATGTGATCGAGGTGGCTCCAGGGACACACAGGACAAAGATGGCTTATGGAAGCCCGAAAATCAAAATGATCATAATGCTTTTGAACCAAGATCAAAGCATAGATCTTGTCATCCTGATCATAACGGTGTGAATGGTTCGTCAATCCAAGCTTGTATGAGGGAGAACGACATAGCCAACATTTGGTTGACTTTTGCTGACTAGGCAAGCTTAAGGAGGCAGCAATTTGGACAAAATCCAGCCACTGGATTGAGGCCAACCTAGGCCAGATTTCAGGAAAATTTGTGGCCTGATTAATTTGTCCCCTTCGGTCATTTTTCGAAATTTAAAAAATGAATATTAGTTTTTAAAATAAACAAATAAATAAATATATAAATATATATATATATATATATATATATATATATATATATATATATATATATACATATATATACATATATATATATATATATATATATATATATATATATATATATATATATATATATATATATATATACATACATATGTATATATATATATATATAGATATATATATATATATATATATATATATATATATATATATATATATATATATATATATATATATATATATATATATATATATATATGGAGGTAGGCCATGACACCCACCACTTCGTCAGACCCAAAAACTGTATTAACAAATAATAAATAAAATTGGCCGATGGGACATGACCCTTGTTGGCCCCCCAAACCAACTCCAACCGAAACATATATTAAAAATTAAATATGGGGTGGGCGTGGGCCACCTTCGGTGGACCCAGCCCACACCCCCAAAACTATACCATATGTCATGTAAAAGGGAGGCCAACATGTACTGAGCCCACGCCAGCCACATGGGTTGGCCCACCACCATGTGGTGGCCCCATGTACCATGTACCAACCACCTTAATATGACACTCCAAAAAAACCTTTAATGCAACAAACCTCAAACGCACTATTTCCATTTAATACGAGGTGCTACGGGAGTTAAGGGGTGGGCTGCCCAATGTGGACCCAACCCCCAACAAAAGATATGTTGCGGTTTTAAAAAAACAAATTGTGTATTAAAATGGAGGGGTCAGGGTTTGACCATCCAACCTCCTCCTTATAATTCGGATCTCATACCAATCTGCCCAAATGGGCTTTCTTGTTTAATCTGCCACAAAAATTTATATTAACCTTCATTTCATAAGTGCGGCCAGGCATGGAGGAATGACGAGTGCGCATGGAAATCGAGGTAGGATTTTTTTTAATTAATTTATTTGCAGGTGGAACCATGATTGGGCAAAATTCTCAAGAGGGTGAAACTTTTGTTGTGTCCAAATTGGACAAATTTTATGTTGATCTTACACCTCTCAGTGACACGAACCCGATGGCGCATTCAGTTTCCTGATCTGAGCAGCCAATTTGTAGAGGACTCAAAGGAGGGAATCTTTGAGGAATCTAGGGGTAATCTAAAAGATTCCTTAAGCTTCAGATTTTCACTTTCTTAGAGTTCACAAATTTGACAGTCGATTTTGCAGTATTCGATGCCACAAATCTGATGATGTGTATAGATTTTCCATTTCCAAATTTCATTTTTCGGCCACTTTTCTAAGTGGAGTGCAGGTGTCAGCATTCATATGCAAGCAGTCATTTCTGTGCAATTTGACGTCGTGAGATTGATGGTACGGCCAACTATAGCAGTTTGACATCCTTTTCTTCAGATGGCCCTAGGATGTGAGGTATATGCAGTGTGTTCATGTACTTCGTTTTGTGATGCATTGTGTTCCATATATCCCTGTTTGATGTTTGATATGGGATCTTGTTTTCTTACTGTTTCATGATTCCTTCTTGATGTGATGCAGAATCATTTCTGGGATGTACTTGTTGTCATGATTCGTCATGTTTTATTTGAGATCCCTTTGTTGTCATGTTGATGGGATGCTCATGTTGTCACCATGTATGTTTTCATTGAGATCACTTTTATGTCAAATTGATGGGATGCTCATTATCATCATACATGAGTTTGTGTCATACTGATAAGAGTCCTTTTGACTGAGAGTTCCTGTAGCGGAACATCTGTTGGAGCCACTCCTGCGTGAGGGAATTTTCCTTGTATGATAGCGACGCCACCTCTTATGTACATCATCACTATTGATAGCACTTAATGCAGTGGCCTACACCATCTTGAAATCGGGGCTCGGAGACGTAGTCCCTCCTGGAAGAGCTCTGTTATCAATGGCTTATGTTTTCATCTGTTGATGATTGTCATGTTCATCTTATTTACAGCATGCATATGTATTGATTCATGTTCTTTTAAAAATGCAATTTAACACATCACGAAAGTAAAAGGTCTTGGAAGGGTCCTTTGTCACACCTGGACCTGGATCAAGTGGTATGAGAGAGGTCTTTGTGTCGATGTGAATTGAAAGCATGAACAATGGAATGTGTAGCAATAGAGGATGAAAAAGCTATGTATGAGACCATGCTCAAAATTTCAAAAAGAGTGGAAATAATGTATGAATCTCTACAAAAAGAGACAGAGGAAAAGGAGTGATTGCAGCTTTAGTTGCAAGCCATGGAAGAGGCCTTGGAAGAACTGAAGCACAACAACCAAAACTTTCAAATAGAGAACGCTGACTTGAAGATGCATCTACAAGAAGAGAAATAGGAGAAACATAGTTTACTGTGACAGCTACAAGCAAAGGACGAGGCATTGGAAAAGCTACAGCGTGACCCATGTGAGGTAAAATGTAATTCTCTGAATTCATGTATGTGTTCTGATGATGATTTCGCTATTTTTGAAAATCATACCACAGGAATTGGCTCCAAACTATTGAAGAAAATGGGGTATGAGAGAAAAGACTTGGGCATTAATGGCCAAGGCATTGTCAACCCCATCAAAGTGGAGAAATTACCCCGTCAAGCAGGACTTGGGTATGTCAGAAAGGAAGTTGGGGAATGCGCCACGATAGCTAGTGAACCACCAACAACAGATGATGAGAAACCCTCATTAGTTCTTTCCAACTTGACAATAGAGGTAAAAGATGTTGATTTCCTTTTGGTTTCGTCTTCACATAGTATGATTTCTATTGGAGATGTGGAGATACCAATTACAGGGACAAACAGGAGGCTCCTTACTAAGATAAGGTACAAGGAGGAGAAAGAACTTGGCATTAATAATGAAGGCATAACTCTATCATTGGAGGTTGTGTAGAGACCTCAATTTGCAGGCTTGGGATACACCGAAGGAGAATGCTCGAAGGTGTCAGATTCTTCTGAGACATCATCGAAATTGTCGAGGAAAGAGAATGATGGGAACACGTCCCCATCATCCCATGGCAGTGTCCATTGCGAGGAAAGAGCTGAGGCAAACTCTCATCACCATAATGACACCAACGATAGCAAGGTAAGGTATAACCAGTCTCGGTATTCTAATGACAATTTCAATTATAATCATATTGTTAATGGTGAACATAAAACATGGAATCGAAAGACATGTACCTTTTGTGTATTACATAACCATACATTTTCTAAATGTTGGAAAAGAATAGCAACACAAACAAAGAAGAGGCGTGAAAGACCATCTCAATAGTAGGTAAAGAAACATGTTAAGCAGATCTGGAGGAAGAAAACCTATTGTAATCATTGTGATAGAAGTGGCCATCAAAAAGCCACTTGTTGGAGGCTCTATCTAGAGCAGTGCCTTAAAGACAAAGTGTTGATGCATGAACCGGGTGAAACAGTTGTTCGATAAGAAAAACCACCACAAGGAGGCGACCCATTCACCTTGATAAGTGAAAAATGGTTTCTAAAAATGTTAGCTTGTCATGGTCATGCTTTTGTAAATCATTTGTTGCATTTTAAAATGTAAAAGTGATGACGTGTTTCCATCACTTGTTCAACAACAATGATGTCTGGTCTTTTTGAGTGGCATGTTAAACTGTGAAAGTGATGTCATGTTTCCATCACTTGTCAAAGCAAATAGTGTTTGGCCTTATTTTTGTGAATCATGTGTTGCAGTGATGATGTGTTTTCCATCACTTGTTGAAGCAACAATGATATGTTGGCCTTGTTTCTGTAGCTGCAGTATGGTGTCCATCTTGATGTAAACTTGACCATCGAGTATGTGTTATAAACTTGTGGCAAGTGTGGGATGCTTGGGTCATTAGTTTGTCATGAATGTCAAGCATGTAACTTGAAAAACAATGTACTGTAGGTTCTAGAGGTTGCAGGAATCGGCTCATCGCTTAAGGCTCTGAAGAACAAAGCTGAAGGAGACTGAAGCGAGACCTTTTAGGACACTTGTGATGCAGACAAGGTACAGAAAAGTTGTAGAGTGTTTTTCATGCTTTTGGAGGACCAAAAGCTCCTTAGTGGGGAGGATTGATCCAGGTGGCTCTAGGGACACAGACAGGACAAAGAGGGCTTATGGAAGCTCGAAAATAAAAATGATTAGAATGCTTTTGAACCAAGACCAAAGCATAGATCTTGCCATCCTGATCGCAACGGTGTGAATGATTCGTCAATATGAGTTCGTATGAGGGAGAATGGGCCAGTGAAACTTTGGTTTACTTTTGTTGACCGGGTGGGCTTAAGGAGGCAGCAATTTGGACAAAATCCGGCCATCGGATTCCGGCCAACCTGGGCCATATTCTGAGGGAATTTGTGGCCTGATTAATTTGTCCCCTTTGGTCATTTTTCGAAATTTTAAAAATGACTATTAGATTTTAGAATAATATATATATATATATATATATATATATATATATATATATATATATATATATATATATATATATATATATATATATATATGGTGGCAGGCCATGACCGCTGCCACCACCGTCAAACCTCAAAATGGTATTAACAAATAATAAATAAAATTGGCCGATGGGACATGACCTCCATCAGCCCCCCAACCCACTCCAACCGAACCATATATTAAAAATTTTAAATATAGGGTGGGCACGGGCCACCTCAAGTGGACCCCGCCCACACCTGCAAATCTATTACCATATTCCATGTTAAAAGGAAGGCCGGCGAGTACTAAGCCCGCGCCAGCCACGTGGTTTGGCCTGCCACCATGCTGTGGGCCCATGTACCATGTACCAACCACCTTAATACGATGCTCCAAAAAAAACTTTAATGCAACAAACCTCAAACGCGCCATTTCCATTTAATAAGAGGTGCTGCAGGAGTTAAGGGGTGGGCCACCGAATACGGACCAGGCCCCCAACAAAAGATATCCTATTTTTTTTAAAAGACAAATTGTGTATTAAAACGGAGGGGTCGGGGTTTGACCACCCAATGTCCTCCTTATAATTCGGATCTCATACCAATCCGCCCAAATGGACTTTCTTATTTAATCCACCACAAAAAATTATATTAACCTTCATTTCATCAGTGCGTCCAGGCATGAGGGAACAAGGAGAGTGCATGGAAATTGAGTCAGGATTTTTTTTAATTAATTTATTTGCAGGTGGAACCATGATTGGGCAAAATTCTCAAGAGGGTGAAATTTTTACAATGTCCAAATTGGACAAATTTTATGTCGATCTTACACCTCTTAGCGACACGAACCTAATGGCACATTCAGTTTCCTGATCTGAGTAGCTGATTTGTAGAGGACCCGAAGGAGGGAATATTTGAAGAATCTAGCGGGAATCTAAAAGATTCCTTAAGCTATAGATTTTAACTGTCTTAGAATTTAGAAATTTGACAATTAATTTTGCACTATTCAACGCCACAAATCTGATAGTGTGTTCAGATTTTCCATTTGCTCATTTTATTTTTTAGCCACTTTTCTAAGTGGAGTGCAAGTGTTAACATTCATGTGCAAGCAGTCATTTCCATGCGATTCAATGCCGCGAGATTGATGGTATGGCTAGCTACAATAGTTTGACATCCTTTTCTTCAGATGGCCCTAGGATGTGAGGTATATGCAGTGTTTTCATGTACTTCCTTTTGTGATGAATTGTGCTACATAGATCCTTGTTTGATGTTTGATATGGGATCTTGTTTTCTTACTTGTTCATGATTCCTACTTGATCTGATGCAGAATCATTTGTGGGATGTACTTGTTGTCATGATTCATCATGTTTTGTTTGAGATCCGTTTGTCGTCATGTTGATGGGATACTCATGTTGTCACCATGTATGATTACATTGACATCTCTTTTATGCCAAATTGACAGGATGCTCATTATCATCATGCATGAGTTTGTGTCATACTGATAGGAGTCCTTTTGACTGAGAGTTCATGTAGTAGAACATATCTTGGAGCCACTTCTACGTGAGGGCATTTTCATTATATGATAGTGACGTCACCTCTTATGTACATCATCACTATTGACAACTCTTAATGCAACAACCTACACCATCTCGACATCGGGGCCTAGAGACGTAGTCCCTCTTGGGTGAACTACGTTATCAATGGCTTATGTTTTCATGTGTTGATGATTGTCATGTTTCTCTTCTTTAAAGCATGAAGATGTATTAATTTATGTTCTTTTAAAAATGCAATTTAACACATCATGAAAGTAAAAGGTCTTGGAAGGGTCCTTTGTCACACCCGCACCTGGATCAGGACAACCCAAGACAAACCACCAAGGCCACAAGAAAAGGAAAACACTACGAAGCTGAAGAAGGACACGAGAAAGTGGTGTGAGTTTCATAAGAGCTCCACCAACAACACAAGTGAGTGTCGGGCCAAGCAGTCACTAGTGGCCAAGTTGAAGGCTTCAGAATGAGATGTATGTTCTGAATCTACGTCAAAAGCCGACAAGGGGAATGAAAAAGGGAAGAGAATTATTGATGCGGATCCCAACACCATCGTTTCCACCACAAATATCCAGAAGGAGGAACCTGAAGATCCAGTGGAGGAGGAGTGTATCTTCCACTCCCAGATGTGGGTAAAGGGTTCCCCGCTATAGTTCATTGTCGACAGTGGGAGCCAAAAGAACCTCATTACAGGGGAGGTCGTGAAGTGGCTAGGCTTACCGACCATAGCACACCCACAATCATACACCATCGGGTCACTTCATCAAGGGTGGGATCTGTGCGCGAACCAACAATGCCACCTTCCATACAACATCTATCCCTTCATGAATGAGGTATTATGTGACGTTTCTCCCCTTGATGTTTATGATGTATTAGTATGCGAACCATAGTTGTGGAAGAGACATGATGTGTATGAGTCAAGGCCTTGTACTACTATTTTTACATTGGGAAATAAGTTGTACAGGATACCGGAGGTAGCATCGCCTACCGACATCTCTCTCGTTACTACAAAGCAATGCAGTAAGCTCATTTCCAAAATCGAGAAATTTATTTTCCTAATGATACGCCCTTAAGGACAGAAGAAGACAGTTGCCACGACCTCCAGAAATGGCCCCTCCACACGACAACAACAGATGGACAAGGTCGTGGAGGAGTATAAGGACATCCTCACCCCCCCCGCAAGGGTGCCTCTGCACTGTCAGGTCGATAACTCCATTGATCTGACCCCAAGTGCATCGTTACCCAATGGACCAATCTATCAGTAATCTATTCTTGAGAACGATGAAATCAAGAAGCCAATTCAGGAGTGAAAGGTCGCATTCGGCCGAGTTCATTGCTTTGTGGGAGCTTGATCGTGTTGGTACATAAGAAGGATGGGACTTGGAGACTCTTTATTGACTATCGGGCGCTAAACAAGATCACTATTTGGAATAGGTACTCTATCCCATAGATTGATGACCTTATGGACCAACTCAAAGGGGGAAAATATTTCAGTAAGATCGAATTGAAGTCCGGATATTACCAGGTACTAATCGAATCCTCCGATGTGTGGAAGGATTCCTTTAAAGCCAAGGAGGACTTTTTTCGAATGGTTGGTTATGCCTTTTCGGTTTACGAATTCTATTACAACCTTCATGAGGCTGATGGATGGCATCTTGTGGTCATTCACCAACTCATTTGTAGCGATATACTTGGATGACATCCTGATCTTCAACCAGAGTTGGTAAGAGCACCTCCACCACATCCGATAGGTACTCCAAACATTGGGGCAACACAAGTTGTGTGCCAATTTGGAGAAATTCACTTTTTGAATGACCTAGGTTCAGTATCTAGGATACATTATTGATGAACGGGGGGTGCACGTGGATCCAGCCAAGATCCAAGTCATTTAGGATTGACAAACCCCAACCACTCTGATAGAGCTCCGCAACTTTCTGGGTCTTGCCAATTTCTACCGCAGGTTCGTGTTGGAGTTCTCTCATATCACTTGGCCCTTGAGTCATGTCACCAAAGGAGGAGCAAAAGAAAATTTATTTTGGTCTGAATCTCAACAGAAGGCATTCAGAGAGTTGAAACATCACCTCTCCTTTGCACCAGTGCTCACATTACAAGACTTGCAACAACCATTTGAGATTGAGATAGATTCCTTTGACTATGCTATTGGGGCAATCCTTACTCAATATGTGCATCTAGTGGCATATTACAGTGAGACATTTTCAGACACAGTCCGGAAGTATCCCACTTATGACAAAGATATGTATTCCATTGTGCAGGCTTGCCGACAATGGAAGCATCACATTTTTGGGAAGAAAACAGTCATCCACATAGACCACTGACCCCTGTAGTTGATATAGATGTAAAGGAAGTTACAGAATGATCGTCATCAGAAGTGTTCCACATACTTGCAATAGTTCCATTTGAATATCAAGTACAAGAAGGGAAACACAAATAATGTTGCAGACTGCCTCAACCAACCACCGACCATGGCGTTAACCACCGTGCTCAACTCTTGTGGGCACGAGACTTTTGATTGGCCACTTCTCTATAGAAGTGACCAAAAATTCGGCCACACATACCATATGCTCTTGGAGGGTCAACAAGTTCTATATTTTCACCTACAAGATGCTTTGTTATGTCTCCTAGGAAACCTTTGTTTTCCTTTAAGCGAGCATGCGAAGATGATTTGGGAAGTGCATTACAATTGGTCCAATGGGAATTTTGGGGTCAAGAAAACAGTGGCAATGTTGCAAAATTATTTCTATTGGCCTACTCTTCGACAAGATGTTAGGAAATAAATAAGATCTTGCACTGCCTGCGTCATTTCCAAATCGACCATCAAGAAGTAAGGTCTGTATACTCCAATGCCTACCCCTAGTCGACCTTGGGAATCCATCTCCATTGATCACATGTCAGGGCTTCCTTTTACTGAGCATGACAATGACTGTGTTTTTGTGGTTGTCGACAAATTCTCGAAGATGGCCATTATGGTGGCCTGCAAGAAGAGTATCAAAATAGAAGCCACTACTAAAGTCTTGTTTGAACGAGTGTAGGTACACTTTGGGATCTCACAGTCTATCATCTCATATCGGGACAACAAGTTCCTCAGTACATTTTGGTCATGTCTATGGACGATGTTGGAGACCAAGCTCACTAAGTCCACAACTTTTCATCCCCAAACTAATGGCCAGACAGAGGTTGTCAACAGGATGATCATACACATTCTACACATGTACAACTCAAAGCATCCATGCACATGGGATGAGAGCCTCCCCTATGTCTAGCACAGCTACAACCAGGCTCTCCACAACTCTACTAGCCACAAGCCTTTTCAGTTGTGCTTTGGATTCCAGCCACTATGTTCCATTGATGTGGCCATACCATTTGTAGCGACTTAGGCATATTCGACTTATGTCTACTCCGAAGTCGATAAGGAAAACATCTTCATTGAGAACATTCAACACATCCACCAATAGGTCCATGACATATTGGAGAAAGCCAATGCTAAGTAAAAGAAACAACATGATCATCATCGGGTGCCACACAAGTTCCAGGTGAGCGACAAAGTTTGGCTACATTTGCAGAAGAAGTGCCTCGCTAGGCCCCACTGCAACATTCGACCACTTTGATATGGGCCATATGCCATGACCAAGGTTGTGGGAGATAATGCTTTTGAGCTCAGCATTCCCCCATTCCTTGGACTGCACCCAGTGTTCAATGTGGATCGCCTTCAGCCATACTTTCCACCATTATGGGACACATCCCACATTGCAAAACAATTCACACCAACAAAGTTAAATAGAGATTGCATGGAACAAGCTGCAACTTATCGGATCATGGACACACAGATCACGAACACTCGCCAGCAGAAGATCCAACTGTATCGAGTTGTCAATGTCGACCAACTCCTGCACCAAGGAAAATGGCTCACTAAGGGCCAAGTTTAGCAAAAGTTTCCTCATCTCATGGAGGAACTGAACGCAATGGAGACCATTGCTTCCTAAGGAGGGAGGAATGATCTAGGTGGATATTGGTGGCCATCTGCCTATTCCACTTGGACCCCACCATTGTTTCTTTAAGTTTTTCAGTTTCCTTAATTGTAACACGATTTACTAATTTTGATATTTTTTGAGTCGTGAAAAATTAAAATAAGATAAATATTGTAATATTTTTAAAGGAATTTTTTGTCAACACCTATTAATATATTTGAATTTTACTGATTTAATTTTACACACACATTAAAGTCAAAAACTAATATATTTGAATTTTACTGATTTAATTTTACACACACATTAAAGTCAAAAACTCTGAGAGAAAAGAGAGTAAAATAAAATTAACTATGTTACAAGTTGATATAATTTAAATTGATAATACATAAAACTCTAATTACAAAATAATAATTAACTATTAAAGTATCTAAATGATGTCCAATATACTATGTTTAATTTAAAATAATAAAAGTTCATTAATCATTTTAAATTCAATTTAATCTAAATGTTTGGATCTATTAAGCACAACTTCACTGAGTTAATCATAATACATTAACCCACATTAACCCTTTTTAGAAAAGTTACAAACTAAAAATTTAAAGAAAAGGAATAAAGTGTAATTTTTATTCTTCATCATTAATCATAAAATGTTTTTTTTGAATAAAGCAAAAAATTTAAAAATATATAAAAAGTGAAAAGGTTTAACTTAATATAATGGTCAAAACATCCTATTTCCGGATGTTATCCAAAATATTATTTGACAAAATACATGGCCTTGGCCGTTGCCTATTTCCTTATTTAAATATATAAAAAACACTCTTATCCAATTGCAATTAAATATTAATTTATATATTTATTATAATTATAATTTCCAAGAATTCCATTTGCACAATTTTGAAACAATAAAATATTAATTTATGTATTTTTTAGAGTTAATTTCATTGGATCACTATATGATAATATTATGTTACCAAACAATACCGCAAAGTTAGTTTTCCCTGCTATTTAGTTAAGTTTAATAAAATATTTTAATGTCATGATGTGTTGTATGTATTTCAAACAATAATAAAATTGTAAAATGAGTTATATGAATATTTGGATAACCTATTTTTATTAATTTTTAAAATATAATTAAACATTTTTTTTGTAGATAAAGGTTATATATATATATATATATATATATATATATATATATATATATATAGATAATATTGACATTGAAGAGAATGATAACAAATTAATAATTGTTTATTTAATATTGAATGATGATTTTTTTTTATATATAATGCTCATATTATAGTACACATGTCATGGCATTAGAGTATAGATTGATAAAATAAAAGTTGTACAAGTTGTACACATGTTATTTTTACATACATTTTTCAAATTTATATTTTTCAAATTATTTTTTTTTAAATTAAAAAATAAAACCCATAAAATTGTCTATTCAATACTTTACACCAATGAGAAAATGGAATTTTTGAATTTAATTACAAACCATTTGTGCTTATGGTACATAGTAATCAATATATAACGTTATTTTTTAAATTATTTATATTTATTGTACATAGTAGTTAGTGATATAGTACATAGTAATTAATAATAGAGTACACAAAAGTAAGTTCTTATCATTACATAATAAGAGGGGAGACATTTCAACCAATAATAATTGAGATAAATGGAAATAAATTTATTTAAAAATAATAAATTTAATTTCAGAATGTTAAACTTTGGATAAATTTAGAAATTTTTTAGTCAAAGAAAAACTAATAGCAAATCAATGAAACACTAAATACGTTTTATCCTACCAGCGGAAGGTATAATAAGATTATTAAACAAAATTACATTCACACAAATCCGATTCCATAGCATGCACGCCTGCCAACATAGATCTCTTCCCCAAAAAGAAAGAATTAGGGGAAGGTGGAAATGATAAATGAGGATTTCACATGTCAAAGAGTTAATGGACAGTTACTTCTCTCCCTAGAGATAAATATCTTAGTTGGGAAAATAAAGAGTCATGAGGGTATGAGAAGAACCTGAGGAAGTCAAGAAAGAGGGGAGAACACATTAGCTTAGACAAGATGTTGTTGAGGTAAGACACGATGTTTCCATAAAGAAATTCTTGAGCTAGTTGTGGCCAGTGGGATTTATGTAGAGACGCTGTGAATATGTGAAAGTTTTGAGCAAGGAATCATTGAGCTGGTTGGACTAGTGGAATTTTTGTGTAGACCTGTGCGGTCTCTGTCCAAGAAATATTGTTCTAGAGGGAAATAGGCTCGGGGGGAGCTCTAGTGGAATACCGTGCTCAATGGTAGGGAGGAGCATTCTCCCTTACATGGTGATTCATGTGGAAACCTAACTAATCCTAAGTAGATAAGTATTCCTGTAAATTCCCTTCTAGAAATAATTTATGTAAATTGTCCTTGTAGATTATTTATGGGAATTACTATTTTTCTTTAAGAGGTTCTTGGTAGTTGTTTGTAACTAGTTTTTGTAAATTGTTCTATGGAAATGCAGTAAGTAATAAACATTGGTGCGAGTAGTTGTATAAAATAATTCCTTTCTCAAATTTCATTTCTATGGCAAAGTAACTTAGTCAGATAAGTACTTTTTGTGTTTAAAAGAATTGGACCATACCTCTAAGGTTTCTATTATAAGTTTAAAGGAAAATTAGAGATCAATCTAATAATGCTTGAAATTCTATGGAAGTACATCGAGTTTTGTTGGAAATAATTAATTTTTTCTGTTTAATAAGAGAAAATGGTAACGCGGGAGAGTCTAAGAAAGGAACCTTTAGTTTTGTTGTCAGAAAACTACTACTAACATCTGTCTGTCTATCGTATATATATTATTGAAATGATAATAAAACACTCATGTATGATGGAGGATTTTTTCTGGGTTTCTGCATTTTAGGAGGGTTTCTTAATTTGGGCATAGCTAAAGAGAAAATACTCATCCTAGACTCAAGACTTTCTATGGAAGGAATATCGGGAAACTAAAAAGAATGAAACAAGAGTACCAATAAAGTTGGTAAATGTTAGCTCTTGCTGACAAACTAGGGTTTGCGGATCAGAGCAGTCCCGAACCAAATATTAATAACAAAGGAAACTTTGTGGGTTCAACCGAATTGAACAGAAAGGCATCACTCTAACCCTAGGTTAAATGTAAACGACAATTACTAATCTAATGAACATTGCAATATGCCTTCTACCATTTACCCAACATTACATACATATAAATAGAAATAAACTATGCTAAAAGCAAGCTAGAATCCAGAACCTTACAACGTTCTAGGTACTTACTCCATATGTTTTTACACCATACCCTCAGTGTCATAGAAGTTGCCATGCATGTCAAGACTAGTTGTAAAATAACAATTACGTTAAAGTATGAGCACGAGGCTTCATGAAACTTAAATATTGACACTGTAAACTAAAATAATATATATTGTAACACTACATTTAAAAGAACTAGTCCCTCTTGAATCTGCGTTTAACCCTTACAAAAGAATTTGGATAAAACATAGTTGCCGATCAAACAAGAACTGTTACCTCAAAACCAGAACTCTAGCAAAAATCCCCAAAAACACATGAAAAGACATATTGAAAACAAAAATTATTGATGTTGGAATAACATTCTTTTTTTCCGGTAAATTTTCAAGATTTTTTAAAAATGGTAGTGAAAACTAAATGTTTTTGTCCAAAAAACAACCTAAAAACAAAAAGTATTGATGTTGGAATAACGTCTTTTTTTAAAGGTAAATTTTAAACATTTTTTAATAATGACGTTAAATTAAAATATCATGACTCCGAAAAACATTAACTTTCCAATGATTTTCAAGCATGACATTAAAGATAAAATATCAGATCTTTGAATAACCTTAAAATTCCAACGAGTTTTAGGCATGACATTAAATTTAAAATATCACGTCTTTGAAAAACCTTAAAATTCCAACAATTCTCAGGCATGGTGCTAAAGAAAAAATACTTATCACTATTTTCAACCATAACATTAAAGATAAAATGTCATGACTTAGAAAAACATTAAAATCTTGACAATTTTTCAACGATGCAATTAAAACCAAAGATTATGACTACAAAAAAATCTTAAGTTTTCAAAATATTCCAAGGATGACATTATGGAAAAATTTCAAGCCTAAAAAATCTTTAAAAATGGATACTTGAATGAAAGAGTTATTATATCGAGAGTAATTTATTTCTTAAATGCTAAATATTTAGCAATTTTAAAATCTTAGCCTAAGACAACTTGGTACATTGCAACAAAAATTTAAAAATCAACCATCAAATTAACACACATTGTAGGTGAACTCGACCCATTATAATGAAAAATTAAAGAACAACCATAAAATTGCACATAATGGGATCGGGTTGCTAGATGAGCAGTGACACAGACCCTACAGAAAAAAAAACAACAACAAGAAAAATAATAAAGAAATATATAAAGAAATAAAAAACGAAAAATACAAAAGAAAACAAAAATTCAAATATTGTTTTTTGTGTAAACTTGGAAGTACTTTCTTTTCTATTAATCATATATAAGGCAGGTAAAAAAATATGTCCAGTGGCCTCAACTTGCCCAAAGGAAACCAGGTCTGTTGGCCACCGATCAACATCATATGCCGTCCAAAATTTAAACAGTTTGAGCATGTCCATCCAGGCTAAATAAGCTATTGTGTCTACTATATGTTTAAACATACTACTATCAAAGTAAATTTTATCTGACCAGATCATTGTAACAAAACAACAAAATTTCATTACTTCCTAACTTCTCAGCATTCAGTCATCTGACGATTCTATGGGAGTCGAGTCCTTAGCACTCAACCCTGGCATTTTGTTCTGCAACAAGCTTTGAATTTGTTTTTCCATTCAGCCTAAGTGGACATTCTGGTGGTACTGTTGCACTTGTACTGCCTGGATCTCCCTTTGAATATCTTTTAAGCTAGGCCCCTCTTGCTGGGTTTGTGGCGGATCCTTTGAATTCCCTGTTGTTATTGCTTTTTCTACTAGGTTCCTCATAACCCAGTAGATCTAGACTATCTATTTGAAGACAGTCTGCCTACCTTAGGTGTGTCCCAGGTCTAAGAGGAGGGATTCCCAATCCTCCACTGGAAGCGGCTCTGCCACAGCCTTGGTGTTCAATTTCGCCTCTCATGATGAAATTAGGGACTTGACCTGTGGTGGTGTTCCCCCACCATATGCATGCATGAGGTTCTGCATGTTTTCCTCCCCCATTTTCCTGCCCCTCTTTTGCTAGGTCTTGTTGGTCAATTTCGCTGACATTTTTCTTTTGTTGTCAGTCTGTTTGCAGTTGTGGCAGTTCCCTCTTCACCCCGGCCCCGTTTTTGCCTTCACCATGTTGCCTTTTATTAGAGTTCCCTTCAACCACGAGAACTCCCAACCTTTTTCCTTATCCCAGAGTAGAAGCGTCGGAGTTAGATGGGGTAGAAATTGGATGGACTTGTAAGAGTAGTGTAAGCAGAAAATTTAAAACCAAGCTAATTGTCATTGTTACCATTGAGTCATTCCCTGTGGAGCATAGTTACTGAGTCACGTTTCTGGGTTTGATGTGTGTAATGCAATTTCCTCCCAACCCGATCATTGGTTGCCTTCATCCTCACTCTACCTAGATTTAGTAGAATTCCTTCCCTATGGCTCATAATTCTCCCCTCGGTCCAGCCATCCCTCTGCCTCCCTTGATTAAACCCTGCCATTACCAACTTGACAGACTCGCAGGTGTTGGGACACTCAGGTATTGGGATACAGGTGGCATACTAGACACACACCGAAATGATAGACCCGTCGGGGTTTGGTGACCCCGACTCACCATTCATGCCCCTCTGGACCTTGAAATTTCCATAAAACCCGACCTTGACGAAATTGCCGAACAGGTTGGTAAAGTGTGTTCCTAGGATTGATAGCATTCCCTGGCTCCAACTTTTCATTCTACCCCTGACCTTGCGAGGTCTCTGGCTCGAAAAAATTAACCACACTATTTCATAATTGACAATCGCACAAGGGTTTGGGTCCCCCAAATTCCCTTTCACATCCCACTAAGCCAAAGGTTTGCCTAGAAGCTAAATAATGGTCGATAGGTCAAACAACCTAGTTTTAGAAGGTCACAACTCCCCATCCCTAACCCACTGGACCAGAAGATCACCCAAATACCAGAAAAAAACATACTGAACAAACATACATGTAGTTTTGACCCCAAACACCCCATACTTTCGTCTCTGGCCCAGGGAATTTCTGTTGACTTATTGGGGCCTGACCTAAGTTCAGAGTTAATTTATCAAAACAAATCCTGGTACTACTGGCCCTTTCGGCAATAGTTCACAGAGCGCGGACTGAGGTCTCACCCGAGGTAGTATGGGAGGGTGGTAGAACTAGGTTTCCGCACCCTGGAGATGTCTGATGAGTTCAAGTGGTCTGCGGTTCGACCCTGCGCGCAAGTTGCTTTGTGCACTTTCCCATACCTTGCAGCCTGATATACTGCCTTCACGCAGGCCTACTCAAGCGCCGAACGCTGCGCTTCTGCATTATTACCCAAGTCCTTATGGGTATTTCAATGTTAGATGATTAATTTAGCCTACTTGCATACTTTAAGTTATACTTGACAACATAAACCATTCATATAGGTGCGCGCAGTAAATAAACAATATATTTGAAAATTATATCAAACATGCATTAACCCAAGAACAGATACACAAAATTATTATACAACTTCTCTTTATTAATTCCTTCTTTAGTTAGACTCTCGAGTCCACCCAGTGCACTCAGCTGCAGGGGTCCGCGCACTCAGCTATGGACTACTAGGCCTCTGTGCACTCAGCTGTAGAGCCTTCTCTTACTCTACGACCAAAAGACACACTTCACTTTTGTACTTAGACTCTCTTTATATATCTCCACTACTCCTCTCTCTTTACACATAGAGCCTCGCTAGGGTAGACAAACTAGGGTGGACAACCCTGTGACTCTATCATACATTTCATGCTTTGCGCCCACAATTCGTGGAGGTTTATAACAAGATTGGGTCAAAACTTGAGCTTTGAGCCCCAAAACATGCCTTGGGGGGATTCCATGCCCAACAGGCCCCCAACACAAACATTGTGACTCACCCTCGAGTCACTCTATCAGCACAACGATCTTTGCACGGGATCCCTCCAACTGTTCTCGAACTATGCAGAGGTCAGCAGTGCACTGAGCTGCTGCTTGCTAGATCTACTGCATGTGTTGTTCTGAGACCTCTATGTCTGGAGTCCTTCTCTGCATTAATGTGTGCATCCCCTGTATGTGCATGATCTTGCCTTCGATGTTTGCCGTGATGGTGAAGGCCTCGTTGATCCAAGGCTGGACGTGCACTTTTAGAACTGCCTCCTTATGTCTTGTTGTGTCCACCTCCTCCTTTAGTGTTTTAGCCTGCTGCATCCTCACAAGCCACTGGGTGAGGGCCACTGTCTGCGCAGTTCTTTGGACACTGTCATACTGCTGTTGGAGCTCTCGCACCTCTGTCTCAAAGAACTGGATTTTGGGGTCCTCCTATAGATTTGTGAGGACCTCAGGTGATTCTTCCAACATGCTGGTGTAGTCTCGTACTACACCTCCGATTTCCTCCAATGCCATTGTGATAGCAGTAGCGCGCTTTTCTTTAACTTCCGGGGGAGTGGATGGTTGCACCTTTAACCGCAGCTTGGTGATCTGAAGATTCAGCTCGAGCTGAACCTTGGTCATTTCTTCCCTGGCCTCGTAGACTCCTGTTGCTAACCTGTGGATCTGCACCTCCACTGGTAGATCTGCTGGGATGGCCAGCTCCAGGACGCTTCATCAAGCATCGCCTATCACCTGCACCAACTGTTGATTTTGCGACACCAATTCGTCACGCTGCAAGCTGAGTTGTTCCATATTTATCTTCTGCTCATTGAGGTCTTGGAGCGCGTGATTCTCCCTAGCGCGCAGCTCTGCCGTTATCCCACGCTGCAATAGATGTAATGTCTCATGCGGAATGGTATATAGATTAATGCCGAGACCTCTCATCATGCTAACCGAAAACCTGTTAGCCTCATTTTTCGACTGTGATGTTGGTCGAAAGGGTACCAACCTGAGGGGGGCACACCTGTAATTCCTGCAACTGCGGTTTGAGGGCTCGCAATGCAATCTGGTTCTCCTCCATGAAATCTTGGAGAGCCTCATTTGTGACACCGTGCACCATCTCGCCGATGTCATTCAGATCACCCTTGGTTAGGGTGATTGGGTCAATGGACAATTTCTACACCTTGACCTTCTTCCTCAATCCTACTCGCTCTGCCTAGTGTTGGAACTTCAACTGCGTGGACGCGGTTCGTAGGTCTGTGCCTCCTTCCTCTGTTTCTACTTCCTCGACTGCCTATCCTTGTGAAGGCATTGTTTGGCCCTCGGTCATCTTCGCGGCTACTTCCTATTCTTTTGCTGCTGCTACGGCCTTTTCCTGCTCGGTTTCTTTCTATGCCACTTCCCACGCTACCCGCACTTCGGCTGCTACTTTTTCCTTCCTCTTTTTCTCGGCCAACTGTGTAATGCACAGCTTGGCATCGTCTTTCTTCTTTTCAGCTGCCAGCCTCTCAAGTTCTACAATGTCTGGGGTGCACCATTCCGGAGGCCATGCCCCTAAGACATTGAAAATGGCATTGTCAGTGACTATAAAGGGTAGCTTTGTCCACTGCTTCATCGGATCCTTTCGTGCCCTGATATAGATGTTGTGCATGTCTGCCTTGAATTCTGCAAAACACTGCAGACTATTGTAAACCATGGGAGACAACCGCGGCTTACAGTTGATCCACATTCAGATTTTCATCTCCATGAGCACTCAGAAGATTTTGTTGTCACATATCCTTGTAGCATCGTTCGTGGCCCAGAGGGAAGTGTACTTCGCGACCTCAAGTAAATCTCTGTCGATTATGGGGAATTGACTGTCCTCCGGTAATTCCCCTACTACGAGCACTATGGACAACAACAACCATGCATAGTGGAAGGTTTTACCCTGCTCCTAGGCTTCATGGCAATTCTCTAAGAATTTTGTGTAGAGGAATTCAGACCAGTTAAACTCGACCCCCTCTGTGCACTGCTCAGCCAGTGTGACCACCGACGTAGGTTCCTCGTCTAGGAGGCACTTTTGCATAACTTTTCCTTCCAAGGTTTAGGTTGCCATGCGTACTACTTTATCCGTGATGTTGGAGATGGTGTAACCCTCTTCTTCTTTTCCAGCTTGTACTTCGTCCTCATGGCCTCTACGACGGCCAAATCATTCTCATTCCCTTCCAATATGGTCGCAAGGTCCTTTCCTTTGCATGGAAGCCGGGAAACGCGATGAATCAGGTCTGCCGTGATGGGGATGGGCTCCTCCAGCCACAGATACCCATCATGCACCACGCAGAGCAGCTACGTGATGACGAAAATGGTTATTGGGGCGCGGTGGAAATGTGTCACCCATAGTAGGTTCAGTAGCCCAGCCTTTTCCACACCGTGCAACCACTTTCGTGGCTCTAATGTTGTCATCAACCCCTCGGTGTTCTCTTCATGAGGTTTTCGGTCTCAAGGTGAGGGAAATTCTCACAGTCGGCGAGGTCCCAATCTTCAAATTTCATGGTCGACACGTGGCCCAGGTGTGTGCCCTCAAACGTAATGCCATCTGGGAGGAGCGGGGTCTGGAGTGAACTCTTGGTCTCGTCCAGGTCCTTGGGCACTTTGGCCTTCCCTTTTCGCGGGGGGACATAAGCGGGCAGTTTTTTCGCAGAGTGCGTAGGTTGAATATCCACCTCCATGCCTTCATCTTCTTCCTCTGCGATGATAAGGGCCTGCAGATCTTCTTCTTCTTCGTCTGTTTCTATAGTGACAACTTTCCCTTTCTCCTCCATCGATAGTTTTCTGCGCGAAGGGTTCCGCGGAGACACGTGTACGGGAGCCATTGCTTGTTTATCCTTCTTGGGTCTTGGCATACATGGTGATTTCAAGATCTTTGCCACAATCCCGACACCTTCTGGAACATCCTCCACAGTTAAGGCTTGCACGGCCTCGTTGGCAGTCACCTCTTCTATCCCCGTACCATCCTTAGTTGCAGTCGTTGTAGCTGTGCAACAATCTATCACTCACGAATTCAGGGGCTCAATCGATGCTCGGGTCACAATACTCAGATCTCTGCTCAATTTCTTCGTTCACAAATGACCAAGTGTAGTTTTCTGGGCAACCCTTTGTATTTTATAATGATTTTTGAATTCGAATTCGACCGTTCCCCCCAATTTCGGTTCATTAATGCTTTTTTGGTGGTAGATTTTCCCAAATCTGCCCATAAATTGCATCTTAAATGCCTGCCGCCCGCTCCATTTGGCCTCAAGTCAAGCATCCCACCATGAATAGTGACTTGAGCGGCCACTTCCTGTCCAACCCGCGTGACAGCGCAGCCCCCCGTGTGCGGTCACAGACCTTGTGACTCTCTGCTTCTGGGCGCATCTCTAATGTGGTGTAGCTCCTGGGCATAATAGTTTATAGTCCCGCGCTCCCTTCCAACTGACTGGAGCGCTAAGACTGTCCTTCCCTTGGCTAGTCAGGTGGTCACACCACCCATGTGGAGTTCCATTCGATCCTCTATCATGGCTCCTGGAGAATCCCCACCTTGTATTGTTACGATCGGCATCATGCACTTCACTATTTGAAATGCGCTACCGTGGTCACTATGTTTTGCTATATGCAGTCTAAGCCAAGGCATCAGACTAATCAATTCGTGGAAACAAGAATTAACTCTATTATCAAGATCACGTGCCTTGCGTCTTACCATTCTGGTCTTTTTTCTAAGAAAATATTTCTTTATCTCGTCCTCCAACGTCTTAACTTCCGTGTCCACCAATGCGCTTTTCTTTCTTAACCGTACCCTGTCTTCTTCAAGTTCTTGGAGTCTAAGGTTTCCCTGTTGGATTTCTTCCTCAAGTCCCATGCGTTCTGTTTCTTGTGGTTGTGTGATCCCTCCTTTCCGAGCTTCGCGAACCATCGTATCTACGGGTGCTACTCTGCGCGGACTAGGCTTTGTATGCTCCATAAGAATTACAACATTTGCTTCATACTTCAGCTTCGGAAGTGCCCACCCAGTAAGGGTTTTGCACATGGTCCTATAAGCCCATAGAACCGTTGGTACGCGTAGGTCCCAGTCAATTCGCTTCACACAGTGGACTGCGTTCAGTGTTTCAGGTGCTTTTTCAAAAGCTTCTGCGTGGATATCCTTCTTTGTGCTTGGTATTACCATACTTCCTGGTCATCATTCACGCCATTACCTTGCCCATTCCTACTCACCTATCGTGTTTAATTTTGTGTGGACAGTGTGCCTCCATGCAAGTTGCGCACCACATGCCTATACCCATCTGGACAGGTGGGCGTGCAGGCTGTTTCGTCCATCATACCCCGCTTTCATCCACATCTAAGGCTTTCCAAACCGTATGAGCATCATCCTTCTACATTCACTTCAGTCCTCAAAACTTCCTTGATGTGTACCCCACCACCTTGTGAGCGTAGAGCACAATATCCATTTCAAAGCATCAACTGTTGTTGTTTCGGTACTTCTCTTTCAAATTGGTTTAATAAATTATCCACCTCGGTCAGTCCATCATACCTAGGAAGATCTCTTACCTCTGTTGCCACGCAGCGCAGTGACCTTATCATCATGTTGCAATTGAGTGTGGTTACCTCGTGTAACCGGTTCTACGATCGCTCTATTTCTTCGTCCGAATCTGAGGTGCAGGAGATTTCGTGCTCCCATGAAATCCTACCATCCGCTGTTGGATTCACCCAGTCCTGCTCCCACGTGGTTATCTTGTAGATATAGTCTAGATCATTGTCACTCTCATAGTCATGCACCGGCTCCGTGTAGCTTGATCCTTCCGCGGGGTCTAAAGGTACCACTACGCGCAGTGAATTTTTCTCAAAAATCATTTTGCACTTCTTTAGATTTATCACTCCATTCATGTTAGTGGCCTAATCTATAACTAGTAGCGCGGGATAGAGATTGCTGTCATCAAAAATCCCTATCACTTCGAAATCTGTAAGCGCGCTTGCACCTTCGATATCTACCGTTATTCTCTGCAATCTTCCCATGGGAAGGATCTTTTGCTAGTTTGTCATTCGCAATTGAATAAGAAACCATTGCAATGTGGGCTTGCCCATGTGTTCCCATGTCTGCTTTGGCAGGACGTTTGCATCCAATCCTAAATCCAAAATCACTTGATCCATTTCATATTCCCCGATCTGTAAGGTCAATCTGATCTCTCTTCCTATTTGCGTTGTGTGCTTCTCGAGATTCTAGATTACGTGCAGTTTTCCTGGTGCAGTCCCAAGACATCTAGTTATGAGTTCTTGCAACCCCTTCATAGCCTTGCTTTCGCACAACAACTTCATGCATGTCTCCAAAAAGGTAGTGAGCATTGATGGGTCCATTTCCTGTTCCAGTTTGTCTTTACTACCTAAAGTGGAGGCCTCCGCGAAGCTCTTCTTAACTTCCATGAATGTCTCCTTAGTGCACTCCAAATCAAATTCTAGTTCCTTTGTTGGAGCCCAAGCACTCTCTTCAGGATGCTTGCCTTTTTCAACTCCTATCATAATACCACTTCGGATCATGATATTTACATTCGGGTCTTGCTCGCACGACTCAGACCTCATCATTTGCAGGTTCTCAGTCGGGGGAGGTTCGAGTGCTCTTTTATCGCACAACCTTGCTATCAGCATGGGATGGTCCTTCGTCTCATGATCAAACTGGGTATAACATAAGCATGATGGTCTCGTCAAATTTATACAATCGTGGGCATAATTCCCTGGTCCTCCGCAATTGTAACAGATCAGTTGTCCGCGACCTCTTCCTGGTCGCATTCCACCTCGATCCCATCCACACCCTTGAAATCCAGTACACACCATCCCTGAATTTTGATCGAGGGCCCATGTTTTGGTCTGAACTCTGTAGGTAGGATTCTGATCCATCATTAGTTCATAACTTCTACAAGTGCTCTCATTGTGGCCTGCTGACTTGCAGAAATTACATAACAGCTGCTCGGAAGTCTGCGTATACTTCTGTAATAGATGGGAGTTATCTATAACATGCTTTCCTCCTATCGGACAAATCGCGCACCATAATGCAGGCACCGCGCTCGGTCCTCCTTGTGCCTCCGGTCTTAATGGCATTGGCCCTCCTCCCACCAGGTAGTTCGCGAATACTGGACAATGGTCATTGTCATGTGCCTGGCCTTTGCACTTTATGCACCATACCTCCTTGCGCACTTCTGGATGATCCATTCTGTCTTGTTTCAAACTCTGCATCTCAAAGCACAAGTTTTTCAACTGAGTGTGGATCTGTTAGACCCCCAGGTTAGGATCCTGTATCAGGGTCTCATGCAGTCTCATTGCAATTTCCAAGGCCTCGACCTGAGTGGATAGCTTCTGCTGTGACAACGCGTTCCTTAGATGCGGAATTAGCAATGCTACAAACCATGTGCAATGTTACCCATCCATCAAGGTTATATTGGCTTCACGAATCATACACTTCAGTCTCTAATCTAGCTCTCAGGGGGTCTTGCCTAGAAGCATCGCGATTTCCTTAAATCCAGTAATTGACTATGTCTCTGATTTTGGCCTACTGAATTCCTCATTTAGCGGAGCTTGGATATTCACGATCCCTGCGTTTGGATTGTCATTTGAATGTTTAATGTACCATGTCAGTGTGCGATCCTGCAAGGCACTGACCAGTGTTGCTTTATTTATATTGTCATCCATGACTCCCTGCGCTTCCTGTATAGCCTTTATCATGAACCAAAACTGGTTCGAATCTTTCTTCCCTACTCCTTTTGAACACTGGAAACTTTATCACGCTCTCCATATTGAACTGTGGTGGCAGCAGAGGTGGTGTGCGCAATGATGGGGGTGAAGATGGTGAAACTGGTAGTCGTGTAGGTGGGGGTGGTATGCGCGGAATTCGCTGCTTTATCAAATTGATCGCACTTCTTGGTGAGACCTTTGGGAGCTCTTCCTCGCTTTCTCGCGGAGGTGAAATCAAAGGGCTAGTTTGTAGTTCTGTGCTATCTTTGTTCTTGTAGATCCTCCCACTTCGCGTAGTCCCAAACATCAATTTATTTGCATAACCCGCTTTCAACACAGTAGCATTTTAATCCAAGTGTTCAAATATTTAATGTACTTACCTCGTGGTCCTTTGAGGAAACGTCATTCTACCTCATTATAGTTGACTGAAGTATCTACCGCAAACTCGATGATAAGCCCTCCTATAATTTGATCAAGCCAATGGTCCACAGCACGCGTGATCTTATCTTCCGATGCTTCCAGTCTGCGCACCAACTCTAGAGTCCACATAATAGGTTTGTCAAGCCTACATCTTACTTGACTATCTGCTAGCTTCATGATCCACTCGTACAACTCAGAGGGGAAGGATGCAAAGAAAATTTCATGGATTTGCTTATATAAGTAGCAATCTAACCACTCTTCCTTTGATAACTGCAGATTCCTGTTTTGCTGTGCCACGAACTCGTGAATCTTTCTGTCTAACCACTCTTCAATTTCTTTTTTGATGGGATTCTAGTGATATGACATCAGACATCTCTTATGAAGATCTCGGTCCTTGCAACAGAAAAATTTGTTGGCTTATTGGGGTCTGACCCAGGTTCAGAGTTAATTTAACCAAACAAATCCCAGTACTACTGGCTCTTTCGGCAACAGTCCGTGGAGTGTGGACTGAGGTCTCAGTTGAAGTAGTATGGGAGGGTGCTAGAACTGGGTTTCTGCACCGTAGAGATGTCTAACGAGTTCAAGTGGTCTACGGTTCAATCCTGCGAGCAAGTTGCTTCGCACACTTTCCCGTACCTCCAACCTGATATACTGCCTTCGCGTAGCCCTACTCAGGGGCCAAACATTGCGCTTTTGCGTTATTACCCAAGTCTTTACCGGTATTCCAATGTTAGTTGATTAATTTAGCCTACTTGTGTACTTTAAGTTATACTCAACAACATAAACCATTCATATAGGTGCGTGCAGTAAATAGACAATATATTTGCAAATTAAATTAAACATGCATTAACCCAAGAACAGATACACATAATTATTATAGACTTCTCTTTATTAATTCCTTCTTTGGTTACAGACTTGACTCTGCCCTGTGCACTCAGTTGCAGGGGTACGCGCACTTAGCTGTGGAGTAATAGGCCTCTGCACACTCAGCGGTAGAGCCTTCTCCTATCTATGACCCAAAGACACACTTCACTTTACTGCTTAGACTCTCTTTCTATATCTCCACTGCTCCTCTCTCTTTACACTTAGAGACTCATTCTATTTATACAATCCCATGGTCGATAGGTCTATCCAGTTGACATTACATTACAAAACTAGGGTGGACAACCCTATGACTGTATCATACATTTCGCGCTCCGCGCCCGTAATTCGTGGAGCTTTACAACAAGATTGGGTCAAAACATGGGCTTTGAGCCCCAAAACATGCCTTGGAGGGATTCCATGCCCAATAGGCCCCTAACACAAACATCGTGACTCGCCCTCTAGTCACTCTGTCGGCGCGGAGATCTTTGCACGGAATCCCTCCAACTATTCTCGAATTGCACGAAGATTAGTAGGGCACTGAGCTACTACTTGCTAGATCTGCTGCATGCACTGTTCTAAGACCTATGTGTCTGGAGTGCTTCTCTGCATTAATGTGTGCATCCCCTGTATTTGCGCGAGCTTTCCTTCGATGTCTACTGTGATGGTGAAGGCCTCGTTAATCCTAGGCTAGACGCGTGCTTTTAGAATGGCCTCCTTATGTCATGCCACGTCCACCTGCTCCTTCAGTGCTTTAGCCTATTGCATCCTCACAAGCCACTGGGTGAGGGCCATTATCTGCGTAGTTCCTCAGACACTGTCATACTGTTGTTGGACCTCTTGCACCTCTGTCTCTAAGCGCTGGATGTTGGGGTCCTCCTATAGAGTTGTGAGGACCTTGAGTGATTCTTCCAACATGCTGGTGTAGTCTCGTACTTCACCTCCGATTTCCTCCAATCCCGCTATGATAGCGCTAGTGCACTGTTCTTTAACTTCCAGGGGAGTGGATGGCTGCACCTTTAACTACAGCTCGGCGATCTGAAGATTCAGCTCCAACTGAACCTTGGTATTTTCTTCCCTAGCCTTGCACACTCCTGCTGCTAACCTGTGGATCCGCACCTCTGCTAGTAGATCTGCTAGAATGGCCAGCTCCGGGACTCTTCAGCAAGCGTTGCCTATCAGCTGCATCAGCTGTTGACTTTGTGACACCAATTCGTCACGCTGCAAACTGAGTTGTTCCATATTTATCTTCTGCTCACTGAGGACTTGGAGTGCGTGACTCTCCCTAGCGCGTAGCTCTGTCGTTATCCCATCCTGCAATAGATATAATGTCTCGCGTGGAAGGGCATCTAGATTAATGCCAAGACTTTTCATCGTGCTAACTGAAAACTTGTCGGCCTCATTTGATGTCACTAGAGCCCCTTCTGGCAACACTATTGTGTTCATCATTCGCACGCGCAACATCTGCTCTGCTGCCGTGGATCCGACTGTGAGGTTGGTCGAAAGGGTACCAACCTAAGGGGGCCATGCTTGTAATTCCTGCAACTGCACTCTGAGGGCCCGAAACACAATCTGGTTCTCCTCCATGAAATCTTTGAGAGCCTCATTTGTGACATCGTGCACCGTCTCGCCGATGTCATGTAGATAACCCTCGGTTATGGTGATTGGTTCAATGGACAATTTCGACGCCTTGACCTTCTTCCTCAATCCTGCTTGCTCTGTCGAGTGTTGTTGCTTCAACTGTGTGGACACGATTCATGGGTCCGCGCCTCCTTCCTCTGTTTTGGCTTCCTTGGTTGCCTGCCCTTACGAAGGCATTGTTTGGCGCTTGGCCGTCTTCGCAGCTGCTTCCTGTGCTACTGCTGTTGCTGCGGCCTTTTCCTGCTTGGCTGCTTTTTGTGCCACTTCCCGCACTGCCCACACTACAACTGCTACCGTTTCCTTCCACCTTTTCTTGGCCAACTGTGCGATGCGTAGCTTGGCATCATCTTTCTTCTTTTGCGTTGTCGACCTTTCGAGTTCTGCAACGTCTGGGGCGTGCCATTCTGAAGGCCATGCCTCCAAGACATTGAAAATGGCATCATCAATGGCTACAAAGGGTAGCTTTGTCCACTGCTTCGTCGGATCCTTTCGTGCCCTGATATAGATGTTGTGCATTTCTGCCTTGAATTCTGCAAAACTCTGCAGACTGTTGTAAACCGTGGGCGACAACCACGGCATACTGTTGATCCACATTCGGATGTTCATCTCCATGAGAACCCAGAAGATTTTTCTGTCGCGTATCCTTGTAGCATCATTCGTGGCCCAGAGCAAAGCGTGCTTCGCGGCCTTCCGCAAATCTCTATCAATTATGGAAAATTGACTATCCTCCGATAATTCCCCTGCTACGAGCACTATGGACAACAACAAGCATGCATAGTGGAAGGTTTTACCCTGCTCCTGGGCTTCGCAGCAATTCAATAAGAGTTTCGTGCAGAGGAATTCAGACTAGTTAAACGGGACTCCCTTTGTGCACTGCTCAGCCAATGTGAGCATCGGCGCAGGTTCCTCGTCTGCGCAGAACTTCCGCATCACTTTGCCTTCCAGGATTTGGGTTGCCATGCGTACTGCTTTATCCTTGATGCTGGAGATGGCGTAAACCCTACGATGACCAACTTGACAAACTCGCATGTGTTGGGACACTTAGGTATTTGGACGCAAGTGACAGAATAGACCCTCACTGAAATTATAGACCCACCAGGTTTTAGTGACCCCAACTCACCATTCATGCCCCTTTGGACCTTGAAATTTCCATAAAACCCGACCTTGACGAAATTTCCTGATAGGTTGGTAAAGGGCGTTCCCAGGATAGATAACATTCCCTCACTCCAGCTTTTCATTCTACCCCCAACCCTCGCAAGTCTCTCGCTTGAATAAATTAACAACACCATTGCATAATTGACAACCGTACATTGGTCTAGGTTCCCCAAATCCCCTTTCATGTCCCACTGAGCCAAAGGTTTGCCTAGAAGCCACACAATGGCCGATAGGTCAGACACCTTGGTTTTAGAAGGCCATGACTCCCCATCCCCAACCTACTGGACCAGAAGATCACCCAAAGACCAGACAAAAATAGACTGGACATACATACACATAGTTTGGACCCCAAACTCCCCATTCTTCCGCCTTTAGCCCAGAGAATTTCTGGGCGATTGCAGGCGCTTAGGGCTGCCTCGGTCCCATCCACGTCCCAGACACCTAGTTTTCATGAATGCAGGGGCGAAAGTTACAACTTGAATGCCAAGAGAAGACCCCAACCCTCCATGCATGCCCTCTTTTGCCAACAAATTACCATATAACACTGAAATTAAAATGTCAGACATCAACAGTAGTGCACTGAACCAAGTTCCACCAGAATCATGCGGAACCATCACCATTCTTTGCCAAACTAGCCTCTAACTTCTTTTCTTGTAGCATAGACTCCATATCTAAAATAAGGTGGGCCTGAAATACATACCAGTTTCACTCGAAAGCGTTGGTGGCATCTTCCTGCCAGTGGCGGTGATCTCTCCTTTCGTAGGCAAGTTCCACCACCCTGCTACCAGTCTCATCTCCCGCGGGTAAGTTCCTCTACAGACCGTGCATGTGAACTATGGCGCCCCTCACCACCTTTCTCAATTGTATACCTCTTCGCTTTACCGTTTTCCTTCTCAAGGTAGTTACCACTTGTGACCATCCTCTCCAGGTTTTTAATACCATATGTGTGCGGGGTCTTTGGGTGGTCCGCCCACCAGCCCTCTCCTCCTTCCTCTAACACGTCTACAATCGATGTGGGGATCTCTTGTCTCGTCGCACCCCGATCAGGGTAACAAAAATTCAAATATTGAAAAAAAATTACAAAAACACCCCCCCCCCCCCCCCCCCCCCCCACACACACACAAAAATAATACAAAGGAAAATAAAAACTTCAAATAATGATTATAAAAGAACAAAAAATAATACAAAAAAAACAAAAATTCGAATATGGAGGAAAAAAACAGAAAACAAAAATTCAACTATTAAAAAAAAAACAATAAAAAAACAAAAAATAATACAAAAGAAAACAAAAATTCAAATATTTAAAAAACTAAAAACAGTAGAAACAAAAAACAGAAAAAACAATACACAAGAAAACAAAAATTAAAATATTAAAAAAAATAACACTAAAAAAACACAAAACGTACTACAAAAGAAGACAAAAATTGAAATACTAGAAAAAAAAAATAAAAACAATAAAAAAACACAATATTAAAAAAATAATAATAACAAGTAAAAGAAAAAAAAAAAGATTAAAAAGATGACAAAAATGAACTATAAAAATGTAAAAAAAAGAAAAATACAAAATTAACTTGTAAAAAAAACTCGAAAAAAGAAAATGAAAACAAATTCAAAAATAGACAAATTTAAGAAAAAAAATTAAAATTAAAATTAACAAAAAAATGGAAAACCATTTTTTAAAAGTTAAAAAAATAAAAACTATATAATTAAAAAAAATAAATTAATAACAATAATAATAATAATTAAAAAAATAAAAAACAAAACAATTAAAAAAAAAGAAAAACAAAACAAAAACCAAAAAGTCCCGTCGAGGGGTAGCAAGGCTGATTCACCACTGGGTGGGGTCGGCTACGGGGGTGGGCCCATTCCACCTAGGGGTGGCAAGACCAATCCCAGAATCGCCCCTGCCACACCTAGGCGAGGTGGGTCGCAAGGGTGGGTAGGGGAGGTAGTTGCATTGATTTCCGGAATCGGCCCTGCCACCCCTGGGGTGGGTTGGGCCATAGGGTGAGCGATTGTGGAGAAGGGCTGATTCTAAGAATCAGCCCTACCACCCTTGGGTGGGTTTTTCTCGTTTTTTTTTTTTTAATTAGTTTTTCTTATAATTTGAATTTTTTTATTTTTTATAATTTTGTAATTTTGTTTTTTAATTTAATTTTTAATTTTTATTTTATAAATTTTATAATTTTTTTAGTTACTTATTTATTTATTTTTTTAATAGTATTTTTTATGTGTGTTTTTTTTTAACTTAAAAAACAATTGCTATACATTTTTTTGGTTAATCTTCAATTTTTTTCTTTAAATTATATTTTTTTAATATATATATATATATATATTACAAGTTTTTTTTTTTTAATATTTTTATGGATTTTTTTGGTCATGTTTTTTATTTTATTTTTTATGTTTTATTTTATTTTTTTTGCTAAGTATGATTAATCTATTATTTACAAAAAAGAGTATTGTTACATCGATTGAGCAAAGAAAGCCATCATGCCTGAGAGATAGGTCGTTTGAGCATGACTAAGTCAAAAACTGGGAGTTTAGACGAGATATCCCGCGCAGGGGAATCAGAGAGATACAAACAACTAGTGAACACAACAGAAACTAGACAATAGACCCGACACAAGAACATAGAGAAAGTTTGACAAACAGAGCCAAAAATAACCTTTTCCTCCTTTCCACTGGGCTTCAAAAACTGATGGACAGCTGAAACACAAGTTTACTCGTCGGGTGGCTCCTCCACAATCCTGCACCATCCCTCTTCCTGTTCCTGCCTGTCCAGTTGAGCATGAGCAACTGGAACTATATTGACAGCGCTGGCTGGCTGAGATGTCCCGTGTTGCATATCAGTAGAAGGCCTCGGAGAGTTGGGATTTTGATCTTCCTCAGTGTGAGGCAAAGGGGCACTGGGCTCGCCCTCTTCTTGGGCTTCTTCTAAGAAGAGAACAGAGACATGAGCCGTAATCCGAGGGCGATTGAGAGAACAATTGAACATGAATATAGCAGAGCTAAAGGACGGTGAATTGGAGGAGTCTAGAGAGCTTGGGTCCAGGTATTGACTTGGTCTCAGAATGCTCTATGTTCCCAGAGGAGGAGGAGCCTGCCCCATGGAGCCAGACCCAGCAGAAGGGCGAGAAGGATTGCCCCGGCTGGAGCCTCTACGGCTGAGCATGTGCTGGCGGGGTCTCGGCATAGCGGACAGAAAATCTCGAACAACAAAGTTGAAATCTCCTTCAGTGGATATTCCACGACCAACAATGAGAATTCCACGAACACCACAGGGGTTGCCGCCAACAGCTGAGGGGAAATTACGCACCGTGAGCCCTATGGAAAGTGGCTGTGCTTCCACTGCCTCAGGCGCAATCCGAAGACAGCAACCGGAGCATGACCCCCCCCAAACCCAATCTGTATCAGAACCCTGAACCGTCCCAAGCAGAATGAAACACAGTAGCATGTTGCTGAAGCTGTTAAATAAACGAGTTCCACCCCCTCGGTCCTCACCCGCCATTACTATGGCAATCAAGATCGTTGCAGGCAGAGATCCTCCAGTGCAGGCGAAACTGGACAGTGATTTAATGCCGAGACCAAACAAAATAGCTACCATAATGTTAACCACCTGCGGGTTCATAACCTCCCACATGATATTCTATCCGGCGAGCATGCTGGACAGGTGCCTTCCATGCTGCGCCCTCCTCCGTCCCATCACAGTTAATGCATTACAGATCACCCGCATCCGGGGATTTTTTATGTTTTATTACCAACATGAAAATCCCCAACATTTAAAAAAATATACACACTTAATACATTAAAAATTTAAAGTGTAAAAAATAAATCTTCTAAACAAAAATGGTTGATGTTGCATCAACACTTTTCAAAATCAAAATCAAAATCACTAACATTTAAAAAAAAGTTCATACTTGATACATAAAAAATCTTAAAGTCTAAAAAATAAGCGCTCTAAAAAATGTGTTGATGTTGCATCAACACTTTTCAAAATCGATATAAAAATCACTAAAATTTAAAACACATTGTTCATACTTGATACATAGGAAAATTTAAAGTGTCAAAAATATGCTAAAAAAAAGTGTATTCTGAATAACCAATTTTCAAAATCTAGTAATTTTTTCAGCCTCTCACTACAATTAAACTAGGCTTGAAAGGTAGTCGGTGAAACGACCCAATAAGTAAGAGTACACTTCTTAATTCTAAGCACACCTGGGAATTAACAAAACAATAATTTGTAGGGGAAAGAACCCTTGTTCTGGCCGAACCAAGAGAATTATAGAAAACCGACGTCTGGAAATTAACCGAAACTTGAGCCAAAGTGAAAGCACTTGGTTACATTCGACGATGACTTGAGATGGTGTCCCAAAGCTGGAAGAAATGAGTGAAGTACTAACCTACAACAAAACCCATTAACCTGTAGTGAGAATTTGGTATTTAGCTCAGGAACAAAAAAATGACAATACCCATCGACACTTTTAATGTAATAAAGGTGATTTACCTATCGAAAGAGCTGGTGGTGTTCAGAAGTAAACCCTCGAAGAGGTAACAATACCTTGGAGAGGTCGGAATAAAACAATTGGCCGCATATCTTGCCTTTAATTTGGGGAGTGGCACTCTTCATAGAAGAGGAAGATACCAGTCGGGACCTTTACTGTCAATAGACAATAAGCAATGATGCAAAGTGTGTTTCTCACGAAAGGCCAAAGTAACCTCAACAATATGGCACAGACAACTCGTATAGGATGTTGAAGAGAGTAAGACCAAGGTAAATACCTGAACCAGAGCATTTCTCCGTTGCCGAGAGGTTTTGGTATCCACATAGGTTGCAGAGCCATTCAAGCTAGGCAAGGATGAAAATGACCGGAAACCATCGGCGAGAGGGAGAACTGTTACCCTAACTTACCCTTCATGATTGTGAACCGTTGGATGAGTCCTTCCAAGATCGACAGTGCTGATGATGCGAGATTGTTTCCTAGTCCCTTGCCACCAAAGCAATAAGCTCAGCGTGTGAAGTTCGAGAGTTATGCCAAGTGTGAGTGTCGTTGATATTCCAATGTTTCGGATGCAGAATAATTAATAAACATAATAGTTGTCAATACCGTGATAGGACTTGGCCCACAAACATATCAAAACCTTAAAATGCGAAACTATAACAGTTGTATTATATGTCCACAGAACAACTGTCTAAGAGCTCTGACTAATCTCTAGCCTCATATCATATCGAATTAACCCTAGAGCAAATTCATATCATCTCAAACATTAAACTTTAGTTATCAACATTTGTATTTATTACCAAGTCTTTTCCTAGTAATTGTTATCTCCTAGGTCAATGCATGGATGGATGTTATAGGAAACCTAGTAAGTTTTTCTTATGCTCTGCTAATGCCATCCACATGCTGAATGAATAGTTTCATTTTTGGGAATAAATTATCTATCATCATTTTGGGAATAAGTTTGGAAGGTAATTAATACCTTCTAGTTTTGGTGTATTGTCATTTTGGGAATATGGGACTAGGTTTGAAAGCTAACTAATACATGTCAATTTTGGTATATCATCATTTTGAAAATATGGGAATATGTTTGGAAGTAAAGTAATACCTGCAAGTTTTCGTGTATATTTATTTTGGGAATATGGAACTACATTTGGAAGTTAACTAATAATTGTCAGTTTTGGTATATCCTCATTTTGGAAATATCAAACTAGGTTTAGAAGTTAATTAATACATATTGGTTTTAGTGTATAGTCAGTTTAGAAATATAAGACTAGGTTTGGAAGTTAACCAATATCAATTAATTTTAATTAATTTTAATGTAATGACAAGCCGGAACATAATATCAGATTTGATTTTCCCAAATCTTAAAAGGGTAGTGTTTCCCTAACCATGACACTTCTGAAATATCAGAATTGGTCCACTTCTATGAACTTTCAATTTCGTAACAAATCTCAACAAGGCAGGCTAAATATACTCATAGTTAGATGCATGTATTGATGGCATATTATTACAAATACACTATATAATTTTTTAAGTTAATTGAGGAAGTAATTATCTTCGTGCAACTATCTTGCCCCAAACTAAAAAATCCCAACATAAGTTAGTAGAAATTTTTCGATGAGAAAATCATTTATAATCTTTCTCCCTGAACATGTCTACACCTGGAATAATGCTTACTTTAGAAAACATGTAAGATTGGTTTTTTTGAGTAAATTGGACAATTGAGATTTTTTCTCAACAATCCCTCATTTTAGAAACGATTGGATGAGTAAATTGGAAAATTGAGATTTTTTCTCAACAATCCCTCATTTTAGAAACGATTGGATCTCATTGAAGCAATAAATATATGATGTAATTGTGTGATTCGGTGTAATAGAAACTAAGCGTCTGTGCGTGCACATATTGGATTTCTTTCTTGGTATCAGAGCTCATAGCTCTACGTTTGCTGCTTACAGGAGGCCCAGGAAAATGTGAAAGGTTTCATAAAGAATCTGTGATGTGTGTCTTAAATGTGCTAATTTGAATGTGAAACATAATCTCTGATTGTCTTCGTCGGCGTAGCCATCTCCGGAACGAATTGTTTAGTTTGTGTTATGTGGCGTACTACTTGAATGGTTATGGCTCTTGGATGATAACCCTTGGCACCATGACTGACACCATCTAGTCACCGTGTGGAATTTTCTTTCACAACGGTTGTTACAACATCGTGGCTATTGTAGACAGTGGATCATGGGAAGCAAATTAACGTTCATGAGGGCGCGGTTGAAGGTTGCTTGGAGCTTTCCCGTTGGCTTTCTGCGCTATGAAGTAAAGCCTGCCATGTATTAAAGAATGCCAGTGCTTAGAGCAATTTTGGAAGCTGGTGTGAAAAGTGGGATCGAAGCCCATGTTGGTTGTGGGGTCTGAAGCCACACACTTTTATGTGCAGAAGATATATTTGATGTGGACCGATAGAGTGTGGAGCTGCATGTGAGAGATTCCACCTTAATATAATTGATGCGGGTTTCATTTTTGTTAAAGTTTACAACAACATGACTGTTTGAAGGCCCTACTGTTGAGAAGTGGAACTAGTCGTCGAACCTACAACGAGCCATGACACGATGATTTATAGTGGATAAGAACTTAAAGCTAGAATTACCAAGACAGTGCCAAGAGAGTCAAATGCCTACGTGTGCATTGAACTTTTAAGGTAACAATCATACGGTGGTGGTTTATTTTAATTTAATATGGAGAAAATAGTTGTTGAAAAAATCAATGGGTCAAACTTTTTTACCTAGAAGGTGAAAGTCCAAGTGGCTTTGGTGCATAATTTTAGTAAAAGACTAGAACCAACACCCTATTATCCAAAACAATTAATTGAATGAAAAAAAAAAAAGAGAAGAGAGATAAGTCTATTATAAAACTATCTTTGTCACATTCACAACTTCACCTTATAGACTTTGGAATGGAAAAAGAAAAAAAGAGAAGAGAGAGATAAGTCTATTATAAGACTATCTTTGTCACATTCACAACTTCACCTTATAGACTTAGGAAAGTACCCTTTAGAAATATGGGAACACTTAAACAAGACATTTGGGGAAAAGGCAGTGAATGCAAAATTCTCTTTGAAATTGCAATTATTCATTGATTGTTGGATAAGCTTTGTACTTAGACATGTTACCTATGTAACTAGAAGTGTGTATTTCGGTGCATAGTACCACTATGGAAACTTGTCCATGGAGATATTCAACATCCCAGCTATTCTTGGGGGTAGTTAAGAAATGGAAATTCTATAAAGCTTCTCAATGATGGTCAGAGGTCGGTATTCTTCAAATGGAGATTGATTCATAGCTCGTATGGTGGTGAAAAAAAGAATAGTGTTTGCGAGATCTAAGGGTACACTTAATTGCTGAGGAAGACCATATTAGACTAATATGATTTATGTGTAATTTGTGACTTATGCAATAATGTAAGCGTTAAGGGAGAAACTTGGAATAAAGCAAGGAACTTTGAATAATGCTTACTTTAGAAAATAGGTAAGATTGGTTTGTTGAGTGGATTTGAGAGTTTTCCCAACAACTATCCTTCATTTTAAAAACGGTTGGATCTCATTAATGCAATAAATACATATGTAATTGTGTGATTCAATTTAATAGGAAATAATTGTGTGCGCCCGCATATTTGATTTCTTTCTTCTACAACGTAATATCCATGTTAAAGTTATTGATAGTATTCTCCCGAAACCTAACCACATAATATCGATACTCCAGTGAATGACATCTAACCAGACTTCAAATTAATGAACCAAAACCAGATTCATCACACAATTATATTTTCCACAATAAAATATGAAGAAAACATTTTTAACTTTAGCAAATTTATCCATTCAAAAATAAAATTAAAGAAACTAAAATCATAGTGTGCATTGACTTAATGGGAAACATTTTCATTTTAATTTTGTTATGATTTGTTATTTGGTTATTGAGCTTAGATGCTTATTTTATAGCCCAATGTGAAGGCTCGATATAATCTCATGTAAAGTAATTAGAAGTTAAAAAAATATATGAATAAGATTTTTAACAGAAATATGAATAAACTATTTTAATATGAATTAATATTGAAGTGTATTAAAAATATATTAATAAAAAACCAATTTAATAGGTGATAAAAATGGGTCGAAACACATGTTATGTAATCTCTATAACATTCAAAAATATAATTTAAATAATAAATAAATACGCACTACTTTTTACATTCTAAAATAAATTCCGCTTATATTAGAATACATCTATTATACAAATACTGTACTATCAAAGAAAACACCATGATTACTCTTTCTCTTGGTTCCAAAAAAATTTGAAAGACAATATCCGTATATAAAACACCGTGACTACTCTTCCAGGGCTAAGAAAAAACACCTCTATACTAATACTGTACTATCAAAAAAACAGCATCGCTGCTCTTTCTTCGGGTTCCAAAAAAATTGGAAGACAATATCCGTATATAAAACACCGTGACTACTCTTCAAGGGCTACAGAAAAACACACCATGGCTACTCTTTGTCTGGGTTCCAAAAAATTGGAAGACAATATCCGTATATAAAACACCGTGACTACTCTTCCAGGGCTACCAAAACAATTGGAGGACAATATCCGAATATGACATATTGCATCAGAACAGAATAACCATACTGCCAAACGCAGCGAAATTAATCAGCCAGTTGCTGAAAATGACGGTATTGAACAAAATAACATTGACTCCTAACTACCATTCTACAGCACGCAAGTCCTGCGTCAGAAGATCTCTGGAAAAAGAAGGGAAAAAAAGCTAATGATTTGTATGTTATATTTTCAAAACGTTTGAAATGTTGGCTGCAATACCCCTCCTGCGTTAAGTCCATGGGATCGACCTTTTCAGGGCAGCAAGTATTGCAGCAAGAATGAATGCCTTTGGCCAAAGTTGTTCCCATCCTTCTCAGCGATGAGAGAATCGGTGACCCCATGGAAGCAAGTGCCAGAAGCAAGTCCTGCCATGAGCACACTTTAATGGTGATTCACACTCTCCAGGATGGCAATTCACACTTTGATTGGGATGGAGAAACATGATATTAACGAGTGGATCGATGTGGGGATCAAATTTATGGGCAACCTGAAAGGTGTGCGAGGAGGAAAGTATTCCATTGTCTTCTAATGTTTGTGAAGCCCACTTAGTTGAATTCATCCGCGTGAAATAGTAGGGACAAATGTAAAGCCCACATAATGGAGGATCAATCCAGGGACAACGGAATACCACTCAATAATGTGGACGACTCTGAATTCCCGGATAAAGTGGGATGACGGTGAATACTCTGAATTCCGGGTTTATGTTTTGAATTTCACTGGCGTGCACTCTGGTGATATGTTATTTTAATTGTCTAATGAATGCGAGGACAATTAATCGATGGTTTTCTTTCGTCTTTTTTCTTTTAAATATTTAAAAAATGATATGTCGTTGGGAATTTTTTTATTTTTGTAATGTAAATCCAAGTCTAGACGAATCATTATAGAGTCGTTTTCGATATTTAGAAGACTTTTAATATTTAAATTAAACTAAGTTTCATATCATTAGAATGTTGGTAAGGGTGTTTGAACATATAGATAATTGTCTAATGAATCCGCGGACAATTAATCGATGGTTTTCTTTCGTCCTTTTTCTTTTAAATATTTAAAAAGTGATTTGTGGTTGGGAATTTTTTGATTTTTGTAATGTAAATCCAAGTCTATACGAATCTTTGTAGAGTCGTTTTCGATATTTAGAAGATTTTTAATATTTAAATTAAACTATGTTTCATATCATTAGAATGTTGGTAAGGGTGTTTGAACATATAGATAAACGAAAAACAATGATATATTGTTTTATTAAAATTAAAATATATTAAATTATTATAATATAAAATAATAGTTAATATATATAGATATATATAAACACGTTTATTTTCAAAATTTAATATACTAATTTTAAACAAAATTAGAAGGTCTAATTGTGATAAAAAAAATTGTAAGGAAAAAAAAAATTGGAAAAAATTGAATGCAAATAGACTCAGTTTTTCAAATAATGAATTCTAATTGCTTCATAAATCTTGTTGTATTATGACTTCAAATCAATATAAATTTGTAACAATTTAGAGGGAATCAATTCAAACTATGGTGGGGTTTCATACTGCATGTATATAGAAACCATAAAGGCACATTTCCCTTTTAGATCTTTATTAACCTTATACGTGCAATAAGAATCTTGAAATAGTTTTTAGAGTTTTAAATATTCTAGAGGGAATCAATTCAAACTATTGTGGGGTTTCATAGTGCATGCATATAGAAACCATAAAGGCACATTTCCCTTTTAGATCTTTATTAACCTTATACGTGCAATAAGATAAAATTTTGATGGAATCTTGAGTTGGAAATAGTTTTTAGAGTTCAAAATATGAAGAAATGTTTGATTTTAAAATTATAAAATTACAAGTCTGCATCTTAAGATAATATTTCAAATTTCCTTTTGAAGGTAGTGTCTTTCTATGAATATTAGTAAATTTCCTTTTCACGGTTATAAGTAGTTAATTAAGAAATTGATGTTCTTGTTTTTATGTATAAAGGGATCTTTTGTTTGTAGATATTTTAGAAGTGATTTTAGTTATTACATTAAAAATATCAAATTAAAAGGTGGTTGAAGATTAAAGAAAAATAGTATTATTATTATGCAATTTTAAGGTCATATGTAAGCTAGACACCAAATTGGTGTATGAGACCCCTTGTTTGTGGGACAGTGGAACTACCTCCATGTAGTGATTTGACTACTAAATCTACGAAGGGATACGTACTCTATCCAATTTTGGTTTTGAACCTGTGACCTCTTAGGAGGAAATACATGCTCTTAACCATTAGGCCCACTCTTAATAAGAAGTAAGAGAATCGTCACAAGATAAGAAATAAAATCTAAGTAGGAGAGGGAAATATGAAGTATCTTTACAGAATTATAGTAATAATTTTTCATTAGCATGGGTCTTGCTAGATATCTTTATCTTCCACCACCTCTTATTTTTGTGAATTAAAAATATGAATTTTTAGCTATTAAGATGAAAATTATACTATAAACAAAAACATTATGGGATATTGTGTTGAATGGGTTTGAGAAACCTTCATTTAAGTTTTTGTAGGAAGCCATGACACAAGATCCAAAGGAGCATTTCAGAAAGAGCAAGAAGGATGATACAACAACGTTGTTTCTCATTAAATATGATTTCGATGATAGTATTCTTCCTAGTAGTGTAGTACTAACTAGGGCCAAAGAATTTTGGGATATTCTAGAGATGACATATAGTGAAAGGGGGAGAAACATTGAGTTGCATCCAGTTCAACCATAGAGCATTACAATTGTTAATAAAGTTGTTGTTGTAATAGGAGAAGTGAACCTTTTTTATATCACAAAAGTATTTGGAAATGTTGTGGAAGAGCATGTCAAACAAGAAGATGGTATACAAGACATGGTAACTACGATTCTCCTACGCAATAAATTGGAACTTGTTGAAGAAATTATAGAGGAAAAATGTGACTTTGTTTGAAAAGCTCAGTATCAACAATGCGATACCCCATATGAAAATAATTTAGTATGGTTTGTTATTAGTTTTCTAAAGAACGTGTTAAATATGTAAAATTATAAATAAATAAATAAAAGTAGTTTTGATAACTTCCTACCTGTTATCACTTAGGGAATGTCTTAGCTACAGAAAATAACCCTAAGGTAACATCAAACTTCTTTTAGGTTCAAAGTTGGCCCTTCAAACTAGAGCAGGATCTGTTTGTAAAACTCAACTACTATATGGTCACTATAGTAGTAGGTTTTCACAATTGAGGTCGATGGCTAGATTTAGTTCATAGGGTAAAATTGGTTAGGTTGTTTACAAAACAAACCATTGGGCATGACATCCAGTTTTAAACAAGTAAATATAAAAATCCCATGAGAAAGCTATAAAAATCGTGATCTAATAATAAATCCTTTGACTGTTTGAGAAATTGGAAGAAAAGAATTGAAGTGAAACAGAGTTTATAGCTGACTAAGGTAAAAAATACTAATGGATGATAAATACAAGAAAGGAGCATCAATGAATCTCAATATTATATGCTAACATTTTTAGACATGAAAGAATTTTTTTATAACAAAGAGGAAACTGACAAGGAACTACAACACATGAGTTTCCTATAAAATGCTCATTAAAAACTATAATATATTCAAGACTACTCATATATACCAGAATGAAAAATGTTTTTCAATAAAATTTCAACATTTTTTATATTCTACAGTCCCTTTCTTTATAGAAAAGACAAACTAACTAAAAACCCATTTTTAGCAAAGCTTTAATTACAAAGTCTAATTAATCACAACTTACATCTCAAATACATGGATATAAAACTTTCTAATCCTATGTGCATCTAAAGATCATGTTGTTGCTGAAGTCATGGCTGGGGATAAGGATCAGAAAGTCGAATTTGGTGAGGTGGCATCTAAGTCAACAACTATCCATGAGCTTTTTCCTCACGAAATCCTGAAAAATAGGGTCCAGTGATCCTATCGAAAATCCAAAACCATGATAGCCGCTAGAAAGCCAAGAGACATTTTTCTAAATGGGTTTGTTTTGGACAAAAACTTCTTTCAGTTTTGTAAAATGCATTTTCATATATCTAAAATTCATGCCTGAAATTACTGTTTTGTATAGGAAAACAAAGTTTTAACTGGCAATTTCGTTGATAGGCTGATTGCCAACATTTCCTTTCAGCCTATTTCTAGAATTCGATGACAGTGGGAATGTCAACATTTCTCTTTTCAAACGTTACCAATTTAGCGACAAAGTTACCAAACTTATAAATGAAAAAACGAATTACAAAATGAAATGAGTTTAATTATTACAACTAAAATACTGACACTGAAACTGTGAGCATTTTCTGATTTTTTTAAAAAACAAAGTTAATGTGATAACACCACCTAAACCACATATGAAAAGTAAAACACTCTATGTTGTAAAAATATTTAGCGGTGACAAATTCAAGGTTAACCTGAATTTTGGAAAAAAAATCGAAAGCCTAATTTTCTCATTTATTATGCTTATAATAGCATGGAAAAACATTGGCCAAGGTGCAGAACTAGCCACTAATATTTTGTGGCTTGGTGGAAAGTTGTTATGAAATCCTCATCTTCTCACATAATGTGATACATCGACCATTCAGTGGAATGAGTGTGGGTCGTCATATTGCATTAGGAGTTAGAATCATATGAAAATGCATATAGGTTCAGAGTTGATGTGTCTTATTAGCGGTAGGATCAAGCGACTTATAACCACTTGATGATATTGGGCCTAACAAATCACATGGAAGAACATAGGTTTCTTAAAATTGCTTTTAAATCTATCAAATCGCCCCCACCCCCCCAGTTCAATTAGGGATGGCATAAGGATGTCCATGTTAGATAAACTGTTAGGGATAATGGAGGAGATCATTATGTAGAATAAGGATAATATTAAAAATACTATTAATTCAAAATTTAAGGACAAACTATCTGGTGATAAATAGTTATAGGGAACAATGAAGGTAAGATATTATGAGGAGGTTATTAACCACAACCTCAAAAATCAAAAGTATATATGTATATTTCGTAATGTAAAGGAAAAAGTGAACATTGTTAAAATAAAAGCAAGCTCTAATGAGCTTCATAATGAAACTTAGTTTGGTTAATTCTCAAAATGCCATGGGATGAAATAAGTTGTCACTTTTGTCATGCTAAGAGGGCTTAATATGCAAAGAAATTTGTCTTAAATTGTGCATATTACACTCACATTGGATATAATTTTCAAAAAAATAGATCATACTACTAGCCTTATCGACATTTTAAGTGAGAAAAGCTATGGTGATGTTGGAACTCTTACTACCTTTTAAGTATATAAATAAAATACTAATTCTAAGTAATATTTAAACTTATTAACCATATTGGTCTTGATGGACTTTAATCATCAGCATCATCATAATTATATCAGCCCATATAAAATATAAAATAAAAAGATAGTAATTTTCTTATATATAAATAAAATATAATATGATGATTACAATTTAGAAATTCATCCCATTAAATGAAGTTTAATTATTTAATATAAAATATTAAAAGATAAAAAGGATCATTTATAAAAATTCAAGTTTATAAAAATTGAATGATAAAAGAAAAATAAAAATAAAAAATATTAAATTATGTTCATCGAATATTAAAAAAAGTTAGTTATATATCTATATCTATATATCTATCTATATATATATCTATATATATATATATATATATATATATATATATATATATATATAATTGTAATTAATTTTATTAATTCTTAAGATATTAATTATTTAAAAATACTTTTACCTCTAAACCTTTATATATTTTTTAGAATTTTTTTATTTTTTTCTAAATAAAATATGTAGATGATTTTAAAACTATTTCAAGGAGTAATATTGGGATATTACTTTTAAAAATTTGAGGTCCTTTCAATCCATGGGGACAAAGTGTGTAATATTGAGAAAATGGTTCAGCACAGATAGTGTAGGAAGACCCAGGTGGTTGACATTGGCACATATGCAATCAATGAGTGCAGGGATTTAATCCCTCTACCAATCACAATGGAATGACATGGTTCTGATGTGTGGTTTGTCATTGCATCACAATTTACATAGGTGGGAAGATGATGATGAGAAGCCCTCCTTCAATTGCCAAAAAACACGATTTCCCTAATATGAAAAAGATAATAGAGAAATGCACAATCGAGCATGGGGAAGATGCATACACCAAATGGATCAATTCCCATCTTCGATGCCCTTGGTTCGAGGGTTTCAAGAGTGATATTCTCTATCATCCAAACTGACCGGGGAAGTTTCAGTGGAGTGATATGAACAAGGGTTATAGTTTCACAACCATTGAATATTGTAGCAAGGACCTATTGATACATTAGACTTTAATTCAATCCAATGGGATTTGATTCTCAGCCAAGGGACAAGAGATTGAGTTCACAGTTAAGCATGGCAATGACATAAGAGTCAAAGCCCTAGATGTTAAGTGGTATGATTCTTTTTAGGTCTTTGTTAAAGTTCTCTCTAGGAATTTTTTGGTCCCTCAGGTCTACTGCATATATTTGGTATGGGTATAGGACCTCAAGCTCTCCTTGCAGCTCCGGGTGGGTATTGCCGTTGTCATACAATGCCTAATTTTTGAAGGTAATAAAATTGATGATTCTTCCCCTCTTTTAGTATATAATATTGATAAATGTGCCATTATTTTTTTGGCCCTTCATTTAGGGGGGGTTTAGGGTAAGAATTCCCCCTCTTGGTATTTTTCTTATAAAGATGTTGTGCATGCACAATCATCCCTAAATGCATCTCAGTGCCAGGTGGCTCTTAGGTTATTTTTGGTCGAAAAATAAGAGGAAGTTTCCTCTATTGAAAATTTTCACCTCGCTCTTGAGAACGTCCATCATATCTAAGCAGAGTTAGCCCTTATTTGTTATTTTAATGGTTTATGGTATTCCTCGAGCAATCTTTATCAACAGATCCATTCTTCATGGACCAAAGATTCCAAGGTTACTTTATGCTCCAAATGATTCTTCATGGAGATTTTTGCTGAACAAGAAAGCTACTAGAAATTTTTATGGTTTCGGGACAATTCCAGACTATTACAAACCCCCTAGTTTCCATATTTTAACCATTTTATTGTAGTCATCACCAAGTTTCCAACTTGGTCCAAGTTCCTAATATTCTTGCTCATTTGTGAAATTTCTTAATATTTTGGGGCATTGGAAATTCCTTGGGCCATTTCCTTGCAAGCAATACTTCTCATGGGAAGTTGGGGGTCTACACCTATGGAAAAATCTATGTGGAAAATGATATCAACAAAAGGATGCTAGAAAAGGTAAATTTAAAAATAGGCGATTTTCATTGGAAATAGGCTCCAAATTATGAGAATATTTCTTTTCACTACCACTTTTGTTAGAAAATAGGCCATTTATATAATTATTTCCCTTTGTTCAAATCTTGCTAGAAGAAGAACAACTGAAATTCTAGAGCTAAATGTTGAAGGCCCTGTGACCCACCTCTTATGGACGACAAGGCTTCCTCTATTTCGGACAATGATGATAAAGGATGCAATTATGAAATGAATTCAATGGATAAGATCCAAACTTTAGATCCTCAAAAGTCTCTTAAGAATCCTGTTTTGAACCATCGTCCTTTGGAAAGCACAAAGATAACGAATAACAATGGTTCTTAATGATCTAGGTGGATATTGGTGGCCACACACCTATTCCACTTGGAACCCAATCATTGTTTCTTTCACTTTTTCATTTTCCTTAATTATAGCATAATTTATTATTTTTGGCAATTTTTCAGGTCCTAAACTTCTGAAGCCATTTTGAGGCCCTAAATGATGTTTTTTTGGCGATATTCCTTTGAGCATTTTCATAGAAATCCCCTTTCCAGTGTAGTCCTTGGAGAGATCTTTCGAAGGAGGTATCATGCATGTCAAACAGATATAATATGACCAAGTTATGACCCTAGGAAGTTGGCTGCCCAACTAACCCCAACAAGGCCCATAAACTCTTGGTGTTACATCTCCTCAAATTAAGGTTTTGGTTGGTTAGGGTATTCTCTTATTGTTCAATAATAAAAAGGCCCTTGAGCCTCATTATAACTCAGTTTAGAGGCATGTAGCCACCACATCCCTTCTCAGAGATAAGATACCATCACTTGAGCTAGTCTAATTTCCATTATGTTTGTAAGCATATTTCATTATTTGATATTAATAGAAGGAAGTGTTATTTCTGTTGCATCTCTGTATTTATGGTCATATGTGTAATTTGTTGCGTTCTTGTATAAATTTGGATTAGTGGTATCAGAGAGGTTTGTTGTTTCTTTATTTTTCTTTGAATGTTCCCAACGAGGTCAGGATATAAGGAGTTAGGGCTCGAACTGGTCGAACCTTTGCAAGGCTAGCCTTGCAAATCCCGATGACCTCCCATGGGGGAAGAAAAGAAATATGAGGGAGTAGGAGATCCTATAAAAATACTACTCGAGGAGGCCCTCGAGAAACAAAAGAATGTGATGATGGATAACTTTTCCCAGATCCTTCAATGGTTGCCCACCGGTAGTGCATCCACATCCAATAGTCGAAACAAAGGAACGTGATGATGGACAACTTTGCCCAGATCCTTTAACGGTTGCCCACCGGTAGTGCATCCACATCCAATAGCCACTTTGGAGGCTCCACACCTTTTAAGGTACAAGTAAACTTTGAAATTTCCATATTCGAGGCCCAAATAGATGTACACGCCATAGATAAATGGTTGAATCTGCTAGAAGGATATTTTTATGTTCATGATTTTTCCAGCCGAGAAAAGGCTACTTTTTCTCTTCTCAATGCCACCCCCCAAGTCAATGACTAGTGGGAAACCTATTGTGAGAAGAAGGATGAAAGTACGACCTCACTATTTTCTACCACTCCCACTTGGAATTTATTCCAAGATGCCATCAAGGAGAAGTACTACCATGTCAGGCGCTACGAGGAAAAATACATAAAGTGGACCACGCTGTGGCAGGGAAGGGACCAAGATGTGCCAGAGTTTACCAATGTTTTTGACACCTTTCACACGAAGTTGGGTATCAAGGATTTTGAGAAACATTTGGTACTCAAGTACTGCGGCTGCCTACATAGATACATGATCAGGGATCAGTATTTTAGCAAGTGAAAGTGCTTAGAATTGCTTCACACTTGAATTAATGGATAGAGTTGGTCTCCATCTTTCCAACGATGTAAATGGTTCGAAAAATTGAAATCGTATGCAAAAGTTAGAGCTTCTGTAACTTTGGTAAAAAGAAAGCCCCAGGGCCAACCCCCACCCCATGTGACCAAGCACCCGAATCAAGAGCGAGGGGCCAACTGTTAAGCAGGATTAGTGTGCGACTAATCATTTTATAATTCAATTAATCCATAATTAAGTTGGTGGAATTTATGGCGAAGCCAGTAAATCTGGAACTGCCACCAAACTTGGGGCACTTAATTGGAAGTTCTCTAGATTTAGAGGAGGTTTTCTAAGAAAAACTGTTTGAGACATAACTTACTCAATTCTCAAGCAAATTTCAAAAATGAATAGTCATTTTTGGCTACTTGACAAGTTGGAAATTCAAGGGAGCAGGTTTTAGAGGCAGAAGAGGTCATCTATAGGTGTTTTTGTTCACTTGAAGATTTTTGAAGCCAAGGGCCACCACGTGTTAGAGGCAATTCCCCGAGCAACTAGTAACCAAATTGAGTAAAAAAAAATAGTCATTTCTGATATATTTGAATGTTTTAAACTCATTGGAGTAGGTTTCAGAGGTAGAAGAGGTCATCTACAGGTGTTTTTTGTCACTTGAATATTTTTGAAGCCTAGGGCCACCAGGTGTTGGAGGCCATTCCCAAAGCAACTGGTAACCAAATTGAGTAAAAAAATAGTCATTTATGATATATTTGAATGTTTTAAACTCATTGGAGTAGGTTTCAGAGGTAGAAGAGGTCATATACAAGTGTTTTTGGTCACTTGAAGATTTTTGAAGCCTAGGGCCACCAGGTGTTGGAGGCCATTCCCAGAGCAACTGGTAACCAAATTGAGTAAAAAAATAGTCATTTATGATAGATTTGAATGTTTTAAACTCATTGGAATAGGTTCCAAGAGCATTGGATGCATGTAACATAAATTTGAGCACTATTGAAGCTAATACAAAGGCCCACACTATGAAGCTAGACCAAGGAGATGTAGCCCAAGAGGGGTGAACTCCTTCAACAAAAAATTGTGTATTGAGCTCTGTTATTTATGCTTGCTATGTTTTTATATGCTATAGTTCAGCCATTTAAATTCATGATTTTAAGTTCATGCAAAACACTAAATTTCACCAAGTTAGATTAATTGACAATCACATCCTCATGGATAAACTCTCTATGGTTAAGCAAACCAAAATGAAGAAACTTTTATATATGGAGATGATACTAGCATAGCATTAACTAACAACCAATTTCAGATCAAGTTGGTATCAGAACACAAGGTTTCTTGCTTGATTTGCTTGAAGGGTTTAATAGTTGCAATTGTTGTTATGATTACAAGGTTGAAGTTGCAGAGAGGAGAAGGGAAGCTACTAATGGCTAGTCTTGAGATTAGGACAAGAAGGAAGAAGGTTGAGAAAGCATCATCCTCACCCAAAGGACCATTTAAGGCAGCACTTGAATCACCTCAAGTTCCATCTCCATCAATTTATATTGAAGAAGCACAAATTGCACAAGAATCTGAAGTGATTGAAGAGGTAAAATTAGTACAAATTTCTGAGCCAGAATCCATAGCCATTATGTCTGGAGAAAGAGAGCATGAAGGTCCCTCTTCAAAAGAGGAATAACTCAAGAAATCTTTCTATACTTTGACTGAGCTGGTTAAAGTCCTCTATGAAGAGAGGAACACCAGAATGGTTCGAGAGAGTTCTAAACCTCCACATGGAGAAGGAAGCTAAGAGGACAAAAAAGATCAAAAGAAGGATTCCAAAGGGAATGGTGGAAAGCCATCTCCATCTCCACCATCCTCATCATCTTCATCATCTCACATAGCATCATCTTCCACAACCACCACTACCCATACTCATTCCAAAACCCCAAAAGGAAAAACTCCATTACTGAAATTGGACATAAAATTCGAACTTCCCATGTACAATGGAGAAGTGAATGCAGAAAAGTTGGACAATTGGATTCGACAGTTGGAGGTATATTGTAGAATTCAGAACCTTCAAGAAGATGACATAAAGATCCAGTTGGCTTCACTGAGGCTAGAAGGAGTTGCACTAGTTTGGTGGGAAGCAAAGACTCAAGAGGAAATGCAAATCCATGGTAAGATATCCATTTCTTGGGTTGAATTTGTTTCTGCAATTAAAAGACAGTTTTATCCTTTAGCTTATATGCAAAAATCCATTATGAGTTGGAAAAAATTTAGGTAGCTTAAAGGCCAAACAGTCCAAGATTATACACAAGATTTTAGGAAAAAGGCTTTATTTTTGGGAGTAAACTTGAATTCACAAGACACACTCTTGAAATATATTGGAGGTTTACATTCCTATTTGCAACATACTATCCTTATGTTTAACCCAAGAAACTTAGATGAAGTATGTGTGCAAGCCACACATCTTGAGGCAAGGGGAAAACAAAACATAGAGGAGAACGATGAAAGTGAGGGTAAGGGAAAAGAGAAGGGAAATAAGAATGCAAGTATCAAAAAAGAGAAGGAAAAACTCACATGCAAAAATTGTTCAAAGACTGGCCATGATGAAGACCATTGTTGGCAACTTCATCCAGAATTAAAACCAGATAGATTGAAAGCCAAAGAGAAGGGAAAAAATGTTGCTATAGCTGAAAAAGACTTAGGGTCAGATTTAGGATATGAGACAAAAATTACAGTTATGGGTTTGAAAGGTCAACATGTTGAAAGTACTAATTCCTCAAATAGTCACAACAACACTCCAAATGAAGACAAAAGGGAAGAATTATTCACTGTCAGATTAATCTCAAATCATACCAAGATTGATGCACTCTTTGATAGTGGATCACAAGCAAACCTGATTTCAGAAGACTTAGTTAAAGAGCTTAAACTTGAAACCATACCACATCATAAACCATACCCTTTGTGTTGGATAGTTAAGGATGCCAATTTACAGGTTTCAGGGAAATGCATTTTTATATTTGCTATTACTGCAAACTTTGTTGATGAAGTCGACTTAGACATGGTTTTGCTTCACATTTTTGTAATTATCTTGGGAAGTCCATATTTGTAGGACAAGAAAGCGATGTTTCATCACTATGAGCACAAATGTCATTTTCTTAAAGATGGGGTGAAGTATATTGTGAGAGCTCATCGCAAGAAACTGAACATTTCTTTAGATAATGCAGGGCAAATGAAGAGGCTAGTGAATGCAAGTCATAAATTGACATTGTTGATGATCAAACAAATAGATGTTTTGAATCATACTTTTCATAAAGATGCTTATATTTGTAATGAGTTGTTTTAGAATGATAATAGGTTGCCTTTGAAAGAAGGTGAAAAACATTTGCAGCAGCGAACATTGGCGTTGAGTGGTGTTGAAAACAAGGTGTCGATGCAAGAAGTTGCAAAGGTCAAAGAGAAGAGGACAAGGAAGCTTGGCAAAGAAGGCATGGGTTTCACAAATGTTCATTGCTAGTTTCAAAAAGGCACATTACAATGGCGAAGAAACTTGGGCAATAGTTGACTCAACTACAAGGCAAAAGTAGCTAAAAATTGCCATAGAGACAAAGTGCAAGGCGAGAAAGATTCCATGTTTCCTTTGATTTTTTACCAAGGTAGGAACAAGATGTTTTATGCAAAATTAGATTCTTCTTCTGCAAATTCAGAAATATTGCAACATGACGGTGTCAAAGACAACAATAGATGGTCGTCGAAATCAAGAAAAAAATTGAATTTTTATGAAAAGCTCCAAATGATGAAATTAGGAAAATTTCAATGGATAAATACTAGAAGGATGAGGGAAAAATCCCCTCCTCAACATAATCAGTGATCAAGAGAGCTTTTGTGGTCCAAAAGGCTTCTAGTGGGGAGGAATGATCAGGGATCAGTGTTTTAGCTAAACAATGAAAGTGCTCAATTTTTTTATACCTACATTAATGGATAGAGTTCATCTCCATCTTTTCAATTCCACAAATGGTTCAAAAATCTGACATCGTATGCAAAGGTTAGAGCTTCTACAAGTTTGGTAAAAAGAAAGCCCCTCGGGACCAACCACCACCCCCATGTGACCAAGCGTCCGAACCAGGAGCTAGGGGCAAACTATTAAGCAGTTTTAGTGTGTCACTAATCAATTTATCATTTAATTAATCTGTAATTAAGTTGGTGGAATTTATGGCGGAGCCAATAAATCTGGAACTGCCACCAAACTTGGCAGACTTCACTTGAAGTTCTCCAGATTTAGAGGAGGTTTTCTAGGAAAAGCTGTTCAAGCCATAACTTACTCAATTCTCAACCAAATTTCAAAAATGAATAGTGATTTTTGGCTAATTGGCATGATGGGAATTCATTGGTGCAAGTTTTAGAGGCTGAAGAGGTCATCTACAGGTGTTGTTGTTCACTTGAAGATTTTTGAAGAATAGGGCCACGAGGTGTTGGAGGCCATTCACAGAGCAGCAGGTAACCAAATTGAGTAAAAAAATAGTCATTTCTGATATATTTTAATGTTTTAAACTCATTGGAGCATTTAGAGGCATAAGAGGTCATCTACAAGTGTTTTTGGTCACTTGAAGATTTTTGAAGCCTAGGGTCATGAGGTGTTGGAGGCCATTCCCAGAGCAGCTGGTAACCAAATTAAGTAAACGAGTAGTCATTTCTAATATATTTGAATGTTTTAAACTCATTGGAGTAGGTTTCATAGGTAGAAGAGGTCATCTATAGGTGTTTTTGGTCACTTGTAGATTTTTTAAGCCCAGGGCCACTAGGTGTTGGAGGTCATTCCCTAAGCAGCTGGTAACCAAATTGAGTAAAAATAAGTCATTTATGATATATTTAAATGTTTTAAACTCATTGGAATAGGTTCCAAGAGCATTGGATGCATGTAACAACAATTTGAGCACTATTGAAGCTAATACAAAGGCATACACTATGAAACTGGACCAAGGAGATGTAGCCCAAGAGGGGTGAACTCCTTCAACAAAAATTTATGTATTGAGCTCTATTATTTGTGCTTGTTGTGTTTTTATATGAGTCTATTCAGCCATTTAAATTCATGCTTTTAAATTCATGAAAAACACTAAATTTCACCAAGTTAGATGAACTGACAATCACATGCTCATGGATAAACTCTCTATGGATAAGCAAACCAAAGAAAAGAAAATTTTATGTGTGGAAATGATACTAGCATAGCATTAACTAGCAATCAATTTTAGATCAATACATCCAATACAAGATGGAGTTCCTAGGCATCTCCTCACTCGGCATGACGTACCGATATGCCATTAATATCGAGCATAATTTTAAACAAAAGAAGCAAGACTTTGGATCTGTGAATCCGAAGCAAGGGAAAGGTGCCCCCAAACTACAGAATAAAGGACAAATCCAAGGCAGGATGTGATTGAGGTGGCTCCAGGGACACACAGGACAAAGAGGGCTTATGGAAGCTCGAAAATCAAAATGATCATAATGCTTTTGAACCAAGATCAAAGCATAGATCTTGTCGTCCTGCTCATAACGGTGTGAACGGTTCATCAATCCAAGCTTCTATGAGGGAAAACGACATAGCCAACATTTCATTGACTCTTGCTGACTAGGCAAGCTTAAGGAGGCAGCAATTTGGACAAAATATGGCCACTGGATTGAGGCCAACCTAGGCTAGATTCAGGGAAAATTTGTGGCCTGATTAATTTGTCCCCTTCGGTCATTTTTCGAAATTTTAAAAATGAATATTAGTTTTTAAAATAAATAAATAAATAAATAAATATATATATATATATATATATATATATATATATACATATATATATATATATATACATACATACATACATATATATATATATATATATATATATATATATATATATATATATATATATATATATATATATATATATATATATATATATATATTTATATACATATATATCTATTGAGGTAGGCCATGACACCCACCACCGTCGTCAGACCCCAAAACTATATTAACAAATAATAAATAAAATTGGCCGATGGGACATGACCCTTGTCGGCCCCCCAACCCAACTCCAAACGAAACATATATTAAAAATTAAATATGGGGTTGGCGCAGGCCACCTTCGGTGGACCCAACCCACACTCCCAAAACTATTACCATATGTCATGTTAAAAGGGATGCCAGCATGTACCGAGCCCATGCCAGCCAGATGGGTTGGCCCAACACCATGTGGTGGCCCCATGTACCATGTACCAACCACCTTAATATGACACTCCAAAAAACTTTAATGCAACAAACCTCAAACACACCATTTCCATTTAATACGAGGTGCTACGGGAGTTAAGGGGTGGGCTGCCCAATGTGGACCCAATACCCAACAAAAGATATGTTGTGGTTTTAAAAAAACAAATTGTGTATTAAAATGGAGGGGTTAGGGTTTGACCACCCAACCTCCTCCTTATAATTCGGATCTCATACCAATCCGCCCAAATGGGCTTTCTTGTTTAATTTGCCACAAAAATTTATGTTAACCTTCATTTCATAAGTGCGGCCAGGCATAGAGGAATGACGAGTGCGCATGGAAATCGAGGCAGGATTTTTTTTAATTAATTTATTTGTAGGTGGAACCATGATTGGGCAAAATTCTCAATAGGGTGAAATTTTTGTTGTGTCCAAATTGGACAAATTTTATGTCGATCTTACACCTCTCAGTGACACAAACCCGATGGCACATTCAGTTTCCTAATCTGAGCAGCCAATTTGTAGAGGACTCAAAGGAGGGAATCTTTGAGGAATCTAGGGGGAATCTAAAAGATTCCTTAAGCTTCAGAATTTCACTTTCTCAGAATTCAGAAATTTGACAGTTGATTTTGCACTATTCGATGCCACAAATCTGAAGATGTGTACAGATTTTCCATTTCCAAATTTCATTTTTCGGCCACTTTTCTAAGTGGAGTGTAGGTGTCAGCATTCATGTGCGAGCAGTCATTTCCGTGCGATTTGACATCGTGAGATTGATGGTACGACCAGCTATAGCAGTTTGAAATCCTTTTCTTTAGATGGCCCTAGGATGTGAGGTATATGCAGTGCGTTCATGTGCTTCTTTTTGTGATGCATTGTGTTCCACAAATCCCTGTTTGATGTTTGATATGGGATCTTGTTTTCTTACTTTTTCATGATTCCTACTTGATGTGATGCAAAATCATTTTTGGGATGTACTTGTTGTCATGATTCGTCATGTTTTATTTGAGATCCCTTTGTCGTCATGTTGATGGGATGCTCATGTTGTCACCATGTATTTTTTCATTGAGATCACTTTTATGTCAAATTGATGGGATGCTCATCATCATCATACATGAGTTTGTGTCATACTGATAGGAGTCCTTTTGACTGAGAGTTCCTGTAGCGGAACATCTCTTGGAGCCACTCCTGCGTGAGGGCATTTTCCTTGTATGATAGCGATGCCACCTCTTATGTACATCATCACTATTGATAGCAATTAATGCAGTGGCCTACACCATCTTGAAATCGGGGCTCGGAGACGTAGTCCCTCCTAGAAGAACTTTGTTATCAATGGCTTATGTTTTCATGTGTTGATGATTGTCACGTTCCTCTTATTTACAGCATGCATATGTATTTATTTATGTTCTTTTAAAAATGCAATTTAACACATCATGAAAGTAAAAGGTCTTGGAAGGGTCATTTGTCACACCTGGACTTGGATCAAGTGGTATCAGAGTGGTCTTTGTGTGGATGTGAACTGAAAGCATGAACAATGGAATGTGTAGCAATAGAGGATGAAAAAGCTATGTACGAGACCATGCTCAAAATTTCCAAAAGAGTGGAAATAATGCATGAATCTCTACAAAAAGAGATAGAGGAAAAGGAGTGATTGCAGCTTTAGTTGCAAGCCATGGAAGAGGCCTTGGAAGAACTGAAGCACAACAACCAAAACTTTCAAACAGAGAACACTGACTCGAAGATGCATCTACAAGAAGAGAAAGAGGAGAAACATAGTTTACTACGACAGCTGCAAGCAAAGGACGAGGCCTTGGAAAAGCTGCAGCGTGACCCATGTGAGGTAAAATGTAATTCTCTGAATTCATGTATGTGTTCTGATGATGATTTTGCTATTTTTGAAAATCATACCATAGGAATTGGCTCCAAACTATTGAAGAAAATGGGGTATGAGGGAAAAGACTTGGGCATTAATGGCCAAGGCATTGTCAACCCCATCAAAATGGAGGAATTACCCCGTCAAGCAGGACTTGGGTATGTTAGAAAGGAAGTTGGGGAATGTGCCACGACAGCTAGCGAACCACCAACAACAAATGATGAGAAACCCTCATCAGTTCTTTCCAACTTGACAATAGAGGTAAAAGATGTTGATTTCCTTTCGGTTTCGTCTTCACATAGTATGATTTCTATTGGAGATGTGGAGATACCAATTACAGGGAAAAACAAGAGGCTCCTTACTAAGATAAAGTACAAGGAGGAGAAATAACTTGGAGTTAATAATGAAGGCATAACTCTATCATTGGAGGTTGCGTAGAGAACTCAATTTGCAGGCTTGGGATACACCGAAGGAGAATGCTCGAAGGTGTCAGATTCTTCTGAGACATCGTCAAAATTGTCGAGGAAAGAGAATGATGGGAACATGTCCCTGTCATCCCATGGTAGTGTCCATTGCCAGGAAAGAGCTGAGGCAAGCTCTCATCACCATAATGACACCAAAGATAGCAAGGCAAGGTATAACCAGTCTCAGTATTCTAATGATAATTTCAATTATAATCATGTTGTTATTGGTGAACATAAAACATGGAATCGAAAGACATGTACCTTTTGTGTATTACATAACCATACATTTTCTAAATGTTGGAAAAGAATAGCAGCACAAACAAAGAAGAGGCGTGAAAGACCCTCTCAATAGTAGGTAAAGAAACATGTTAAGCAGATCTGGAGGAAGAAAACCTATTGTAGTCATTGTGATAGAAGTGGCCATCAAAAAGCCACTTGTTGGAGGCTCCATCTAGAGCAGTACCTTAAAGACAAAGTGTCAATGCATGAACTGGGTGAAACAGTTGTTTGATAAGAAAAACCACCATAGGGAGGCGACCTATTCACCTTGATAAGTGAAAAATGGTCTCTAAAAATGTTAGCTTGTCATGGTCATGCTTTTGTAAATAAGTTGTTGAATTTTAAAATGTAAAAGTGATGACGTGTTTCCATCACTTGTTCAGCAACAATGATGTCTGGTCTTTTTGAGTTGCATGATAAACTGTGAAAGTGATGTCCTGTTTCCATCACTTGTCAAAGCAAATAGTGTTTGGCCTTATTTTTGTGAATCATGTGTTGCAGTGATGGTGTGTTTTCCATCACTTGTTGAAGCAACAATGATATGTTGGCCTTGTTTCTGTAGCTGCGGTATGGTGTCCATCTTGATGTAAACTTGACCACCGAGTATGTGTTATAAACTTGTGGCAAGTGTGGGATGCTTGGGTCACTAGTTTGTCATGAATGTCAAGCATGTAATTTGAAAAACAATGTACTACAGGTTCTAGAGGTTGCAAGAGTCGGCTCATCACTTAAGGCTCTGAAGAACAAAGGTGAAGGAGATTGAAGCGAGACCTTCTAGGACACTTGTTATGTAGACAAGGTATAGAAAAGCTGCAGAGTGTTTTTCATGCTTTTGGAGGACCAAAAGCTCCTTAGTGGGGAGGATTGATCCAAGTGGCTCTAGGGACACACACAGGACAAAGAGGGCTTATAGAAGCTTGAAAATAAAAATGATTAGAATGCTTTCAAACCAAGACCAAAGCGTAGATCTTGTCGTCTTGATCGCAACGGTGTGAATGATTCGTCAATATGAGTTCGTATGAGGGAGAACGGGCCAGTCAAATTTTGGTTGACTTTTGCTGATTGGGCGGGCTTAAGGAGGCAGCAATTTGGACAAAATCTGGACATCGGATTCTGGCCAACCTGGGCTATATTCTAAGGGAATTTGTGGCCTGATTAATTTGTCCCCTTTGGTCATTTTTCAAAATTTTAAAAATGACTACTAGATTTTAGAATAATATATATATATATATATATATATATATATATATATATATATATGGTGGCGGGCCATGACCGCCGCCACCACCATCAAACCTCAAAATGGTATTAACAAATAATAAATAAAATTGGCCGATGGGACATGACCTCCGTCGGCTCCCCAACCCACTCCAACCGAACCATATATTAAAAATTTTAAATATAGGGTGGGCGCGGGCCACCTTCGGTGGACTCGGCCCACACCCGCAAATCTATTACCATATTCCATGTTAAAAGGGAGGCCGGCGAGTACCGAGCCTGCGCCTGCCACCATGCTGCGGACCCATGTACCATGTACCAACCACCTTAAAACGACGCTCCAAAAAAAAACTTTAATGCAACAAACCTCAAATGCATCATTTCCATTTAATACGAGGTGCTGCAGGAGTTAAGGGGTGGGCCACGCAATACGGACCAGGCCCCCAACAAAAGATATGTTATTGTTTAAAAAAAAAAATTGTGTATTAAAACGGAGGGTTCGGGGTTTGACCACCCACCGTCCTCCTTATAATTCGGATCTCATACCAATCCACCCAAATGGACTTTCTTATTTAATCCACCACAAAAAATTATATTAACCTTCATTTCATCAGTGTGCCCAGGCATGAGGGAACAAGGAGCACGCATGGAAATCGAGTTAGGATTTTTTTTAATTAGTTTATTTGCAGGTGGAACCATGATTGGGCAAAATTCTCAAGAGGGTGAAATTTTTACATCGTCCAAATGGGACAAATTTTATGTCGATCTTACACTTCTCAGTGACACAAACCCAATGGCACATTCAGTTTCCTGATCTAAGTAGCTGATTTGTAGAGGACCGAACGAGGGAATATTTGAAGAATCTAGGGGGAATCTAAAAGATTCCTTAAGCTATAGCTTTTCACTTTCTTAGAATTCAGAAATTTGACAATTGATTTTTCACTATTCAACGCCACAAATCTGATGGTGTGTTCAGATTTTCCATTTGCTCATTTCATTTTTCAGCCACTTTTCTAAGTGGAGTGCAGGTGTCAACATTCATGTGCAAGCAGTCATTTCCATGCAATTCGATGCCGCGCGATTGATGGTATGGCTAGCTACAACAGTTTGACATCCTTTTCTTCAGATGGCCCCAGGATGTGAGGTATATGCAGCGTTTTCATGTACTTCCTTTTGTGATGCATTGTGCTGCACAGATCTCCGTTTGATGTTTGATATGGGATCTTGTTTTCTTACTTGTTCATGATTCCTACTTGATCTGATGCAGAATCATTTTTGGGATGTACTTGTTGTCATGATTCGTCATGTTTTGTTTGAGATCCATTTGTCGTCATGTTGATGGGATACTCATGTTGTCACCATGTATGATTGCATTGAGATCCCTTTTATGCCAAATTGATAGGATGCTCATTATCATCGTGCATGAGTTTGTGTCATACTGATAGGAGTCCTTTTGACTGAGAGTTCATGTAGTGGAACATATCTTGGAGCCACTTCTATGTGAGGGCATTTTCCTTGTATGATAGTGATGTCACCTCTTATGTACATCATCACTATTGACAACTCTTAATGCAACGACCTACACCATCTTGACATCGGGGCCCGGAGACGTAGTCTCTCTTGGGTGAACTCCATTATCAACGGCTTATGTTTTCATGTGTTGATGATTGTCATGTTGCTCTTCTTTACAACATGCAGATGTATTCATTTATGTTCTTTTAAAAATGAAATTTAGCACATCACGAAAGTAAAAGGTCTTGGAAGGGTCCTTTGTCACACCCGCACCTGGATCAGGACAAGCCAAGACAAACCACCAAGGCCACAAGAAAAGGAAAACACTACGAAAATGAAGAAGGACACGAGAAAGTGGTGTGAGTTTCGTAAGAGCTCCACCAACAACACAAGTGAGTGTCGAGCCAAGTAGTCACTAGTGGCCAAGTTGAAGGCTTCAGAATGAGATGCATGTTCTGAATCTACGTCAAAAGCCGACAAGGGGAATGACAAAGGGAAGAAAATTATTGATGCGGATCCTAACGCCATCATCGCCACCACAAATATCCAGAAGGAGGAACCTGAAGATCCAAAGGAGGAGGAGTGTATCTTCCACTCCTAGATGTAGGTAAAGGGTTCCCCGCTATAGTTCATTGTCGACAGCGGGAGCCAAAAGAACTTCATTACAGGGGAGGTCGTGAAGCGGCTGGGCTTACCGACCATAGCACACCCACAATCGTACACCATCGGGTCGCTTCATCAAGGGTGGGATCTGTGCACAAACCAATAATGCCACCTTCCATACAACATCAATCGCTTCATGAATGAGGTATTATGTGACGTTTCTCCCCTTGATGTTTATGATGTATTAGTATGCCAACCATAGTTGTGGAAGAGACATGATGTGTATGAGTCAAGGCCTTTTACTGCTATTTTTACATTGGGAAATAAGTTGTACAGGATATCGGAGGTAGCATCGCCTACCGACATCTCTCTCGTTACTACAAATCAATGCAGTAAGCTCATTTCCAAAATCGGGAAATTTGTTTTCCTAATGATATGCCCTTAAGGACAGAAGAAGACAGTTGCCACGACCTCTAGACATGGCCCCTCCACACGACAACAACAGATGGACAAGGTCGTGGAGGAGTATAAGGACATCCTCCCCCCCGCAAGGGTCCCTCTACATTGTCAGGTCGATAACTCCATCGATCTGACCCCAAGTGCACTGTTACCCAATGGACCAATCTATCGACGCTCCATTCTTGAGAACGATGAAATCAAGAGGCCAATTCAGGAGTGAAAGGTCACATTTGGCCGAGTTCATTGCCTTGTGGGAGCCAGATCGTGTTGGTACATAAGAAGAATGGGACTTGGAGTCTCTTTATTGACTATCAGGCACTAAACAAGATCACTATTCGGAATAGGTACTCTATCCCACAGATTGATGATCTTATGGACCAACTCAAGGGGGGGAAATATTTCAGCAAGATCGAATTGAAGTCTGGATATCACTAGGTACCAATCGAATCCTCTGATGTCTGGAAGGATTCCTTTAAAGCCAAGGAGGGCCTTTTTGAATGGTTGGTTATGCCTTTTCAGTTTATGAATTCTATTACAACCTTCATGAGGCTGATGGATGACATCTTGCGGTCATTCACCAACTCATTTGTAGCGGTATACTTGGATGACATCCTAATCTTCAACCAGAGTTGGTAAGAGCACCTCCACCACATTCGACAAGTACTCCAAACATTGGGGCAACACAAGTTGTGTGCCAATTTGGAGAAATTCACTTTTTGAATGACCTAGGTTCAGTATCTAGGATAAATTATTGATGAACAGGGGGTGCACGTGGATCCATCCAAGATCTAAGTCATTCATGATTTACCAGCCCCAACCACTATGACAGAGCTCAACAACTTTCTGGGTCTTGCCAATTTCTACTGTAGGTTCGTGTTGGAGTTCTCTCATATCACTTGGCCCTTGAGTCATGTCACCAAAGGAGGAGCAAAAGAAAAATTATTTTGGTCTGAATCTCAACAGAAGGAATTCGGAGAGTTGAAACATCACCTCTCCTTTGCACTAGTGCTCACATTACAAGACTTGCAACAACCATTTGAGATTGAGATAGATTCCTTTGACTATACTATTGGGGCAATCCTTACTCAATATGGGCATCTAATGGCATATTATAGTGAGATATTTTCAGACACAGTCCGGAAGTATCCCACTTATGACAAAGATATGTATTCCATTGTGCAAGCTTGCCGACAATGAAAGCATCACATTTTTGGGAAGAAAACAGTCATCCACATAGACCACCGACCCTTGTAGTTGATACAGATGCAAGGGAAGTTTCATAATGATCGTCATGAGAAGTGGTCCACACACTTGCAACAGTTCCATTTGAATATCAAGTACAAGAAGGGAAACACAAATAATGTTGCAGACTGCCTCAGCCAACCACCGACCATGGCGTTAACCACCGTGCTCAACTCTTGTGGGCACGAGACTTTTGATTGGCCACTTCTCTATAAAAGCGACCCAAAATTCGGCCACACATACCATATGCTCTTGGAGGGTCAACAAGTTCTATATTTTCACCTACAAGATGCTTTGTTATGTCACCTAGGACTCCTTTGTGTTCCTTTAAGCAAGCATGTGAAGATGATTTGGGAAGTGCATTACAATTGGTCCAATGGGAATTTCGGGGTCAAGAAAACAGTGGCAATGCTGGAAAATTATTTCTATTGGCCTAATCTTCGACAAGATGTCAGTAAATAAATAAGATCTTGCACTGCATGCGTCATTTCCAAACCGACCATCAAGAAGCAAGGTCTGTATACTCCAATGCCTACCCCTAGTCGACCTTGGGAATCCATCTCCATTGATCACATGTCAAGGCTTCCCTTTATTGAGCATGACAACGACTATGTTCTTGTGGTTGTCAACAAATTCTCGAAGATGGCCATTATGGTGGCCTGCAAGAAGAGTATCAAAATAGAAGCCACTACTAAAGTCTTCTTTGAACGAGTGTAGATACACTTTGGGATCTCACAATTTATCATCTCATATCAGGACAACAAGTTCCTCAGTACATTTTGGTCCTGTCTATGGCCGATGTTGGAGACCAAGCTCACTAAGTCCACAACTTTTCATCCCCAAACTAATGGCCAAACAGAGGTCGTCAACAGGATGATCATACACATTCTGCACATGTACAACTCAAAGCATCCATGCACATGGGATGAGAGCCTCCCCTATGTCCAGCACAGCTACAACCGGGCTCTCCACAACTCTACCAGCCACAGGCCTTTTTAGGTGTGCCTTGGATTCTAGCCACTATGTTCCATTAATGTGGCCATACCATTTGTAGCGACTCAGGCAGATTCGACTTCTGTCTACTCCGAAGTCGATAAGGAAAATATCTTCATTAATAACATTCAAGACATCCACCAATAGGTCCATGACATATTGGAGAAAGCCAATGCTAAGTACAAGAAACAACATGATCATCACCGGGTGCCACACAAGTTCCATGTGGGCAACAAAGTTTGCCTAATTTGCAGAAGGAGCACCTCGCTAGGCCCCACCGGAAGATTCGCCCGCTTTGATATGGGACATATGCCATGACCAAGGTTTTGGGAGATAATGATTTTGAGCTCAGCATTCCCCCATTCCTTGGACTGCACCCAATGTTCAATGTGGATCGCCTTCGGCCATACTTTCCACCATTATGGGACACCTCCGACATTGCAAAACAACTCACACCAACAGAGTTAAATCGAGATTGCATGGAACAAGCTGCAACTGATCAGATCATGGACACGCAGATCACGAACACTCGCCAGAAGAAGATCCAACTGTACCGAGTTGTCAATGCTGACCAACTCCTGCACCAAAGAAAATGGCTCACTAAGGGCCAAGTTTAGCAAAAGTTTTCTCATCTCATGGAGGAACTGAACGCAATGGAGACCATTGCTTCCTAAGGAGGGAGGAATGATCTAGGTGGATATTGGTGGCCATCTGCCTATTCCACTTGGACCCCACCATTGTTGCTTTCAGTTTTTCAGTTTCCTTAATTGTAACACAATTTACTAATTTTGATATTTTTCGAGTCGTGAAAATTTAAAATAAGATAAATATTGTAATATTTTTAAAGAAATTTTTTGTCAAAACCTATTAATATATTTGAATTTCACTGATTTAATTTTACACGGACATTAAGGTTAAAAACTCTAAGAGAAAAGAGAGTAAAATAAAATTAACTATGTTACAAAGTTGATATAATTTAAATTGATAATACATAAAACTCTAATTACAAAATAATAATTAACTATTAAAGTATCTAAATGACGTCCAATATACTATGTTTAATTTAAAATAATAAAAATTCATTAATCATTTTAAATTCAATTTAATCTAAATGTTTGGATCTATTAAGCACAACTTCACAACTTCACTGAGTTACTCATAATACATTAACCCTTTTTAGAAACGTTACAAACTAAAAATTTAAAGAAAAGGAATAAAGTGTAATTTTTATTCTTCATCTTTAATCATAAAATGTTTTTTTAAATAAAGCGAAAAAAATTAACATAATAGAATTAAAAAGTGAAAAGGTTTAACTTAATATAATGGTCAAAACATCCTATTTCCGGATGTTATCCAAATATTAATTGACAAAATACATGGCCTTCGCCGTTGCCTATTTCATTATTTAAATATATAGAAAACACTCTTATCCACTTGCAATTAAATATTAATTTATATATTTATTATAATTATAATTTCCAAAAATTCCATTTGCACAATTTTGAAACAATAAAATATTAATTTATGTATTTTCTAGAGTTAACTTCATTGGATCACTATATGATAATATTATGACACCAAACAATACCACATAGTTAGTTTTCTCTGCTATTTAGTTAAGTTTAATAAAATATTTTAATGTCATGATGTGTTGTATGTACTTCAAACAATAATAAAATTGTAAAATGAGTTATATGAATATTTGGTTAACCTATTTTTATTAATTTTTAAAATATAATTAAACATTTTTTTTGTAGATAAAGGTTATATATATACAATTCACATTGAAGAGATCGATAACAAAGTAATAATTGTTTATTTAATATTGAATGATGATTTTTTTTATTATATATAATGCTCATATTATAGTACACATGTTATGGCATTAGAGTATAGATTGATAAAATAAAAGTTGTACAAATTGTACACATGTTATTTTTACATACATTTTTCAAATTATTTTTTTAAATTAAAAAATAAAACTCATAAAATTGTCTATTCAATACTTTACACGAATGAGAAAATATAATTTTTTAATTTAATTACAAACCATTTGTGCTTATGGTACATAGTAATCAATATATAACGTTATTTTTAAATTATTTATATTTATTGTACATAGTAGTTAGTGATATCGTACATAGTAATTAATAATAGAGTACACAAAAGTAAATTCTTATCATAACACAATAAGAGGGGAGACATTTCAACCAATAATATTTGAGATAAATGGAAATAAATTTTATTTAAAAATAATAAATTTAATTTCAGAATGTTAAACTTTGGATAAATTTAGAGTTTTTTTAGTAAAAAAAAAACTAATAGCAAATCAATGAAACTCAGAATACGTTTTATCCTACTAGCGGAAGGTATAATAAGATTATTAAACAAAATTATATTCACGCAAATCCGATTCCATAGCACGCACGTCTGCCAACATAGATCTCTTCCCCAAAAAGAAAGAATCAGGGGAAGGTGGAAATGATAAATGAGGATTTCACATGTCAGAGAGTTAATGGACAGTTACTTCTCTCCCTAGAGATAAATATCTCAGTTGGGAAAATAGAGCATCATGAGGGTATGAGAGGAACCTGAGGAAATCAAGAAAGACGAGAGAACACATTAGCTCAGACAAGATGTTGTTGAGGTAAGACGCGATGTTTCCATAGAGAAATTCTTGAGCTAGTTGTGGCCAGTGGGATTTCTATAGAGACGCTGTGAATATGTGAAAGTTTTGAGCAAGGAATCATTGAGCTGGTTGGACTAGTGGAATTTTTGTGTAGACCTGTGCGGTCTGTGTCCAAGAAATATTGTTCTAAAGGGAAATTGGCCCGGGGGGAGCTCTGGTGGAATACTGTGCTCAATGGTAGGGAGGAGCATTCTCCCTTACATGGTGATTCATGTGGCAACCTAACTAATCCTAAGTAGATAAGTATTCCTATAAATTCCCTTCTAGAAATAATTTATGTAAATTGTCCTTGTAAATTATTTCTGGGAATTACTATTTTTCTTTAAGAGGTTCTTGGTAGTTGTTTGTAACTAGTTTTTGTAAATTGTTCTATGGAAATGCTAGTAGTCTAGTTGCATGCAGTAAGTAATAAACATTGGTGCAAGTAGTTGTATAAAATAATTCCTTTCTCAGATTTCATTTCTATGGCAAAGTAACTTTGTCAGATAAGTGCTTTTTGTGTTTAAAAGAATTGGAACATACCTCTAAAGTTTCTATTATAAGTTTAAAGGAAAATTAGAGATCAATCTGGTAATGCCTGAAATTATATGGAAGTACATCGAGTTTTGTTGGAAATAATTAAATTCTTCTGTTTAATAAGAGACAATGGTAACGCGGGAGAGTCTAAGAAAGGAACCTCCAGTTTTGTTGTTAGAAAACTACTAATAACATCTGTCTGTCTATCGTATATATATTATTGAAATGGTAATAAAACACTCATGTATTATGGAGGATTTTTTCTGGGTTTTTGCATTTTAGGAGGGTTTCTTAATTTTGGCATAACTAAAGAGAAAATACTCATCCTAGACTCAAGACTTCCTATGGAAGGAATATCGGAAAACTAAAAGGAATGAAACAAGAGTACCAATAAAGTTGGTAAAGGTTAGCTCTTGCTGAAAAATGAGGGTTTGTGGATCAAAGCAGTCCCGAACCAAATATCAATAACAAAGGAAACTTTGTGGGTTCAACCGAGTTGAACATAAAGGCATCACTCTAACCTTAGGTTAAATGTAAACGACAATTACTAATCTAATGAACATTGCAATATGCCTTCTACCGTTTACCCAACATTACATACATATAAATAGAAATAAACTATGCTAAAAGCAAGCTAGAATCCAGAACCTTACAACGTGCTACGTACTTACTCGATATGTTTTTACACCATACCCTCAGTGTCATAGAAGTTGCCATGCATGTCGAGACTAGTTGTAAAATAACAATTATGTTAGAGTATGAGCACGAGGCTTCATGAAGCTTAAATATTGACACTGTAAACTAAAATAATATATATTGTAACATTACATTTAAAAGAACCAGTCCCTCTCGAATCTGTGTTTAACCCTTACAAAATAATTTGGATAGAACATAGTTGCTGATCAAACAAGAACTATTACCTCAAAACCAGAACTCTAGCCAAAATCACCAAAAACACATGAAAAGACATATTGAAAACAAAAAGTATTGATGTTGGAATAACATTCTTTTTTTCGGGTAAATTTTCAACATTTTTTAAAAATGGTAGTGAAAACTAAATGTTTTTGTCCAAAAGACAACCTGAAAACGAAAAGTATTGATGTTGGAATAATGTCTTTTGTTAAAGGTAAATTTTCAACATTTTTTAATAACGACGTAAAATTAAAATATCATGACTCCGAAAAACATTAAATTTCCAATGATTTTCGAGCATGACATTAAAGATAAAATATCAAATCTTTGAATAACCTTAAAATTCCAACAAGTTTTAGGCATGACATTAAATTTAAAATATCACGTCTTTGAAAAACCTTAAAATTCCAACAATTCTCAGGAATTGTGCTAAAGAAAAAATACTTATCACTGTTTTCGACCATAACATTAAAGATAAAATATCATGACTTAGAAAAACATTAAAATCTTGACAATTTTTCAACCATGCAATTAAAACCAAAGACTACAAAAAATCTTAAGTTTTCAAAATATTCCAAGGATGACATTATGGAAAAATTTCAAGCCTAAAAAATCTTTAAAAATGGATACTTGAATGAAAGAGTTATTATATCGAGAGTAATTTATTTCTTTAATGCTAAATATTTAGCAATTTTAAAATCTTAGCCTAAGACAACTTGGTACATTGCAACAAAAATTTAAAAATCAACCATCAAATTAACACACATTGTAGGTGAACTCGACCCATTATAGTGAAAACTTAAAGACCAACCCTGAAATGCACATAATGGGATCAGGTTGCTAGACGAGCATTGACACAGACCCTGCAAAAAAAAAACAACAACAACAACAAAAATAATAAAGAAATATATAAAGAAATAAAAAAACGAAAAATACAAAAGAAAACAAAAATTCAAATATTGCTTTTTGTGTAAGCTTGGAAGTACTTTCTTTTCTATTAATCATATATAAGGGAGGTAACAAAATGTGTCTAGTGGCCTCAACTTGCCCGAAGGAAACCAGGTCTGTTGGCCACTGATCAACATCATATGCCATCCAAAATTTAAACAGTTTGAGCATGTCCATCCAGGCTAAATAAGATACCGTGTCTACTATATGTTTAAACATATTACTACCAAAGTAAATTTTATTTGACTAGATCATTGTAACAAAATGACAAAAGTTCATGACTTTCTAACTTCTCAGCATTCAGTCATCTGACGATTCTATGGGAGTCAGTTCCTTAGCACTCGACCCTGGCATTTCGTTCTACAACAAGCTTTGAATTTGTTTTTCCATTCAGCCTAAGCGAACATTCTGGTGGTACTGTGGCACCTGTACTGCCTGGATCTCCCTTTGAATATCTTTTAAGCTAGGCCCTTCTTGCTGGGTTTACGGCGGATCCTTTGAATTCCTTGTTGTTATTGCTTTTGCTACTAGGTTCTTCATAACCTAGTAGATCTAGACTGTCTATTTGAATATAGTTTGCCTACCTTAGGTGTCTCTTGGGTCTAAGAGCAGGGATTCCCAATCCTCCACTGGAAGCGGCTCTGCTACAGCCTTGGTGTTCAATTTCGCCTCTCATGATGAAATTAGGGACTTGACCTGTAGTGGTGTTCCCCCACCATATGCATGCATGAGGTTCTGCATGTTTTCCTCCCCCATTTTCCTGCCCCTCTTTCGCTAGGTCTTGTTGTTCAATTCCATCGACATTTTTCTTTTGTTGTCGGTCTGTTTACAATTGTGGAGGTGCCTTCTTCACCCCGGCCCCGCTTTTTCCTTCACCATGTTGCCTTTGATTAGAGTTCCCTTCAACCACGAGAACTCCCAACCTCTTTCCTTATCCCAGAGTAGAAGCGCCAGAGTTAGATGGGGTAGAAATTGGATGGACTTATAAGAGTAGCATAAGCAAAAAATTTAAAACCAAGCTAATTATCAGTGTTACCATTGAGTCATTCCCTCTGGTTCATAATTACCGAGTCACATTTCTGGGTTTGAGGTGTGTAATGCAATTTCCCCCCAACCCGATCATTGGTTGCCTTCATCCTCACTCTACCTAGATTTAGTAGAATTCCTTCCCTATGGCTCACAATTCTCCCCTCGGTCCAGTCATCCCTCTGCCTCCCTTGATTAAACCCTGCCATTACCAACTTGACAGACTCACAGGTGTTGGGACACTCAGGCATTGGGCTGCAGGTGGCATACTAGACACAAACTGAAATGACAGGCCCGTCAGGGTTTTCTGACCCCGACTCACCATTCATGCCCCTCTGGACCTTGAAATTTCCATAAAACCTGACCTTGACAGAATTTCCTAACAGGTTGGTAAAGTGTGTTCCTAGTGTTGATAGCATTCCCTGGCTCCAACTTTTTATTCCCTGACCCTGCCAGGTCTCTGGCTTGAAAAAATTAACCACAACATTTCATAATTGACAGTCGCACAAGAGTTTGGGTCCCCCAAATCCCCTTTCACATCCCACTGAGCCAAAGGTTTGCCTGGAAGCCAAATAATGGTTGATAGCTCAGACAACCCAGTTTTAGAAGGCCACAAATCCCCATCCCTAACCCACTAGACTAGAAGATCACCCAAATACCAGACAAAAACATACTGAACAAACATACAGGTAGTTTGGACCCCAAACACCCCATACTTCTGTCTCTGGCCCAGGGAATTTCTGTTGGCTTATTAGGGCCTGACCTAAGTTGAGAGTTAATTTATCAAAACAAATCCCAGTACTATTGGCCCTTTCGGCAATAGTTCATAGAGCGCAGACTGAGCTCTCACCTGAGGTAGTATGGGAGGGTGGTACAACCAGGTTTCCGCACCCTGGAGATGTCTGATTAGTTCAAGTGGTATGCGGTTCGACCCTGCTCGCAAGTTTCCTCATGCACTTTCCCATACCTCCCAGCCTGATATACTGCCTTTGCGTAGCCCTACTCAAGCGCCGAACGCTGTGTTTTTGCGTTATTACCCAAGTCCTTATGGGTATTCCAATGTTAGTTGATTAATTTAGCCTACTTGCATACTTTAAGTTATACTTAACAACATAAACCATTCATATAGGTGCGCGTAGTAAATAAACAATATATTTGAAAATTATATCAAACATGCATTAACCCAAGAAAAAATACACAAAATTATTATAAAACTTCTCTTTATTAATTCCTTCTTTAGTTAGAGTCTCGACTCCACCCAGTGCACTCAGCTGCAGGGGTCCGCGCACTCAGTTGTGGACTACTAGGCCTCTGTGCACTCAGCTCTAGAGCCTTCTCTTACTCTACGACCCAAAGACACACTTCACTTTGCTACTTAGACTCTCTTTATATATCTCCACTACTCCTCTCTCTTTACACTTAGAGCCTCACTAGGGTGGACAACCCTGTGACTCTATCATACATTTCGTGCTCTGCGCCCGCAATTCGTGGAGCTTTATAACAAGATTGGGTCAAAAATTGAGCTTGGAACCCCAAAACATGCCTTGGGGGGATTCCATGCCCAGCATGCCCCCAACACAAACATCGTAACTCACCCTCGAGTCACTCTGTCAGCACAACGATCTTTGCACGAAATCCCTCCAACTCAGGGAAAATTTTAAGAACCCCCATAAATTTACATGTATAATAAATGGGCGAATCTCCATGGCATATAGGAAAAATGGAAGGCGATTTTATCAATAATATGATATGTATATATAATTTTTTGGCGAATCTCTCACCAGGCATGGCGAATATTTTACTCAATTATAAAATCTTGTGTTTATTGAATACACAAATGAAATCATTGCATTTCTTTAAAATATCTTTTGAAATCAAAATTATCGAAATTACATATCGATAACCTAGTGGGTGTAGGATAAAATTCACCCGTGCCATTCATAGAAAGCACGAGAAAAAATCTAATACTATATATAAAACCAAGAAAAAGTCAAATTCATCACTTCTAAGGACCTCGTAACCACCCTGCCAATACACAAGTATGTTCTTGTTTGCAATTAGAAAAATTACCCAAATTACAATTTGTTTACTCCAGCATATGTTGGAAAGTTATAGAAGGATGACTAGTGCAATCAATCCATTCCTTTTAGCCCTGGATTTGTTTCAGTTTAAAATAGAAGTATACAAATATACTTGTCCAATGTCTATGCTTTAACCATTCACCTTAAGATGTTTTTACAATATAATTTCGTAAGTCTATTTAATATCTTCATTATCATAAAAACCAACCTATATCCATCTTAACTCCACATCTACCACTCTTAGGGAGATGAAATCTATTTATCCCTCTGAGCACTTGGTAGACCCATAATTAAGATGGATCTAAGATGATAGAATTTCCCCTTTAAATAGTCTATGCTCACATGAATACCATGGTATTACCATGGGTCAATACCATGGGTTATCATAAACCTGGAGCTTAAAAATTACTATTAGTAATTTATAAAAATTAATAAAATTAATAGTTGATTTTTATTTTATTTTTTATTTTAACCAAGCTAAAATGTTTAACATACATAAAATTACAACATCCATTTTTACTCTTGATCGGATCAAATATTTTTTCACTCTATGGTAGTTTTCATATCACGATATTTGATACCTCTCGGGGGTTAGTAGATCCAGAGTAAAGATGGATCTATGCTGGTTTAATTCCCCCATTTAAATAGGCTACATTCGAGGTGAATACCATGGGTCAATACCATGTGCCATTTTCGTGAATACCATGGGTCAATACCATGTGCCATTTTTATTTTTATTAATACTAATATTAGGGTTAATAATGTTTTTTTGCATGGTATTGATAACAATCTAGTCCATGGTATTTGTCCCATAGTATTTTGCCCATAGGTTTCACCTAAATATAACGCATTTTTTGAGTGTTCGTAAATATAAGGTGACTTATGGAGTAAATATAAAAAAATGTTTTATTTGTTTACCATACCTCTCATTTATTTATATTTTTATTAATTTACCATACCTCTTTTACAAATATGGTATTTGGCTTATAGGATTCACTTAAATAAAACCTCTTTCTTGAGCCTTCATAAATAAAACGAGGGTTATGGACTAAATATAAAAAGAGGTTTTATTTATTTACCATGCGTGTAGTTTATTTATATTTTTATTTATTTACCATACCTTTTGAGTAACTATAAAAAGACGTTTTATTTATTTACCATACCTCCACTTTACTTATATTTTTATTTGTTTACACCCTTGCATGTATATAAGGTGACTTATGGAGTAAATATAAAAAATGTTTTATTTATTTACCATACCTCTCATTTATTTATATTTTTATTAATTTACCATACCTCTTTTATAAATATGGTATTTCGGCCTTTGGCCCATAGGATTCACTTAAATAAAACCTATTCTTGAAAATGGGCGAATGGATTCACTAAAATCAAACCTATTCTTGAAAATGGGCGAATTGAAGTTTGTAACTCCTAATTTCAAGGGCTAAATTTATCTTTTTTACCCTCTCCCTTAAAATAAGGTGGGCTATTTGAGGTGATTTGTAAAAATGTACTATGATACAAAATATTCACCCACTAAAAATTTAAAACCCCTTAATCTACTGCATGCACTGTTATGAGACCTTTGTGTTTGGAGTCCTTCTCTACATTAATGAGTGCATCCCCTGTATGTGCACGATCTTGCCTTCAATGTTTGTCGTGATGGTGAAGGCCTCGTTGATCCAAGGCTAGACGCATGCTTTTAGAACTGCCTCCTTATGTCATGTTGTGTCCACCTGCTCCTTTAGTGCTTTAGCCTGCTACATCCTCGCAACACACTGGGTGAGGGCCACTGTCTGCCAGTTATTTGGACACTGTCATACTGCTGTTGGAGCTCTCATGCCTCTGTCTCAAAGAACTAGATGTTGGGGTCCTCCTATAGATTTGTGAGGACCTCAGGTGATTCTTCCAACATGGTGGTGCAGTCTCATACTGCACCTCCGATTTCCTCCAATCCCACTATGATAGCACTAGCGCGCTTTTCTCTGACTTCTGGGGGAGTGGATGGTTGCACCTTTAACCGCATCTTGGTGATCTGAAGATTCAACTTGAGCTGAACCTTGGTCATTTCTTCCCTGGCATCATAGACTCATGTTGCTAACCTGTGGATCTGTACCTCCCCTGGTAGATCTGCTGGGATGGCCAGCTCCAGGTTGCTTTGGCAAGCATCGCCTATCACCTGCATCAACTGTTGATTTTGTGACACCAATTCGTCATGCTGCAAGCTGAGTTGTTCCATATTTATATTCTGCTCATTGAGGTGTTGGAGCACGTGATTCTCCCTAGCACGCAGCTCTGCCATTATCCCATGCTGCAATAGATGTAATGTCTCGTGCAGAAGGGCATATAGATTAATGTCGAGACCTTTCATCGTGCTAACCGAAAAGCTGTCAGCCTCATTTTTCGACTGTGATGTTGGTCGAAAGGGTACCAACCTGAGGGGGGCACACCTGTAATTCCGGCAACTGCGCTCTGAGGGCCCACAACACAATCTAGTTCTCCTCCATGAAATCTTGGAGAGCCTCATTTGTGACACCATGCACCATTTCACCGATGTCATTCAGATCACCCTTGGTTAGGGTGATTGGGTCAATGGAAAATTTCTACGCCTTAACCTTCTTCCTCGATCCTGATCACTCTACCGAGTGTTGGCACTTCAACTGTGTGGACGCGGTTCGTAGGTCCGTGCCTCCTTCCTCTGTTTCTGCTTCCTCAACTACCTGCCCTTGTGAATGCATTGTTTGGCCCTCGGTCATCTTCGCGACTGCTTCCTATGCTTTTGCAGTTGCTACGACCTTTTCCTACTCGGTTGCTTTCTATGCCACTTCCCACGTTGCTCGCACTTTAGCTGCTACTGTTTCCTTCCTCTTTTTCTCAGCCAACTATGCAATGCACAGCTTGGCATCGTCTTTCTTCTTTTCCGCTGCCAACCTCTCAAGTTCTGCAACGTCTGGGGCGAGTCATTCCGGAGGCCATGCCTCTAAGACATTGAAAATGGCATTGTCAGTGGCTACAAAGGGTAGCTTTGTCCACTGCTTCATCGGATCCTTTCGCGCCCTGATATAGATGTTGTGCATGTCTGCCTTGAATTCTGCAAAACACTACAGACTATTGTAAACCATGGGAGACAACCGCGGCTTACAGTTGATCCACATTCAAATGTTCATCTCCATGAGCACCCAAAAGATTTTGCTGTCACGTATCCTTATAGCATCCTTCATGGCCGAGAGCGAAGTGTACTTCGCAACCTCTGGTAAATCTCTGTCAATTATGGGGAATTGACTGTCCTCCAGCAATTCCCCTACTACGAGCACTATGGACAACAACAACCATGCATAGTGGAAGGTTTTACCCTGCTCCTAGGATTCATGGAAATTCTCTAAGAATTTCGTGCAAAGAAATTCAGACCAGTTAAATTCGACCCCCTCTGTGCACTGCTCAGCCAGTGTGACCACCGGCGTAGGTTCCTCATCTGGGAGGCACTTTTGCATAACTTTGCCTTCCAGGATTTGGGTTGCCACACGTACTACTTTATCCTTAATGTTGGAGATGGCGTAACCCCTCTTCTTCTTTTCCAGCTTGTACTTCGTCTTCATGGCCTCTGCGAGGGCCAAATCATTGTCGTTCCCTTCCAATATGGTTGAAGGCTCCTTTCCTTTGCATGGAAGTTGGGAAACGCGATGAATCAGGTTTGCCGTGATGGGGATGGGCTCCTCCAGCCATAGATACCCATCATGCACCACGCAGAGCAGCTGCGTGATGACGAAAATGGTTATTGGGGCGTGGTGGAAATGCGTCACCCATAGTAGGTTTAGTAGCCCGGCCTTTTCCACATCGTACAACCACTTTCGTGGCTCTAATGTTGTCATAAACCCCTCGGTGTTCTCTTCATGAGGTTTTCGGTCTCAAGGTGAGGGAACTTCTCACAGTTGGTGAGGTCCCAATCTTCAAATTTCATGGTTGGCACGTGGACCAGGTGCGTGCCCTCAAACGTAATGCCATCTGGGAGGAGCGGCGTCTGGAGTGAACTCTTGGTCTCATCCAGGTCTTAAGGCACTTTGGCCTTCCCTTTTCGCGGGGGGACATAAGCGGGCAGTTTTGTCGCAGAGTGCATAGGTTGAATATCCACCTCCATGCCTTCGTCTTCTTCCTCTGCGAGGATAAGGGCTTATGGATCTTCTTCTTCTTCATTCGTTTCTATAGTGACAACTTTCCCTTTCTCCTCCATCGACAGTTTGCTGTGCAAAGGGTTCCGCGGAGACACGTGTACGGGAGCCATTGCTTGTTTATCCTTCTTCGGTCTTGGCATACGTGGTGATTTCAAGATCTCTGCCACAATCCCAGCACCTTCTGGAACATCCTCCACAGTTAAGGCTTGCACTGCCTCATCGACGGTCACCTCTTCTATCCCCGTACCATCCTTATTTGCAAAGATTGTAGCTGTGCAACAATCTATCACTCACGAATTCAGAGGCTCAATCGATTCTCGTGTCACAATACTCAGATCTCTGCTCAATTGGTTAGTTCAAAATGACCAAGTGTAGTTTTCTGGGTAGCCCTTTGTATTTTATAGCGATTTTTGAATTCGAATTCGACCGTTCCTGCCAATTCTGGTTCATTAATGCTTTTTTGGTGGTATATTTTCCCAAATCTGCCCATAAATTGCGTCTTAAATGCCTACTGCCCGCTCCATTTGGCCTCAAGTCGAGCATCCCACCATGAATAGCGACTTCAATGGTCACTTCCTGTCCAACCCGCGTGATAGCGCAACCCCCCGTGTGCAGTCGCGGACCTTGTGTCTCTCTGCTTCTGGGCGCATCTCTAATATCGTGTAGCTCTTGGGCAGAATATTTTATAGTCACGTGCTCCCTTCCAACTGACTGGAGCACTAAGACTATCCTTCCCTTGTCTAGTCAAGTGGTCACACCACCCATGTGGAGTTCCATGCGATCCTCTACCATGGCTCCTGGAGAATCCCCACCTTGTATTGTTACGGTCAGCATCACACACTTCACTATTTGAAATGCGCTACCCTGGTCACTATGCTTTGAAATATACAGTCCAAGCCAAGGCATCAAACTAATCAATTCGTGGAAACAAGAATTAACTCTGTTATCACAATCACGTGCCTCGCGTCTTACCATTCTAGTCTTTTTTCTAAGAAAATCTTTCTTTATCTCGTCCTCCAGTGTCTTAACTTCCATGTCCACCAGTGCACTTTTCTTTCTTAACCGTACCCTGTCTTCTTCAAGTTCTTTGTGTCTAAGGTTTCCCTATTGGATTTCTTCCTCAAGTCCCATGTGTTCTATTTCTTGTGGTTGTGTGATCCCTCCTTTCCGGGCTTCGCAAACCATCGTATCTACAGGTGCTACTTTGCGCAGGCTAGGCTTTGTATGCTCCATAGGAATTACAACATCTGCTTCATACTTCAACTTCGGAAGTGCCCGCCCAGTCAGGGTTTGGCACATGGTCCTATAAGCCCATAGAACCATTGGTACGCGTAGGTCCCAGTCAGTTCGCTTCACACGGTGGACCGCATTCAGTGTTTCGCGTGCTTTTTCAAAAGCTTCTACGTGGATATTCTTCTTCGTGCTTGGTATTACCATAATTCCTGGTCATCATTCGCGCCATTACCTTGCCCATTCCTACTCACCTATCATGTTTCCTTTTCTGTGGACAGTGTGCCTCCGTGCAAGTTGCGCACCACATGCCTGTACCCATCTGGACAGGTGGGCAAGCAGGTTGTTTCGTCTGTCATACCCGGCTTTCATCCACATCTAAGGCTTTCCAAACCGTATGAACATCATCCTTCTGCATTCACTTCAGTCCTCAAAACTTCCTTGATGCGTACCCCACCACCTTGTGGGCATAGCGCGCAATACCCATTTCAGAGCATCAACCGTTGTTGTTTCGGTACTTCTCTTTCAAATTGGTTTAATAAATTATCCACCTCAGACAGTCCATCATATCTAGGCATATCTCTTACCTCTGTTGCCACGCAACGCAATGACCTTATCATCATGTTGCAATTGAGTGTGGTTACCTCGTGTAACTAGTTCTGTGATCGCTCTATTTCTTCGTCTGAATCTGAGGTGCAGGACATTTCATGCTCCCATGAAATCCTACCATCCATTGTTGGATTCACCTAGTCCTAATTCCGCAAGGTTATCTTGTAGATACAGTCTAGATCATTGTCACTCTCATAGTCACGCAACGGCTCCGTGTAGTTCGATCCTTCCGCAGGGTCTAAAGTTACCACTGCGCGCAGTGAATTTTTCTCAAAAATCATTTTGCACTTCTTTAGATTTATCACTCCATTTATGTCAGTGGCCTAATCTATAACTAGTAGCACAGGATAGGGATTGCTGTCATCAAAAATCCCTATCACTTTGAAATCTGTAAGCGTGCTCGCACCTTCGATATCTACCGTTATTCCTTGCAATCTTCCCATGGGTAGGATCTTTTTCTAGTTTGCCATTCGCAATTGAATAGGAGACCATTGCAACATGGGCTTGCCCATGTGTTCTCATGTCTGCTTTGGCAGGAAGTTTGCATCCAATCCTAAATTCAAAATCACTTGATCCATTTCATATTCCCCAATCTGTAAGGTCAATCTCATCTCTCTTCCTGTTTGCGTTGTGTGCTTCAAGAGATTCCAGACTACGCGCGGTTTTCCTAGTGCAGTCCCAGGACATCTAATTATGAGTTCTTGCAGCCCCTTCATAGCCTTACTGTCACACAACAACTTCATGCATGTCTCTAAAGAGGTAGTGAGCATTGATGGGTCCATTTCCTGTTCCAGTTTGCCTTTACTACCTGAAGTGGAGGCCTCCGCGAAGATCTTTTTAGCTTCCATGAATGTCTCCTTAGAGCACTCCAAATCAAATTCTGGTTCCTTTGTTGGAGCCTAAGCACTCTCTTCAGGATGTTTGCCTTTGTCAACTCCTGTCATAATACCACTTCGGATCATGATATTTACATTCGAGTCTTGCTCGCACGGCTCATACCTCATCATTTGTAGGTTCTCAGTCGGGGGATGTTCGTGTGCTCTTTTATCGTGCAACCTTGCTATCAACATGGGACAGTCCTCCGTCTCATGATCAAACTGGGTACAATATAAGCATGATGGTCTCGTTGGATTTATACAATCGCGGGCATAATTCCCTGGTCCTCTACAATTGTAACAGATTAGTTGTCCACGACCTCTTCCTGGTCGCATTCCACCTCGACCTCATCCACGCCCCCAAAATCTAGTACACGCCATCCCTAAATTTTGATCGAGGTCCCATGTTTTGGTCTGAACTTTATAGGTAGGAGTCTGATCCATCATTAGTTCATAAGTTCTACAAGTGCTCTCATTGTGGCCTGCTGACTTGCGGAAATTACAGAACAGCTGCTGGGAAGTCTGCGTATACTTCTACAATAGATGAGAGTTATCTATAGCATTCTTTCCTCCTATCTGACAAATCGCGCACCATAATGCAGGCACTACGCTCGGTCCTGCTTGTGCCTCCGGTCTCAATGGCATTGGCCCTCCTCCCGCCAAGTAGTTCACGAATACTGGACAATGGTGTTATAGACATTTTTGTACCTTACAGCTTTGAGCATGAAATGTCCATAATCCAAGGGATCCAAAGTCCCTAAAAGTGTTGTTCCTACCCCTAAAGGAACAAGGTCAACCAATGACAGCTTCTCCCAGAAGTTCTCCACCAAAAACCACTCAGAACTAGTCAAATCAGGATCAATTCAGATGCTCTACTAGCTGCCTGCGTTGCAATGCACCCCAGTACACTAGCTAGGTGCATTGCAATGCACCTAAATGCACTACCAAGGTGCGCTGAGTGAGAAATTCCAACTGGCAGTGTCATTCCGCGAGGTGTACAGACACTGGAAACTTCCAGAATCTTCCTCAATGACACTTGCCTCAATGAATTCGACCAGTGATGAGTAAGAGGCTCTCAGCCTCCAAGTGGAAGAAAGAACTGAAAGAGAGAAGCCACAAGTCAAAACATAAGCTGACTCATCCTCTCTGCTTACATCTATATATGGATCCCTCATCCCAGAGATCCAGAGGCTGGAATTTTGTACTTTGCAGAGAATTGTTGTTGGTTTGAGATTGAGATTAGTGCATTGGGTGATTTATGCTTTGTTGGAGGAGAGGAAGGGATTCCTTTGCTGGGAGGTAGATGCTGGATTGGGACTCACTTGGTTGTATCTCCTCTTGGACTTTCTTATCATATCAATAAAACTATTTGAGTTTCTCCTACATGCTGTGTATCAATGATGTTTTGTTATATTTGCATGTTTAGCTTAATCTGATCCTAAGCTTTTTATGAATGTAAATCTATGTCTTTTGTGTAGTTTCCTCTTCTGTGATCTTGCAGGAACTTGGTGAAGCTGGACCAGTGAGGGAGTAGGCAGCGGGAAGCGAACAAAGAGGAGAGCGATTGGATCGACAAACTATAAAGACACAGGTTAGTTACATCCTTCCTCTTCGTTTACATTTCATAAAGAAGAATACGAAAATAGTTTTCCTTGTTTGTTGCTAAGGCACTATCACACCTTAGAGTGGGATAGGGGCGTTCTGAATGGATACTTTTCCCAACAACAAATTGGCGACTCCACTGGGGATCGTATCTAGTTAGTTTATTTGTGTTTCTATTGTCGTTCTTCTCATAAACTTAGGAGTGGAGAATCGAACTGCATTTGCCATTTACAAATTCAAAGTAGAGATCTGCTACTCTAGTCCATTTACTGGGCCTGTTTATGATCTGAACAGCTGATCCAAAAATGTGCTAATTGCCCTTTGTGATAGCTCTTAGTCCTCCTTTAAATCATCCCTCTAATTGTACTTTATTGATAGCTTTTATTCGGCCAAAAACCGTAGATTAAACTGCAAACCGTGACCCGTAACCCAGAGACAATTCTCATTTCTGCTTCAGCGCAGGCTCTGTGAAGAGGTTCTGCATTTCAACGCAAGTCCCGAGAGGGCTACCTGCACTGCAATTCAGTTTCTCTGTGCAACAGGTGCGCTGATCAGCCTTTTCCCTGTGCAGCTGTGGTTCTTTGCTTCATTTTTCTCAGTTTTGTCTCTGATTTTTGCAGCCTGTTATCAGTGAGTGTACCTATCTGAAAACTCCTTTTCTTTTCCTTAATTCCGCCTCAGTTGTATAAAAGAAACTGTATTTGTTTTTGTGTATTTGTTACATCATTTGCAGTTTCCCATTACAAAAGTAAACTAGTCATACTGTCGCCCTTAGATCTAGACCTGTCGTAAGTGTCGTTTTGATCTTAGGAGTAAGTTTGTTTGCTGTTGACAGTTGATTATGCTTTTACTTTTGTCTTTTGGTTTGAATTTATGAATTTCTAGTGTCGAAACAAGTGTTTACTTCAAAATCATAAAGTGTCGTAATCGTCTTTTTGATTTCAAAAAGAAGCTTGTTTGTGTTTTTCACTTGAAATCGAATTCAAATTTGTACAACAGCTTTCTTTTTAGGCATCAATATTAAGAAAGTGAAAACAAATACATGCATATGTGCATTTTCATTTTGACAGTTTGTATGGATTGATTTAGGAAAAGTGCATTTACAGTGTGCTCTATGCTCTTTGAGAAAAGATTGTGTCTTTCTTTTCCCCTTGTAGCTAGGATTTTCATTGTTGAAAAGATATAAAAGCTTTCTTATCATCTTTAGACTGCATTTAGGAATTGTATCTACATATCGTGGTGATCCAAAAAGGCAAACTTCTAAGAAACATCAACCTAAAATAAATTGAATGAACTTAACAACGCTTTGTAACTTAACACACAACATAGAGGTCTAGGCTAGAGACGTGTTCCGGCGTCGTAAAACCTGGTAACTGTTGCCTCACTGATGGTTGGGTGATTCCTCCTGAGAGACAATAAGGGCTAGTACGGATTGTGCTCCCACGTACCGTCGAGTATATATTGGGAGACCCCTATAGGCATAAAACCTTTATCCATAGGAAACCGTGTCGGCCGCCCCACTGATCGCAATGCACTGAACACAGCATTCGGGAAGATTGACCGCCCGTACCCTAAAAAGTATTCTGCGGTTTTGCGATTGGTTTGGCACACCCTCTACCTAGAACTCCAGAGCAGTCCCTTTCGTTCCTTTTCAGACTCCTTAACGGAAAAGGTCCATCTGAGCACTTGTCACTTCAGGCTCATTAAAAATCGAAGGAGACTAGAGTCATCTTTTGTTTTTTCTCGACTCCTTAAAATTGAAAAAGCAAGTTGTGTCCAAGCGTCGTTAAAATTTATTTTAAACGGAATAATCATACCCTTTTTCCTGCGTTGATCTTTAGGTTGAGAAAATGGAGCCTACCAACCAAGGAATTCCCCTTGGTGGAAATCCTAGTCCCTTCTCCTCTTGGGGAGATGTTGGTGCGCCCCATATGGCCACATTGTCGCTTCCAGGACTGACAATTGGCCTGCCGGTCTGGCTCTTCTCAACCAATGTCGTTCAGAACACCACTATTCCTGAACAGTCGAATCAGCAATTAGACGAGTCCAGAATTTCCCACCAACCTTCTACTTCCTCTAATTCTTCTTCTCTTCCTTCCTCTTCACGTGACGGGACTGGTAAAGCTAAAAACCAAGTTCCTAAGGAGAAGAAGGAAAAGAAGAAGAAGGGAAAAAAGAAGAAGGAGCCAAAGGCAAATAAGGGAAAACAAGTGTCGTCTAATGAAAATCCACACACAACACCGACCAGGCCTAAATCGGCATGTGTCATCTGCAAGGGAGAACACTTTCACAGAGATTGTCCTTGCATCCCTCGGATACTAAGGGACTGGTCTCCCCGTTTTCACAATCCGGTGTCGTCAACCTCTGATGGCCATGTTGAAAGCACACCGTCAACTAGCGAAAGTGAAGTTCCAGGACAAAAAGGGAGAACCAGACCTCCCTGTAGACTGTGTGAAGGCAACCATGCCCTCCACCGTTGTCCCTTCTTAGACGAGGCTAAAAGAGTCTTGGAAGATCGTCCGGTTTCACCATTACGACTTCCTCCTGGATATAAAAAACTCTTGCCAAGTCCTTCGTTAGTTGAGAATCCAGCTGGCCCACTCAAGTGGTCAGCTGAAGCGTCTATCATTGAGGATAAACCAACTGAATCCATACCAGACGAAAGTCAAAAGGTCGAGGCGGCAGTTGACCCAGTCTTGCCTTCAGAGGTTTTATCTTCGAATGATACAGTCACTGAAGAGGATAAGGATGACACCATCCAAATTCTCTTCATCAACACAGACTCCGACGAACACGGGGGCAATCCACCCATTCCTTTATCGCAGGAAGGAAGTTCGTCAGAGCGATACCCGGCCGTCTACTCGGTACCACCACCGAGCAACCTAGTTGTATCCTTCGACTGGAACCAACTAGGCAGACCCCGTTTGCCAACAAGCATACCATTCCGAATTATCGTTCAAATATACAGAATGGTCATGGCTGGCACCATCATTGATGAGGGGGCATCTGTGAGTATCCTTTCCTCTATTGCTTGGAAAGCGCTTGGTTCGCCATCGCTTTTGCCTGAGATGAGAAATCTGACAGGCTTCGATAAAGGAACCAGTCGACCTTTAGGGATCCTCCCCAATGTGCCCATAACATTGAAAGGGAAGACCGTTCAAATGAATGTGGTGGTCGTTCAAGGACCCTTGGATTATAACCTACTCCTTAGACGAGACTATATATATTGCATGGGAGCCATCGTCTCCTCACTCTTTAGAGTAATGTGTTTTCCGCACGAAGGAAGAGTGGTCAAGCTCGTGGACCAGCTTTCATTTCCCAGATCATGCATCGCAAATAGTCATATACCATCCCTAAATGGTCTCTTCACGCAAGAAATGTCTCAACCCACGGTCCGTCCTCCCGATGAGCGCGAGTAATTTGGAGGGATATGACTGGAACCTAGGGGGCATGCGTCCTGGTCTGCTTCAGCAGGAAAACTTTGGGTATAGGGTAGGTTTCCGCGGGAGAATATGACTAGTCTGTACCCCATCCGTGATTGAGATAGGGGTTATTCTAGAATAAGATTCTTTTGTCAAAGTTATGTGAGTTGGTGGGCATCGTCGCTCACCTTAGTTTATCTCGGTAGACATCGCCGAAGAAGTGTTTTGTTTGAAAGATTAATGGAACAATCTTTGGGTGACCTGTAAGAGGTAGGCCTCTCTCGGTAAAACAATTGTTTTGGCGGAAGTGAAGTAGAGGTAACCTTGAAACTTTGTTTTATACCTTGGGGCATGCAAACCTTTTGGAGTGCAAGCAAAGAGCGGTTATTTATCTGTTTTTTGGATTATTCGTTTCCTAACTTGCATAAAGAAAGGATGCGGGGCAAAGCTTTGTAAGGTGCAAGCTCCATAAAAATGGCATCTTACATGAGACATTCTTATCATATGACTGGATAATCGAGCAGTTTTATCACATAGTTCATGCTCGTTAAAAAATAAACATAAGATCGAGCAAGTGTTTCAACTCGCATTTAAGCTCGTTAAAAAATGAACTATCCTCCAGTAAATAACCACCGTGAATGTAATATTATCAGCCATTAAAGCCTTGGTCGTGTTTGCACCGTCACCTCCACTTTTCCATTGGCCGATCATTCACCTCCATTTGATTGTTTACCCATTTTGAGGAACATCTGTGAAGAGTGATTTCACTAGCCATCCTTGTGACACTGCCGTGATTGGAAAATTCCAACCCTTACCTGGAATCAGCTGCTACCCATCTTATCACTCGTTCCTCAAAAGACGAGTCTTCTTTAAGCTCTTTTCATCTGACTCGTAAAATATGAAAAGATTGCCGAGTTTTGGCCTTCCAGCTCGTTAAAGTGACCGGAAGTGCTATCCCTCCTCTAGATTTTAATCTTTTTGGACCTAAGGGATTATTGCACAAAAATATCGAGCGCTTGTTTTGTTCGGCTCGTTAAAACTATCGAAAATTCATCCCTTCTGTATTGTTTTATACTTTTTCGGACTTAAGGGATTAGATGACGAAAAAGGACTTCCGGAGTTATCTTTACGTACCTTTTCAGACTCTCTAAAAATGAAAAGGACCGAGTTATCTTTGTCGTTAGACTCGTTAAAAAGATTAATAGCGACAAACTTGTCTTTAGACGAGAACGAGTTTCACTATCGCTAGGCTCGTTAAAACATAGCGATGGGTTTGCCCAAAGGGCAAATTATAGAACAAGCATATGTTACCCTCCTCAAGCTTGACAAAGATAAAGAGGTACTGGTCAGCAATGACTAGGGAAAAATTGCGAAGAAACTCAAAGAACCTTTATTGGTAGCAAGTCGCTCTTGAACATGACACTTCCGCTTCGTGCCTAAGTCGGGTTGGGTTGTTTCATTCACCTATCACATCACCATGGTCTCGCCATACCATCCACCTTTGGGGTAAATGCTACCAATCCATCATACAAGTGTCGCCGATATGTTCAAGAGAAGTCATCCAGAGAAGTCAAACCGTGTCCCATCCACTACCATACATTATACTTCATTCTTTCATGACCGCCACCCTGAACCATATATCATCAGATCGTTTTCACCTCCATCAAAATCATTTTCTTCGTTCTGTGTCACTGATGTGGGATACATTAAGGCACTCCTTTGATGGATCGCTTCTTGTCGACATCAGCTCATTATCCAAGAAGTTGATCTAAGAACACCCCCTTCAGTACTTTGAAGCTTGCATGCCTCAATGGCAAGTTTCTCACCTTCGGCGACAAGTATACATCAATGACCTTCGACCGAAAGATTTTGCGTGGTGTTCGACGCCAAGTCCTTTATTCACACCACGTGAATTGTACTGCAGTACCTTGAGGGTCATTATCATTATCGGTGATTCCTCTCGCGCTTGTTAACAGTTCACATCATTGACTGGTAATCAAGCGATGTCTTTCCATGTTCGACTTCAAAACATTTCTCACATGGATCGACTTGTACTTAGAGTGAAGATTGGACGAGATTGAAGATCCCGGATCTAGTTTCATCCATCCGGGCTGCGATATATATTCAGCAAAAATAAAGACATTGACATGTACAGCATTGCAGCACAGATAATCATTCTACCAAAAGGATGATGATTTCATCAGAATCATCAGTCTACCATCAGACGATTGTCTGTCCTATGTACATAAAAATGAATTTATAAAGCTGAGCATGGGAATGCCCGCCTCAGCTAGATCATGAAAATAGTATGAAAATAATGTATTGTATTGTATCATATTACAGGTCTCCTCCCAGCATTCAATGAACTTCGGATCCTCCTAATAAAGCATTTCACCCGATAAACGGCCTCATACTTTAGGGGGCAACTGTTATAGACATTTTTGTGCCTTACAGCTTTGAGCATGAAATGTCCATAATCCAAGGGATCCAAAGTCCCTAAAAGTGTTGTTCCTACCCCTAAAGGAACAAGGTCAACCAATGTCAGCTTCTCCCAGAAGTTCTCCACCAAAAACCACTCAGAACTAGTCAAATCAGGATCAATTCAGATGCTCTACTAGCTGCCTGCGTTGCAATGCACCCCAATACACTAGCTAGGTGCGTTGCAATGCACCTAAATGCACTACCAGGGTGCGCTGAGCGAGAAATGCCAAATGGCAGTGTCATTCCGTGAGGTGTACAGACACTGGAAACTTCCAGAATATTCCTCAATGACACTTGCCTCAATGAATTCGACCAGTGATGAGTAAGAGGCTCTCAGCCTCCAAGTGGAAGCAAGAACTGACAGAGAGAAGCCACAATTCAAAACATAAGCTGACTCATCCTCTCTGCTTACATCTATATATGGATCCCTCATCCCAGAGATCCAGAGGCTGGAATTTTGTACTTTGCAGAGAATTGTTGTTGGTTTGAGATTGAGATTAGTGCATTGGGTGATTTATGCTTTGTTGGAGGAGAGGAAGGGATTCCTTTGCTGGGAGGTAGATGCTGGATCGGGAGTTTCTTCTACATGCTGTGTATCAATGATGTTTTGTTATATTTGCATGTTTAACTTAATCTGATCCTAAGCTTTTTATGAATGTAAATCTATGTATTTTGTGTAGTTTCCTCTTCTGTGATCTTGTAGGAACTTGGTGAAGCTGGACCAGTGAGGGAGCAGGCAGTGGGAAGCGAACAAAGAGGAGAGCAATTGGATCGACAAACTAGCGAAAGACACAGGTTAGTTACATCCTTCCTCTTCGTTTACATTTCATAAAGAAGAATACGAAAATAGTTTTCCTTGTTTGTTGCTAAGGCACTATCACACCTTAGAGTGGGATAGGGGCGTTCTGAATGGATACTTTTCCCAACAACAAATGGTCATTGTCATGTGCCTGGCCTTTGCACTTTACGCACCATACCTCCTTGAATGCTTCTAGACGATCCATTCTATCTTGTTTCAAACTCTGCATCTCAAAGCACAAGTTTTTCAACTGAGTGTGGATTTGTTAGACCCCCAGGTTAGGATCTTGTATCAGGGTCTCATGCAGTCTCATTGTGATTTCCAAGGCCTCGACCTGAGTGGATAGCTTCTGCTGTGACAACGCGTTCCTTAGATGCGGCATTAGCGATGCTACAAACCATGCGCAGTGTTACCCATCCATCAAGGTTATATTGGCTTCACGAATCATACACTTTAGTCTCTAATCTAGCTCTTAGGGCGTCTTGCCTAGAAGCGTCGCGATTTCCTTAAATCCAATAATCAACTGTCTCTAATTTTGGCTTGCTAAATTCCTCGTTTAGCGTAGCTTGGATATCCATGATCCCTGCATTTGGATTGTCATTTGAATGTTTAATGTACCACGTCAGTGTGCGATCCTGCAAGGCACTGACCAGCGTTGCTTTATTTATACTTTCATCCATGACTCCCTGTGCTTCTTGTACAGCCTTTATCATGAACCAAAACTGGTCCGGATCTTCGTTCCCTACTCCTTTGAACACTGGCAACTTTATCGCGCTCACCATATTGAACTGTGGTGGTGGCAGAGGTGGTGTGGGCAAAGATGGGGTTGAAGATGGTGAAACTGGTAGTCGTGTAGGTGGGGGTGGTATGCACGGAATTCGCTCCTTTATCAAACTGATTGCACTTCTTGGTGAGACCTTCGGGAGATCTTCCTCACTTTCTCACGGAGGTGAAATGAAAGGGCTAGTTTGTAGTTCTGTGCTATCATCGTTCCTGTAGATCCTCCCACTTCGCGTAGTCCCAAACATCAATTTATTTGCATAACCAACTTTTCACACAGTAGCATTTTAATTCAAGTGTTCAAAGATTTAATGTACTTACCTCGTGGTCCTTTGAGGAAACATCATTCTACCTCGTTATAGTTGACTGAAGTATCTACCGCAAACTCGGTGATAAGCCCTCCTATATTTCGATTAAGGCAATGGTCCACGGCACACGCGATCTTATCTTCCGATGCTTCCAGTCTGTGCACCAACTCTAGAGTCCACATAATAGGTTTGTCGAGCCTACATCTTACCTTACTATCTGCTAGCTTCATGATCCACTTGTACAACTGAGAGGGGAAGGATGCAAAGAAAATTTCATGGATTTGCTTATATAAGTAGCAATCTAACCACTCTTCCTTTGATAACTGCAGATTCCTGTTTTGCTGTGCTGCAAACTCGTGAATCTTTCTGTCTAACCACTCTTCAATTTCTTTTTTGGTGGGATTCCAGTGATACGACATCAGACATCTCTTATGCAGATCTCGGTCCTTGCAACGGAAAAATTTGTTGGCTTATTAGGGCCTGACCTAGGTTCAGAGTTAATTTAGCCAAACAAATCCTAGTAGTATTGGCCCTTTCGGAAACAGTCTGTGGAGCATGTACTGAGGTCTCACCTGAAGTAGTATGGGAGGGTGCTAGAACTAGGTTTCTACACCGTAGAGATGTCTGATGAGTTCAAGTGGTCTACAGTTCGATCCTGCGTGCAAGTTGCTTTGCACACTTTCCCATACCTCCAACCTGATATACTGCCTTCGCGCACCCCTACTCAGGGGCTGAACATTGCGCTTCTGCGTTATTACCCAAGTCCTTACTGGTATTCCAATGTTAGTTGATTAATTTAGCCTACTTGTGTACTTTAAGTTATACTCAACAACATAAACCATTCATATAGGTGCGTGCAGTAAATAGACAATATATTTGCAAATTAAATTAAACATGCATTAACCCAAGAACAGATACACATAATTATTATAAACTTCTCTTTATTAATTCCTTCTTTGGTTACAGACTTGACTCCGCCTTGTGCACTCAGCTGCAGGGGTACGCGCACTTAGCTGTGGACTACTAGGCCTCTGCGCACTCAGCTGTAGAGCCTTCTCTTATCTACGACCCAAAGACACACTTCACTTTGCTGCTTAGACTCTCTTTCTATATCTCCACTAATCCTCTCTCTTTACACTTAGAGACTCATTCTATTTATACAATCCCATGGTCCACAGACCATGGGTAGGTCTATCCAGCTAACATTACATTACAAAACTAGGGTGGACAACCCTGTGATTGTATCATACATTTCGTGCTCCGCGCCCGTAATTCGCGGAGCTTTACTACAAGATTGGGTCAAAACATGGGCTTTGAGCCCCAAAACACGCTTTGGAGGGATTCCATGCCCAACAGGCCCCTAACACAAACATCGTGACTCGCCCTCCAGTCACTCTGTCAGTGCGACGATCTTTGCATGGAATCCCTCCAACTGTTCTCTAATTGCACGGAGATTAGTAGCGCATTGAGCTACTACTTGCTGGATCTGCTGCATGCGCTGTTCTAAGACCTCTGTGTCTGGAGTGCTTCTCTGCATTAATGTGTGCATCCCCTGTATGTGTGCGAGCTTGCCTTCAATGTCTACCGTGATGGTGAAGGCCTCGTTAATCCAAGGCTAGATGCGTGCTTTTAGAACTACCTCCTTATGTCATGCCACGTCCACCTGCTCCTTGAGTGCTTTAGCCTATTGCATCGTCGCAAGCCACTGGGTGAGGGCCATTGTCTGCGTAGTTCCCCAGACACTATCATACTGTTGTTGGAGCTCTTGTGCCTCTGTCTCTAAGTGCTGGATGTTGGGATCCTCCTATAGAGTTGTGAGGACCTTGAGTGATTCTTCCAACATGCTGGTGCAGTCTCGTATTGCACCTCTGATTTCCTCCTATCCCGCTATGATAACGCTAGCGCGTTGTTCTCTAACTTCCAGGGGAGTGGATGGCTGCACCTTTGACTGCAGCTTGACGATCTGAAGATTCAGCTCTAGCTGAACCTTGGTCTTTTCTTCCCTGTCCTTGCAGACTCCTACTACTAACCTATGGATCCGTACCTTTGCTAGTAGATCTTCTGGAATGACCAGCTCTGGGACTCTTCGGCAAGTGTTGCCTATCAGCTGCATTAGCTGTTGATTTTGCAACACCAATTCGTCACGCTAGAAACTGAGTTGTTCCATTTTTATCTTCTGCTCGCTGAGGACTTGGAGCGTGTGACTCTCCCTAGCGCATAGCTCTGTTGTTATCCCATCCTATAATAGATATTAATTCTAGCACAGAAGGGCATCTAGATTAATGCCAAGACATTTCATCGCACTAACCGAAAACATGTCGGCCTCATTTGATGTCATTAGAGCCCCTTCCGGCAACAATATTGTGTTCATCATTCGCGAGCGCAACATCTGCTCTGCTGCTGTGGATCTGACTACGAGGTTGGTCAAAAGGGTACCAACCTAAGGGGGCCATGCCTGTAGTTCCTCCAACTGCACTCTGAGGGCCCGAAACACAATCTGGTTCTCCTCCATGAAATCTTTGAGAGCCTCATTTGTGACATCGAGCACCGTCTCGCCGATGTCATGCAGATAACCCTCAATTATGGTGATTGGTTCAATGGACAATTTCAACGCCTTGACCTTCTTCCTCGATCCTGCTCGTTCTGTTGAGTGTTGTCGCTTCAACTGTGTGGACACGATTCGTGGGTCCGTGCCTCCTTCCTCTGTTTTGGCTTCCTTGGTTGTCTGCCCTTGCGAAGGCATTGTTTGGCCCTTGGCCGTCTTTGCAACTGCTTCCTATGCTACTGCTGCTGCTGTGGCCTTTTCTTGCTTGGGTGCTTTTTGTGCCACTTCCTGCACTACCCACACTGCAGCTGCTACTGTTTCCTTCCACCTTTTCTCGGCCAACTGTGCAATGCGTAGCTTGGCATCATCTTTCTTCTTTTGCGCTGTCGACCTTTCGAGTTCTGCAACGTCTAGGGTGCGCCATTCCAGAGGCCATGTCTCCAAGACATTGAAAATGGCATCGTCAATGGCTACAAATGGTAGCTTTGTCCACTGCTTTGTCGGATCCTTTCGTGCCCTGATATTGATGTTGTGCATTTCTACCTTGAATTCTGCAAAACTCTGCAGACTATTGTAAATCGTGGGTGATAACCATGGCATACTATTGATCCACATTCGGATGTTCATCTCCATGAGAACCCATAAGATTTTGCTGTCAGGTATCCTTATAGCATCATTCGTGGCCCAGAGCGAAGCGTGCTTCACGGCCTTCGGCAAATCTCTGTCAATTATGGGGAATTGACTATCCTTCGGTAATTCCCCTGCTACGAGCACTATGGAAAGCAACAACCATGCATAGTGGAAGGTTTTACCCTGCTCCTGGGCTTCGCAGAAATTCAATAAGAGTTCCATTAAGAGGAATTCAAACTAGTTAAACTAGACCCCCTTTGTGCACTGCTCAGCCAGTGTGAGCACCGGCGCAGGTTCCTCATCTGCGTGGAACTTCCGCAGCACTTTGCCTTCCAGGATTTGGGTTGCCACACGTACTGCTTTATCTTTGATGCTGGAGATGGTGTAAACCCTACGATGACCAACTTGACAAACTCACATGTGTTGGGACACTTAGGTATTCGGACGCAAGTGATAGAATAGACCCTCACTGAAATGATAGACCCACCGGGTTTTGGTGACCCCAACTCACCATTCATGCCCCTCTGGACCTTGAAATTTCCATAAAACCCGACCTTGACGGAATTTCCTGACAGGTTGGTAAAGGGCGTTCCGAAGATAGATAGCATTCCCTCACTTCGGCTTTTCATTCTACCCCGAACCCTCACAGGTCTCTCACTTGAATAAATTAACAACACTATTGCATAATTGACAACCTTACATTGGTTTTAGAAGGCCATGACTCCCCATCCCCAACCTACTGCACCAGAAGATCACCCAAAGACCAGACAAAAATAGACTGGACATACATACACGTAGTTTGGACCCCAAACTCCCCATTCTTCCGCCTCTAGCCCAGAGAATTTCTAGGCGATTGCAGGACCTTAGGGCTGCCTCGGTCCCATCCACGTCCCAAACACCTAGTTTTTATGAATGCAGGGGCGAAAGTTACAACTTGAATGCCAAGAGAAGACCCAAACCCTCCATGCATGCCCCCTTTTCCCAACAAATTACCATATAACACTGAAATTAAAATCTCAGACATCAACAGTAGTGCACTGAACCAAGTTCCACCAGAATCATGTGGAACCATCACCATTCTTTGCCAAACTAGCCTCTAACCTCTTTTCTTGTAGCATAGACTCCATATCTAAAATAAGGTGGGCCTGAAATACATACCAGTTTCCCTCAGAAGCATTGGTGGCATCTTCCTGCCAGTGGCGGTGATCTCTCCTTTTGTAGGCAAGTTCCACCACCCTGCTACCAGTCTCGTCTCCTGTGGGTAAGTTCCTCCACAGACCGTGCATGCGAACTATGGTGCCCCTCACCACCTTTCTCAATTGTATACCTCTTCGCTTCACCGTTTTCCTTCTCAAGGTAGTTACCACTTGTGACCATCCTCTCCAGGTTCTTAATACCCTATGTGTGTGGGGTCTTTGGGTGGCCCGTCCACCAGCCCTCTCCTGCTTCCTTTAACACATCTACAATTGATGTGGGGATCTCTTGTCTCGTTGCACCTCGATCAGGGCAACAAAAATTTAAATATTGAAAAAAAATTACAAAAACACACCCCGCCCTTGCCCCGCCCGCCCCTGCCCCCTTCACACACACAAAAATAATACAAAGGAAAATAAAAACTTCAAATAATGACTATAAAAACACAAAAAATAATACAAAAGAAAACAAAAATTCAAATATTGAGGAAAAAACAGAAAACAAAAATTCAACTACTGAAAAAAAATAAAATAATAAGAAAACAAAAAATAATACAAAACAAAACAAAAATTCAAATATTCAAAAAACTAAGAACGGTAGAAACAAAAAACAGAAAAAACAATACACAAGAAAACAAAAATTAAAATATTAAAAAAAATAACACTAAAAAAACTCAAAACGTACTACAAAAGAAGACAAAAATTGAAATACTAGAAAAAAATAAAAAAAATTAAAAAAAATAAAATAATAACAAGTAATAAAAAAAAAAAAAAAAAAAGAAGAAAGAAAAGAAAAGAAGAGAAAAAGATTAAAAAGATGAAAAAAATGGACTATAAAAATGTAAAAAAAAAAAAAAGATACAAAATTAACTTGTAAAAAAACCTCAAAAAAAATAATGAAAACAAATTCAAAAATAGACAAATTTAAGAAAAAAATTAAAATTAAAATTAACAAAAAAATCGAAAACCATTTTTTTAAAGTTAAAAAAATAAAAACTATATAATTAAAAAAAAATTATTAACAATAATAATAATAATTAAAAAATTAAAAACAAAAAAAAACAATTAAAAAAAAATTAAAAATTAAAAACCTAAAATTAAAAATTAAAAATAAATAAATTAACAAAAAAAAAAAACAAAAAATCCTGTCGAGGGGTAGCAAGGCTTATTCACCACTGGGTGGGGTCAACTGTGGGTGTGGGCCCATCCCACTTAGTGGTGGCAAGACCGATCCCATATCGCCCTTGCCACACCTAGGCGAGGTGGGTCGCGAGGGTGGGTAGGGGAGGTAGTTGCACTGATTTCCGGAATCGGCCCTGCCACACCTGGGGTGGGTTGGGCCATATGGTGAGCGATTGTGGAGAAGCGGTGATTCTAAGAATCAGCCTTGCCACCCTTGGGTGGGTTTTTCTCGTTTTTTTTTTTAGTTTTTCTTATAATTTAAATTTTTTTATTTTTTATAATTTTGTAATTTTATTTTTTTAATTTAATTTTTTAATTTTAATTTTATAAATTTTATAATTTTTTTAGTTATTTATTTATTTAATAGTATTTTTTATGTGTTTTTTTTTTTTAACTTAAAAAACAATTGCTATACATTTTTTTGGTTAATTTTCAATTTTTTTCTTTAAATTATATTTTTTTTTAATTTTCAATTTTTTTCTTTAAATTATATTTTTTTAATATATATATATATATATATATATATATATATATATATTACAAGTTATTTTTTTTTATATTTTTATGGATTTTTTTTGTCATGTTTTTATTTCATTTTTTACGTTTTATTACCAACATGAAAATCACCAACATTTAAAAAAATATACACACTTAATACATTAAAAATTTAAAGTGTAAAAATAAATCTTCTAAACAAAAAGGGTTGATGATGTATCAACACTTTTCAAAATCAAGATCAAAATCACTAACATTTAAAAAAAAAATGTTCATACTTGATACATAAAAAATCTTAAAGTGTAAAAAATAAGCCCTCTAAAAAATGTGTTGATGTTGCATCAACACTTTTCAAAATCGATATGAAAACCAACATTTAAAACATATTGTTCATACTTGATACATAGGAAAATTTAAAGTGTTCCATAACTATTTTTCAAAATCGAGTAATTTTTTTCTACATCAAAAAAATAAGCACTAGGTAATTTTCTAATTTTCTTGTTTGATTAGTAACTATGTTTTAACCACACATGAAATTTCAACCTCTAACTACAATTAAACAAAGCTTGAAAGGTAGTGAGTGAAACGACCCAATAAGTAAGAGTACAATTCTTAATTCCAAGCACACCTGGGAATTAACAAAAACAATAATTTGTAGGGGAAAGAACCCTTGTTCTGGCCGAACCAAGAGAATTATAGAAAACCGACGTTTGGAAATTAACCGAAACTTGAGCCAAAGTGAAAGCACTTGATTACATTTGAGGATGACTTGAGATGGTGTCCCAAAGTTGGAAGAAATGAGTGAATTACTAACCTACGACAAAACCCATTAACCTGTAGTGAGAATTTGGTATTTAGCTCAGGAACAAAAAAATGACAATACCCATGGACACATTTAATGTAATAAAGGTGATTTACCTATCGAAAGGGCTGGTGGTGTTGAGAAGTAAACCCTCGAAGAAGGAACAATACCTTGCAGAGGTCGGAATAAAACAATTGGCCGCATACCTTGACTTTAATTTGGGGAGTGGCACTCTTCATAGAAGAGGAAGATATCAGTCGGGGCCTTCACTTTCAATAGACAATAAGCAATGATGCAAAGTGTGTTTCTCACGAAAGGCCAAAGTAACCTCAACAATATGGCACAGACAACTCGTATAGGATGCTGAAGAGAGTAAGACCAGGGTGAATACCTGAACCAGAGCATTTCTCCATTGCCGAGAGGTTGAGGTATCCACGTAGGTTGCAGAGCCATTCAAGCTAGGCAAGGATGAAAATGACCGGAAACCATCGGCGAGAGGGAGAACTGTTACCCTAACTTACCCTTCATGGTTGTGAACCGTTGGATGAGTCCTTCCAAGATCGACAGTGCTGATGATGCGAGATTGTTTCCTAGTCCCTTGCCACCAAAGCAACAAGCTCAGCGTGTGAGGTTCGAGAGTTATGCCAAGTGTGAGTGTCGTTGATATTCGAATGTTCCGGATGCAGAATAATTAATAAACATAATAGTTGTCAATACCGTGATAGGACTTGGCCCACAAACATATCTGAAACTCAAAATGCGAAACTATAACAGTCGTATTATATGTCCACAGGACAACTGTCTAGGAGCTATGACTAATCTCTAGCGTCATATCATATCGAATTAACCCTAGAGCAAATTCATATCATTTCAAACATTTAACTTTAGTTATCAGCATTTGTATTCATTACCAGGTCTTTTCCTAGTAATTGTTATCTCCTAGGTCAATGCATGGATGGATGTTTTGGAAGCCTAGTAAGTTTTTCTTATGCTCTGCTAATGCCATCCACATGCTGAATGAATAGTTTCATTTTTGGGAATAAATTATCTATCGTAATTTTGGAAGGTAATTAATACCTTCTAGTTTTGGTGTATTGTTATTTTGGGAATATGGGACTAGGTTTGGAAGTTAACTAATATTTGTGAATTTTGGTATATCATCACTTTGGGAATATGGGAATATGTTTGGAAGTTAAGTAGTACCTGCAAGTTTTCTTGTGAATTTTGGTATATCATCACTTTGGGAATATGGGAATATGTTTGGAAGTTAAGTAGTACCTGCAAGTTTTCTTGTATATTTATTTTGAGAATATGGGACTAGGTTTGGAAGTTAACTAATAATTGTCAGTTTTGGCATATCTTCATTTAAAACTTGCATATTTATTTTGAGAATATGGGACTAGGTTTGGAAGTTAACTAATTATTGTCAGTTTTGGTATATCCTTATTTTGGAAATATCCGATCAGGTTTGGAAGTTAATTAATACAGGTTGGTTTTAGTATATAGTCAGTTTAGAAATATAAGACGAGGTATGTAAGTTAACCGATATAAATTTCGATTAATTTTAATGTAATGACCAGCCGAAACATAATATCAGATTTGATTTTCCCAAATCTTAAAAGGGTAGTGTTTCCCTAACCATGACACTACTGAAATATCAGAATTGGTCCACCTCTATGAACTTTCAATTTAGTAACAAATCTCAACAAGGCGGGCTAAATATACTCATAGTTAGCATGTATTGATGGCATATTATTACAAATACACTGATATAATTTTTTAAGTTAATTCAGGAAGTAATTATCTTCGTGCAACTATCTTGCTCCAAACTAAAAAAATCTCAACAACTAAGTCCGTAGAAATTTTTTAATGAGAAAATCATTTATAATCTTTCTCCCTGAACATGTTTACACCTGGAATAACACTTACTTTAAAAACATGTAAGATTAGTTTTTTTAGTGGATTGAACCATTGAGATATTTTCTCAACAACAATCCCTCATTTTAGAAACGATTGGATCTCATTAAGGCAATAAATATATGATGTAATTGTGTCATTCAGTGTAATAGAAAATAAGCGTGTGTGCGTGCACATATTGGATTTCGTTCTTCGTATCATAGCTGATAGCTCTAGGTTTGCTGCTTACAGGAGGCCGAGTAAAATGCGAAAGGTTTCACAAAGAATCTGTGATGTGTGTCTTAAATGTGCTAATTTGAATGTGAAACATAATCTCTGATTGTCTTCGTCGGCGTAGCCATCTTCGGAACGAATTGTTTAGTTTGTGTTATGTGGCGTACTACTTGAATGGCTATGGCTCTTGTATGATGACCCTTGGCACCATGACTGACACCATCTAGTCACTGTGTGGAATTTTCTTTCACAACGGTTGTTACAACATCGTGGCTATTGTAGACAGTGGATCACGGGAAGCAAATTAACGTTCATGAGGGCGCGGTTGAAGGTTGCTTGGAGCTTGTCCCGTTGGCTTTCTGCGCTATGAAGTAAAGCCTGCCATGTATTGAAGAATGCCACTGCTTAGAGCAATTTTGGAAGCTGGTGTGAAAAGTGGGATCCGAAGCTCATGTTGGTTGTGGGGTCTGAAGCCGCACACTCTTGTGTGCAGAAGATATATTTGATGTGGACCAATAGAGTGTGGAGCTGCATGTGAGAGATTCCACATCAATATAATTGATGCGGGTTTCATTTTTGTTGAAGTTTACAGCAACATGACTGTATGAAGGCCCTAATGTCGAGAAGTGGAACTAGTCGTCGAACCTACAACGAGCCATGACACAATGTTTTATAGTGGATAAGAACTTAAAGCTAGAATTACCAAGACAGTGCCAAGAGAGTCAAGTGCCTACGTGTGCATTGAACTTTTAAGGTAACAATCATATGGTGGTGGTTTATTTTAATTTAATATGGAGAAAAAAGTTGTTGAAAAAATCAATGGGTCAAATTTTTTTTTAACAGGAAGGTGAAAGTCCAAATGAATTTGGTACATAAAAAATTATGAAACTTAGTAAAAGGATTAAAATCAACATTCTAAGATCCAAAACAATTAACTGAATGGAAAAAAAAGATAAGAGAGAGATAAGTCTATTATAGGACTATCTTTGTCACCTTCACAACTTCACCTTATAGACTTAGGAATGGAAAAAAAAAAGAGAAGAGAGAGATAAGTCTATTATAAGACTATCTTTGTCACGTTCAGAACTTCACCTTATAGACTTAGGAATGGAAAGAAAAAAGAGAAGAGAGAGATAAGTCTATTATAAGACTATCTTTGTCACAATCACAACTTCATCTTATAGACTTAGGAAAGTACCCTTCAAAAATATGGGAACACTTAAGCAAGACATTTGGGGAAAAGGCAGTGAATGCAAAATTCTCTTTGAAATTGCATTTATTCATTGATTGTTGGATAAGCTTTGTACTGAGACGTCTTACCTATGTAACTAGAAGTGTGTATTTCAATGCATAGTACCACGATGGAAACTTGTCCATGGAGATATTCAACATCTCAGCTATTTTTCAGGGTAGTTAAGAAATGGAAATTCTGTAAACCTTCTCAATGACGATCAGGTATTCTTCAAATGGAGATTTTTCGGGTTGGTTAAGAAATGGAAATTCTGTAAAGCTTCTCAATGATGGTCAGAGGCCGGTATTTTTCAAATGGAAATTGATTCATGGCTAGTATGGTGGTGAAAAAAAGCAGTGTTTGCGAGATCTAAGGGTACACCTAATAGCTGATAGCTGATGAAGACCATATTAGACTAATATGATCGATATGTAATTTGTGACTTATGCAATAATGTCAGCGTTAAGGGAGGAACTTGGAATAAAACAAGGAACTTTGAATAAGGCTTACTTTAGAAAATAGGTAAGATTGGTTTCTTGAGTGGATTTGAGAGTTTTCCTAACAACTATCCCTCATTTTAAAAACAGTTGGATCTCATTAATGCAATAAATACATGATGTAATTGTGTAATTCAATTTAATAGGAAATAATTGTGTGCGCGCATATTTGATTAATTTCTTCTACAACGTAATATCCATGTTAAAGTTATTGATAGTATTCTCCCGAAAACTATACACAACATAATATCGATACTCTAGTGAATGACATCTAACTAGACTTCTAGTGAATCACATCTGACCAGACTTCAAATTAATGAACCAAAACCAGAGATGAAATGATGATCACACAAATATATTTTCCACAATAAAATATGAAGAAAACATTTTTTAACTTCAGCAAATTTATCCATTCAAAAATAAAATTAAAGTACTAAAATCATAGTGTGCATTGATTTAATGGGAAACATTTTCATTTTAATTTTGTTATGATTTGTTATTTGGTTATTGAGTTTAAATGCTCATTCTATAGCCCAATGTGAAGACTTGAATAATATAATCTCATTTAAAGTAATTATTTAAAGTAATTAGAAGTAAAAAAAATATATGAATAAAATTTTTAAGAGAAATATGAATAAAATATTTTAATATGAATTAATATTGAAGTGTATTAAAAATATATTAATTAAAAAAACCAATTTAATAGGTGATAAAAATGGGTAGAAGCACATGTTATGTAATCTCTATAACATTCAAAAATATAATTAAAATAATAAATAAATACACATTATTTTTTACATTGTAAAATAAATTCGGCTTATATTAAAATGGATCTATTATACTAATACTGCACTATAATAAAAACACCATGGTTACTCTTTCTCTTGGTTACAAAAAATAAAATTGGAAGACAATATCCGTATATAAAACACCATGACTACTCTTCCATGGCTAAAAAAACACCTCTATACTAATACTGGTAACTGTACTATCAGAAAAACACCATCGCTGCTCTTTCTCCGGGTTCCAAAAAAATTGGAAGACAATATCCGTATATAAAACACCGTGACTACTATTCAAGGGCTAAAAAAAGCACCATGGCTACTCTTTGTCTGGGTTCCAAAGAAATTGGAAGACAATATCTGTATATAAAACACCGTGACTACTCTTCCAGGGATACCAAAACAATTGGAGGGCAATATCCGAATATGACATATTGCATCAGAACAGAATAACCATCCTGCCAAACGCAGCGAAATTAATCAGCCAGTTGCTGAAAATGAGGGTATTGAACAAAATAACATTGACTCCTAACTACCATTCTACAGCATGCAAGTCCTGGGTCAGAAGATCTCTGAAAAAAGAAGGGAAAAAAAGCTAATGATTTGTATGTTATATTTTCAAAACGTTTGAAATGTTGCCTGCAATACCCCTCCTGCATTAAGTCCATGGGATCGACCTTCTCAGGGCAGCAAGTATTGCAGCAAGAATGAATGCCTTTGGCCAAAGTTGTTCCCATCCTTCTCAGCGATGAGAGAATCGGTGACACCATGGAAGCAAGTGCCAGAAGCCTAGCCAGTGCCAGAAGCAAGTCCTGCCATGAGCACACTTTAATGGCGATTCACACTCTCCAGGATGGCAATTCACACTTTGATTGGGATGGAGAAACATGATATTAACGAGTGGATCGATGTGGGGATCAAATTTATGGGCAACGTGAAAGGTATGCGAGGAGGAAAGTATTCGATAGTCTTCTAATGTTTGTGAAGCCCACTTAGTTGAATTCATCCACGTGAAATAGTAGGGACAAATGTAAAGCCCACAGAATGGAGGATCAATCCAGGGACAACGGAATACCACTCAATAATGTGGACGACTCTGAATTCCGCGATAAAGTGGGATGACGGTGAATACTCTGAATTCCGGGTTTATGTTTTGAATTTCACTGGCGTGCACTTTGGTGATATGTTATTAGTCCTTGCCGTCCCGGCATGGACTATAGTAATCGAAAATGTAGAAGATAACATTATGTGAGCTGTTTGTAGTTCTGGTTCCTTAGTTATAAACATAAACAAAGTTTATGGAGACATATTAATTTATCGTGTTATTTGGCTTTTTCCGGAGGACCAAAGCTAAAACAATAGGTTATATTTTTGTTTGTTTGATATTTTCAAACTTGTAAATCCTACAATCTAAACTAATGTTAGCATTACAAGAGGAAATTAAATGTTAGCTCAGCTCTCAGGAACATGCTGGTATATATGAACATATATACCTGGCTACCCCACATGGCGATTTCACCGAACATCTATATTGCATGTGAGTGTTGCTGCTTCTGCTGCCTTCAAATCCAGATACGAGGGCCTCAAGAAATAAGAATACAAACAGCACAGCCAACAGCAGTAGTTTGATCATTTGGCTTGCCATGATTTTAACAGCAACAATATGCACCGGCAGGACAAGTAGCAGAGGAAGCACCACCACCTGTAGTTTGATCATTTGGCTTGCCATGATTTTAATAGCAACAATATGCACCGGCAGGACAAGTAGCAGAGGAAGCACCACCACCTGAGTAAGCGCCACCAGCACAAGTAGCAGAGGAAGCACCAGCACGGCTACCTGTCGCCTATTCTTCCATCTGCGTGAATGGTTCTACCCCGGGAGCCACCACTGAGTGAATGGCTCTGCGCCAGGAGCCACCACTGCGTGATGTGGTATGCGAGCTCTAAATAACTTCCTATTACGAGCTTATACTTGACTATGTCCTTCAACCTCAAAAACCAAAATGTGGCTGTTACAGCATGGGTTCCAAGAGAGTCGGCTTCCAAGTTCTTTCTCCTTAATTTTGCTTAGATGATCTATTAATTGCAGTGGCTGTCTTTTTCTTCCAAGAAAGGTGTCGATCAAACAGATAAGGGTTTTTGTGCCCTCATTGTTCCAGAGTGAGAAACCCTCTCCTTATGGAGTATAGGGCCTCGCTGTGATCCTATATACAGATTTCAACTGGCCTGTGTGAACCCAAAATAAGTATTTGCTACCACAGAAGTTGACAGGTGCTCATTCTGAGTCCCAAATAGTCTCAGGGCGGAATTAGGGTGATGTGCTGCCCTAAACAACCTTAGGAAGAGGAAACCAGCCACCAAATGTAGCTTAGAATGCCCTTTCTGCCCCGTTGAGGTTTCACTGCTCCAAACTGAACTCCTGAACCTCCAGCGAATTGACTTTTGGACTCGGTTAGAGCACCACTTGGCTTAGGTGGACTTTGTTGCATGACCAGCACGTTGGTAGCCATAGGGTTCCACAAGTAGCCTTCGTTGTTTGGGTAGAGAGAATCCTCGGTGGCTACAGAGAAGAGATGACTTTCACTGCCTAGAAACTGAACTCGTTGAGCTAGTAAATAACCATAGAGAGCTGCTTGGCTAGAACAGATCCAAATTTCTTTAAGAGAATATGTTCTTACAGGACAAAGAGAAAAAGAGTGACTTCAAACGGGTGAGGATGCTACCTTGGATGCGTGGGGAAGGAACGTTTGTGCCTGCCTGCAGAATACATGAAGGCACCCATGTTGGTTCAGACAAACACCTTGATGCAGGGCTACTGTAACATCACACCCAACTTGCCTCTCAGAGGAACAATCACTGCCTCAGGGGATCTGGTTCCCCTCTCCTACATTGTCGGATTGGTCACCGCTCACCCCAACTCAAAAGCCCTCTCGCCTCACTGCGACCTTTTGGATGCCATGGAAGATCTCTGGAAAGGTAGCTTCAGAAGTTGGCTAGGATGGCTCAAATAACCCAGGCTAGGAGATGAAATGAAATGGACCTAGACTTGGACTTGCTTGCTGCTTCAACATTGCGACTTGAAGAGAGGTGGAGCCACGGAAAGATATGGCTATGTCATGAATGATACAAAACAAAACTTATAACCTTATTCAATGACATCTGTCAAAAATGCATGTGGAAATATTTTCGTAGATTGAATGCACTTTTTTTTTAGTAATCGTCTTCTTCTATAAAATTATAGGTTATCATTTCAACTACATGCTGTACATTCTCTCGACACGATTCAGGGGAAATCATGAATGCGAATATTTCCAAATCATGCAATCGCTTAACTGCAAGTACAGAAGATCCTGGCTGTTGAATTCAGTTCTACACAGCTCAATAAGAACTAAGGGCCCTTAGTTTGTTAAAGTAATCCCTCAGAGCAAGCAGGCCTTGAGCTGGTTGACCGGTTGTAAGGATACGTTGCATCTACTGCAGAGCTTGTTGATGGAGATTGTCTGACTCGTATGGAAAGGTCTCAAGGATCCCAAGCTTTCCAATTGCCATTGTGATCCTTTATTTAGTTAGAATTATCTTTATACATCCGAATCTTTCTAGGAGCGTTCGTGTTTATGTCTCATGGCATATATGTCCATGCCCACCCTCCTCGATGGTCATATGTTGTTAAGTTTGGCACTCTTGTTTTATTTACAGGGTTAATACACCACCTGTAGCTTACCCAATCTTCCATGACATCCTCATCATGTGATGAGGCAGGGTGCTCATGTGACACATCAGGGTACCTTGTTAAATGTTCAACGACATCGATGTGTTCCCTGGTGATCTATGGTGCAGCTACATTTTCAACCCTAACTCATTGCATTAGCCTAAGTCCTCCTCACATTTCGCCATTCTTCCACTCCATTCAGGGTGAGGACTTGCAGAGGTAATCTTCCTGGTTGTCATATAGACGCCACTGCATCTCTATATTGGTCATTCTTCGTCGCTGATGGTATCATTTCCTCTTTGCTCATTGGATACCTGGCTACAATTTCACACAGTTTTTCATAGCAGGTTCAATCGCGACATAAGGTTGAGAAAGGTAACAATTACAAGTATCACCTTTAACAACTTCAGGGTTTTATATTGATTAATTTACATTTTTTTTTGCATTCTGGTTTCCAACAAAACAATTTATTTGGGTCCATAATTGGTAAGAGGAGGTGGCTACCGGTCCATGTTGGGGTGGCCTCATCTCCGGTGTTTACAAATGGGTTTTGATTTCTTTATGCCGAATATACAGGTACCAACTGTATCTTTTGGTTTGGTGGTTTTTGTATAACTGCATAATTTTCTGTACAAGGTTTTCATACTAACTCATTTCTCGTCTTGTTCTGGGCATATCCGAAGATGGCGCCAAGCTCTATCTCTGATTCCTGCATTTTCTCATAGGTAACATGGCTGGCATCCCTATTTTAGCCTCTTAATGGTTTCTCATTTTCTAGTCTTTATCTTCATTCAAGGATTTGATTCTTACTGCGTTTTCTTTTTCTTTTCCTGTATACTCTTGGATGCACGTATCCATCTCTCACTGGTCTAAGATTTGAGTACGATGTGACCAAGGTTTCTTTCTCTGATTACTTATGGGTCAACCTGAATTCTTCTCAAGGTCGGTGGAATTTCTTCATCTCGTTGGAGTTTTGGGACCACAATTTCTATAAAAAAAAATGTTTTCTTACCTATGCTACTGACAATAGGGTTCAACATTTCTGTTGAAAACCCTCAAGGCTAGATGCATTTGTTGTGTATACTTGTCTATGATACTTTGCATGGCAGTTTATAACCAGCCTTTCTTGTACTTTGGCCCTATATCTACCATGATTGACTCTATTTTAGTTTTGGTACTGAGTTTATCTGATCAATTTATTTTGGTGGAGAAGGAGTGCACATCCTTGACTTATGTTAACTTGACAAACATATTTAAAATACATTCAACTATTATGATGTTGTTAATGGGACTGTGTTGATATCACGATGAGGGACTCCCATAGTGCTCTGTTTTTATCTCTATAATGAAGATGCCTGTACTACGGGAATCTTCCTAGTGTATACTTGTCTATGATACTTTGCATGGCAGTTTATAACCAACCTTTCTTGTACTTTGGCCCTATATCTACCATGATTGACTCTATTTTAGTTTTGGTACTGAGTTTATTTGATCAATTTATTTTGGTGGAGAAGGAGTGCACATCCTTGGCTTATGTTAACTTGACAAACATATTTAAAATACATTCAATTATTATGACGCTGTTAACGGGACTGTGTTGATATCACGATGAGGGACTCCCTTAGTGATCTGTTTTTATCTCTATAACCAAGATATTATTTCTGCTTTTATATATGATTCTGTAATACACAGTTATTTCTATGGTAATAAACAATCCTGTGGAAAAAGGTTATTTCTTTACTGATATGTTGTGTCTGTCAAGATTTAATGATTCCAGAATAGTTTACTGTTTATTACCTATTGGATCGCTATTATTCTTCTACTTCCGGTTTTACACATGCACCATTGGTTTCTCCTTTTTCCTGAATTATAAAATAAAACCCACGGAAATTATATGTGGAGTATTTTTCATTCTTTTGATTACGTTGAAATGTTGAGGTTAATAGTATTAACTTAATACCATCCCTTTAGATGTTAACCTACCACATCTATCTACTAGCGTAGTTTATAATTCATGTTTTCAAGCCAAATTTATCTCTCTGATTACTGTTGTTTCTGCATCTCCTGTCTGTCCATTGTCTTAGTTGGAATATGATTCCTCAACCCTAGATCGAGCTATTGTGTTTGCTTCTACTCCCCGAAGGGGTTTGATCTGGGGGGCTATGGAAAAGCCTCAATCCATCTCTCAAGCGATCAATGAACCTGTAACACTCGTGTGTTAGTGTGTTATTCTATTCTTCTAATGCTACGATCAAGATTCGGGAACAAGCTGTTATATTTGTTTGCTAACATCATTAGAGAAATTCAATTAGAAACATAGCCCTCTTTAATAAGAGTACATAATAAAATGGATATCATTGTTACAAATACCTATAATTTTCATAGGAGTACTCTATTTCTCTTCCATAATTCTGTTCTTAACTAAATCTTCATTATATACGATTCATATATTTCAATTGGTTATAATCCTAAAAGAACTAATTTTTTTTCTTTATATATAACGAGTCTTCTCTTTCATTCCTACTGTAAATTCTCATTATTTATTTCTTCCTGTTACCAGAATACTTGTAGTTCAGTAATATATAACTTCTAGTCATACTTTCCACACTCAGAGTCTATAATAACTCTTGTCTTAGGATCACAATTCATAAACATAGGGATAATGATAATATCTCGAGAGGTGCCACAATATAAAAGCATTCAATTTGTAAATACTGACCTTGATTTCGGGTTTGAAAAGCTCGGGAGAGAGTAAGTTCCGAATGCAAAAATTGCAATTCCGACACTTTAATGTTGGCTATACATAACTCCTTTAGAGTGGTTACCTAACTTAAGGACAGAGGCCCAACCAGCCACAGGCAGAGGGATCTCCACAAATTAATTGATACTGATGCAACAATCGCTGCATTAGAAGAGCAGCTTCAGAATGTGCAACAGTCCATTGAAAATCTTGTACTTCCTCTTCCCAATGAGGTTAAATTATCGGATTTCAGTAGAGCTCCACAACTAACAAGGAGTAGAAGTTGTATAGCTGAAATAATGACTAGCCCTCCATCCTCTCCCTCTTCTTGGGTGACAGATAGTTTTGGGCATAACGAAAACACTCCACCAGAACAGATGGCTGGAAGAGACCCGAGAGCTTGAGGAAGAATCTTTTTCATAAAAATGAGGGTAAAGAACGCAATGTGTTATCCACAAACAACACTGAAATGCTTGAACGAAATGCTTCTTTTGACATAAAAAATGTTAAGAATATGTTCAAGGTTGCCTGCCTTAACCAAGCTCCTTCCCAAATAAGATGTATTGTAAGTAAGAAAGTAGCAGCTATATAGTTGAAATATCGGGGCCTGGCCCCTCTCCCATTAAGCTTTAGAGGTACCACTCACTAGAAGCAGCACCAGATTAGGGGATGGAGTCTTTAGAAGCTAGGAATACGAATGTTGCTGGAAGGTATAGCCTCTATTAACTACTCCCTTTATTTAGTCTTTCACCTTACAGAAATATAGTCTATGTTGGTGTCCTAGAACATGAGGTCTTTAAGTTATCTGTTACCTTTTAGAGCCACTCCTACAAAGACGGAAAAAGCAGACATATTACGGGATGCGTTGGGATAGACTAGAAGCCAAGCTTGCCAAGACAGACTCCAAACTGTTTGCTCTTTAGTACTTTCATAAATTATATCATATTCTTGTGAGACAACTCTGGAAGAGATCTCACATATATCTAATTTACTTAACATGTAAATGTTCTAGGTTTGGCTTTGTTTTTTTTTCCAAGAAATGGAATGGAATAGTGCACTGAAATCGCTGGATTGCCAATTACCAATGTCAATGTTATTGTCACCTGCATGGGAATGGTCTGAGATTTAATGGTCTGAGATTTCTTATGGCAAATAAAAAACAATCCTAGACTACTTACTTTACCTTTCTGGTCGTGTTTCATTGCACTGAAATTGCTGTACCTTTCTGGTCGTGTTTCATTGCACTGAAATTGCTGTACCTTTCTGGTCGTGTTTCATTGCACTGAAATTGCTGGACTGCAAATTACCTATGTCAATGCTGCTGTCACCTACATGGGAATGTCTGAGATCTCTTGACTACTTACTTTACTCTACCTTTCTGGTAGTGTTTCTTTTCTTCAGTCCCGCTCATGGCAAGGACTTGCTGCCCTGCAGCTTCTCCTGTTTTAATTGTCTAATGAATGCGAGGACAATTAATCGATGGTTTTCTTTCGTCTTTTTTCTTTTAAATATTTAAAAAGTGATATGTCGTTGGGAATTTTTTTATTTTTGTAATGTAAATCCAAGTCTATACGAATCATTATAGAGTCGTTTTCGATATTTAGAAGACTTTTAATATTTAAATTAAACTAAGTTTCATGTCATTAGAATGTTGGTAAGGGTGTTTGAACATATAAATAAATGCAAAACAATGATATATTGTTTCATTAAAATTAAAATATATTAAATTATTATAATATAAAATAATAGTTAATATATATAGATATATATAAACACGTTTATTTTAAAAATTTAATATACTAATTTTAAACAAAATTAGGTCTAATTGTGTTAAAAAAATTGTAAGAAAAAAAGGGACAAAATTGAATGCAAATAAAATCAGATTTTCAAATAATGAATTCTAATTGCTTCATAAATCTTGTTATATTATGATTTAAAATCAATATTTATAAATCTGGTTGTACTATGACTTAAAGACCATATAAATTTGTAACAATCTAGAGGGAATCAATTCAAACTATTGCAAACTATTGTGGGGTTTCATAGTGCATGCATATAGAAACCATAAAGGCACATTTCCCTTTTAGATCTTTATTAACCTTATACATGCAATAAGATAAAATTTTGAAAATTTTCATGGAATCTTGAGTTGCAAATAGTTTTTAGAGTTCAAAATATGAAAAAATGTTTCATTTTAAAATTATAAAATTACCAATTTGCATCTTAAAATGAGATAATATTTGAAATTTCCTTTTGAAGGTCATGTCTTTCTATGAATATTAGTAAATTTCCTTTTCACAGTTATAAGTAGTTAATTAAGAAATTGATATTCTTGTTTTTATGTATAAAGGGATTTTCTGTTTGGAGATATTTTAGAAGTGATTTTAGCTATTACATTAAAAATATCAAATTAAAAGGTCATTGAAGATTAAAGAAAAATAGTATTATTATTCTGCAATTTTAAGGTCACACGTAAGCTAGACACCAAATTGGTGTATGAGACCGCTTGTTTGTGGGACAAGGGAACCACCTTTGCGTAGTGATTTGATTGCTAACTCTACGAAGGGATACATACTCTACCCAATTTTGGTTTTGAACTTGTGACCTCTTAGGAGGAAACACATACTCTTAACCATTAGGCCCACTCTTAATAAGAAGAAAGAGAATCGTCACAAGATAAGAAATAAAATCTAAGTAGGAGAGAGAAATATGAAGTATATTTACAAAATTATAGTAATAAGTTTTCATTAGCATCGGTTTTGCTGGATATTTTTATCTTCTGCCATCTCCTATTTTTGTGAATTAAAAAATATGAATTTTTAACTATTAAGATGAAAATTATACTATACGCAAAAACGTTATGGGATATTGTGTTGAATGGGTTTGAGAAACCTTCATTTAAGGTTTTGTAGGAAGCCATGACACAACATCAAAAGGATCATTTTAGAAAGAGCGAGAAGGATGATGCAACAACATTGTTTCTCATTAAACATGATTTCGATGATAGTATTCTTCCTAGTAATGTAGTACTAACTAGGGCCAAAGAAGTTTGGGATATTCTAGAGATGACATATAGTGAAAGGGGGAGAAACATTGAGTAGCATCCAGTTCAGCCATAGAGCATTACAATTGTTAATAAAGTTGTTGTTGCAATAGGAGAAGTGAACCTTTTTTATATCACAAAAGTATTTGGAAATGTTGTGGAAGAGCATGTCAAACAAGAAGATGGTTTACAAGAGATGGCAACTACGATTCTCCTATGCAATAAATTGGAACTTGCTGAAGAAATTATAGAAGAAAAATGTGACTTTGTTTGAAAAGCTCAGTATCAACAATGTGATACCCCATATGAAAATAATTTAGTATGGTTTGTTATTAGTTTTCTAAAGAACACATTAAATATGTAAAATTATAAATAAATAAATAAAAGTAGTTTTGATAACTCTCTACCTGTTATCACTTAGGGAATGTCTTAGCTACAGAAAATAACCCTAAGGTAGCGTCAAACTTCTTTTGGGTTGAAAGTTGGCCCTTCAAACTAGAGCGGGATCTCTCTGTAAAACTCAACTACTCTATGGTCACTATAGTAGTAGGTTTTCACAATTGACGTCGGTGGCTAGATTTAGTTCATAGGGTAAAATTGGTTGGGTTGTTTACAAAACAAACCATTGGGCATGACATCCAGTTTTAAACAAGTAAATATACAAATCCAATGAAAAAACTATAAAAATTGTGATAACGACAAATCCTTTGACTGTTTGAGAAATTGGTAGAAAAGAATTGAAGTGAAACAGAGTTTATAGATGACTGAGGTAACAAATACTAATGGATGATAAATACAAGAAAGGAGCATCAATGGATTTCAATCTTATATGCTAGCATTTTCAGACATGAAAGAATTTTTTTTTATAATAAAGAGGAAACTGAGAAGGAACTACAACACATGAGTTTGCTATAAAATGCTCATTAAAAACTGTAATATATTCAAGATTGCTCATATTTACCAGAATGCAAAATGTTTTTCAATAAAATTTCAACATTTTTTATATTCTACAGTCCCTTTCTTTACAGAAAAGACAAACTAACTAAAAACCCATCTTTAGCAAAGCTTTAATTACAAAGTCTAAATAATAACAACTTACATCTCAAATACATGGATATAAAACTTTCTAATCCTATCTGCATCTAAAGATCATGTTGTTGCTGAAGTCATGGCTGGAGATAAGGATTAGAAAGTCGAATTTGGTGAGGTGGCATCCAAGTCAACATCTATCCATGAGCTTTTTCCTCACAAAATCCTAAAAAATAGGGTCCAGTGATCCCATTGAAAATCCAAAACCGTGATAGCTGCTAGAAACCTGAGAGACATTTTTCTAAATGGGTTTGTTTTGGACAAAAACCTCTTTTAGTTTCGTAAAATGCATTTTCATTTATCTAAAAATCATGCCTGAAATTATTGTTTTGTATAGGAAAAACAAAGTTTTAACTGGCAATTTCACTGATAGGTTGATTGCCAACATTTCCTTTCTGCATGTTTCTAGAATTCGATGACAATGGGAATGTCAACATTTCTCTTGTCAAACGTTACCAATTTAACGAAAAAGTTACCAAACTTATAAATGAGAAAAACAAATTACAAAATGAAATGATTTTAATTATTACAACTAAAATACTGACACTGAAACTGTGAGCATTTTCTGATTTTTTTTAAACAAAGTTAATGTGATAACACTACCTAAACCACATATGAAAAATAAAACACTCTATGTTGTAAAAATATTTAGTGGTAACAAATTCAAGGATAACCTGAATTTTGGAAACAATATCGAAAGCCTAATTTTATCATTTATTATGCTTATAATAGCATGGAAAAGCATTGGCCAAGGTGCAGAACTAGCCACTAATATTTTGTGGCTTGGTGGAAAGTTGTTATGAAATCCTCATCTTCTCACCTAATGTGATACATCGACCATTCAGTGGAATGAGTATGGGTCGTCATATTGCGTTAGGAGTTAGAATCATATGAAAATGCGTCTAGGTTCAGGGGTTATGCACCTTATTAGCGGTAGGATCAAGTGATTTATAACCACTTGATGATATTGGGTCTGACAGATCACATGGAAGAAAAGAGGTGTCTTAAAGTTGCTTCTAAATCTATCCAAAACCCCCACCCTCCAACTCAATTGGGGATGGCATAAGGATGTCCATGGTAGATTGACAATTAAGGATAATGGAGGAGATCACTCTGTAGATTAAGGATATTATCAAAAATACTATTAATTCAAAATTTAAGGACAAACTATCTGTTGATAAAGAGTTAGAGGGAACAATGAAGGTAAGATATTATGAGGAGGTTATTAACTCGAACCTAAAAAATCAAAAGTATATATGTATATTTCCTAATGTAAAGGAAAAAGTGAACATTGTTAAAATAAAAACAAGCTCTCATTAGCTTTATAATGAAACTGGGTTTGGTTAATTCTCAAAATCTCATGGGATGAAATAATTTGTCACTTTTTTCATGCTAAGAGGGCTTAATATGAAAATAAATTTGTCTTAAATTGTGCATGTTACACTCACATTTGATATGATTTTCAAAAAAATAGATCATACTCCCAGTATTCTCGACATTTTAAGTGAGCAAAGCTATGGTGATCTTGAGACTCTTACTACGTTTTAAGTATATAAATAAAATACTAATTCTAGGTAATAGTTAAACTTATTAACCATATTGGTCTTGATAGACTTTAATCATCAACATCATCATAATTATATCAGCCCATATAAAATATCAAATAAAAAGATAATAATTTTCTTTTATATAAATAAAATATCATATGATGATTACAATTTAGAAATTCATCACATTAAATGAAGTTTAATTATTTAATATAAAATATTAAAGAAAAAAAAGCATCATTTATAAAAATTCAAGTTTATAAAAAATGAATGATAAAAGAAAAATAAAAATAATAATATTAAATTATGTTCATCCAATATTAAAAAAAGTTATATATATGCATATGATTGTAATTAATTTGATTAATTCTTAAAATATTAATTATTTAAAATTACTTTTCCTTCTGAACCTTTATATATTTTTAGAAATTTTATTTTATTTTTTAAATAAAAAATGTAGTTGATTTAAAAACTATTTGGAGTAATATTGGGATATTACTTTAAAAAAATTGAGGTCCTTTCAATCCATGGGGGCAGAGTGTGTAACATTGAGAAAATGGTTCAACACAGATAGTGTAGGAAGACCCAGGTGGTTGTCATTGGCACATTTGCAACCAATGAGTGCAGGGATTTAATCCCTCTACCAATCACGGTGGAATGACATGGTTCTAATGTGTGGTCTATCATTGCATCACAATTTACATAGGTGGGAAGCTTATGATGAGAAGCCCTCCTTCGATTGCTAAAAAACGCAATTTCCCCAATATGAAAAAGATAATAGAGCAATGCACAATCGAGCATGGGGAAGATTCATATTCCAAATGGATCAATTCCCATCTTCAATGCCCTTGGTTCGAGGGTTTCAAGAGCGATATTCTCTATCATGCGAAGAGACCGGGGAAGTTTCAGTGGAGCGATATGAACAAGGGTTATAGTTTCACAACCATTGAATATGGTAGTGAGGATCTATTGATACATTAGAATTTAATTCAATCCAATGGGATTTGATTATTGGCCAAGGGATAAGAGATTGAGTTCACAGTTAAGCATGGGAATGACGAAAGAGTCAAAGCCTTATATGTTAAGTGGTCTGATTCTTTTTAGGTCTTTGTTAAAGTTCTCTCTAGGAATTTCTTGGTCCCTCGGATGGGCTTTCCCATTGTCATACAATGCCTAATTTCCGAAGGTAATAAAATTGATGATTCTTCCCCTATTTTAGTCTATAATATTGATAAATATGCCATTATTTTTTTGTCCCTTCATTTTGGCGGGGCGGGGGGTGGGTTCAGGGTAAGAATTCCCCCTCTCGGTATTTTTCTTATAAAGATGTCATGCATGCACAATCATCCCTAAATGCATCTCAGTGTGAGGTGTCCCTTAGGTCGTTTTTGGTCGAAAAATAAGAGGAAGTTTCCTCTATTGAAAATTTTCACCTTGCTCTTGAGAACGTCCATCAGATCTAAGCAAAGTTAACCCTTATTTGTTATTTTAATAGTTTATGGTGTTCCTCGACCAATCTTTATCAATGGATCCATTCTTCATGGACCAAGGATTCCTAGGTTACTTTATGCTCCAAATGATTCTTCATGGAGATTTTTTTTGAATAAGAAAACTACTGGAACTTTTTATGGTTTTAGGAAAATTTCGGACTATTACAAACCCCCTAGTTTCCATATTTTAACAATTTTATAGCAGTCATTACCAAGTTTCCAAAATTGGTCCAAGTTCCTCATATGCTTGCTCATTTGTGAACTTTTTTAATATTTTGGGGCATTGGAAACTCCTTGGGCCATTTCCTTGCAAGCAATACTTCTTGTGGGAAGTTGGGGGTCTACACCTATGGAAAAATCTATGTGGAAAATGATATCAAGAAAAGGATGCTAGAAAAGGTAAATTTAAAAATAGGTGATTTTCATTAGACATAGGCTCCAAATTATGAGAATATTTCTTTTCACTACCACTTCTGTTAGGAAATAGGGCATTTATATAATTATTTCCCTTTGTTCAAATCTTCCTAGAAGCATAACAACTAAAATTCTAGAGCTAAATGTTGAAAGCCCTATGACCCACCTCTAATGGATGACAAGGCTTCCTCTATTTTAGAAAATGATGATAAAGGATGCAATTATGAAATGCATTGAATGGATAAGATCCAAACTTTAGATCCTCAAAATTCTCTCGAGGATCTTGTTTTGAACCATCCTCCTTTGGAAAGCACAAAGATAATGCATAACAATGTTTCTTTATGATCCAAGTGGATATTGGTGGCCACCCACCTATTCCACTTGACCACCCACCATTGTTTCTTTTTTTTCAGTTTCCTTAATTATAGCATAGTTTATTATTTTTGGCAGTTTTTCTGGTCCTAAACTTATGGAGCCATTTTGAGGCCCTAAACAATCTTTTTTTCACAATATTCCTTTGCATGTTTTCATAGAAATCCCCTTTTCAATGTAGTCCTTGGAGATATCTTTCCAAGGAGGTACCATGCGCATCACACATAGATAATATGACCAAGTTACGACCTCGGGAAGTTGGCTGCCCAACTTACCCCAACGGGGCCCATAAACTCTTGGTGTTACATCTCCTCGAGTTAGGGTTTTGGTTGTTTAGGGTTTTTTCTTATTGTTCAATAATAAAAAGGCCCTTGAGCCTCATTGTAACTCAATTTAGAGGCATGTATCCACCACATCTCTTCTCAAAGATAAGATACCATCACCTGAGCTAGTCTCATTTCCATTATGTTTGTAAGCATATTTCATTATTTGATACTAATGAAAGGAAGTGTTATTTCTGCTACATCTCTATATTTATGGTTATATGTGTAATTTGTTGTGTTATTGTATAAATTTGGATCAGTGGTATCAGAGAGGTCTGCCCATTCTTTGTTTTTCTTTGAATATCCCCAATGAGGTCGGGATATAAGGAGTTAGAGCTCGAACTGGTCGAACCTTTGCAAGACCAACCTTGCAAATCCTGACGACATCCCATGGGGGAAGAAAAGAAACATGAGGGAGTAGGAGATCCTATCAAAATATTGCTCAAGGAGGCCCTCGAGAAATAAATGAATGTGATGATGGATAACTTTGCCCAGATCCTTCATTGGTTGCCCATCGGTGGCACATCCACATCCAACAGCCACTTTGGAGGCTCCACAGCTTTTATGGTATAAGTAAACTTTGAAATTTCCATATTTGAGGGCCAAATAGATGTACACGCCATAGATAAATGGATGAATTTGCTAGAAGGATATTTTTATGTTCATGATTTTTCCAGCCGAGAAAAGGTTACTTTTGCTCTTGTCAAAGCCACCCCCCAAGTCAAGGACTAGTGGGAAACCTATTGTGAGAAGAAGGATGAAAGTACGACCTCACTATTTTCTACCGCTTCCACTTGGAATTTATTCCGGGATGCCATCAAGGAGAAGTACTACCATGTCAGAAGCTACGAGGACAAATACATAAAGTAGACCACACTTTGGTAGGGAAGGGACCAAGATGTGTCAGAGTTTACCAATGTTTTTCACACCCTTCACACAAATTTGGGTATAAAGGATTCTGAGAAACATTTGGTACTCAAGTAACGTGGCTACCTACATAGATACATCCAAGACGAGATGGATTTCCTAGACATCTCCTCGCTTGGCATGACGCACCGATATGCTATTAAGATCGAGCATAAGTTTAAACAAAAGAAGCAAGACATTGGATCTGTGAATCCAAAGCGAGGGAAAGGTGCCCCCATACTGCAAAACAAAGGATAAATGCAAGGCAGGATGACCCATGACAAACTACCAAGGCCACAAGAAAAAGAAAACACTTCGAAGACGAAGAAGGAAACAGGAAAGTGGTGTGAGTTCTATAAGAGCTCCACCAAAAACACAAGTGAATGTCCAGCCAAGTAGTCACTAGTAGTCGAGTTGAAAGCTTCAAAACGAGATGCATGTTCTGACTCTAAGTCAGAAGCTGACAAGGGGAATGACAAAGGGAAGCAAATTATTGATGCAGAGCCCAATGCCACCGCCGCCACGACAAATATCTAGAAGGAGGAACCTGAAGATCTAGAGGAGGAGGAGTGTCTCTTCCACTCCTAGATGTGGGTAAAGGGTTCCCCGCTATAGTTCATTGTCGACAGTGGGAGCCAAAAAAACCTCATTACAGGGGAGTTCGTGAAGTGGTTAGGCTTACTGACCATAGTACACCCACAATCGCACACCATCGGGTGGCTTCACCAAGGACGAGATCTGCGCATGAGCCAACAATGCCACCTTCCATACATCATCAAGCCCTTCACGAATGAGGTATTATGTGACATTGCTCCCCTTTATCCTTGTGATGTATTAGTAGGCCAACCATACTTGTGGAAGCGAAATGATGTGTATGAGTCAAGGCCTTGCACTACTATTGTTACATTGGGAAATAAGTTGTACAAGATACTAGAGGTAGCTGTTAGCGCTCAAATCTACCTTAGGATGAAATAAGGTAAAACTCAAGGCTACATCAAACCACGCTCAGCCTCGTAGCTAGCCCTACGAGGACAAGAGAGGGCTCTCTCCGGGTCTATCTCGGCAGACAAGTCTTCAAAGGGGCTGAGATGACCGATAAGGAATACTGATTTTAGGCTAGTAAATTGATAGAAAGGGGTTTTTTGATAAATGATTGGGTTTTCTGGGCTATGTGGGGCAAAGACAGCAAGAGCAGAGATTTAATCAAAGGCACAGATTACTCCATAAGGCAAGGTAGGCAAGAGCTTAAGCATCCAAACTGAAATTATATGAAATGGAAGGACTGTTAAGAAAGCTAAGAGGGGCATTAATGTGTGAATCCCTTTCAGACAGAGGAAGAAACACAAAACATGAATGCTTCTCCAGGGCAAAGCAGTAAGCTGAATTTTACCCTTTTCACTCAGAAACATTCAAATTGAAAATGATTTATGAATGAAATGAAAAACATTACAAGATACATATGAAACAGAGAAAAACATATGCCAAATTTCAACCCATAGGAATCTTATAAATCAGAGTTGTACTCTTCAATTAATCTCTGTCAAACAACTGTACAATAAAGCTCTCTGTTCTCCTCCATGCACCTCTCAGAACTCTCCCCCCACAACCTTTACAAGTGATTTTTAATACAACATATAAGCCTAGAGGTGGGATAACAAATCGACCTAAATAAGGAATGGTTTAATTATCATTTAACAAACAAGGCTGGAAAGCCAATCATTTGTTCTGAAAGGAAACAACATATAATATGAAATCTGTTCGATGACCAATGAATAGGCAAAATCTGGAGCGTAGACCATCTGAAATGCAACTGAGGTCAAAAATAGGCAAATCGACCCTATTTCTCTGCTTATGGTTGGTATTCTGCATTTAATTTGGGTTTGACTGTCTATTCACTTCCGTTACCGTTATACCACCCTCCCAAAATGTCACGACATGTGTCTCTGCTGAAGGCACATTTCCATGCTGCCACATAGATACCCATTGTTCCAGATCACAACCCTGAAGACGTACATTCACCTTCCAAGTTTCATCCTTTGCAAATGCATCACTTTAAAGTTTCCCCAATCTATAGTTAACACCTCAAGACTCCTAAGAGTACGCAATGCTTCACGGACAGGAACATCCAAAAGAGAACCTGGAAAATGTAGTTCTACAACCTTTATATACCTACGACACCGTTTAGCCACTTGCTCTGCAATAACTCAACAATTCTCAAAATTCAAACATCTCCAGAAGTCTTCATGAACACTAGCAGCATGCCAATATCTGCACACTAGACCAACTTTATAACGCAATCCAAATCATCATAGTTAAGCATTTCCACATTATCCATATCATCATTGACATTCTCAATATCCTTTCAGTTTGCAGGCAAATGCAGTAATTTGGCACGAATCTAGGTGAATAAGAGAAATTTCTTTGGCTCTGAGACTATATGGGTAGCGCGCCTACCCAACGCGTAGCGCGCAGCAAGTGTGTAGCGCACTTGATATTTAACACGGGCTGGGGGTGTTATACGCGTAGCGCCCCTTATATGGGTAGCACGCCTCCTGTATGGGTAGCGCGCACCTCCAGTCCAGTCCACAGCTTTGAAAATCACGATTTCGGCCCTCCTACTCTTCAATTTCGACCTTCAAATGAGCGCTTTGGGAATCTATGCAAATGAGTTGTCTCCGAGCAACGATATTGCTTATTATGCCCTCCCCAGGCCTGCAACTTCAAGTAAATGTACTTCAAATGCATTCTGGCGTTTTGTAATAGCTCTGTCAGACATTCGATTACCAACCTTTGGAATAGCATTATGCAGAATATGAAGTTGTTTATGCATTTGCAAACCTGAGGGATCAAGCAAATCGATGGAGAATGTCAATTCTTCACCATCGCCTGCTCTGCCACTCAACACTACAACCTTTGGACAAAGAGCAGCAAGATGCTCAATTTCCTTTACACTAACTTCCTTAAATGCATGACAGCTGAGCTGCTTTAGTGATTCTCTGACGTTGCCCCAAATACAAAAATCTCCATTAAACAGTTCATGAACAGAAGGCAGATAGCGAGTACAAATTAAAAGGATGGTTTATTTTATTACTTTTCAAATAGGGTAGTCTGCATTGATCCCTAGAATTCAAACTTTGTGCATGTTTGGAAACTTTGCGATAACCAGCACAAGCACAACAATTGTGTTCAAAAACAAAAACCAAGGATTTCTGTAGTCAGTAGTGTGAGATGCCATTAAATACAGTACTACGAGAACTTCAGTCAAAAAAATTCCTGTTACGGGTAAGCTGTTTGCCACTGTCATTGCCCACAACCCAGATCTCCAATACAACAGCTGCAGCTGACTCTAGAATTTTATCAAGGTGTAAGGACATTTTAATGTGAAAGCTACTACAACAGGATAACCTTCATGAAGAAGTTGCACAAACTAGACTGGAATTTAATAACTCGAGAGGGCCCAGTATCCTTGGATAACCTGTGTAGTATCTGAGATTTTGGCAGCCTTTTGGCGCTTTGACATTGAAACTCTGTTTTACAATTTCCTTCTCTGATTGCTGATGATGTTCTTTCTGTTTGTGCTTTTGCAGGGATAGGAGCTGATGAGTCCTGGCAAGGTGACCAGGGCCTGCATTTGACATTTTTCATGAGGGCAGATTTTAAAAATATACTTATTGCAAACAAGTAATTTGACAATTTCTTCTCCAAAACAGGGTTTTGGAGAAGAATCATCCTTTTGATCATTGAAACTCCTAAAATAATAACTCACTGAACCTTCCTCTGGCTTGCACATGTTATTGAAATACTTCTGAAGACTAAACCCTGAGCTCAAGAATTAAAATGACTCTTTTCTGGACCACAGTAACATCAGTGACTGTGCATAACAAGGAATGAACTTTGGAGAATTTGACTGCAGCGGGCTGACAAAACGGAGTCTAACAGTATCATCACCGACCACCATCTCTCTCATTACTGGAAAAAAATGTAGTAAGTTCATTTCCAAAACCGGGAAATTTGCTTTCCTAATGAGACGCCCTCAAGGACAGAAGAAGACGATGGCCATGACCTCCAGACATGACCCCTTCGCATGATAGCAACAGATGGACAAGGTCATGGAGGAGTACAAGGACATCTTCAACTCCCCCGCAGGGGTGCCTCTGCACTATCAGGTCAAGCACTCCATCGATCTGACCCTAGGTGTGTCGTTACCCAATGGAGCAATCTATTAGCGCTCCGTTTTGGAGAACGATGAAATAAAGAAGAAAATTCAGGAGCGAAAGGTCGCATTCGGCCGAGTTCATTGCCTTGTGGGAGCCCGATCGTGTTGGTACAAAAGAAGGATGGGACTTGGAGACTGTTTATTGACTATCAGGCACTAAACAAGATCACTGTCTAGAATAGGTACCTGATCCCACAGATTGATGACCTTCTCGACCAACGCAAGGGGGAAAAATATTTCAGCAAGATCGACTTGAAGTCTGGATATCACCAGGTACCAATCGAACCCTCCGATGTGTCGAAGGCTACCTTCAAAGCCAAGGAGGGCCTTTTTGAATGGTTGGTTATGCCTTTTCGGTTTACAAATTATCTTGTAACCTTAATGAGGTTGATGGATGACATCTTGCAGTTATTCACCAAGTCATTTGTAGTGGTATACTTGGATGACATCTTGATCTTTAGCTAGAGTTGGTAACATCACCTCCACCACATCCAACAGGTTCTCCAAACACTGGGGCAACACAAGTTGTGTGCCAATTTGGAGAAATCTACTTTTGGCATGACCTAGGTTCAATATCTGGGATACATTATTCATGAACGGGGGGTGCATGTGGATCCAACAAAGATCCAAGTCATTCCAGATTGACTAGCCCGAACCACTCTGACAGAGCTCGGCAACTTTTTGGGTCTTGCGAATTTCTACCGTAGGTTTGTGTTGGGGTTTTCTCATATCACTTAGCCCTCGAGTGAAGTCACCAAAGGAGGAGCGAAAGAAAAATTATTTTGGTATGAATCTCAACAGAAGGAATTCACAGAGTTGCAACGTTGCCTCTACTCTGCACCAATACTCACATTACCAGACTTGCAACAACCATTTGAGATCGAGACAGATTCCCTTGACTATGCTATTGGGTCAATCATTACTCAAGTTGGGCATATAGTGGCATATCACATTTAGACATTTTTAGACATAGTCCAGAAGTATCCCACTTATGACAAAGATATGTATTCCATTGTGCAGGCCTGCCGACAATGGAAGCATTACATTTTTGGGAAGGAAATGGTCATCCACACAGACCACCAACCCCTGCAGTTCATATAGATGCAAGGGAAGTTGCAGAATGATCCCCATCAGAAGTGGTCCACATACTTGCAACAGTTCCATTTGAATATCAAGTATAAGAAGGGAAACATAAATAATGTTGTAGACTGCCTTAGCCAAACACTATTCATGGCGTTAACCACCGTGCTCAACTCTTGTGAGCATGAGACTTTTCATTGGCCACTTCTCTACAAAAGAGACCCAGGATTTGGCAACACATACCATACGCTCTTGGAGGGTCAACAAGCTCTAGATTTTCACCTATAGGATGCTCTATTATGCCACTTGGGACACCTTTGTGTTCCTTCAAGTGAGCATGCGAAGATGATTTGGGAAGCGCACTACAATTGGGCGGATGGGAATTTCAAGGTCGAGAAAATGGTGGCAATACTGCATAAGTATTTCTATTAACCTAATCTTCAACATGATGTCAGGAAATACATAAGATATTGCACTGCCTGCACCATTTCCAAACCGACCACCAAGAAGCAAGGTCTTTATACTCCACTACCTACCCCTGGTCGACCTTGGGAATCCATCTCCATGGATTAAATTTCAGGCCTTCCTTCTACTAAGCATTGAAATGACAATGTTTTTGTGGTTGTGGACAGATTCTCGAAGATGGCCATTATGGCAGCCTCCAAGAAGAGTATCAAAACAGAAGCCACTACTAAAGTCTTCTTTGAACGAGTGTGGGTACACTTTGGGATCTCACAATCTATCATCTCAAATTGGGACAGCAGGTTCCTTAGTACATTTTGGTCCAGTCTTTGGTCAATGTTGGACACCAAGCTCACTAAGTCCACAACTTTCCATTCTGAAACTGATGGCCCAACAGAGGTAATCAATAGGATGATCGTACACATTCTACACATGTACAACTCAAAGAATCCACGCACATGGGATGAGAGACTCCCCTATGTCCAACACAGCTACAACCAGGCTCTCCACATCTCAACTGACCACAACCCTTTTCAGGTGGGCTTTGGATTCCAGCCACTATATCCCATTGATGTGGCCATACCATTTGCAGCGACTCAGGTAGATTCGACTCATGTCCATTTCAAAGCCGACAAGGCAAATATCTTCATTGAGAACATTCAACACATCCACCAACAGGTCCATGACATATTGGACAAAGCCAATACTAAGTACAATAAGTGACATGATCAGCACTGGGTGCCACACAAGTTCCAGGTGGGCGACAAAGTTTGCCTACATTTGCAAAAGGAGTGCCTCGCTGGGCCCCACCACAAGATTCTCTCGCTTAGATATGGGTCATACACCATCACCAAGATTACATGAGATAATTCTTTTGAGCTTAGCATTCCCCCCATTCCTTGGCCTGCACCCAATGTTCAATGTGGATTGCCTTCGACCATACTTTCCACCATTACGGGACACATCCGACATTGCAAAACATCTCACACGAACAGAGTTAAATGGAGACTGCATCGAACAAGCTACAATTGAATGAATCATGGATATGCAGATCATGAACTCTCGCCAGCAGAAGATCTAACTGTATCGAGTTGTCAATCCGGCCAATTCCTACACCAAGGAAAATGGTTCACTGGGGACCAAGTTCAACAAAAGTCTCCTCATCTCATGGAGGAACTCAACGAAATGGAGAAAATTGCTTCCTAAGGCGGGAGTAATGATCTAGGTGGATATTGGTGGCCCCCTGCCTATTCCACTTGGAACCCCACCATTGTTTCTTTTAGTTCTTCAGTTTCATTAATTGTAGCAAAGTTTACTATTTTTGGTAGTTTTTCGGGTCCTGAACTTCCAAAACTGTTTTGAGGCCCTAAATGACATTTTTTGGAAATATTCCTCTAGGTGATTTCACTGAAATCACATTTTCAATGTAGTCCTCGAAGAGATCTTTCCAACTAGTTATAATGCACGTCAAACGAAGATAATATAGCCAAATTATGACCCTGGGAAGTTGGCTACCCAACTAACCCCAACGAGGCCCATAAACTCTTGGTGTTACATCTCGTCGGGTTAGGGTTTTGGTTGTTTAGATCTTTCTCTTATTGTTCAATAATAAAAAGACCGTTGAGCCTCATTGTAACTCAGTTCAGAGGCATGTAGCTGCCACATCTCTTCTCAGAGATAAGATACCATTGGCTGAGCTAGTATTATTTCCAAGATCTTTCTCTTATTGTTCAATAATAAAAAGACCCTTGAGCCTCATTGTAACTCAGTTCAGAGGCATGTAGCTGCCACATCTCTTCTCAGAGATAAGATACCATTGCCTAAGCTAGTCTTATTTCCATTATGTTTGTAAGCATATTTCTTTATTTGATATTAATGAAAGGAAGTGTTATTTCTGTTGCATCTATGTATTTATGGTTATAGATGTAATTTGTTGCGTTCCTGTTTAAATTCATTGCACTTTAGGAACAATGAAGCAAGGTCATGATTTGTCTTCTTCGATATATGACAAGACTTATCCTTCAATAAGCAATGATAAGCTTTATATTTCCTTGATAACCCCAACTTCAGAAGCCTAGGTCAAGGTTTCCAAAATGAAAGGGAAGAAAGGTCACTCTGAGGATCGACCTTAATTTAGATCATCCGCTTTTGTAATTGTTTCTTTTGTTCCTCTATCTCTCCTTTCCTTTCTTTAGTCTTATACATTTCAAAAATGTTACTATCAGAGTAGGGCACATTGTGTGAAAAAACGAGTCATGACTGTATGATATATTTCATTTATGATTGATTATTAAAATTCACCTTACAAAAAAAAGTATGTGGATGCTATTTTTTTGGAAAGCTAATGTTTCATTGATTTCTCACCAAAATTGTAAGAACCAAAAGTCATTAGATGTCTCCAACCTGCAACTTGAGAAAGTAGACAAGAGACACAATAGCATATTATTTATCATAGACAAAACTAAGTGAAATTAATTGATTACATAGTTTCAAAGTTGTCCTTGTAGTGGGAAAATAATGATTATTAATTGTTGAATTCCTAAATAGAACATAAAATCACTTAAACTTAAACCTCAAGAGAACGAATATGTGAAAAATTTTGGAATAAAATTTATCATTAAATTCGACATATTAAGAAATCTATCTATCTATCTATCTATCTATCTATATATATATATATATATATATATATATATATATATATATATATATAACCAAATGGATGATAGAAATAAAAAAAATTTAAAATAACATACTAACATGATTAAACAGATATTTCAAAATCAAAATCACACCATCTTCTTTAAAAGTTAAAAACTTGTTCATGAAACATAACATCAAAAACATAAACATGTTACATAATTCTAAAAAATTTTACACACTTTTCCATCTGAAAATAAAACTAAAAGTGGAAGACAAGTTTTAATCTTGATGTTCCTCTAGTCTACTTGTTACATAAAAAATCTCTATATCATCAAGAGCACTATGGACAGTGAAACCAATAGAAGAATGATCCTGAGATTCATCACTATATGTGGGACTAATTCTATAACTCCTAGTTATAAAATCAACTTTATCCCTCGATGCATATAGAACAGGCTTGAAACATGGTGTAGAAGAATTGACTGAATCTTTTGCCACATCATTTAAAGCCAATTGTAGATTATTACAAACAAAAACAAGATCTTTGAATCTCTTAGATAACAGTCAGTTTCTCTTACTAGAATGAATATGCCTAAAAGCACTCCAATTCCTTTAAGAGGTTGATGCACTTGATATTTGTCTCAACACACGAATTGCAAACTTTTGCAATTTTGGGGTCCTTGATCCATAAAAATCCCACCATACTACTAAAGCACTGTTAATCCTATCGTATTTCGTTACCCTGGTTTCAATCATCCCTTCTTCTAACATGTATGCTCGAAGTTATGATCTAATCAAGGATGCAGCTCATGGATTTGGATTTAGCTTTTCAATAGCCTTATAAAGTTCACTCATGACTTCTTCATCTTGATACCTTAATGCCTCGAATAATCTAGTGTCCATATAGCTTTCTACTGCATGTAAAGGATTATGCATCATCTTTTGTCTTTGATCATTTATCTCCCAAATGTCTTCGTGGTAAGCTTCCATATTATTGAAATCACTTGCGATGGCTTCCTTGTAAAAATCCACGCGCTCATAAAATAAACCCATACAATGTTTGTCACCATCAACCATGCGGAGGACATCAATAATTGGACCACACAATTTTAAAACTTTTTCAGCATTTTTCCAAAATTTGTTGCCTAACACTATTTCCTGTACTTTCTTTCCCTTTTCTTCTTTTGAAAACGAAGATATCTTCCACTCAACATTGCAAAAGATAGCTCTTATGCTTGTTTTTTATTCAACAACTCATTTTGAAGTAAAAGTAAAATGTGGAAAATCTTGTATAAGCAGGGCTCAATAACTCTCTAATTGCATTTTTCTTGTATAAGTTCAATGTGAGATGATGGTTAATGATAATTTATAATCGTTTTGGTTCTTCGAGTTGTTTCATTGATCCATCGAAATTTAACTAAATCATGGAACAGCACATTCCAGCAATAAAGTGCACAGAAATCCAATAAATAGTTTTATACTTCTCCCTACTAAACTTTCTTACTGGAATTTGAGACATTATTGGTAACAACTTGAACAACATTTCCTTAATATATTATATTAATAATATTTTTTAATTTTTAATTTAAATAAATACAAAAATTTGAGACATTATTAGTAACAACTTGAACAACATGTGCTTAATATATTATATTAATAATATTTTTTTTTCATTTAAAATTGAAATAAATAACAAAATTTAACATCAAAAAACTTATGTAGGGGAAATTTCAAGCAAAAATACTCAAAAAATTATGTAAAGGGTTCAGGTGATAATGATGGTCATCCTAAACGTCAAATATTATCAGCCGTTCTTGCAGAGGACATAAGTTTTGTCGATCATAATTCATTATTTGATAATAATAAAATGTGCTAAGTGAAACATTCTTCGAACTAAAAAACATAGACAAGGGACAATCCCATGAATTTATATTATTTGTATAGAAAATTGTAAAACTTATAAATTTTAGTAGATTTATTTCATATTTATATAAAAAAATTAATATAAAACTAAATAAAATATTTATAAAATATTTTAGTAAATTTTATTTATATTTTTAAATTTATTATTATTTAATTTTTTATATATCTTTATCATTTATCTTTTAAAGAAATTTAAAAAAGTTAGGCAATCTATTTGTTTTTGGCAGATTTTATCACAACTTATTAATATGTTTGAATTTTAATGATTTAATTTTATAAAAAAAATTAAGGTTAAAAACTCTAAGTGAAAAGAGATTAAAACAAATTTATCTATGTTATAATTTGATGTAATTTGGATTAATAAAAGATAAAATTCTAATTACAAAATTATAATTAAATATTAAAACATTTAAGTTAAATGCAATATATAGTATGTTTAATTTAAAATAATAAAACTTCATAAATAATTTTAAAGTCAACTGTAAATTGATTTAGAAAATATGCCTAATATGATTCACACACTTTGCAAGCTCTTCTCCACACACTCACTCCATCAACACCACCAGATGATCAATCAAATCATAATGAGCTTTCTCCAATATGTAGACGAACTCATGTTCTCAACTCAATAATTACTCAAAGCTATTGGGCATCACAACTATGTTCATATGCGAGATGTGATCTAGATTTATCTCATTGACTCAATCAACCTCTAAATCCATTAGACTTTTTAATATTTTCAACTTTAATGAACTTTTTGATGTCCCATGAAATTTTCTTGCAATATGCTAAAATGTTTCGATCAAGGAATTCGCCAAAACACAAAAATTAGCTCAACAACATGAAAAATGGGGAGAAATTTTCGTGAAAATCCTTGGTCACTCTCATAACACTATCCTGCAAGTAGCTGGAGCTATAACCACTCCCTTGGTCCTGACTCCATGTGTCTGGATCTTTCCAACCACTTCCTTGACTCATCAAGCATGCGACTGGGGCTTAGGCTCAGTGAAATCATCCATCCTTCAGTACAGAACCTCTGCCACCTATTCCATCATCTTTTCTAGAACTTGAACACTCCTCCAAGCCTCTGCAACAAGTATGTAACTGATGGAATAGCCTCAGAACAATTCTATGACATGCTAGACCTATTCTAGTAACCTTAGGGCCAATACCGTCACCTCCAGCTCCTCAAGTAGCAACCACAACATCTCTGACACCTGCAACAACATCTCCATCACTTGTATCAACAACCTCAACACCTACAGTAGTAGCATCAAGGCATACAACAACCTCCATCACTGGTGGAAGAACCTCCAACACAAGAAACCTCATCTCATCACATGTAGTAGCAATCCAATGTCTCCAAGGCATGTAGATACATACGCAACACTCCAACCTCTCATAGTAATAGCATCTCCAAGATATAACACAACATCAACACCCATAGCAGCAATCCAATCCTCCTATAGCAAAAACGTCTCCAACCAACTCAACCAGTCTGGAATCCATCTCCTGAGCAGCTACAACATCATTTCTACTAGGTCTAGTGATAGGTATGTTGAGATCAATGCCAACTAGTAAGACCATCACCAACATTCGTCATACATGCATATGACCAAAAACACCAAGAGCTTGTTGACATCAATGCCAACTCTACATTTCCAACAACAACTTAATCGATATCATCTCACAATCTAAATTTTATTAAAGATTAGGGACACATAAGTTACAAAATTGGACCATACATTCTCAAATGACATGCACAACTTCATTTTTATCAGTTGGTCTTTTTATAATCCAAATATGGAAACCTAAAAGCTAAAATTAGTTAACAGCAATTTCTTCCCCACATATGCATAGTCTACTTTATTCCAAAAGGCGGTCAATAGCTTCGAGAGAGTATTAATATACAATGGAATTATATATGAGATTTCCTGATAAAGCTGATGATTCAAAAGATATGTAGAGATTTCATTGCTCAATGTGGGATTATGTTGGAGAAGAATTCAAGTGCATTGATATTGGAGATGAAGAAGCAAATAGATTTTGACGTGTCTCTCTATTTTCTACTTCTGTTGTCTTATATGGACACTTTTCCTTTGCATTCATCCTGCATAAGACGAGACTTATATTTTTAATTTTTAAGATGTGAGTTGCAATGTTAGGGAGACCAAAAAGATAAATAGAAAACGAGACACTGAAAAAGATAACATATATAAGTTAGAAGTAGTTAAGGTACCTGTCATGGATCTTATCCAAAAAACATTGTAGGGAATGCTTCTTCGCTCCATATTTTTGGGTAGACGCTCCCCTGAATCTTTTTGGGTACACAAAGTCTTCATAAGTGACGATTATGATATATGAATTAAAGAAGATATGAGATCCAAAATATGATATCATTGTTGGTTCATTCCAAACAATTATTGTTGTATCTCCACTACCAATATGATCTAGTGATGAAAATTCTTTTAATAATCCGACTCAGAAATCGATAATGCAGAATGAGACACGGTGGCAGCTACAATAGTTTATCTCAAAGGGGAATGCCTTACAGTGTAAAAATCCACAAAATTGAAGTTAAATGCTTTTAAAAGTATAAAATTACTAGTTTGAATTTTAAGATGAGATAGTACTTAAAATTTCTTTTTGAAGGTCAAGTCATTTTATAAATATTAGTAAATTTTCCTTTTCACGGTTATATGTAGTCAATTAAGAAATAAATGGTCTTTTTTTATGTATGAAGGGATTATTTGTTTGGTAGATATTTTATAAGTGATTTTAGCTATTACATTAAAAATATCGAATTAAAAGGTGATTGAAGATTAAAGAAAAATAAGAAGTAAGAGAATCATTGCAAGATAAGAAATAAAAGATAAGTAGGAGAGAGAAATATGAAGTATATTTACATAATTATAGTCTTAATTTTTCATTAGCGTGGACTTTGCTAGATATTTTTATCTTACACCACCTCCTATTTTTGTCAATTAAAAATATGATTTTTTAACTATCAAGATGAAACATAGACTATGAGCAAAAGATTTATGGGATATTGTGTTGAATGGGTTTGAGAAACCTTCAATTTAGGTTGTGTAGGAAGCTATGACACAAGATCAAAAGGATCATTTTAGAAAGAGCAAGAAAGATGATGGAACAACATTGTTTCTCATAAAAAATGATTTGGATGATTGCATTCTTCTGAGTATTGCAGTAGTAACTAGGGCCAAAGAAGCTTGGCATAATAGAGAGATGACAAATAGTGAAAGGGGGAGAAACATTGATTAGCGTCCACTTGAGTCATAAAGCATTACAATTGTTAAGAAAGTTGTTGCAATAAGAGAAGTGAACTTTTTTTATATCACAAAAGTATTTGGAAATGTTGTGGAAGAGCATGTTGAACCAGAAGAAGGTATACAAGACATGGAAACTAGAATTTTCATAAACAATAAATTGAAACTTGCTGAAGAAATTATAGAAGAAAAATGTGACTTTATGCAAAATGTTGAGTATCAATAATGTGACACCCCATATGAAAATATTCTAGTATGGTTTGTTATTAGTTTTGTAAAGAACATGGTAAATATGTAAAATTATAAATAAATAAATAAAAATAGTTTTGATAACTTCCTACCTAAACAACATGTGAAAAAGAAAACACTCTATGTTATAAAAATATTTAGTGGTGACGAATTCAAGCTTAACTTGAAATTTGGAAAAATTATCGAAAGCCTAATTTTCATAGTTATCATGCTTATAATAGCATGGAAAAACATTGGCTAAGGTGCAGAATTAGCCACCAATATTTCGTGGCTTGGCAGAAAGTAGTTATGAAAGCCTCATCTTCTCACCTAGTGTGATACATCGACCATTGGGTGGAATGAGTGTCGGTCGTCATATTTAATTAGGAGTTAAAATAACATTGAAATGCATGTAGGTTCAGGGGTGATGGGACATATTTGTTGTAGGATCAAGGGATGTACATCCACTTGATGATATTGTGCTTGGCAAATCACATGGAAGCTAAGAGGTTTCTTAAAATTGCTTCTAACTCTATCCAAAATCCCCGCCTCCAACTCAAGTGAGGATGGCATAAGGATGTCCATGTTGGATAAATCATTAAGGATAATAGAGGATATCATTTTGTAGATTAAGGATAATATTAAAAATACTATTACTTCAAAATTTAAGGATAAACTAACTGGTGATAAATAGTCAAAGTGAACAATGAAAGTAAGATAATATGGGGAGGTTATTAACCTCAATCTCAAAAATCACAAGTATATATGTATGTTTTCTAATGTAAACAAACAAGTGAACATTGTTAAAATAAAAACAAGCTCTCATGAGCTTCATAAAGAAATTGGGCTTGGTTAATTCCCAAAACACCATGGGATGAAATAATTTGTCACTTTTGTCATGCTAAGAGGGTTTAATATTAAAATAACTTTCTCTTAGATTGTGCATCTTACATTCACATTTGATCTGATTTTCAAAAAGAAAAAAATTCATACTACTAGCCTTCTTGACCTTTTAAGTGAGCAAATCTATGGTGATGTTGGAACTCTTACTCCTTTTAATTATAGAAATAAAATGCTAAATAATTCTATGTAATATTGAAACTTCTTAACCATATTGGTCTTGGTAAACTTTAATCACTATCATCATAATTATATCGACCATATAAAGTATAAAATAAAATGATAATAATATAATGAGTACAATTTATATATTCATCACATTAAATGAAGTTTTATTACTTAATATAAAAGATTAAAAAATGAAAATGATAGTTTATAAAAATTGAATCATAAAGGAAAAATAATAATAATAATATTAAATTATGTTCATAGAAAAAAATTATATATATATATATATATATATATATATATATATATATATATATATATATATATATATATTATAGTAATTAATTAATTAATATTAAGGATCACTCTAGAATTAATTAATTAATTTTTTTTATTTCTTAAAATATTATTTATTTAAAAATAATTTTATAAAAATATTTTAACTTCTAAACTTTTATATATTTTTAGAAATTTTAAAGTATTTTAAAATAAATTATGTATATGATTTAACAACTATTTTGAGTAACATTGGGATAATACTTAAAAAAAATTGATGTCCTTTCAATCCATGGGGGGTGGAGTGTGTAACATTGAGAAAATGGTTCAACAAAGATAGTGTAGGAAGATCCAGGTGGCTGCCATTGGGATATATGCAATCGATGTGTGTGAGGAGTTAATCCCTTTACCAATAAGGATGGAATGACATAGTTCTAATGTGTGGCCTGCCATGGCATGACAATTTCCATAGGTGGGAAGATAACAATGAGAAGCCCTCATTCGATTGCCAAAACACGTGATTTCCCAAGTATGAAAAAGATGAGAGAGAAATTCATAATCGACCTTGGGGAATATGCATACAAAAAATGGACTAATTCCCATATTCGATGCCCTAGGGTTGAGATTTTCAAGAGCGATACCCTCTATCGAGCGAAGAGACCGAGGAAGTTTTAGTGGACCAATTTGAACAAGGGTTATAGTTTCATAACCCTTGAAGATGGTAATGAGTACCTATTGATACATCAGACTTTAATTCAATCCAATGGGCTCTGATTCTTGGGCATGGGACATGAAATTGAGTTTATGGTTGAGCATGGGAATTACGGAAGAGTCAATGCCCTAGATGTTAAGGAGCATGATTCTTTTTAGGTCTTTGTTAAAATTCTCTCTAGAAATTTTTTTCTCCTTGGGGTCTGCTCCATAAATTTTGTAAGGGACCTCAAGCTCTCCTTCCAACTTTGGTTGGGTATTCCCTTTTTCATGCAATGCCTACTTCTCAAAGGTAGGCAAATGGACAATTCTTCCCCTCCTTCATTCTATAATATTAATAAAAAAATTGTTGTTTTTTTTTCACTTCATTTATTTGTGTGGGGGGGGGGAGGGAGGGGGGGGGGGAGGGGGTGGGGGGGATTGTTGGGGGAAAGCCTTCCCCCTCTTGGGATTTTTCTTATAAAGATGTATTGCATGAACAATCATAGGGTTTATAATGTCTTAGGTCATTTTTGGTTGAAAAATAAGAGGAAGTTACCCTTTTTGAAATTTCTCACCTTTCTCTTGAGAACATTGATCAGATCTAAATAGAGTCAACCCTTATTTGTTATTTTAATGGTTTATGGCCTTTCTCGACTGATCTTTATCAATGGATCCATTCTTCATGGACCAAGGATTTCAAAGTTAATTTCTTCTCCAAAGGTTTCTACACAGATATGTTTGCTGAAAAATAAGACTACTCAAAAGTTTTATTTGAAGGTCCATGGTTCTGGGGAAATTCTAGAATTTTCACTAGGGGATTTTTGAGGTCTAAAATGGGCCTCCTAAGGAAATTATAAAATAATAGAGGAAATAATAAAATAATATTAGATTACATCATCAAATTTTAGAGGGAAAAAAGAAGAAACTATTTTTTCAACTTATCTCTTTATGGGTTTACTCAAATTTCGAGTGGAAACACTCGTTGGATACATAATTCGATTCCTCATCCAAGGAGTACCCATGTTGCATACTTTTGATGTACCTTTCTACATGAAAAATTAGAAATACATGAAAAACATTATTGCAATTATGTTTTTTCGTGTATTTCTCATTTTTCATGTAGCAGGGTCCATCGAAAGTATGCAACATGGGTACTCCTTGGATGATGAAATAAATTTTGCATCCAATGAGTACTCCTGCTCGAAATTTGAGTAAAAACTTAGGGAGATAAGTTTAAAATACGAGTTGAAAAAGTAGTTTTATTAATTTTATTTTTTTACTTCAAAAATGGTGAATTGTCCCCCATGGTTGACATCATCATCTTGAATCCTATTGGTTATTATAAAGTTTATTTTTGTTGTACATTTTTCTTAGGAGGCCCATTTTAGACGTCAAAACTCCCCTAATGACTAACCCCATTGTTTCCATATTTTAACGCTTTTAAGCAGTCATTACCAAGTTTCTAAAATGGGTCTCGCTTCCTAATATGCCTGCTCATTTGTGGCATTTCTTACTCTTTTATTGCATTGAAAACTCCTTGGGTCATTTCCTTGCAAAAAATACTTCTTGTGGGGGTTGAGGTCTACACCTATTGCCAAATCTGTGTGGAAATTGATATAAAAAAAGGGATGCTAAGAATGCGAAGAATAACCAACAAATTATGTAAAGGGAAAGAGGAGAGGATGGAGGAAATGAACAAATATTAACAAGAATAGGGGGAGATACAAGGAAAGTCCATGACAATTGGAGGAAACAATGGCAGCGAAGCAAACTAATATCAATGAAAATGAATGCCCAAGAGTGTAACAGTGATTCAATTTGTCATTTAGGTCAAATTTTAATTCAAGCTCGATGACCTTGAAGTTCAATAAAAATAGACAATGAAAAATTTAATCTCTCTCTCTCTCTCTCTCTCTATATATATATATATATATCAAAACAAAAATAAAAGTATATGTAACCAAATGCATATATATATATATATATATATATATATAAACAAAAATAAAAGTATATGTAACCAAATGCATGATAGAAATAAAAAATTAAAAATAGCATACTAACATGGTTAAACAAATATTTCAAAATAAAAATCACATCATCTTGTTTAAAGGTTAAAAACTTGTTCATGAAACATAACATCGAAAACATAAACATGTTTCAGAAGTTTAAAAAGTTTTACACAATTTTCCATTTGAAAATAAAACTAGAAGTGGAAGACAAGTTTTACTCTTGATGTTCCTCTCACCTACTTTTTACATCAAAAAGCTCTATATCATCAATAGCAATATGGATAATAAAACCACTAGAAGCATGATCATTGGATTCACCACTAGATGTAGGACTAATTCTATAACTCCTAGTGTTAAAATCAACTTCATCACCTGATGCATCGAGAACAGGATTGAAACATGGAGTAGAAGAATTGGCTGTACCTTTTTCAACATTATTTAAAGCCAATTGTAGATTATTACAAAAAAAAGAAGATCTTCCAATCTCCTAGATAATAGTATATTTTCTTGGAATGAATATGCTTGAAAGCACTCCAATTCATTTCACATGTTTATACACTTGATCTTTTTCTCAAGACATGAATTGCAAAATTTTGCAATTTTGGGGCCCTTGATCCATAAAAATCTCACCATACTACTGCAGCGCTATTAATCCTATCGTATGTCACTGCTTGGTTCCAATCATCCCTTCTTCTAACATGTATGCTCAAAGCTATGATATAATTAAAGATGCAACTGATGGATCTATATTTAACCTTTCAGTAGCCTCATAAAGTCCACTCATGACTTATTCATCTTTATGGATTAATGCCCCGCATAATCTAGGGTCCACATAGCTTGCTACTATTTGTAAAGGACCATGCATCATCTTCTATCTTCGATCATTTACCTACCAAATGTCTTGGTAATAAAATTCCATATTATTGAAATCACATGCAATGGCTTCCTTAAAATGTCCATGCCCTCATTAAAGAAACCAATACAATGTTTGTCACCATCAACCATGTGGAGGATATCAATAATTGGACCAAAATTTTTTAAAACTTTTTCAACATTTTTCCAAAAATTGTTTCCTAAAACTATTTCTTGTACTTTCTCTATTTTTGCTTCTTTTGAAAGATGAGATATCTTCCACTCAAAATTGTAAAACAAATCTATTATCCTTGTTTTTTCTTTAAAAACTCTTTTTGAAGTAACATAAATTGCAGAAAACCTTGTATAATCTGGCCTCAACAACTCTCTAGTTGCATTTTTTTGTATAAGTTCAATGTGAGATGATGGTTAGTAACAAAGTTTACAATTTGGCTCTTCGACTTGTTTCATTGAGCCATGGAAACTTGGCTAAATCATGCAACAACAAATTCAAGCAATGAGCTGCACAAGGGGTCCAATAAACAGCCTTATACTTATCCATAGTAAACTTTCATACACCAACACAATTTGAGACATTATTGATGACAACTTAAACAAAAAACAAAACAAAAAACAAAACAAAACAAAAACAAAAGACAAAAACAAAAAACAAAAAAACAAAAAAAAACAAAAAAAAAACAAAAAAACAAAAAAACAAAAAAAACAAAAACAAAAAGCAAAAAACAAAACAAAATTTAACATTCAAAGATTTATCTATCGAAAATTTCAAGTAAAAATACCCATACAACTGTACACGCTATTGAGGTGATAATGATGGTCATCCTAAACGTCAAATCTTATCAACTGTTCTTTCGGAGAACACAAATTTTGTCGATCATAATTCATTGTTTGATAAACCATCCTAGATCCATCTTAACCTCAGATCTGTCAAGCACCTATAGGGATCAAATCTCTCGAGGTGTAAACCTCTTTTTTAGTGCAAAACCTGAGGAAAGGTTTGCACCTCGAGAGATTTTATCCCTATCGACCGTTGATAGACATGGGGTTAAGATGGATCTAGGTTGTTTTCATTCATGTGTAGTCATACAATATTTGTTCAAGATATAATTATTTTGATCATTTTAAATATGCTAAATATGTCTAATATTAATTTGGTCAATTTAACTTTAAATTTTCTTAGGTACCTTAGTTTGTTGAGATTGGAGATACTATGAGTAACTTGAATGATGAAAAATGATGAAATAAAAATTTTAAGTGAAATGTGACAATGTAACAATGCTTAACGATAGAAAATGTGAATAATAAGAATATAGTGAATAACAAACAATCTTCACTGTGACCAATTTGAAACTATTTTCTTCTACTATTCTTATTGTCACACCTATTAGTTATTTTCTATTACCATGTTTGAATGCAAAGTGATTAACAATGTTGAATGATAGAAAATGGGAATAATAAGAATGTAGATAATTACAAATAGTTTACATTTTTAAGAAGAAGACATTTTGGGTAAGTGAACATTTTATTTAGGATAAAAATTCATGTATTTTATTTATAATTGAATTACTGTAATAAATAAGTCAATTCAGGTCATGAATAATGTTTATGTGTGCACAGTGAGAGAGAATTTGCATGTTTTGGGGGTGAGATAAAGACATACATGGAGGAGGGGGGAGAGGAAATAAGAGAGATGCAAAGAAATGGAGAGAGGAAGAGATATAGATATGAAGAGAGAGTGTGTATGTTTGAGGGGTGAGATAGAGAGATAAAGGAGAGACAATGGAAGATAGAGATATAGATGGAGGAAAAAAATATGTGCTTACACAGAAGTCAGTGTGCACTATTAATATAATTACTTTGAAATTAATGTACATCATACATCTAGTTGCATCAAATTAGAAATCAACATCTACACTAAAATCAATGCATTTAGTCGAAACAATCAAATATGATTAGAAATAAACATCTACACTAAAATCAATGCATCTAGTGCAAACAATCAAATAGGATTAGAAATCAACATCTACACTAAAACCAATGCATATAGTGCAACCAATCAAATAGGATTAGAAATAAATATCTACACTAAAACCAATGCATCGAGTGAAAGGAATCAAATAAGAGTAGAAATCAACATCTACACTGAAACAAATGCATCTAATGCAAGCGATCATATAGGATTATAAATCAATATCTACACTAAAACCAATGCATCTAGTGAAAGCAATCAAATACGAGTAGAAATCAACATCTACGCTGAAATCAATGCATTTAGTATAAGGTATTAAATAGGATTTGAAATCATCATCTACACTAAAATCAATGTATCTAGTGGAAGAGATCAAATACAATTAGAAATCAATATCTACATTGAAACCAATGCATCTAGTGCAAGCAATCAAATAGGAGTAGAAATTAATATCTAGTCTCAAATCAATGCATCTAGTGTAAGATATAAAATACTATTATAAATCGACATCTACACTCAAATCAATGCATCTAGTGCAAGTGATGAAATATGAGTAGAAATCAACAACTACACTAAAATCAATAGATCTATTTTAGTGGAAAACCAAAATATTCGTGACATTCTATATCTAACTCCTATGTCTGCATGTGTCTCTGTGTGTCTTGTTCTTCTTCCCTCTCTCTTCACCTTCTATTCAGTGTCTATCTCCCTCCCTCTCTCCTTCTCTCTCCCCCGCCTCTCTCTCTCCACCCCTCCCTCCCTTTCTCTATCTTTATATTCTCCCGTCTCCCCCCTCCCATCTACATCTAAAACCCCCTCCATCTCTCCTTTTTTTCTTTCTATCTCAACCCCCTAAACGCATCTCTCTCTCTCTCTCTCTCTCTCTCTCTCTCTCTATATATATATATATATATATATATATATATATATAGCTTCCTCCCTCCCTTTATTTGTGTTGGGTGTGTTTTATATTCTTTCCACGACTAGTCAGACACGTGGCAAGGTCACAAGGGGGGGCACAACCCCCCTATTGGGAGGTTTCAGGGGGCCCATAGCCCCCATGTACGGGGTTTTACGCAGCACCCTGGGAGATTTTTTTTGGACCTTATATTAGGTGGGAGGACCTACCTATGGTTTTGTGCATGGGTTTCACACATGGTTTTTGGCATGATAGTTTTCTGCCCATAGTATTTTGTAGATCCGGTCAAGGGAACTATAGTTATGTTCTAATTCTGGGTTAATGAATTAGGGCCTATGAATGGTTCAGTATGTATATATATGTATTGCAACATAGAAAGGAATATAATGAAAAATCAATCTTGTAGTCTCAATTTTTGGATCCAGGGAAAATCTTTGTTTAGTGGTTTTGTGTTTCTTGCTATTATATATTTTTATGTTACTAGAATTCATTTGCAAGTACTGTATAAGGTTTCAACTTCAAGTGGAGGCATTTTTGATGAGTTTGGCTCGGGCCTGTGGTAGACCCTATTCAATGGAAGATCTGAGGGATTGAATCTTGTGATGAAAGAAGATGGCGAGTAGTGGAAAGATAGAGATCGAGAAATTTAATGGCTAGAGTTTTAAGTTGTGGAATATCAAGATGGAGGATATGCTGGTGGATAAAGATCAGTGGATCGCAATAGATCAGGGTAGAAAACCAGCGACAATGTCAATAGAAGATGAGGTGAAGTTGGATCAGAAGGTGATGAGCACAATACATGTTAGGTCCCTATACTACTAGTGTAACCCCTTATTGTTATTAGTACAACCCCCTTATTATATTATTGTGCCCATAGAAGCCAACTATTGTTATTATTGTGCCCTTACATTATTATTGTTATGTCGGCTCTGATTATATTATGACCCCTTAGACTCTTATATATAGAAAGGAAGTCTTTTCATTTGTATCATCCAAGAATTGCTCATTTGTGTAATGTAAAGGAGGTTTCCCCCTCAAACAGGCTGAATTATAAGGCGTTTATCTCTCTTTTCTATATTTTTGTGAGTTGGTTTCATAACATTTGGTATCAGAGCTTTGGATTCTAGGGTTTTCACTGCTCCAAACAAGTCATCATGGAATTTTCGCTATAACGTTTTTGCTACAAATTTTTAGAAGCAAAACAAAAACCCATTTGAGAAGAAATCAGTCTGAACCTTGGGTCCAACTTTCAAATCTTTTCTCGCTATATTTTCGGACATATTATCTAAGGAACTTAGGGTTTTTGTAGACTCCCGAATTACATCTTAAACAGGTGACGTTGGGAAAATCGTCATAACTTTCTCTCTGAGCATCGGATTGAAATTTCATAAGAATTTAGAGAAAGATGATAGACTGTAGTTTTTTGTGCGTATTTTTCAAATCCGGAGGTCAAAATAGTGACACGTGGCATGTCATACAAGTTTGCTTTTCTTAAAAGGGGTATAATCAAGTCATCTTGGGAGATTGTGCATAACTCTTTCAGGGAGAATCAAATTTCGATCAGACTAGTGGCATTGGAAAGAGGACGCAGAGGACTACAACACGTCGTGATTTTAGAATTGGAAGATCTGAAATTATAAAGTTACAGTCGTTTCAAGATCGAGCTCCTAAAATCAAGAAAAAGTGAGATGAGGAAGTTTGATCGCAAGGATCCGGTAAATTGGATACTACAAATGGAGAAATATTTTGATATAAATGGTGTACCACTATTACAAAAGGTATGTATTGCATCTAATTATTTAGAACCAAATCAATTTTTATGGTATAAAGGGCTTTGTTCTCGTAAACCACTTGTCACGTGGTCAATTTTCACAGGGGAAATGATAGCACATTATGAGGATACAAAAAAGAGAAAAAGGGCTTTGTTACAAAGTGGAAATAAAAATTATGGCAACAAGGAAGTCTACCCCTCACAACTATAAAGATGGAAGTGTTGATTCTCCTAGCCTTCCACAACTTACAAGGGTTACACCACAACAATTGGAAGAAAAAAGAGAAAAGGGGCTTTGTTACAATTGTGATAAAAAATACGTTAAAAGTCATAAGTGTGCTCAGTAGAAATTATTTTACATTGATTGTGGAGAGGAGGAAGAAAAGGATCAAAAAAGGGCTTTGTTACGATTGTGATAAAAAATACATTAAAATCCATAAGTGTGCTGAGAAGAAATTATTTTACATTGATTATGGAGAGGAGGAAGAAAAGGATCAAGAAACGTCAAAAGAAGAGCATATACACCAGGAACCAACCTCGAAGAAAGAAGAAATGAATCCGACCACATCTTGTAAAGCATTGGAAATAATTACTACTCCGCAAAATCTTAAGATAGAAGGACATATCAAGAAGAAAAAGGTTCAAGAAGTGAAAGACGACATCAAGAAAGAAGAAATGAATCTGACCGTATCTTGTAATGAAATGGCCGGAATTACCACCCCTCAAACTATCAAGATAGAAGGACATGTCAAGAAGAAAAATGTTCAAGAAGTGAAAGATCACATAGAGCATCAAGAAATGAATCTGACCATATCTTGTAATGCACCAGAAGAAATCACCACTCCTCAAACTATAAATATAGAAGGACATATCAAAAAGAAAAGGATTCAAGCAGTGAAAGATCACATCAAGCATCAACAACAAGTTCTCCAACTTTTAAAGGATAACACCACTTTGGTGTAGAATCAAATGAAACAACAGGCAGATCAACATCGCAATGAAAGAAGTTTTGATGTACACGATTGGGTATTTTTATGGCTACATACATACAAACAAATGTCCCTCAAGAAAGCTATTTATGAGAAGGAAATGTTGGCAATACTACACGCACTTAAGAAATGACGAAATTACCTAATGGGAAGACACTTCAAGGTAAAAATGGATCATGATAATATTAAATATTTTTTAGAACAAAAATTATCCTCTGAAAAGCAACAAAAATGGCTCACAAAGATGTTGGGTTATGACTTTGAAATCATCTATAAAAAATGAATGCAAAATGTTGTGGCAGATGCACTCTCAAGAAAGGATGAGGATGTGGAAGCATTGTTGTGCACTATTTCTATTATCCAACTAGATTGGATAAACAAAACAAGGTATGAATGGAAGAAGGATGAAGAAGTCTGGCCACTCATTCAAAAGCTGGAGAAGATCCCAGTTCAAACAATATTTCCAGAACTTGACAAGGAAGGAAAAATCATATTGGAGCCTGGAGCAGTCATAGAAATAAGAACCCAACAGCTACAAAATCGATCAATTTTAGAGTATTTCAAGTGGAAGAACTTACCAGCTAAAGATTCCACATGGGAGGACAAGAATTTTATACAGAAGCATCAATAACTACTCAAGCATTGAGGACAACACTTTTTGAAGGAGAGGGGCATGTTAGGTCCCTATACTACTAGTGTAACCCCTTATTGTTATTAGTACAACTCCCTTATTATATTGTTGTGCCCATGTAGTCCCCATATTGTTATTATTGTGCCCCATAGAAGCCCACTATTGTTATTATTGTGCCCTTACATTATTATTTTTATGTCGGATCTCATTATATTATGACCCCTTAGACTCCTATATATAGAAAGGAAGTATTTTCATTTCTATCATCCAAGAATTGTTCATTTGTGTAATGTAAAGGAGGTTTCCCCCTCGAAGAGGCTGAATTCAAAGGCGTTTATCTCTCTTTTCTATCTTTTTGTGAGCTGGTTTCATAACAATACGGTTGTGTATCTTAGATTCAATATTGGTAAATGTATTAGGGGAAGCTACGACAATGGATTTGTGGGTCAAGTTAGGGACTTTGTACCAATCTAAGTCTCTGGCGAACAAATTGCTCCTACGGAAAAAGTTGTATACCCTGAGGATGAAGGATGGACACTCAGTGAGAGAGAATATAAACGCCTTTAATACTCTGTTAAGCTAGTTATTATCTGTTGATATAAAAATTTCAGATGAAGATAAGTGCATCAATTTGCTGTGTTCTCTACGAGATTCATGGGATAGTCTGATTTTTGCAATAAGTAGCCATACAACTACCTTGAAGTTTTATGAAATAGTTTGATCCTTACTGTCGAAGGAGATGAGACGAAAAAATATGGAGATATAGAATGGAGATGCATTGTCTACATGAGGATGGTCCCAAACCAAAAACAAAAATAAGTCCTTGAGTAGGAGATCTAAATCTCTAGGAAAACCTGTAAAGGTATATTGGAAATGTGGAAAGGAAGGACACTACAAAAATGACTATAGATCCAAATCTTTTGAGAAAGGAAATAGATCTGATGATTCTCCTTTTGTAGAGGTGAAAACCACCTTATATGAAGGTGGGGATGTGTACTTGGCTTCTTCTTCAAGTACACATGTAGATCATGAGGCATGGTTGATTGACTTAGGTGCAGCCTTTCACTTCACTCCCCATAGGGAGTGGTTCTCTGAGTATGAGAAATAAGATTGTGGTGATGTCTTCTTAGGGGATGATAGGAAGGATAGAATTGTAAGAAGTGGAAAAGATGAAGTTGCAAGGTGGAAGGATTAGAACAATTTCGAGTGTTTTGCAAATTCTTGCATTGGCCATAAATTTGATTTCTGTAAGAAAGATGGATGATGCAGCTGTAACAATAGTGTTCGAGAAAGATAACTGCAAGATGGTTGAGGGAGCACTGGTATTGATGTGGGGATTTCGTATTGGAACTTTATACAAGCTTATGGTTAATATTCTTATTGATAGGTGCAACAGTTATGTGGTTCCTGAAAGTGGAGCATAAAATCTAGCGGTCTCTAGAGAAAAGACCATGATAAGGCATCAAAGGCTTGGACATATTAGAGAAAGGCCTTTAAATACTTCATGGTAATGGTGTGGTAAAATGTATGTCTAATTTATCTCTGGATTTGGATTTTTGTGAACATTTTGTATATGGGAAGCATAATTAGGTGAGTTTCCCATCTGGTGCTAAGAGGGCGAAAGGGATATTAGAGATTATGCACAATGTTGTGTTTAGACCTGTGTCAGTTCCATCACTGGGTTAGTCTGTGTACTATGTATAATTTATAGATGAATTATCAAAGAATACATGGATATATTTCCCGAAGAAGAAATCTATAGTCTTTAATTGGTTTAAAGAATTTAAGGCTCTAGTGGAAAACCGTACAGAGAAGAAGATAAAGGTGTTGAGGACATATAATGGTGGAGAGTTCTGCAAGAAGGAATTTGAAGAGTTTTGTAAAAAGTGTGGTATAGCACGACAAAAGACTACTCCATACACACCTTAGTGAAACAGAGTTGTCGAAAGAATGAATAGAACGTTGATGGAAAAGGAAAGAAGCAGGTTGAGTGGTGCTAGGTTAGGAGAAGAATTCTCAACAGAGGTAGTGGAGAATTCATGTTACTTGGTTAATACATCACCTTCATCATCATTGGAGGATAAATATCCACATGAGGTATGGACTAGTAAGAAACCCTCTCTTTCACATCTATGGGTATTTCGCTGTTATGCATATGTACATGCTTCAAAGGAGAAAAGAACCAAGTTGGATAGTAAATTTTAAAGGTGAACCTTTATTGGGTATAAGAATGGTTTAAAAGTTTATAAGCTTTGGAACCCAGAAAAAAGGAAGGTTGTGTACGACCAAGATGTGGTGTTTTGAGAGGTGAAATATGTTATTAAAGTTGAAGTCCTACCAAAGGAACCTGAGAATATAGAGTTCATGCTAAAGGAGAAAGAATCAAACTCTATAGTAGAACAAGAATCAGAAGATGAAGAGACACAAAATCTAGCTATCAGAAGACCAGTTCGAGAAAGAAGGCAACCTAAAAGGTATAGTCCATCTGATTTTTGTTCAAAATTTTCTTTATCTATTATTGATTATGATCCCAGAACTGTCAAGAAGGCAATAGATTGAGAGGATGGAAAACTTTGGAAATATGCCATGCTTGATGAAATGGAATCTTTGGACAAAAACGAGGCTTGGGATCTGGTGGAGTTGTTGGTTGGAAGGAAACCCATTGGAATAAAATGAGCTTTTAAGAAGAAGATGAGTGCATAAGGCAAGGTGGAGAAATACAAAGCTCAGTTGGTAGAAGAAGGTTATTCCTAAGTGCCGAGAATTGATTTTGGTGAGCGTGTTTCTCCTATTGGAAAGGTAGCTTCTATTAGATTATGTTTATCTATCACTGTTGATTTTGATTTTGAGGTAGAACATATGGATGTGTGGACAACATTTCTTCACGAGGATCTCGAAGAAGAGATCTATTTGAAGAAAACTGAAGGATTTGTGGTGAAGGGAAAGAAATAATGGGTATATAGGTGAAGAAAGTCTTTTTCTGGGTTAAAGCAATCACGAACGATGTGGTATCAGAAATTTGATACATATATATGGGGACTTGGCTTCACCAGAAGAAAAGAAGATCACTGTGTAAATTTTAAATTAATTGGCGACTGTGTTATTTATTTGGTCTTGTATATGGATGATATGTTGCTGATTGGAAATGACAAAGAAATTATACATGATTTGAAGACCCAATTTTCCTTCAAATTCGATATGAAGGATCTTGGTGCTACAAACTATATTTCGGGCATGAAAATTAAATGAGATAGGTTAAAGAGGAAGCTCTGGTTAAACCAAAGGAAGTATGTCCAAGCAATACTATAGAGGTTTAATACATAAGATAAGAAACTAGTGAGGATTCCTATTCCTGTAGGTGTAAAGTTATCTGTTGAGTAGTCTCGCGAGACATAAGAAGAGGAAGATGACATGTTCCATGTTCCATATGCGAGTGCAGTTGGTAGCTTGATTTATCCAATGGTCTATACTAGACCAGATATTGCACATGCAGTGGGAGTATTGAGATGGTTTATGTCAAAACCAGGGAAAGAGCATTATACAACAGTGAAACAGATTTTCAGGTATATGTGTGGCACTAGTGATTATGGTCTGTGCTACCAAGGAAGACTAAGATTAGATAGAGTTTTGGACATCCATGGATTTGTTGATGTAGATTGGGTTGGACACATGGATCAGAGAAGATATACAAGTGAGTATGTGTTTAACCTATTTGGAGGTGTAGTCAGTTGGATGAGCAAGAGAAAAATTGTAGTGGAACTTTCAAGTGCAAAGGCAGAATACATGGCAGCCACCCATGCAAGCAAGGAAGAAGTTTGGTTGCAAAGATTGTGTTTAAGTATGGAGTTAGTACAATGAGCTATAAGGATAGACTGTGACATCCAAAGTGCAATTTTCTTGGCAAATAACCCTGCTTATCATTCAAAGACAAAGCACATTGATGTTTAGTATCACTTTGTGAGGGATATGGTTGAGGAAAAAATGTGTTACTGGTAAATGTGGACACTTTGAAGAATGTTGCAGATGCATTGACGAAGTTTGTGAGCACTGAGAAGTTTTCTTGGTTTAGAGAAATAATGGGCATTGTAGGCTTGGACCAATGACTAAGATTTCCTGTGATCCCATGTGTGGAAAATAAAACAACAAGTGGTATAATTTTTGGTATGCATTATATTCTTTCCACGACTCATGGCACACGTGGGGGGGTCATAGGGCGTGGCAGATCCCCCCCCCTTCGTTGCGTCGGGAGAAACATGGGGGTCACAGATGGGGTACTTCCCCCCATTGAGGGGTTTGAAGTGGGAGGTATCCCCCATGTAAAAGATCTGGGACAACACCATGATAATTATTTTTTGGACCTTATATTAGGTGGGCAGACCTAGCTATGGTTTTGTGCATGCTTTTGCACATGGATTTGGGCATGATGGTTTTTTGCCCATGATATTTTGTAGCTCTGGTCAAGGGAACTATGGTTATTTTCTAATCCAAGGTTAATGGATTGGGGTTTATGAATGCTTCGACATGTATATATATCTATTATAACATTGAAAGGAATATAATGAAAAAACAATCTGGTATTCCCGGTTTTGGGATCTAGGGGAATCTCTACATATTTGTTTTTTGTTTCTCGCCATTGTATATTTTTTGGTTTTTATATTTCTTTTGCAGGTAATTTTTTTATAGGGTTAAAACCTACAATTTGTCTCTGTATTCTTTGCTCTTTCCCCCTCCATCTATATCTCTCTCTCCCTCCATCTCTCCTTCTTTATCTCTCTATATCAGCACACATACACTCTCTCTCCAGATATATCTATATATCTATATCTCCCTCTTCCTCTCCCTCTCTATCTCTTCCCCTCCTCTCTCTCTCTCTCTCTCTCTCTCTCTCTCTCTCTCTCTCTATATATATATATATATATATATATATATATCTTTCTCAGCCTCGAAACATACACACTCTCTTTCCATATCAATTTACCTACCTCTCCCTCTCCCTCTCTCTCTCTCTCACTCTCTCTTTCCCACCTCCTTCTTTCTCTCCCCCCCATCACACACACTCTCTCTCCACTCTCAAACTTTGTCACTATCTCCCTCTCTCTCTCCTTCTCACTCTACCCTTCTCCCCCACTCCATATCTATGTCTCATTGTCTCTCTCTTCCCCTTATTTACCTATATATATATATATTCTCCTTTTCTCTCCGTTCCCTCATCTCTTCTCTCCCTCGTTCCATATTCATCTCTCCCTTAACACTCCCTCTCTCTCTTTCCCCTTTCCAACTCCATGTATCTCTCCCCATCACTCTCTCCTCTCTCTAAATTCCCGTCTCTCCCATTCTCTCTCACCTCTCTTTGTCTCTTCCCCCCATCACACACACAATCTCTCTCCACCCTCCAACATGTCACTATCTCCTCCCTCTCCCCTTCTCACTTTACCCATCTCTCCGCCCTCCTTATCTATGTCTCCCTATCTCTCTCTTCCCTTTATTTGCCTATCTCTATCCTCTCGTTTTCTCTCCCTCCCCTCGTCTCCTCTCTCCCTCATGCTATATTCATCTCTCCCTTATCACTCCCTCTCTATCTCTCCACCTCTATCTCTCAATGTCTTTGTTCATCCCTTCCTCTCTTTCCCCCTCCAAAACCATCTCTCTCCCTGCCTCTCTCCTCCTCTCTCCCCCCTCCTCTCTCTCTTCCTTCCTCTCTATCCATGTCTTTCCCACCTCTATATCTCTCTCCCCCACTCTATTCCCCCTCCATCTCACTCTCTCTCTCAAATATGATCCCATTCTATTGTATTTAAGAAAGTATCTAAATAAAATATATATATATCGTTGGTTGTAAAATATTAAACCTATATTTTGGATGAATCATGTCAAAGAAAATAAACTAATAAAAAACTTAAAAGAATCATGCACTATATTTCCTTTATCATTGTTGGTCACTTTTTTTTCTCTCTTTGTTTGGATCCTTAGTTAAAATGCATCTATCCTTGATTTAATCTCGATGGGAATATTTTTAGTAATCATGAGGATGGAGGGTTTATATATACGTCAAAAGTGATTATAACATTTTTTGTTTTATATTTAATTAAAAAATGTTATAAAATTAAATTAAAATAAAGTATTTGTAAAATATTTTGATTTTGAAATAAGTTACACTTTTGGGCATGTGGTATTGATAAACCATGGTATTGTAACAAAATAATTAAAATCCTAGATCCATAACATAATAATTAAAAGCATAGATGGAACATGGTATTGATAAAAAATGGTATTATCCCATGGTATTGTGATTTTTTTCCCTCCTCTCCCTCTCTCCCCGCTGATGAGCCTCAGTATTGCAACAAGAATGATGCAACTCCCAAGGCTACCAACTTTAATTATCAACCCGGTGTTCGTACAAAATTAAGAGGTATCGACACTGTATGTGCAACATACATTGTTTCCTTATTTTGTTGATCTAATGTAATGGAGTGAATTTCATGAAATCAAATCCTAAACTAACTTCAAAAATGGAATTGTTACTCTATTTCAAAGAAATGGAAATGCTACTTGCTCAACTTGTAAATGCTAACTAATTAATTTGTGAAACGACAAAGGTTAATATGCTTGTAGAAATAAAGGGATTTTATCTTGCACAATTCATCAGACTACCAACAAGAATTTCATGTACCATCTACCTAGGTCACACTTTCTGGTAAATCAATAACCCACTTGCATCATACTTGTGATAAAGAAGCTAAGTGTACTATGTTTTTACAGTCAATAAAAGGAAGGGTTGGAGTAGCTTAGGAGCTTCCCCTGATCATAAAATCATAGTTTGGGGTCATTATTCATCTATACTATGTCAAAGTTGTAGTGGAGATCAAATTTGATGACATAAAGTGGTCTTATAGGTTTGCTACAGGAGAAGACAAAATTACTACAGGAGGAGATAACTCACCGAATGAAAAAGTAAATCAAATGAAAATGGGATGGGACAATTTTTATTTATTTATTAAGTTATATTAGGTATCCATTCCAAGTGGAATCACTCCCAAATAGCGTTTTTCACACGTGCTAAAAAATAGCAAAAAGTTACTAGTCTAAAATCGGGAGATTTGAGAACTAGTGAGCTAGTTAGCCTATCAAATGCCTAACCTAATCAAGTGAAAATGAAATGGGGTAAGTTTCGTATTAAATTGAATGTTTTTATGATCTAATTCAAGTTTAATAAACTCAATTTAATCTCACTAACATTTTCTAAAAAATATCATAAAATTACTACTATTTTGCTACAAGGACTTCCAGAAATTCTACATTCATGAACTAGTAACCAAATCCAAGTAGCTCAATGATGAAGATGAATTTTCAAAGTTATTATAAGGATGAATAATTCGTGTGACTCTGTGAATAACATTCAAAATAACTTACTTCAATCATTTAATCCAATCCTACAGCGAAATAAGCATCAATACTAAATGCAGAAATAGAGAAAACAAGAATAAGAAATGCATGTGAATAAGAAGTGAAAAGATAAAAATAAATAAATAAATAAATAAAATTATAAAAAAGGGCTTTGAGGCTCCTATGATGGCCAAGACCAAGGATACTGAGAGTATTATGAATTAGAACAAGCTTTAGAAGCTAAAAGTGGCACACAACTTCATTATTTGAATAAATCCAAGTAAATTCCTACTAGAAATGAAAGTGGAGCTAAAAAATACAAGTTTTCTCCACAAAAAGACTATAAAATACACCCCCCTGGAGGAAAATTCGAATTGGTACTTTTAAAAAATGATGAGAAAACATTATACTTAAAAGGAGGAAGCTTTCCCCTCCAAAATCCCTCAAATAGTGGATCTCGTTCCCAACACTAGGAATCTGCATTAAATGACAAGAACACCCTCTTAGATTTTCTCAATCACTATATCTCTAGAATTTGTCAATGATTTTATGATATTTTATTCATTTATTATTTGATATTAATCCTCCTGTAGTAGGGAGAAAGTACCTAAATTATCTCCTCCTCAAAATATTTATAATCTACCCAATATTCTCATAATATTCTACAAAAATAAATAATATTAGGCACACATATGTAAATATCTTTAAATCTTCCTAATGAACATATTAAAGCTAAAAAATGTTATGAAGTGTAGAAGTAGAGGCTTAATATAGCCTTCATGTGCAAAAGAAATGTTAGATGAGCCCTAATTTTGTGTCTAATTTAGAGGTCCATCATACCCCTTTGTTGAAATTGTTTCTCATCCAGCAACCTATCCATCTTCTTTCCCTATTGTTCTTTTCTTATGCCTCAAATGACTTTCATGATATCCAATACTAATGTGGATGTAACTGCCCGTCTTGGATATGATTTTTTTTAATCTCAAATTCCCAGCATTCATTTGATTCTCCCTCTCCTTTTATGACTTCAATAAACTTTTATCAGTGTAGAACAAGGAGTTTTATTTTTCTAATACATGAGTGGCAATGTTTATGGAAAAAAATGTAGAATGAATGTTCTTTTTATGTTGCTGAGTAGAAGGTAGAATTCAACATGCAACCCAAGATATTTTATCCTTAATAACACAAATTCATTGATCTTTCTTACTGATATTGAAATATGTGATAACTACAAAGTATGCTTTTGAGAATTGAGAGAGTTTTAAGGGTTTTCATGCCAATTATTGGTGGATAAAATTTTTACTTACCATTTTCCTCATGATTCTTTCCACCTCAATAGGGTTTGCGGGAAATGTTGTCCACTACCAAGCTTCTTGTAGCAACTTGTGACTTTCCTGTAACACTTTTTGCAGACCCTGTAGCTTCCTATGAAATGGAGGTTGTTGTAGCAAAACAATTTTTTGACATTCTTGTTTCAAGGTTGAGGAAATAAAATTTACAAGATGCACCATTTTTCTATTCAACACACCACATTCTTAAGGAAATTCTCAACCAACCCAATTGCTTTCTCTTACTAGAATCCAAATCGTAAACTTGCAGAGTACTTTTTCTTGATGATTGAGGTGCTTTCAGAATCCTTATGCCAAATGTTGGAGAGAAGGAATTTTTACTTACTTTTCCTTTGAATATTTCCTTGTTTCCAAAGTCTCTAGTGGCTATTTTGGGTGAAATTTTCTTTCCTGTAGCACTTTGATAGCTTCCTGTAGCAAATTGTTTCTTCCTGTAGCATTTCAGGACAACTTCCAGTAGTATAATTATTTTATCCATATATATAAAATGGTAGACTCGATTGACCTAAATTTTTTTGACGATGTTTCCATCATCCTGATGCACCTCCCCGTAAAAAATCTTGTCCAATGGATGCACGAATCTCGAGAAAATTTAAAAATTAATGTAGGTGATGGAGGTTGATTTCTCGAAAAGTGTGCATTATAATTTGCTGAAATTACTTGAGCATGTTACCATCATCCATATGCATCTCCACATACAATAAATTGTTAAATGGATGCATGGTTTTCAATATATGATAAAAGCAATTTTCTGCTTTGTGTATTTTGGCCTTCTGTAGCAAAATGGAGCCCTCCTGTAGAATTTTAAGACAACGAGGAAAATGAATGGGAAAATATTTGGAATGATGGGTGGATGGTAGAAATAGATGAGGGTGATGGATTGACATGACCTTTTTCATGTTGGAGCATCTGGGAAAAAGAGGAGAAATCCCAAGATTGACTTCCTTTGACTAGTTTTTTGATCAATTTTTTTCTTTTGGTGCTAAAGTGTTCTTGTTGCTTGCAAAGGTTGGAGAGCACTTGCATTCATCAGAAAAAGTTAGATGGAGCAAATAGTTTTTTCAATTTTTTCATTGGTTTCTTTCTTTTAGGCCTACTAGCTGCCTCAATGAGGTTTTCAACTAGTAGGTCTATTTAGGCACCTCAAAGGAATTTTTCATGTAGGATCTTTTATTTTTCTGTTTTTTCTCTTTTTTCCAACCCATTGACTACCTCGTGGAGGTTTTCAATTAATGATCCAATCTCAGGAACCTCAAAGGAGGTTTTCACCTGAGGTTTTATTTCTCCTCTTATTTTTTACTTTTTTTATTTATTTTTCTATCCTACTCTACTTGAAAAACAAAATCTCTTTCAAGTATAGGAATACTTCCAATGGAGCCCTGTGCACATTAAGATGACAAATAAACTCACGTGTAGGATCGAAATGCTCGCTTTTAAATGTACTTGAATTTTAGAGACCAAATGCTTTGACTTTGACAATATCAAGTATTGTTGAAGAAGAGAGTGATGGTCCATCTTGTTGATTTTATGGAACCAAACCTCAATGCAACTTTGATGCTCTTGGTTTGCTTGCTTATCTAGATCATTCGCCATGTCTTCTTCTACTATGACATTCAAATTTTCCTCTTTTTTTTATTATTCTCTTGAACACATGGAGGATATTATGGTAAAGATGAGGGAAATTTTTCAATCTCTGATTGTGATGTCTGCTCTTCATCAAGTGCAACCCATGATTCTTTTCTATTCTCATTTGAGTCTTCTTTTCTTGAATGTTGTCCTTCAATGACATCAAGAGAATCTAATTTTTTCAATACTGTTCCCGAGCTAAGATGAATACCATTGAGATCAAGAGGAGATGTTAGGAAGTGTTGTACCTCATCATTGTAAGTGGGTCAAGCTAATTCCTTGTGTGGGTTTGGAAATGGTGGTACAGGTACTTGAGTGGGAGTGGATCTTCGAGATGGATGTGGTTGGAGTTGTGGTTGCGCTGAAGATGGATGGGAGGGATAACATGGAGTTGGGTATGGAGGATATTGAGGATATTGTAGATTTCTCCCATAAGTTTATTGCCAAACTTGTTGCCAAGATTGGTTTTGGGGTTGATATGACCAAGATTTCAAAGGAAAGGGTGTGTTGCAATGACCTTGAGATGGATGTGGATAACCTTGAAATTGTGAATTAGGTTCCTACATCATACTAGGTTGACTAGGTTGCCATAATCTTCATGGAGCTACATAACATAGTTTCTTTGGGGATTGACTTGCTCCATTATCCTCTTGGTAAACTTCCTTCAACCTTGGTAATGATGGGCAATATTTAACAACATGTGATTCTGCATGGACAACACAAATATCAACATCTTATTTTTCCTCATCTTGCATTCTTAAAATTTCTACTTGTTTGCTTAGATTGCTAAGAATTTTTGTTTTAAAGTCATCAAACAAATTTCCAAGTTTAGCTTGACTTACCAATCTTGATGTTGATTTACTTACTCTTGCCCTTCCTCTTGATATGTGTTTGCATGTTTCACAAATTTCTTCAAATGATAATTGGTATACATCACCTATACTCATGAGATCAAGGAGATCAATCCACTCATCCCTATTTTTTCTATGTTAGAGGGTTTTTGTGCACATCTTAAATGATGTAATTTTTTCCTCTTAAAATTGTACATGAACCTCTCTATTAGATTCTCAAGGCTCTCAACTTCTTCTTGAGTCTTTCTAAAGATTTCTTCCTTAAGATCACGGTCTTTATATTTTTCTATAAAAATCTTTTGCATATCAGTCCATGATCTCATTGAATTAGTCACTAAACTCATGAACCATTTAAGAGCTCTATCCTTCAATGTCACTGGAAACAATCTCAAGTTTTGAGTGTTTAGTAAGTAACCATAACATCTACAAAGAATTTCAAATTCAAAGAGAAATGTTTCTAGATCTTGTGACCTCATACCATGGAAGATGGGAAGGAAAGATGAAGGTATGTTCTTGAAATGCACATTGACATCAATATATTGAATGAGAAATCCAAGAGGATCTTCTTCATTATCATCATCTCCATCCATTTCTTCTGACTTCTCTGTCACCTCCTCTTCTTCTACCTGCAAAATTGGATGGTGATGTGGTTCTTACTGCATCACGTGATCAAACGGGGGGGTTGGTGTTGGAGAACTATTTTTATTTATTTTTGAATAAGAATGCTAATGAAATGGAATTTTCTGTTTTTGAAATCAAATATGCCTAATGCAAATATTTTTTGTTTTTTTCAGAAATTAAAATAAATGAATCAACTAGGGAAGAAAATAATGCATGCTTTGACACCTCCCCAGCAATGGTGCCAAAAAGTGATGAGCCTCAATATTGCAACAAGAATGTTGCAACTCCCAAGGCTAACAACTTTAATTATCAACCCAGGGTTCGTACAAACTTAAGAGGTATCGACACTATATATGAAGCATACAATGTGTCCTTATTTTGTTGATCTGATGTAATGGAGTGAATGCCATGAAAACAAAGCCTAAATTAATTGCAAAAATGGAATTGTTACTCTATTTGCAAGAAATGGAAATGATACTTTCTCAACTTGTAAATGATAGCTAATCAATTCATGAAAGGAGAAAGGTTAATCTACTTGCAGATATAAGTTTATTTTACCTTTAATAATTACATGTACCATCTACCTAGTTCACACATTATTGTCAATCAGTTATCTACTTACATCATACTTGTGATAAAGAAGCTAAGTTTACTCTGTTTTTGCAGTGAATAAAAGGATGGGTTGGAGTGGATTAGGAGCTTCCCTTGATCATAAAATCATAGATCGGGGTCATTAATCATCTAAACGAATTCAAAGTTGTAGTGGGAATCAAAACGAATGAGGGAAATTGGTGTTACAGGTTTGATACAAGAAGGGACAAATTTGCTACAGGAGAAGACATAATTTCCAGACGAGGAGATAACTACCGAATGACCAAGTAAATTAAATGAAAATAGGATGGGATAATTTTATTTTTATTGAGTAGGATGTCTTATGTCTCCATTACGAGTGGAATCACTCCAAAATACCCTTGTTCACACGTGCTAAAAAATAACAGAAAATTACTAGTCTAAAATCTGGAAATTCGAGAACTAGTGAGCTAGTTAGCTTATCAAATGCCTAACCTAATAAAGTGAAAATGCAATGGGGTAAATTTTGTTATTAACTTGAATGTTTCTATAATCTAATGCAAGTGGAATACAATCAAATTAAGCTCATTAATATGTTCTAAAAAATATCAGAAAATCACTACTATTTTGCTACAAGGACTTCTAGAATTCTAAATTCATTAATTAGTAACCAAATTCAAGTAGCTCAATGATGAAGATGAATTTTCAAAGTTATTCTAAGGATGCATCATTCTTGTGAATCTATGAAGAACCTACAAAATAAGTTACTTCAATCATTTAACCTAATCCTACAACAAAGTAAGAATCAATATTAAATGCAGAAATAGAAAAAACAAGAATAAGAGATGCATGTGAAAAAGAAGTGAAAAGAAGAAAAATAAATTATACAAAAGGGATCTAAGGTGCATGGGATGGCCAAGCCCAAGGATACTTAGATTTCTATGAAGGATACCAAGCTTTAGAAGCTAAAAATGGCACAAAACTTCATTATTTGAATCAATCCCAGTACATCCCTGCTAGAAATGAAAATAGAGTTGCAAAAATACAAGTTTTCTCCACAACAAGACTAATAAATATACTCCCCTAGAGAAAGATTCGAACTAGTACTTATAAAAAGCAATGAGGAAGCATTCTCCTTGAAAGGAGGAAGCTTTTCCCTCCAAAACCACTCAAATAATGGATTTGGTTCCCAACACTGTGAATCTACATTAAACGATAGGGAACACCTTGTTGTATTTTCTCATTCAATGGAGCTCCAAATTCTTTCAATGATTTCATGATACTTTGTTTATTTATTATCCAATATTGATCCTCCTGTAGTAGGGAGCAAGTCCCTAGTTTATCTCCTCTTCCAAATTTTCATAATTTCCCCGATATTCTCACAATATTCTACAAAAATGAATAATGTTAAGCACAAATATGCAATTATCTTTAAACTTTTCTAATGAAGATATTAAAGCTAAAAAAACATTATTATTTCTAGAAGAAGAAGTTTAATATAGCCTTCATGTGCCTAAGAAAGGTTAGATGGACCTTAATTTGTGTTTAATTTAGAGTCTCATCACCTCTCTCTCTCTATCTTTCTATTTTGGGTATTAGCCCATGGTATTGTATAATAGTATATTTAGAAGTTAATAATATCCATGGCAAATATTCATGATTAAAAATCTTGTTATATTGTAAATATTATTTTTTATCCTCTTATTAATTAAATTTAAAGATAGTTATGAAATCATTATTTTAATTTATATGGTAAAATGGATGTTAATTTATAACTACTATTTATATGTTATATATTCTAATGTGATATATATATTATACTTTCTTTTATCTAAAAAATTGTTCGTAATTTTATTGATAAAAAATAAAGTTACAGTATAAAAAAAATGAATTTAAAAAATATCTCATAACTAACATCCCACATCTAACACTCACCTATCCAATGCTTACACATTTAAGGTTGACACATTTAACAGTCACCCATCCACCCTAAACTAGGTTGTAGAGAACCTCTCGTCCAAAGAAAATAATGTGATAAATGAAACATTCTTCCACCTAAAAAACAAAACCAAGGGATAATCTAATGAATTTATATTAAATTATATAACAACTTTTTAGTAATGAAAATTGTAAAAATTATAAATTTTAGCAAATATATTATATCAAAATTCATATTTATATAAAAAAAAATTAATATAAAATCAAATAAAAAAATATAAAATATTTTATTAACGTTTTATTTATATTTTTAAAATTGCCGTTATATATATATATATATATATATATATATATATATATATATATATATATATATATATATATCATAGAAAATTAAAAAAAAATAAAAATAGATATTGTAATATCCTTTTAATTTTATATAAAAACTAAGGTTTGAAACTCTAAGGGAAAAGAGACTAAAATTAACTATATTACAAGTTGATATAATTTAGATTGATAATACATAAAACTCTTACAAAATAATAATTACGTATTAAAGTATCTAAATGACGTCCAATATACTATGTTTAATTTAAAATAATAAAATTCATTAATCATTTTAGATTCAATTTAATCTATATGTTTGGATATATTAAGTACAGCTTCACCGAGTTAATCATAATACATTAACCCTTTATGCAAAAGTTATCAACTAAAAAATTAAAGAAATTGAATAAAGTGTAATTTTTATTCTTCATCATTAATGATAAAATGTTTTTTGTTTTTTAAATCAAGTGAAATTTTTTAACATAATCGAATAGTAAAATATATATAAAAAGTGAAAAGGTTTAACTTAATATAATGGTCAAAACATGTTATTTCCGGATGTTATCCAGAATAATAATTGACAAAATATATGGCCTTGGCCGTTGCCTATTTCCTTATTTAAATATTAAAAAAATATTCCTATCCAATTGCAATTAAATATTAATTTATTAATTTATTATAATTATAATTTCGTATTTTTTTAGAGAAAACTTCACTGGATCACTATATGATGATAATATTGGTAGTAATCCCGTTTTGACACCAAATAAGATTATTGAACAAAATTACATTCACCCAACTCCCATTCCATAGCATCTCTTGCCCCAAAAGGAAGAATACTACCGATTTCTGTGTTATATCTGCAGAAGATTTGAGATGTTGGCGGTAATAGACAACCTCACTGCACCCCTATCAAGTCCTTGTGGTACACATTTTCCCATCCTTTTAAGGGCCTCGAGCAATGCCACTATTGATGCGTCCATGAAAGCGCTTTCTCATGTTTTCTGCTTCTTGGGAAGTGTAACACTTCTCAGTAAATAAGTAAATATTTTAATTTACTTTTAAAATTAATTTGGAAAACTATAAGTTAATGGAAAGCTTATGTAATGTTAGACTTGAATATTTATTTTAATTAAAATCACAGGATTGGTTATGTTCAACCAAAAGAATTAGCAGAAGGTGGAAATGATAAATCAGGATTTCACCTGTGAGATAGTTAATGGACAATTACTTCTTTTTCTAGAGATAAATATCTTAGATGGGAAAATAGAGAGTTAGGAGGGTATGAGAGGAACCTGAGGAAAACAAGAAATAGGAGAGAACTCATTACCTCATACAAGACATTGTTAAGGTAAGACACGATGTTCCCATAGAGAAATTCTTTAGCTGGTTGTGGCCAGTCGGATTTCTGTACAGACTATGTGAATATGTGAAAGTTTTGAGCAAGGAATTCTTGAGCTGGTTGGACTAGTGGAATTTTTGTGTAGACCTGTGCGGTCTTTCTCCAAGAAACACTGTTGTAAAGGGAAATTAGCTTGGGGGGCGCTTTGGTGGAATGTTGTGCTCGATGGTATGAAGGAGCATTCTCCCTTACCTAGTGATTCCTATGGCAACCTAACTAATCCTAAGTAGATAAGTATTCCTGTAAATTCCCTTTTGGAAATAATTTATGTAAATTGTCCTTGTAAATTATTTTGGGAACTACTATTTATCTTTAAGAGGTTGTTGTAAGTTGTTTGTAACTAGTTTCAGTAAATTGTTCTATGGAATTGTAACTAGTTGTATAAAATAATTCCTTTCCCAGATTTCATTTCTTTGGCAAAGTGCTTTAGTCAGATAAGTAATTTTTGTGTTTAAAAGAATTGGAAAATACCTCTAAAGTTTCTACTATAAGTTTAAAGAAAAATTAGAGAACAATCTGGTAATTTTTGAAATTCTATGGAAGTACATCAAGTTTCTGTTGGAAATAATTATTTTTTTCTATTTAATAAGAGAACCTGGTAATGCAGGAGAGTTTAAGAAAGGAACCTTCAGTTTTGTTGTAAGGAAAGTACTACTAACATCTATATGTATATCATATATTATTATTGAAATCATAATAAAACACTCATGTATTATGGAGGATCTTTTTTGGGTTTTTGCATTTTAGGAGCGTTTCATAATTTGGGCACAACTAAAGGGAAAAGACTCATCCTCGACTCAAGACTTCCTATGCAAGGAATCTTGGAAAACTAAAAGGAATGAAAGAAGAGTAACAATAAAGTTGGTAAAGGTTAGCTCTCGTTGACAAATGAGGGTTTGTGGATCAGAACAATCGCGAACCAAATATCAATAACAAAGGAAACCCTGTGGGTTGAACAAAGTTGAATAGAAAGGCGCCGCTCTAACCCTGGGTTAAATGTAAATAACAATTATTAATCTAATGAACATTGTAATATGCCTTCTATTGTTTACCCAACATTACATACATATAAACATAAATAAATTATGTTGAAAAGAGGCTAGAATCTAGAGCCTTGCAACTTGTAGGGTACTTGCAACATATGTTAATACACCATACCCTCAGTGTCATAGAAGTAGCCATGCATGATGAGATTGGTTGTAACATAACAATTACGTTAAATTATGAGCACGAAGTTTCATGAAACATACATATTAACACTGTAGACTAAAATAATATATATTGTAACACTACATTTAAAAGAACCAGTCCCTCTCGAATCTGTGTTTAACCCTTACAAAAGAATTTAGATAAAACATAGTTATTGATCAAACGAGAACTATTACCTCAAAACCAGAACTCTAGCCAAAAAACCCCAAAAAAATATGAAAAGACATACTGGAAACGAAAAGTGTTGATGCTGGAATAACATTTTTTTTTTGGGTAAATTTTCAACGTTGTTTAAGAATGGTAGTGAAAACCAAATGTTTTTGTGCAAAAGACAACCTGAAAATGAAAAGTGTTGATGCTGGAATAACGTCTTTTTTTAAAGGTAAAGTTTCAACATTTTTTAATAATGACGTTAAATTAAAAAATCATGACCCCGAAAAACATTAAATTTCCAACGATTTTCAAGCATGACATTAAAGATAAAATATCACGTCTTTGAATAGCCTTAAAATTCCAATGAGTTTTAGGCATGACATTAAATTTAAATATCACGTCATTGAAAAGCCTTAAAATTCCAACAATTCTCAGGCAAGTGCTAAAGAAAAAATACTTATTACTGTTTTTAACCATAGCATTAAAGATAAAATATCATGACTTAGAAAATCATTAAAATCTTGACAATTTTTCAACCATGTAATTAAAATCAAAGATTATGACTACAAAAAAATCTTAAGCTTTCAAAATATTCCAAGCATGATATGATGAAAAAATTTGAAGCCTAAAAAAGATTTAAAAATGAACATTTAAATGAAAGAGTTATTATATCAAAGGTAATTTTTTTTTTGAATTCTAAATATTTAGCAATTTTAAAATTTTAGCTTAAGACAACTTGATACATTGCAAAAAAAATTTAAAAATCAACTATCAAATTGATACACAGTGTAGGTGAACTCAACCCATCGTAATGAAAACTTCATGACCAACCATGAAATTGAAACATTATGGGGGAAGCCTCAATTTATTATAATGAAAATTTTATAATCAACTATCAAATTGCACATAATTAGATCGGATTTCTAGATGAGCATCATCACAAGCCCTGTAAAAAGAAGAAGAAGAAGAAGAAGATACATAAATAAATAACAAAATAATAAATAAATATGTAAACAAATAAAAATACAAAATACAAAAGAAAACAAAAATTCAATTTTTTTATTTTTTTTTTGTGTGTGTGTGTAGGCTTGGCAGTACTTTATTTTCTATTAATCATATATAAGTCACGTAATAAAAATATGTCCAGTGGCCTCAACCCACCCGAAGGAAACTAAGTCTGTTGGTCACCGATCAACATCATATGCCGTCGAAAATTTAAACAGTTTGAGCATGTCCATCTAGGCTAAATAAGCTAATGTGTCTACTATATATTTAAACATACTATTATCAAAGTAAATGTTATTCGACCAAATCATTGTAACAAGACAACAAAAAATCATGACTTCCTAACTTTTCAGCATTCAGTCATCTTACAATTTTATGGGAGTCAGGTCCTTAGCACTCGACCTTGGCATTTCGTTATACAACAAGCTTTGAATTTGTTTTTCCATTCAGCCTAAGTGGAGATTCTGGTGGTACTGGAGCACCTGTACTGCCTGGATCTCCCTTTGAATATATTTTAAGCTAGGCTCCTCTTGTTGGGTTTGCGGTGGATCCTCTAAATTCCTAGTTGTTCTTATTGCTTTTCCTAGTAGGTTCTTCATAACCCAGTAGAGCTAGACTGTCTGTTTGAAGAGAGTTTTCCTACTTCGGGTGTGTCCTGGGTCTAAGAGAAGGGTTTCCAATCCTTCGTTGGAATCGGCTCTACCACATCCTTGGTGTTCAATTTCGCCTTTCATGATAAAATTAGGGACTTGACCTGTGATGGAGTTCCCCCACCGTATGCATGCATGAGGTTCAACATATTTTCCTCCTCCGTTTTCCTACCCCTCTTTCATTGGGTCTAGCTGGACGAGGCCACCGACATTTTTCTTTTTTTGTCGGTCTGTTTACAATTGCAACGGTGCCCTCTTCTACCCTACCCCGCCACTTCCTTCACTATGTTGGCTTCGATCAGAGTTCCCTTCAACCACAACCAACCTCTTGCCTTATCCCAAAGCAGGAGCATCAGGGTCAGATGGGGTAGAAATTGGACAGACCTATAAGAGTAGCATAAGCAAAAATAAAAATTTAAAACCAAACCAATTTTCAGTGCTACCATCTAGTCATTCCCTGTGGAGCACAATTACTGAGTCGCGTTCCTGGGTTTGAGGAGTGTAACCCAATTTCCCCCCAACCTGATCATTTGTTGCCTTCATCCTCACTCTACCTAGACTTAGGTGAATTCCCTCCCTCTGGCTCACAATTCTCCCCTCGGTCCAACCATCCATCTAGCTCCCTCGATTAAACCTTGCCATGACCAACTTGATAGACTCATAGGTGTTGGGACACTCAGGTATTGGGATGCAGGTGGCTGACTAGACCCTGAGTGAAATGATAGACCTGTCAAGGGTTGGTGACCCTGACTCACCATTCATGCCCCTCTGGATCTTGAAATTTCCATAAAACCTGACCTTGACGGAATTTCCTGACAGGTTGGTACAAGGCATTCCCAGGATTGATAGCATTCCCTCCCTATGACTTTTCATTCTACCCCCAACCTTGCCAGGTCTCTGGCTCGAATAAATTAACCAAACCATTGCATAATTGATAGTCACACTGGGGTCTGGGTCCCCCAAATCCCCTTTCATGCCCCACTGAGCCAAATGTTTTCCTAAATGCTGAACAATGGTCAATAGGTCAAACACCTTGGTTTTAGAAGGCCATGAATCCCCAAACCTAATCCACTGGTCCAGAAGATCACCCAAAGACCAAACAAAAACAGAGTCAACAGACATACAGGTAGTTTGGACACTAAACTCCCCATTCTCAAGTCTTTGGCCCAGAGAATTTCTGGGCGATCACAAATGCCCAGGGTTGCCTCAGTCCCGTCGAGGTTCCAGACATCCGGTTTTGATGAATGCAGGGGCGAAAGTTACAGCTTGAGTGCCAAGAGCAGACCCAAACCCTCCATGCATGCCACCTTTTGCCAAAAAATTACCATATAATGCTGAAATTAAAATATCTGACATCAACAACAATGCACTGAACCAAATTGCACCAGAAACATGCAAAACCATCTCCAATATTTGCTAAACTAGCCCCCTTTCTTGTAGTATAGACTCCATTTATAGAACAAGGCGAGCCTGAAATACATACCAATTTCCCTTTGAAGCGTTGGTGGCATCTTCTTGCTAGTGGCGACAATCTCTCCTTTCGTAGGTAAGTTCCACCACCCTGCTACCAGTCTCATCTCCCGTGGGCAAGTTCCTCCACAAACCATGCATGCGAACTATGGCACCCCTCACCACCCTTCTCACTTGTATACCTCCTTGCTTTACTGTCTACCTTCCTAAGGAAGTTGCCACTTATGACCATCCTCTCGAGATTCTTAATACCATGCACATGTGGGGTCTTTTGGGTGGTTTGCCCACCAACTGTGTCCTCCTTCCTCTTACACATGTGTACGATCCACGTGGGGATCTCTTGTCGCATCGCACCCCGATCCAGGAAACAAAATTTCAAATATTGAAAAAAAACCCAATAAATAATACAAAGGAAAATAAAAAATTCAAATATTGATTAAAAAAACAATAAAAAAACACAAAAAATAATACAAAAGAAAACAAAAATTCAAATATTGAAAAAACTAAAAACGACAAAAAACACAAAAAAACAATACAAAATAAAACAAAAATTAAAATACTAAAAGAAAAAAGAAAAAACAACAAAAAATAAATACAAAAAATAATACAAAAGAAAACAAGAATTCAAATACAAAAAAGAAAAAAAAACCAATAAAAAAACACAATTTTTTTTAAATAATAACAAGTAATAAATTTTTTTAAAAAAATTAAAAAGATGACAAAAAAAGAACTATAAAAACGTAAAAAAAAACCAAAATTAACTTGTTAAGAAAAAAACCAAAAAAAATAAATAAATAAACAAAAAGTGAAACAAAATTTAAAAATAGATAAGTTTATGAAAAAATTAAAATTAAAATTAACAAAAATAAATAAATCAAAAACTATTTTTTTTAAGTTTAAAAAAAGAAAAACTATATAATTAAAAAAAAAAGTTGATAATAATAATTTAAAATAAAACAATTAAAAATTAAAATAAAACTAAAAATTAAAAAATTAAAAAAATAAACTAAAAAAAAACGAAAAAAGACCCGTCGAGGGTGCTAGGGTAGATTCACCCAGGGGTGGGGTGGGCCCATCCCTCCTAGGTGTGGCACGACCGATCTCGGAATCGCCCCTGCCACACTTGAACGAGGTGGGTTGCGGGGGCAGGTGGAGGAGGTCGCTGCACCAATTTCCAGAATCAGACTTGCCACCCCTGGGCAGGTTGTGCAGCGCCCACAGGTTGTTGCAGCGTTCGGGCGACCCGAGCGCGCCCACCGGGTGCATTTATCCGAGGAAACAGAGAGTGAGCGATGGGCTACTTGACATGCGGTGGCGAGCTAGGCATGCGACTCGGAGAGCGGGCGTGTGCTTGACGAAGGCAACGAGCTAGTGAGCAGGAGGCAAACGTGAAGTCATGTGGGGAAATGTGGCTAAGTGTCGGCACCGTGTTATAGACATATTTGGGCACTACAACCCCAATCACATATGTCCATAAACCAAGGGCTTCTAACCCCTAAAGGTGTTGTTTCATACCCTAAAGGAACGAGGTCAACTGATTACATCATTTCCCAGAAGTTCTCCCTGAAAGACTGCCCAGAATTGGTCAAAACTGGACCATACAGAGTGCTCCATGCTGAGGGTGTGATGCATCTCACCTATTACACACAAAAGGTACGATTCATACTAAAAATCCCTTCTGTAGGGTGCAATGAGCGAGAGTAGACAAATGGCAGAGGCATTTTTCTAGATGGAGACTCAAAGAATCTTCTAGAAACTGCTCATTTGACACTTGCCTCTCTGAATTCGCCTAGGGATGAGTAAGAGATCATGAAATCTCCAAGTGGAACCAAGAACTATCAGTGAAATGACACTAATCAAAATCCCAGAAGCTGACTCACCCACCTGCAAATATCTATATATGGATCCCTCATCCTAGAGATGCAGAGGCTGGAATTTTGTATTTGGTAAGGAAGTGTTGTTGGTTTCTTTTTGAGACATTGTATTGTTGGGTGATCTAAACCTTCTTGAGGTGAAGAGGGCTTTCATGCTAGGAGGATGGCAATGGATCAAACAGCTGGTTGTAATCCTCTCTTCTACTACTTCTATCAATAAAGCTATTTGAGTTTTCCTCCATATATTTGTATATCTCTAAATTTTGTATTTGTGTATGCATTTGTATGGTTAATGTACATCTGATTCTACATTGTTTATGGTTATAGATCTCTATGTTTTGATGGTATTTTGTTGCTTTGACTCTACAGGTGTTCTTTAAAGCGGGACAAGAGAGAAAGGACTGGCGAAAGATCTATCAAGGGAGAGAGGAAACAAGCAAGGAGCCAAGCAAAAGACTGAGGTTGGTGCTCTCTGCTTCTCTCTCATCTATCTCTCATAAAGGAAAACACAAGTTACTTTAAATTATTTGTTTCTAAGATAGCTACGCTTCTTAGTGGGACTAGCAGATTTGAGTAGACACTAGTTTTCCCGATAACACACCACGAGTTTATAAGCGAGCGGGCGGTCCCGAGTGCGGGTGCCCCTACCCTGAGCCAACATGAAAAAAAAATGAATGGTGGGTCGGCGTGGCCTTTTTCCGAAGCCCCCACCCAATGAGCCAAACGTATATATTTCGACGGATATGAGAGTTTGGAAAGGCATGTAAAGTGTGAGCAATCCCAAGAGAGCTCTGAAATAAGCAAAGAGCTCGTGGAGGAGATGTGCCCGCATGACGGGCTGAAGGCTTGACGCAGTCGTAGGCAGACTAGGTGCGATATCCACGGGTCGAGTGACTAGGGCGAGGGCACACACCATGTAGGAAGATGGGTGGAGGTTGGTAGGCAGGGCAGCATAAGGTGAGGGCGCCCACCGGTTTTGTAGCCGTGTGGAGGTGTGTGTAGGGAAACTCGTGGTGCGAGCACCCATTGAATGGAAAGTTGACACGGTGAGAGGTGGTGAAACGAGAACCACACGAAGCGCGGGTGAGGTGCACCCAAGGTGACATGGGTTATAGGAAAGGTGCGGGCAGGGGTAAACTTTGGCATGACAAACGCAAGTGAAAACAAAGGCGTTTGGGTGAGGTTGAATGGTGTAGCAACCTAAGGCCGAGCTGCACAATAGCCGAACAGGTGGAAATTTTGTATAAATTCTGGTTGAGATTTTCCTCCCGCTCAATGTAAAACATAATTAATAATATAATTCTTACTTGCATATATTGGTGTGTCTCTTGTTGTTGAAAGTTTATTTAATGTTATTCCACACATTAAATGTTTAAAATGGTTAATGAGATGAAAGATAGGCGTAGTTCGGGAAACACGCTAACAAATGAAAAATTTGGGTGTTTCTTTGATGCCGCACATTGGGCAATTCATGAAAAAAGAATTGGGGGCATGACAGATGGTATTAGAGTGAATTGCAAAGACTAGGCATGTATGCAGTCTGAAGTTATGGAAAAGAAATCATGGATTCATAGTTTGGGTTTTGTAGACATGGTGGTTCATGGCAAGACCATTCAAGCACTGGTGGACACGGGGGCCACACATAACTTCATGATGACATGACTAGAAAAATAAGTTGGGCTGATGATTTTCCCATCAAATGTGGAGGTCAAGGCAGTGAACTCAAGAGCTAGAGTGGCAGGTTTGGCACATGAAGTGCCTGTGTAGATCAAAGACTGGCAAGGTCGGTTGGACTTCTTGGTGATGGAGATGAACAATTTTGACATGATATTGGGGTAGGACTTCTTGAAGGGCAATAAAGCGGTTATTGTTCCCTTCTGTGATGAGGTTATGCTAATTGGAGGATCACAGACTTGGACTTTGCCTACTCACAAGAAAAGGAAAGAAGTCAAGGTGCAACATGTTTTTGCACTGAGTTTGGAGAAGGCTATGTGGGAGTCAGATGTAGAGACATATGTGACAGTTATCAGAGAAGTCGATAGCAATGATGGTATGGGGACACTTGTTCCAGCTAAGATTTCTGAGGTACTAGCCAAGTATGTAGATTTGATGCCCGATGAGCTACCAAAGAAACTTCCACCAAGGCGTGCGGTGGACCATAACATCGAGCTTGAGCCAAGAAAGCAACCTCCGGCTAAAGCTCTTTATCGGTTGTCAGGACCTAAATTGGAAGAATTGAAATGACAGTTAAAGGAGTTAATTGATGCAGGTTTCATTCGGCCTTCAAGGTCCCCCTATGGAGCTCCGTTATTGTTCCAGCGGAGGAAAGATATGAATGAGCTACGGATGTGCTATGATTATTGTGCTCTCAACAAGTAGACGATAAGGAGCAAGTATCCTTTGCCATTAGCTGCAGATTGCTTCGATAAGCTTGCAAAAGCCTGAGTGTTTTCCAAGCTGGATTTGAGGCATGGGTATTATTAGGTGTGGATAGCGAAAGGATATGAGAGGAGGACCACAATCATAACAAGGTATGGAAGCTTTGAATTCCTTATTATGCCATTCGGGTTGTGCAATGCTCCTGCTAAGTTTTCCACTTTGATGAATGATGCACTACGTCCATACTTGGATTCGTTCATAGTAGTGTACTTGGATGACATCGTGGTGTACAGTGATAACATGGAGGATCATAAGAAGCACTTGGTATTGGTTTTCGAGGTGCTGAAGAAGAGTCAGCTGTACTTGAAGAAGTCGAAGTGTGTATTTGTGCAGGCCGAGATTCTGTTCCTTGAACACATTGTGGGTCATGGGTACATACGGATGGAGCCGAACAGGGTGAAGGCAATCCAGGATTGGGTTGAACTGAAGAGTGTCCATGATATGAGGGTGTTTTTGGGCATGACCAACTACCAAAGGAAGTTTGTAGAGGGGTATTCTAAAGTAACATCATCACTAACAGACCTTCTAAAGAAGGACAAGCGATGGAGTTGGATAGACAAATGTCAGATGGCATTTGATGATTTGAAGAAGAGGATGGTTTTAGCACCGATACTGAAGTTGCCGAACTTCGAGCGACCATTTGAGGTACACACAGATGCTTTAGATTTTGCCATAGGAAGGGTTCTTATGCAGGATGGGCATCTGGTGGCATACGAGAGTCAGAAGTTGCATGAGAGAGAATGGAGGTATCTGGTCCATCAGAAGAAGATGACTGCGATCATCCATTGTTTGTAGGTATGGAGGAATTAGTTGATTGGGAAGCCTTTTTTTGTCAAAACTGACAACATTGCAGCAAATTATTTTGCATCGCAACCAAATCTATCAGTGAAGCAGGCTCGTTGGTAGGACTTCTTGGCAGAGTTCAACATGACTACTGAGTACCGACCTAGTAGACTCAATGTGGTTGTAGATACCCTTAGCAGGAAGGGACAACTAGTAGCATTGGAGGGGGAGGAAGACTAGGCAGCACGAAGTAGGAGTCGAGTACAGATGATAGAAGAGATGTAGAATAAGCTCAAGAAAAGCATTGAGACTAATACTCAAGCACAAAATATAGTGAAGCAGATAAAGGAGAGGAAGACACGAAATTTTTTTCTTCGAGATGGATTCTTGTTCTTTGGAAACCGAATCTATGTTCCAAAGTCATTTGGGCTTAGGAGGCACCTTTTGAAGGAATGCCATGATTCTCCGTGGGTTGGCCACCCAGGGCAACGTCGTTCATTGGCATTATTAGAGAGAGGATTCTTTAAAAGATGAGAGAGGATGTGGAGAAGTATGTACATATGTGCATCATTTTTCAGCTGGACAAATTGGATGCTCAGAGGCAAGGAGGTCTGTTGTAGCCTTTACCGATTCCTAAGAGACCATCGATGAGTGTCTCGATGGAATTCATCTCTCAGTTACCGCAGGTACAGGGGTATAATGGGAACATGGTCGTGGTTGATCGTTTTTCCAAGTATGTTGTCTTTGTTCCAACAAATATACCTTGTGGAGCCGAGAAGACTGTGAAGTTGTTCTTCAAGAACATAGTGAAGTATTGGGGAATGTCATCGAGCATTGTGTTAGACCGAGATCCACGATTTAAAAGTAGATTTTGGACCACAATGTTCAAGCTAGTCGGGACATATTTGTTGATGAGTTTGAGTTACCATTTTCAAACAGATGGGCAGACCAACATAATCAACGCACTGTTGGAGGACTACTTTAGACATTATGTGATGACTGATCAAAAGATTTGGCTTGAACTCTTGGATGTAGCTCAGTTTAGCTACAACATGCAGAAGAGTTCTGCAATAGGGTATAGTCCATTTGAGTTGGTGAATGGACAGATGCCAGTCACTCTGCATATCGTAGTGATGGGAGGTTTTTTTAGGATTCCTCATGTGAAGAAGTTCACGAAGGCTTGGGATGAGACCTTGTATTTGGCATGGTTGCGCTTGCACGAAACTGCAAGGAGGATGAAGAAATGGGTAGATAAGGATAGGTGGGATGCACACTTCAGTGTGGGAGATATGGTTTTCCTCAGGATTACCGGAGATCAATCTCAGCCACCTAAGGGGACTACGAGATCTTTGACAAGGAAGTATGAGGGGCCATTCCGGGTCAAGAAGCGAGTGGGGGAGGTTGCTTATGAGTTGGAGCATCCACGCCACATGCATATGAGACATCCTATTTTCCATATCAGTGATTTGAAGAAATTTTGACTTGATGAAGAACATCCAGACAAAGTGGAACCATTGAGGGGACCAGCCATGATTGTTGACAGACCAAACCTTGTGTTGGAGAAGATTTTGAATCTTCGAACGACAGGAATTGGGAGCCACATAAGACGGGAATTTCTTGTCAGATGGAAGGATGCACCAGAGGAAGATAGCTGGGAAACGGAGGACTCACTTTGGAGATGGAAGCGAAATATTGTGAAGTATGACAGGAAGTTACAGAGGATAGCTGGATTTCTGAGGATGGCAATGACCTTAGGTGGGGGAGAATGTAGCACCCACAGGTTGCTGCAGCATTTGGGTGACCCAAGCTTGCCCACCGGGTGCATTTAAACGAGGAAACAGAGAGTGAGCGACGGGCAACTCAACAGGAGGCAGCGAGCTGGACATGCGACTCAGACAGCGGGTGCGGGCCCGACAAAGGCGACTAGCTGGCGAGCAGGAGCCAAACACAAAGTCATGTGGGGAAATGTGGCTAAGTGTTGGCACCGCAAGTTTATAAGCGGGTGGGCGGTCTCTGGTGCGGGCACCCCTACCCTGAGCCGACATGAAAAAAACATGAACAGTGGGTCGGCTTGGCCTTTGGCCGAAGCCCCCACCCAACGAGCCAAACGTATATATATCGGTGGATATGAGAGTTTGGAAAGGCAAGCGAAGTGTGAGCGATCCCAAGAGAGCTCTGAAATAAGCAAAGAGCTCGTGGAGGAGATGCACCCACACGATGGGCTTAAGGCTTGAAAGTAGTCGTAGGCAGAGTGGGTGCCAAACCCGCGGGTCGGGTGACCAGGGCGGGGGCACACCCAGTGTAGGCAGATAGGTGGAGGTTAGTAGGAAGGGTAGCCCAAGGCGAGGGCACCTGCCGGTTGTGTAGCCGTGCGGAGGTGTGGGTAGGGTGACTTGAGGTGCGAGCACCTGCCGAATGGAAAGTTGACACGGCGAGAGGTGGGGAAACGAGAACCGCATGAAGCGCTGGTGAGGTGCATCCAAGGTGACATGGGCTACATGAAAGCCACAGGCAGGGGTAAATTTAGGCACAACAAATGTAGGTGGAAACAAAAGTGTTTGGGTGAGGCTGAATGGTGCAGCGGCCTAAGTCCGAGCTACACGACAGCCAAACAGGTGGAAATTTTGTATAAATGCCGGTTGAGATTTTCCTCTTAGTCGATGTAAAACAGAATTAATAATGTAATTCTTACTTACATATATTGGTATGTCTCTTACTGTTGAAAGTATTTTTAATGTTATTTTGCACATTAAATGTTTAAAATGGTTAATGAGATGAAAGTTAGGCATAGTTTAGGAAACACGCTAACAAATGAAAAAGTTGGGTGTTTGGCCTATGCCGCACGTTGGGAAATTCATGAAAAAAGAATTGGGGGCATGACAGGTTGGGCTGCGGGGTGGGCAGTTGTGCAACAGGGCTGATTCTGGGAATCGGCCCTGCCACTCATGGGTGGGTTTTTTTCGTTTTTTTTTTAATTAGTTTTTTTTTATTTGTATACTTTAATTTTATTTTTTTTATAGTTTTATAATTTTATTTTTTATTTTTATTTATAATTGTTTTTATTTTTTATTTTTAATTTTAATTTTTTAATTTTTTTGGTTATTTATTTATTTATTTTTAATTGAATTGTTTTTTATAGTATTTTTTTCATTATTTTTACGCCGTAAGGTGTTCCCCTCTGAAATCAACTCCCCTATCTGCCACTCTTCATCGGTCTACACCGTCGAATCAAGTGTTAGACGATTGGAGAAAGGTGTACCATCGGATTGATACAGTTTCATATAATAACTGCCCGTGCTAACCAAATTGATAGTGCAAAAGTTAACCTAATGAAATGGGTTGCCGATATGAGCAGCACAGGTTGGGCGGAGAGATGGCAGAGAGATGAGGGGCCGAGGCCGAGCAATGGAACACAGCCCAGGATCTGATAAAATGGCTTCAGGTAAAAGACCCGAGGAGGCACCTCGGCTTGGCCCGCGGAGCCACCAATATCAAGAAACACCCCTTGATTTCAAGAACATTAACTGGGCACTCATACGCTCTGTTCTGCCCATAGGAGTACTTGCCTTTGCTCTTGGAATGGTTGGCAAGGGTTTTTACGTTTGGCAAGGGTTTCTTTCTTCTGGCAGGAGAGAAAGCCCTATCTCATATAAGGGTTTTTACATTTGGCAAGGGTTTCTTTCTTCTAGTAGAAGAGAAAGCCCTGGCTCATACATTGAATGGCCTCTCTCCTTATACTAACTTGTGAGCGAGACCAATTTCAGAACAACCTCAACAGGAATTCCATCATGAAAAAATCTAAAAAGGTATGAGCTAGGACTTCATACAATATGCTTCCTGATTTCCCTTATGTGTTGGAGGTTACAAGGGATTTGGCTAGAGAAGAAGTTTATAGAAAATTAACTCAGGATGTTCAACTTATTCCAACAAAGAAGTAACAACATAGTAACAAAATTACAAAAACAAGAAATAAGCCAAAGGTGCAACCTCCAAATTCTACTCCTCTCTTAGATGTACCAAGTCAGCAGAAACCGAAGGTTGAAAAATGCAAACACCCGATGTCATTTAACAAAAAGAAGAAGCTTTGTAAGGATCTTGAACAATTACTAGATGAGACGGAGGTACCCATAATTACATTGTTAAGGAAGCACATTGGTCTAAGTTAGAATGAGGAGGAAATCGAAGTTGATATTGATGCTTTTGATGATGATTATTTATGGGAGCTACAAAACCTTGTTTTCAATTGCCTCAAAGAGATAGACGAAGGCACCAAAAATACCCAGGCTTCAACAAGGCTTCCTAATCCTGCGGTATTTTGTCCTAGTGCTATGACTGTCTTATATTTTAAATGTATTCAAGAATGGCCATATCGTCATTTGGTTCTTTTCAATGTTCACAAATATTTGGTTTGTTTGTCCTTACGAGAGCCACTGACATTTTCTGTAGTAGCCTGTGAATGCTAGGGTTGTATCACAATTGGAGTGTCAGCCCACAAATGTAGTTCAACAAGGTTTACTCTTTATTCTAGCTAGAATTTCAAGTTTCTATTTATTCTTTTTAGATGGAATTTCTGCATTTCATTACTATTGTTGATGTAAGCATATGTAATTTCAAGAACATTAACTGGCCGCTCATACGCTCTATTCTACCCATAGGAGTACTTGCCTTTGCTCTTGGAACGACTGGCAAGGGTTTCTTTCTTCTGGCAGAGAGAAAGCCCTGGCTCATACAAGGCTTTTTACGTTTGGCAAGGGTTCCTTTCTTCTGTCGGAAGAGAAAGCCCTGGCTCATACATTGAATGGCCTCTCTCCTTATACTAACTCGTGAGCGATACATGTAGTGGCCAATCTAGGGTGCTAGATTAGACTAGATTTAATATCAACCAAGGTAGGTAAACTTAGAGGCATGTTTCTAAAGTCTATAGACCTAAAAGGATCTCATCTACCTAACTAAGTGTTTACTGTGACAGGCTACAGCACTCCTTTACAGGAGATTGAAATATGTTTCCTCTCACACTTTAGCACTCAGATCATCTAATTTAATTAACTGTTCTAAAGAAACAGTGTTTTACTAGTCTGAGTTTTCAACCCTCTTACAAGGATATCATTCACAAAAGCTCTTTCCACCTAACACACTAAGCATTCATGAAAACCAAAAACAATTTTAAGCACATTAAAACTCAGATGCATGAAAACAGAGTCCACAGAGATACTTCGAAATTCAATGGTCGATCAAATCTTTTACAAGATATTGTTCAATAATCTAGCAATCGAATTCTCAAACTATCACCATGAATAATACTTGCAAGAACTTCTAATCGAATCAATAAACTCACAGGCAAGAAAATAACATTAAACGCTATTCAACACTATTCAGATTCGAAAACACTATGGAAATGAAAATAAAAGTATACCAATCTCCAAGTAGGGCCCGTCCATGCTTCAATGGCACCCTTAGGAAACTTCAAGTGATGAAAACGTTAATGCATAAGCACTGTAATGGTAAAATGATGACTGTAATTAAGTTCTGGAAATCAAATCACATGCAAGCGCAATGTTCTGGAAACAATACACAAGAACAACAACGTTCTGGACAATACAATACGCAGTCCTTTTATTTGCTTATCTCATATCCTCGTTCACTAACTTTCCCTTCTAGTCTATAATCGGATGTACATACATTATCATGCAGATGTTTCTGCTTTTACAAGAAAGGTGATTTTTGTCTTTTCTAATCTTAACTGATTTCCAAAGCAAAACGAAATCAATTTAGGCAACTCTGGCTTTTTGCTGCTTTTGTGACCAAAAACGCTGGGTTTGACCAGCATTGACCATGTATCCAGGAGCTTTAGATTCGTTGTTGAATAGATATTTCACCATGTATGTACGTTCGAGATCATGTTCCTATCCTTTGTTTTGATTTTCCTGCCATGCCACGTGTCACATCATAAACCATTTACAGGAAGTCATGACATCCTATAATTTTGTTGAAAATTTCTAATTTTTAACATAAAAATTCACAAATTAAATTTAATGTAAAATAACAACTATAATGCTTTGATTAATCAATTTCAATGGACTATGAGGGGTTTATGGGAGAAAAAGATAGACAAATGATGGATTTCTAGAAGAAAAGGATGGAAATGAAATGGTACCAACATCTCCCCCAAGCTCAATGATTTAGCATGTCCTCATGCTAATCCTGATGTGCTCGCTTTATACTCTGTTCCTGCTTGTGCCTTTGCCGCTTGTAGCAATGCATCTATATTCTTCTGAGCTTGGGCATTCTTCTAGATGTGGAGCTCATGTTTCATATTCTGGTATTTTTCTTTCAGAGCTTCTTTTGAGTATGCCATTTGGTTGCCCATTTTCAAATGTCAGTTTGTTCAGTCTTAAGTTCTTTGATTTGCTCCTTCAGCTTCTCATTTTTTTGCTGAGTCTTCTTGCTCCGAGCTCTCAACATTTCATTCTCCTTCTTGATGACCTTCTCTAACATGTTTGCCTCCATCAATTCCTCTTTTATCTTTTCGATTTGTTTTTCTAACCTCCTTTGTTTCTTGTTTGCAGGTGTTGGCTCTTTCCCTTGTCCATTGTTACTCTCGACTTCCATTTCTGCTTCCGGTCCTGGCTGTGAATGAGCACCGCTCTCAATGTCCATTGGTGCATCTACATTTGACTCTGGTTGATCATCTTGTGTTTGGGTCTTTTGTATTCTCCTTGATCTTCTTGTATATGTAGTGAAGATTTTGTCTTGCTCAATTTTCTGGGTATCTTCTTGCCTCATCCTTCTTGTCCTTACACTACTACTGTGTGGAGGAACATTTATTGACTTGCGCTCAGGGATTTCCTCATCAATATCAAGCATAAACTCTGAGCGCTCTTGCTGTTCCTATTCATCTTCTCCATCTTTGATTTGATTAGCAACCAAAAATTCTTTCCATGTTTTCCCCCTCCTCTGCACTTCAAATTCAATTAGAATTTTAATCAACCCAAAATGATACAAACTTTTATCTTCATTACCATTTTGTTTCTGAAAAGTTTTTGAAATCTTAGTAAAACTCTGTAAGAGGAAATAGGGTATACTGATGGTGCATTGCCCTTTTAAGTGCAACAGGATTTTGATGTGATATAGATATACTATGTTGTAACGACCTTCACATGTAACAAATTTCTGAATAATGTACACCATTTCATCCCATGGGTGCATCAGCCAGCTTCTAGGGACACCCTTTTTCCAGTTGACAGAGGAAACCCTCGACCTAGACATAAACTGAGTCCATGATTTTTCCTTAAATTGTTTTGTTTTGAAATATTTTTCCCCTTCTGGACTGATTCCCAAGGTTTGTGCTATGGTATCATCTGAAATCCTAAAAGAGAAGTTGCCTATCAACGCTTTCTCTCCATTAAATGTGAATGCAAATTGCTTAGTCACTTCTTCATTGTTCCCATTAAATTTCTCTAGGAAGGATAACCATTGATTTTCCCTTAAAATCGTAATACAATCATCATGATATTGGGAACTATCAAATGTATCAGGCTCTGCTCTATTGGTCATTTCGAAAAAGAAGCTCCTGTTCTAACCCTTTTTGTTTATGCTCAACAATTCAACAAGGGTCTCTTGATTTATTACTTCTGTTCTGCGCTCCACTTAACTGACCTGGTAGCACCCTCGGTTCTCGGGGTCTCCTTCTTCAATTGCTTGGGCAGTGACCGGATTCATGTCCTCGGATTATGTGCGGAGGTAGAAACTCGTGGTGAGCCTATTTACTATGCTCTCCATTTGTAGTGCCTGCTGTCTCGGCCTTCTTTGAAATCCCAGAGTTTGAATCACTAATATGGTAACTCCCTTTACGAACTAAGAGTTTTATGAAATGAAACTTAACAACCGACCTTACCCAAATTACTATATTGATAATGCAGAGCGCATTCACATCATAAAGACAGAGGAGTTGTACTAGTTTGCATACGTACAATCATGAGAACGCCATATACATGTAAGGAGTGCTGGAGTGATGATAACAGATAGATGTTGCATGAGTCGACTTGGGTCAAACAATCGTTTTATAACTTGGCTGATTCAAAAATGAATGAAATCATTGAACACTTGTCTTTCCAATGATTCACCACTTGTCCATTACTTTTTGGTGCTTGGCCAATTGGAAAGATGATGGATCGATGACAAGGTTTGATGGCCGATTCAAAAATGAGGAGTTAATGACAAGGTTTAAAGGGTGGTGTAGGAAAAAGATTTTAAAATCGTAGGAGGAATATGGTAATAGGCTAAAGTGTGTTGGGAAATGATAGCAGAGTTGAGTAGTTAGGAATGTTACAAGGGTGATGGGTATAGGGGTGTGTGAAATTGATAAAAAGAAATCATAATCATCATATTTAACACTAAAATAATTCAAGAATTTTAAATGTTAAAAATAAAAATTACAACAATACATTACACTTGTTGGTTGACCAAAAGTTGAGTTGGCATGCACAGGTAGGAATGATCTTCATTACAGGTAGGACTGATCTTCACTGTCCATAATAGGTCCCTTTTGAGATGAAATTGGATATAAGAGGTCCCTCTGAAATCTGAAGAATGTTTGTGCAGCTTCCTTGATCCTTGGTGTTGATGTAGCCTTGATGATGAGCAACCTTTGAAACTCTGTTGAAACTTTGTTGAAGTAGCCTGATGTATCTTGAATGTAGTCTTTAACAGGTCCCTTTGATGTTTGTTGAACAGGTCCCTCTAATATTGGTATTGGTAACATAGTCTTCTGAACAGGTCCCGCTGCATATTGCTTGAACAAGTCCCTCTGATTAGAACAAAAAAAAAAACAACTCCTTTATTGAAATACTAAAGTGCTGAAACAAATTATTTGAAGATTTACAAATGAGGAGATGAGATAAGGAAAACATAATGTTGATGGTTCTCCCCCACTAAAGTTGTGACTTGTCCTCAAGTCATTATTGAAGCGATGAACCAAACAGTAAACAAACAGAACAAGGAATTCTTACCAGCCAAAGGATTGGTTTTCAAGTAAGAATTATGGGTTAGAGTGTGCCAGAGTCTGGTTTTCACATCTAAACCATTATTTTTTTTTTAAATTTATTTATTTAGTAAAAATGAAATGAAATGAACTAAGGTAGAGAAATCACAGCTGAAGGTTGCAATATCTCAACCTCCCTTTGCTGAGATATAGTTTTAAGAAAATCCTCCTTGCTGATGGGCTTATGATAGAGTTTCAACCTATGGAAATTGACAAGAAAGGGGTTGCCTTCTCCATCAATGGCAGTAAGCTTGACTGATCCATTTTCATAAACTTGAACTCTTTCATATGGTCCCATCCAATGTGTGGTAAATTTGGCTTTATGATCTCTGAATTTAGAGTCAAAGAGTAAAGCCCAGTCTCCTTCTTTGAACTGTTTCTTTTTGATGTGTGCATCATACCACTGCTTCCTTTGTTTCTTCATTAGGAGTGTTGTCTCCTCTGCTTGCTACCTCATTTCATCTAGCTGGTTCAATTGTTGAATCCTCTCTTGTTGGGCTTCATTGAGATCAATTCCTAGATCTGCAGCCATCTTATAAGTGTGTATTTGAAATTCAATAGGAAGCATTACCTCTTTGCCATACACCAACTGATATGGTGTAAATCCTGTAGTGTTCTTCCACATGATTCTGTAAGCCCAGAGTGCATCTTTGAGCTTCTCTTCCCAATTCTTCCTGTTCATTGCTACTGTCTTAGTGATAATTCCTTCCAATGTTTTATTGTTAGATTCCACTTGGCCATTGGCCTGTGGATGGTAAGGTGTACTTTTCCTGTGCTTGATTTTATATTTTTCTATGATGTCTTTGACGAGCTTTGAGGTAAACTCAGTACCTTGATCGGTCACTATCTCCTTTGGTACTCCATACCTTACAAAAATTTCTTCAAAAAGGAAGTTTACCACTGTCTGTTCAGTTGCCCGAACTAATGCTTTGGCTTCAGCCCATTTTGTCACGTAATCAATACATACTAAGTTGTACTTTTTACCTTTAGAAGTTGGATTGATGGGTCCTATGAAGTCTAGAGCCCATTTTTCAAATGGCTCTAAGTGTACTTGAGGCTGAAGTGGCATTTCATCTGTAGCTGTTGGCTTGCCCATTCTTTGACAGCTATCACAACTCTTCACATACTTCTTGGAATCCTTAAAAATAGATGGCCAGTAGTATCCAAGACTAAGAATCTTGAATGCTATTCTTTTAGCTGCAAAATTCCCACCACACGGTTCATCATGGCAAGATTTTAAAATATCAATTATTTCATCATTTCTTACACATCGTCTAATAATCATATCATAACCAGTGTAAAATAAATCTCCATCAACCCATGAGTATCTAGCACTTTGTTTGATCAGCCTCTTCTTTTCCTTTGGAGTAAAATATGGATGTGTTCTTCCTGTGGACAAATAGTTGGCCAAGTCAGCATACCAAGGATTCACTATTGAACTTGCAAATAAATTTTCATCTGGAAAAGAATCTTCAACCAGAACAACCTCACCTGGATTTTGCAGTCTAGAAAGAAAATCTGCCACCTGATTCTCCTTACCTGGTCTATCTAACACTGTGATATTAAATTCTTGTAATAATAATAGCCATCTGGTAACTCTGCCATTAGTTACTGGTTTATTCATTAAATACTTAATGGAAGAATGGTTTGTATGTACAAAAACCTCATAACCAGTTATATAATGTCGAAATTTATTCACAACATGTATGATTGCAAGCATTTATTTTTCAGTGACTGTGTAGTTTAATTTTGTAGGTGTTAGATTTTTACTAATGAAATAGATGGCATAATGGAAAGACTCTTCTTTTTGGCCTAATGAGGCACCTACTGCAGTATCAGATGCATCTGTAAAGATGTGAAATGGTAGGGTCCAGTTAGGTCCTTTTAAGACTGGTGTGGTTTATAACTTTTCCTTGAGTGTTTCAAAAGCTTGTTGACAATTCTCATTCCAGTTGAAAGGTGTATCTTTTTCTAGAAGCTTAAACAGAGGGGAAGCTATTTTACTAAAATGTTCAATAAACCTTCTGTAATAGCTTGCATACCCAAGAAAACTTCTTACCTCTTTTTGAGTCTTCGGAATTGGCAAATTGACAATAATCTGGATTTTTGATGGATCAACTTTAATGCCTTGAGAAGAAATATAGTGGCCTAATACTATCCCTTCATTTAACATCATAAAGAACTTTTCATTGCTCAGGGGCAGATTAGCTTCAATACTTCTCTTCAAAACTTTTTGAAGATTCTCTAATGCATGCTCAAATGAATTACCATACATTGAAAATTCGTCCATATAAACTTCAACACAGTCATGAACTAAATCAACAAAAATAGCTAATACAGCTCTCTGAAATGTAGCTGGAGCATTGCAAAGTCCAAATGGTAAAACATTATAGGGATAAGTGCCCCAGGGACAGGTAGAAGTGGTTTTGTCCTGGTCCTCTAAGGCTATCCTGATCTGATTATAGCCACTGAAACCATCAAGAAAAGAGAATGATGATTTCCCAACTAATGTGTCTAGCACTTGGTCGATAAATGGTAGTGGGAAATAATCTTTCAGGGTTGCTTTGTTCAATTGTCTATAATCAACACAAATCCGCCACTTGCCATTTTTCTTGGGCACTACTACCAATGGGGATACCCACTGACTGTCAGAGATAGGATAAATAAAGTTAACTTTCAATAGTTTTTGTAATTCATCTCTAACAATATCTTGAAGCACGGGATTCATTCGTCTCTGCGGTTGCCTCACTGGTTTGATATTACTATCTGTATAAATATGGTGAGTACATGTTTCAGGGTGAATTCCGTGCATATCAGTGTAGTCGCAAGCAAATGCGTTCTAATATTTTCTCAATAATTGGATCAATTTTTCCTCCTGAGATGAGTCTAGGTGAGTGCTAATATTCAAAGTTTTTCCTGGACTAATCTCTATGGTCTTGCTCTGTGTGTTTGTGATAGATTGAATGGGAAAAATGTTCTGAAATGTTGTTTGCGAAGATTGAATGGTGCATGTTTCCTGAAAATTCTGTGCCAAAAGTTCATCTGCAGCATGGTATTGTTCATTTCTTAATTCTTTAGAAATATCAAGTTGAGAAAGGAACAATTCTACCAAATCATCATTATTATCTTCTTTAAAATCATAGATTTGATTGATGCTGAAAACAGATTGAACTTCTTCCTTGTCATTGTATTTATCGTCAAGCCATAAATTGTGTGCTACTGCTGGTGATTGCGCTGATGGGTAAAGATTGAGTTGTTTTCTTTCAGTTCCTCATGAAATAATCATATTACCCGATCTACATCCTATGAATGCATCATCAGTTGCTAACCATGGTCTACCAAGGATGATGGGGTGTCCTCCTAAATTAGATTTTGGCTGAAGAACTAAAGAGTCCACTGGATACTCCCAAGAGTCCAGTGAAATAATTATGTCCTCCAAAATCCCTTCAGGAATCACTTTAGACCTGTCAACTAGCTCTAGAACAATTGTTGTGTGTTGCAAGTTTGTGAGCTGCAATGTTTTCATTGTTTCAAGAGTCATCACATTTATTGCAGCCCCAAGATCAATTAAGGTGTTTGGAATAGGTATGTTGTTAATGATTGTAGTGACTTTGGGAATACCAAGATCAACATACTTTTCCATTGAAATGGTGTTTGTCATAAGGCCAGCTAAATGTCCAATAACATGAATAGTTTGTGGATCAATTCTTTTCCTAGTAGGCTTCTTGAGGCACAGTTCTTTGATTTCTTTAGTATATATGGGAATGTCTTATATGGCTTGCAATAGTGGAATTTTTATATACACATTATTTAGCTCATCTAAAACATCAAACTGTGGTATAGACATGGGAAGTTTTGCTTGGACCAATCGTTCTGGAAAAGGTGGTGGATGCAACGGTTGCATTTGTTTATTTTTGATGTCATCATTTTGTTTCTTTTGAGTTGGAGTTTCATTTTCATTTTCTTCGTTTTCTTCTTGTTTTTCAGCTATTGGAGGTTCTTTTTAAAGTACCTTACCAGACCTCAGATTGATATTTTGTAAAGGTAATGTGGGATATGATGGTCCCTCATCTACATTATAAGCTAGTCTATCTGCTTTGTTATTTGGATTTGGTACAGGTTGACTAGGAATTTGAGTGGGTCTAGGAGGTTGTTGGTTAGATGGGAGTTGTAAGTGGGGTGGATTTATTGGTGGAGAAGCAGGCAATGCCTGTTGAGTGTTTTGGGGTTGATAAACAACTTGCTACTGACGATATTGTTGATATGTTTGAGGATATTGCGAATGTGGCTAATGATACTGTTGATATGGCTGAGAATACCGTTGGTATGGTTGAGGATATGGTTGATATTGTTGAGAGTACTGCTGAAATTGTCTCCATTGTTGCTGTGGGTAATTTTGGTGTTGCCATGGCATGGGCACATTCCAAGAATTCTGAGCATACATCTGATCTTGTGCAGGAAATTGCAAATTTTGGTTTGGAAACATACTTGGAGGTGGAGGTCTAGGTTGCCACGGTCTCTTAGCGCCCATGAAATACACATTCTCCATATCTATATTAGCTGCTTCCACATTACAATTCTGCAAAATCTTGACTTTAGAGCAGTGAAATATATCATGATTTACAGTACAAAAGGCACAAACTTGAATGTTTTCTAATGCGCAGTCTTTCAAGGCATGTTTCTTCCGGCACTTTGGACAAAACACAACCATTATTTGATCTTCCTCTTCTTGTCTTTTCTTGGCTTTTAGAGTGTCAATTTGAGTTCCTAAGGTACTTAATAGATCTGTTTTGAATTCTTCTAACAGGTTTCCTATTTCAACCCTTGTGACACTTGCTGAAGCAGATTTTGTGGCTTTAGATGATAGAACTCTTTTTCCATTTCTGGCTTTGCTCCTTGAATACTTTTCACATAACTCAGCAATTTCTTCGAAAGGCAAGGTGGAAATATCACCTTTTCCCATCAAATTAAGATCATCTAAGTATTCCTCTCGAATGCCCTTCAAAAATATTGTTCGAATCAGATCAAGAGACATGGTTCTGTGTTTTGATTTTTGTAAATTGTAAACAAACCGCTCCAAGTACTCCTCTAAATTTTCATCCTCTTGTTGATTCATCCTAAAGATATCATCTTTGGAATCTTTCGATCTACAATAAGGTTGGTATTTCTTTAGGAATATTCTTCTCATGCCATCCCAATCAGTTATTGCATGTTCACCAAGTCCCATGAACCATCTTAATGCTGATGCTTTTAATGTTGCTGGGAAGAGTCTAAGCCTATGGGCATCATCTGTGTAACCATATGTTCGACATACTATGTGAAACTCAAACAAGAATGAATCTGGGTCTTCTGAAGCCATGCCATAAAAGTTTGGTAGCATAGATGGAGGTATGTTTTTCATTTTTATTTCGTCATCTTCTTCTAGTTCTTGAATAGGAAATTTAAAGGTTGACTCTTCCTCCTCTCTTCGACCTTGATTTGGTGGTCCTCTTGCTGATCCATCTCCTTCCTCAGCCATTTTGATAGGTTCCTCTGTTGATTTAATTTCTTTTTCAGTGTCACTTGTTTCAAAGAGAATTTCAAGGAGAGATTGTTGAGTTACTGTGCTACTTTCTCTTTTTATAGAGGATTCATGGAGATGTTTCTTCTGTGATTTGTGTGCTAATAGAATTTGCCTCTCAATGAGTGTGAGTCTTTGCCCTGATTTCTGTTTATCCTCTAATGTTTGTATGGTAACTTTCCCAGCTGGTGTTGTGTGTTCAACTTTTCCTAAAGGGTCTGCTCCTAGTGGTAAAATAGTTTTTGGATGGGGGGTTTTTATGAATCTACCTTTATCATCTTTAGATCTAGACATAAGTAAACATGACTTCTAAAATGATGAATTAAAATTAAATCTATGTTTTTGCTTGTTTTTGTTTAATTTATTTTATTTTATTTTATTTTGTTTTTAGAAATCCTCTAGCTGCGCCTCCCCGGCAACGGTGCCAAAATGCAGTGGCCAATCTAGGGTGCTAGATTAGACTAGATTTAATATCAACCAAGGTGGGTAAACTTAGAGGGACGTGTCTAAAGTCTATAGACCTAAAAGGATCTCATCTACCTAACTAAGTGTTTACTGTGACATGCTACAACACTCCTTTACAAGAGATTGAAATATGTTTCCTCTCACACTTTAGCACTCAGATCATCTAATTTAATTAACTGTTCTAAAGAAACAGCGTGTTACTAGTATGAGTTTTCAACCCTCTTACAAGGATATCATTCACAAAAGCTCTTTCCAGCTAACAAACTAAGCATTCATCAAAACCAAAAACTCTTTTAAGCACATTAATACTCAGATGCATGAAAACAGAGTCCACAGAGATACTTCGAAATTCAATGGTCGATCAAATATTTTACAAGATATTGTTCAATAATCTAGCAATCGAATTCTCAAACTATCACCATGAATAATACTTGCAAGAACTTCTAATCGAATCAATAAACTCATAGGCAAGAAAATAACATTAAACGCTATTCAACACTATTCAGATTCGAGAATGCTATGGAAATGAAAATAAAAGTATACCAATCTCCACGTAGGGCCCGTCCACGCTTCAATGGCACACTTAGGGAACTTCAAGTGATGAAAACTTTAACGCATAAGCACTATAATGGTAAAATGATGCCTGTAATTATGTTCTGGAAATCAAATCACATGCAAGAGCAATGTTCTGGAAACAATACACAAGAACAACAATGTTTTGAACAATACAATACGCAGTCCTTTTATCTGCTTGTCTCCTATCCTCGTTCACTAACTTTCCCTTCTAGTCTATAATCGGATGTACATACATTATCATGCAGATGTTTATGCTTTTACAAGAAAGGTGATTTTTGTCTTTTCTAATCCTAACTGATTTCCAAAGCAAAACGAAATCAGTTTAGGCAACTCTGGCTTTTTGCTGTTTTTGTGACCAAAAAGGCTGGGTTTGACCAGCATTGACCATGTATCCAGGAGCTTTAGATTTGTTGTTGTATAGATCTTTCACCATGTATGTACATTCGAGATCATGTTCCTATCCTTTGTTTTGATTTTCCTGCCATGCCACGTGTCACATCATAAACCATTTACAGGAAGTCATGACATCTTGTAATTTTGTTGAAAATTTCTAATTTTTAACATAAAAATTCACAAATTAAATTTAATGTAAAATAACAACTATAATTCTTTGATTAATCAATTTCAATGGACTATGAGGGGTTTATGGGAGAAAAATATAGACAAATGATGGATTTCTAGAAGAAAAGGATGGCAATGAAATGGTACCAACAATACCAATTTCAGAAAAACCTCAACAGGGATTCCATCATGAAAAAATCTAAGAAGGTATGAGCTAGGACTTCATACAATATGCTTCCTAATTACCCTTATGCGTTGGAGGTTACAAGGGATTTAGCTGGAGATAAAGTTTATATAAAATTAACTCAGGATCTTCAACTTATTTCAACCAAGAAGTAACAACATAGTAACAAAATTACAAAAACAAGAAATAAGCCAAAGGTGCAACCTCCAAATTCTGCTACTCTCTAAGATGTACCAAGTCAGCAGAAACCGAAGGTTGAAAAATGCAAACACCCGATGTCATTTAACGAAAAGAAGAAGCTTTGTCAGGATCTTGAACAATTACCAGATGAGATGGGGGTACCCATAATTACATTGTTAAGGAAGCACATTGGTCTAAGTTAGAATGAGGAGGAAATAGAAGTTGATATTGATGCTTTTGATGATGATTATTTATGGGAGCTACAGAACTTGGTTTTCAATTGCCTCAAAGAGATAAGCGAAGGCACTAGAAATACCCAAGCTTCAGCAAGGCTTCCTAATCCTGCAGTATGTTGTCCTAGTGTTATGACTGTCTTATATTTTAAATGTAGTCAAGAATGGCCATATCGTCATTTGGTTCTTTTCAGTGTTCACCAATATTTCGTTTGTTTGTCCTTACGAGAGCCACTGACATTTTCTGTAGCAGCCTATGAATGCTAGGGTTGTATCACAATTGGAGAGTTAGCCCACAAACGTAGTTCAACAAGGTTTACTCTTTATTCTAGCCAGAATTTCAAGTTTCTATTTATTCTTTTTAGATGGAATTTCTGCATTTCGTTACTGTTGTTCATGTAAGCATATGTACATGTGTAGGTTGTGACCCTGGAGATGAATATGTTGATGTTGGTGGGGATGAGATGCCTGCAACAAACTTCCCTAGTGTTGATATTGAGAAAGATACGACAACAGTTAGCATCCAATGTAGTAGCTCAAGTAGCTCAAGCAGTGATTATGGATCTTTCTCTAGTGGTATTGTCTTTGGACAGGAATTGAGCCTTTTGATGTTTCTCAAGTGGTATTCTGTTTTAGAGTTCATTCATTTACTTTGGTCATTCTTTTTTATCTTATTCTATTCTAATTTATGACTGTCTTATATTTTAAATGTAGTCAAGAATGGCCATATCGTCATTTGGTTCTTTTCAATATTCACCAATATTTGGCTTGTTTGTCCTTACAAGAGCCACAGACATTTTCTATAGTAGCCTATGAATGCTAGGGTTGTAGCACAATTGGAGAGTCAACCCAAAAACATAGTTCAACAAGGTTTACTCTTTATTCTAGCCAGAATTTCAAGTTTCTACTTATTCTTTTTAGATGGAAATTCTGCATTTTGTTACTGTTGTTCATGTTAATAATATGTACATATGTAGGTAGTGACCATGGCTCTGTGTTCAAATATGGAATTTGATGTGCAACTTCAAGATATTGACGACTCCAGCTAGATTGATCAAAATTTGTAGTCTACTATCTAGTCCCATTGAGCATAGGAAAAGAACGGAACAACAAAAGAGGGGGTAGAAATAAGAGAGCCAACGTACAAGGAGATGAAAAATCAAGTTCAGATCAAGGAAATACGCTAGAAAAAAACTCTGGTAGTCTAGTGGTAGAGACTATCAGCAAGAGCCTGTTACAACAAGGTTAAAACAAAAACATTTCGATTATTTATGTTCATCCAAGGGCTTGGTACATCAAGATAGACTCTTACTTGATTAGCCACAGATTTAACAGAATTAGCATAAAACCCACTCTATATGCAAAGGTAAATCTATAAAGGCAAGTTCGAAATGTTTGTATTCAAAAGTACTAAGGCTTATTTATCACGGACCAAAAGCGTAAACATTCGAAAATTTGTAGTAGAAAATTATACCAAGCAAGCATGGGGCACTTTAGATATTGCTTACCAAGGTTGGGCAAAGTAGAAACAAAAAACTTGCATACTTTTAGGAGGAGTTTTAGGAATTTAACTATGAAGGATTTTGAGTATGTTGATTAGTTTATGACTCCAATAATGAATGAGGTAAACCAATCAAAAACAAATGGTGAAGATATAATTGACTACAAGATTGTTGAGCAGGTTTAAAAAAGGCTACCAATCAAATTTGTTGTTTTATTTTTTGTCATTGAAAAATCAAAGAATCTAGCATAGCTCTGCATAAATGAGCTAATGGGATCCCTACTATCCCCTACGACAAGTATGAACAGAGATGATGACTCCTTGGAAGAATTCCTTCAAATCACAAGCATATGTCGATAGAGGTAGAAAAGGAACTACAGTAATTGGGTAGATATAACAGATCCAACTCAGAAAGAGATGGGCATTCAAGGTCAAACCAAGGAGATATGCCACAAAACAGCTCTAGGAGGTTAATAGTTTTTACTTGAAACAGAGTATGCAAGGTTCTTTTCTTGTTGATTGAAAAATCCAGGGGACATAGGCTCTACATTTTAGAAAGCGATAGCACAGCCTGTGTATTGGCTAATTTTCATTGTGGATTTGAGTATGTTAATCAGTTTATGACTCTGGAAATGAATGCAGAGAACAAATTAGGAACGCATGGTGAATATATAAGTGACCATAAGATTGTTGAGAAGGTTTTGAGGAGCCTGCAAATAAAATTTGATGTTTTAGTAGTTGTCATTGAAAAGTCAAAGAACCTAGAAGTTCTTTCCAAAGATGAGCTTTTGGGATCCCTTCATGATCACTGGTTCTAAAGGTTGTAACAGAGGTTTGTGAACTAAAGCAAATCTGAGACACTCTTGAGTAGCTCATAGGCTCTACATTTTAGAAAGCGATAGCACAGCCTGTGTATTGGCCAATGTTCATTGTGGATTTGAGTATGTTAATCAGTTTATGACTTTGGAAATGAATGCAGAGAACAAATCAGGAACGTATGGTGAATATATAAGTGACCATAAGATTGTTGAGAAGGTTTTGAGGAGCCTGCAAATCAAATTTGATGTTTTAGTAGTTGTCATTGAAAATTCAAAGAACCTAGAAGTTCTTTCCAAATATGGGCTTTTGGGATCCCTTCATGATCACTGGTTCTAAAGGTTGTAATAGAGGTTTGTGAACTAAAGCAAATCTGAGACACTCATGAGTAGCTCATTGAAATTGGATACATTGCATTATTCTTCCTTTGAGAACTCTATCCAATTTGCAAGAAAGCAGATACAATCTTTAAAAATTGTTAACACGCAACTGCTAGCACAACAATTATTGGTGGAATCTAAAGGAGCAACTTTGACACTATAAATGATCCCAGTTTATTAAGATGATTTAGTAACAAGCTCTCTTTTACACTCTCGTTAATTTCGTAAATGTTTTCTTATATCAACTGAGGACTTATCAGAGGCTTTGATATTTTTTGAGATCGTAATCTAGACGTATTGTCCTAGAGACGTAGTATGATGATTTCCTTTGCAACATTTGGTGGAAATGCTAGTAACAACCTTCTTCGGTTGGAGAAAATGATAAAGTGACACATTTGCATCTAAATTCGCAACAGAGAGAATTGATTTTAGATCCTCTCTCACAAATTCATGCAGCTCGTAACAGCCCTCATGGAATTGAAGTTACTATACATTTCCACCGTCTGTGGGCAAGCTTCTGCAGGGGGATTCATTTTTGCGACGCTCACGAGTGTGATGATGGAATATGAGGCCTGGCTACTCAGCTTGGCTCATTGACTTGCGAAGGATGAGAGAAGTGAGAGAAGGAGCCTTGGTCGTGCTGGAGATGGGATACAATACCTAAACCAACTTCACCCCATGAAAACTAAACCAAGTGCCCAAATCGCTCAGAGACGGAGATATTGTAGGCAGCTTCGAGGAGAACCTGGCTGGCTGCTTGCTTGCTTTTACTAGCTTTTTGTTACTTGCAGGCTGGTCGAAGAAATCACTCGAAGCGATTGGTGGCGGTTCACTGCAGTCTGGCGGGATGATCCACTTGAAGCTGTTTATGAGCTTTTATGGTGATAAATATAAGATGGAGCATAATCTTCTTTTCAAATTTTGTTTAAGGCTTTTAAGAAGAAATTTTAGTGTGATATTGTTATGAGCCTAGTTTGGCTTAATATAAATATCGTTAAGGTTTAAAAAAAGGGTGCTTACAAAGAGATTGAAACAGGGAGAAACACAACATTTATCACTGCATGCATATAGTACGGTGGATAATTATTTTTTCAAATTTTGATTGTTACCCTATCAATCCACTCTCTCTGAACAACATGAATCGTTTAAGAAATACAGCATGTATATAAATCCGTAAACATCATTAAGCAAATCTTGACATTGCATAGCCATCAAAGACTTGAAAATGATAAGATTGGAAAGACGGTAATATATAATTTCAATACTCTAAGAATGTCAAAGAGTTTATACTTGCAGACATCACATATCTCTAAAACCCCACTGCATTTCTCAATTTCTTTGCTTACATAAATTTCATGGTCTGTATGCAACAACTGCGCAATCAACGTTGAATCCCAACAATCTAGCTTAGTGCAACACCACTCAACACATTTTCTCTTCTCAACAAACCCTACTTGTTGATAGAAAAAGGCGAAACCCTACTTTTCTCTACACATATTCAATGTTTGCAGTTGCAGTTTCCTGTGCACACCATAAATACACGATTCCACTGCCACCCACCATTTTATTCAAATGCCGTATCTGAGATTATCAAGCAGTATTTGATTTAAAAATCATGTTACTGGTATCAGTTTTAGTAGAGTTATCCATCGATGATCTTAGTGATCATTGCCAACAAATGCTGCATGTGAATACGCTTGCTACTGCTACACAGGAGATATATAGCAGTAGAAGCTATTCAAAAACCCCACAGGGTTACATTGTATATAAACACAGAGTGGTACGCGAAATGTATTCGCATAGCGATTTATCAGGTGAGCTACTAAAAAATTCTGGTATACCCACGAAGCAGATGACACATTGTCTGAGGAATATTATTCCTACAAGGCACAACTAGACTCTGCCCCTTTCAGATGGCTAGGGTTTGTAAGTCAGTGTAGACAGAAGAAGCATCAAGGGGTCATGTGCCTGCAAGTGCCCACAGTGCTATAACTTTGCCTCCCTCGATTTCCACTAGAACTTCATCAACATCCCCCAAAGAAATTGGGGGCTATTTCAGTTGGAATCTCTCTCATTTAAAAAGAGAATCGATTGAAGTCTTTGAGGGTTCTCTGCAGTAAGAAAATATGAATGACTACCAGGATGAGGATATAATTGAATTGAATGCACACGAATCTGAATTCTTTCCTATGAGCGATACCTTAGAGCCCCCTGCAAGTCGCAAATCATCATCATTAATTTCGGCAACCAATTCCAATAGCCTTGATCTTGTTAGCCCATCATTCAATGACACCCCACAATACCATGTGGTTCCTGAGATGAAGGTTTCATCTCCATCCGTCTCGTTTCCTAGGCTTTGTATAGAGAAAAACTCTGACAATAATGTTACCAATTTGGCAGAAGATGAAAATCATTCAATCAAGAATAGAAATGTCAAAATTACACTGAAACCTTTCAGTCCTGCAAAGATGGCCTGCACAAATTCACTTTGGGGTGTATTTTCTTGTAGTTCCCTGGGCAAATGTTTTGCGGCAAATCATTGAAACACCAGATGGAAAAGGTCAAGCAACCAGTGCCGGCGATTATGCGACAGAGCAAAGACGAGAAATTATGATGTAGTTCTCATAGTGTGAAAGATGATGCCCCTTCGGTTGAGTGCAAAGAAAATGAGTCAGTATTCATGTCTAGTGTAATCGTGGAGGTGTTCAGATTTTTTTTCATTCTTTTTATTAATACAAAAAGAGAGTACATGATCTGGTATCTGTCTATAAGATTTTTTTATATCTCTTAGGTCTATTTTCTTTCTACTATTTTAGAGATTCTTTCTGTGATCTACCTTATATTCAGCCATATCAAATTAAACTACATATTGTTCAAAAGACACAAATTTAAAGCATGTGTATCCAACATTTTAACCCCCAAAATACCCATAAGATAGCTTCTCTTATCGGTAAGATTTTCTGTTTCTTGCACATGATCTCGTATCTGTCTATAAAAAAATTTCATTTCTCCTAAATCTCTCATGTCTATTTCCTTTCTGTTTTAGAGTTTCTCTCTGTGATCTACCCTATATTCATCTATATCAAATTAAATTAAACTGCATATTGTCCAAAAAAACACACAAATTTACAACATGTGTAGCCAACATCTTAACCCCCAAAATACCCATAGCATAATTTCTCTTATGTTTCCAGATCATATTGGTCAAAAAACACACAAATTTACAACCTATGTATCCAACATCTTAACCCCTAAAATACCCATAGCATAATTTCTCTTATGTTTCTAGATCATATCATGAGTGGCCTCCTAAGTAAAATTAATGCTTTCAACATTTGTCATTACTTCTTGAATAAAAGTTTCGAAATGAATCTTACCAAGTTCCTTTGTGATGCCTTGCTTTGAAAGTAGATCGAAAATCTGGTTATGTTCCCTGTATATATGACCAAAATCTATTTGTTGGAAAGTACTTACCAGGTGTTGAATCCGCCTCATCCAGTTTGATAAAATAGGAGGATTAAACAAAGTGTAATTCTTGACCCAATCAATTATGCCCTTAGCATCTCCAAATAAGCTCTCTAGTCCCAGCCATTTCGCTCCTATGAGGACACCCCATAAAGCAATAATTTCAGCTCTATTGTTGGTCCCATGACCTCCCTCCCAACATAAATGGTAATAGTTGTCCGACTCCAATAGAATGACTGCACCAGAATCACATTTTCTGTGCAAGCATGCCCCATCAAAAAACCCCACTGGAAAGCCCTTCCAGATACCTAGGAATCTGAATTTTTTAGTCGGCCTTATTTCCGCAAAATAGGCACCAGACTTAATGATAACTTCCTGCACAATTGCAACTTTCTGTTAACAAATTAGTGCATTCCAACTCCTCCAGATTGACTAAATAATGTAAAAGCATCTAGAACAATACATAAAGCATCCAAAACCCCCTCCCAGACTGCCATAACAAATGCACATTGAAGCAAAAAATGATCAACATCTTCATTCCCCTGCTTGCACATTAGACAAATACCTCGACCAATAAAACCCCTTTGTTGAAGATTCTTCCAAGTAAGGATGCGGTTGTGTAGTGCCAACCAACAAAAGCATTTGAGTTTCTGTGGTATGTCCCATTTCCAGGATTCCTTAAACCACAAGCAATAATCGAAATCCTTCTCAACCATATTTTTAAAAACCAGAACTAGTGACTGGACCGATCCACTTAATAAATCGGGTTTCAAACTGGAACCGGTCAAACCAAGACTAGTCAGGTTTAAATGAACCGGTCTTTAAAAAATAAATGAAATAATTAGTTTTCATAAAAAAAGGGTTATTTTTAAGATTTAAAACCATGATTCCAAACCAATAGAGACAAAATATGCAAGGTTTTCTCATCTATATACCATGTAAACGTGAATATAATGTAAAGATGGAAATTTGAAGCGGAAACCAGAGTTCCTTGCAGGCTGGTCGAAGAAATCACTCGAAGCAATTGGTGGTGGTTCACTACAGTCTGGCAAGATGATCCTTTGTGAAAAGAAATATGGATTTCTTGGTCTCCTCGAAGATCCAACAAGCCAGCTTCTTGACTGGGGTTTCCCTGCAACACCAAATATTTCCCAGCGTCCATCGTACCATAAAAAGCCTTCCGTGTAAGGCTCAGGAAAGCCTTTGGAAACCCCATGCCATCACAAGGAAGAGTAAAACATATATGCAACAATGGAGAGATCCATGCTTTCAGGGAAGAGTTTCCTTCTTATATATTGACCCCGCACCAGGTTGAAAGGGCCTAAATCATTCTTTATTCATGATTCTCTAAATCATTTGTTTTTTGGTATTAATAAAAATTTCCTCTGTATTTGGCTAGACAAGTTGAGGTCCATACATTACCACCATTACAACTATGATGCGCCTATTGACGAATATGGTAGGCAAGAGTTGGTGATGCCAAACTTTGTTCTGCAATTAAAGAGTGTGTGGGGTCTAGGAACCCCCACCCCCCACTTTTTTTCCTTCTTCTTCTTGAAAAATCTGCCCCCTGGGTTGCAATGAGCATCACAAAACAAGTGTGCTTCAATTATCTTTCGACAATCAGAAAGTTAGGAACTTTTGTAAGTCCGTATTTGTATTTTCTCCTTTTATTTGTAACAATTTTGTACTTCGTAACCATTGAAGTGCATACTTTGATATAGGATTAACTTAATGGATATATAGGAACTTAGACCAGAGATTATTCTAAATGGGAGTTTACATTCCGCTCAAATTGTTTTTGTTGAAATGGCTTGAACCATGAACAACATAACCACATGTTTAAGATAACAAGTTATAAATCTCAACTTTGTTTTTGTTAAAATGGCTTGAATCATCAACAACATAACCACAAGTTTAAGATAATAAGGTATAAATCTCAACTTTGCTAGGACTCTGATTTTGTACTTTATCAATAAAGTGTAAAAATCAATGAAGGTGATCTGTTAGACAATAGAACCCAGTTTATGATAAAAAAGAAACACTAGTAAAGAAACAAAATTACATAAAATGTTGACTTCTTTCTTCTATATTATTGTTTCTTATACCATTGCCTTACAGCGTTTTCTTTGCAACATGTGGTGCAAATGCTAGTTTATTATGTGGTTTTTTTTCACTTAAAAAAGAATTGCTATACATTTTTTTGGTTAATTACTTATTTATTTTTCTTTAAATTATATTTTTTTTGAATATATATATATATATATATATATATATATATATATATATAAAAGTTATTTTTGTTTTTCTTTTTACATTTTTATGGTTTTTTTGGTCATGTTTTTTATCTTATTCTTTTATGTTTTATTAACAACATGAAAATCACCAACATTTAAAAAAAATATACACACTTGATACATTTAGAAATTTTAAAGTGTAAAAAATAAGTTCTCTAAACAAAAAGGATTGATGTTGCATCAACACTTTTCAAAATCAAGATGAAAATTACTAACATTTAAAAAAAATTGTTCATACGTGATATATAAAAAAAAAAAACTTAAAAGTATAAAAAATAAGCCCTCTAAAAAAACGTGTTGATGCTGCATCAACACTTTTCAAAATCAGCGTGAAAATCACTAACATTTAAATAAAATTGTTCATACTTGATAAAAAAAAAATTTAAAGTGCCAAAAATATGCTCCAAAAGAAAAAAGTATTTTGAATCACCATTTTTCAAAATGGGTAGGAAATTTTTTCGTTTGATTAATAAGTATGTTATAACCGCACATGAAATTTCAGCCTCTAACTATAATTACACAAGGCTTGAAAGGTAGCCGGTGAAATAAACCAATAACTAACAGTAAAACCCCTAATTCCAAGCACACCTCGCAACTAACAAAATAATAATATGTAGGGGAAAGAACCCTTGTTTTGGCCGAACCAAGAGAATTATAGCAAACCAACGTCTCGAAAATTAACCAAAGCTTGAGCCAAAGTAAAAGCACTTGGTTACATTCGAGGATGACTTGAGATGGTGTCCCACAGTTGGAAGAAACGACTGAAGTACTAACCTACAACAAAACCCATTAACCTATAGTGAGAATTTGGTATTTAGCTCAAGAACAGAAAAATGAGAATACCCATGGACACATTTAATGGAATAAAGGTGATTTGCCTGTGGGACGAGCTGATGGTGTTCATAAGTAAACCCTCCAAGAAGGAACAATACCCTGGAGAGGTCGAAATAAAACCACTGATCGCATACCTTCCTTTAATTTGGGGAGTGGCACTCTTCATATAAGAGGAAGATATCGGTTGGGGCCTTCGCTGTCAATAGACAATAAGCAATGAGGCAGAGTATGTTTCTCACAAAAGGCTGAAGTAACCTCAACAATATGGCGCAGACAACTCATACAGGAAGTTGAAGAGAGTAAGACCGGGGTCAATACCTGAACCAAAGCATTTCTCCATCGCCAAGAGGGTGAGGTATCGACATAGGTTGCAGAGACATTCAAGGTAGGCAAGGATGAAAATGACTGGCAACCACCGGCGAGAGGGAGAATTGTTACCCGAACTTACCCTTTGTGATTGTGAACCATTGGATGAGTCTTTCGAACGGTGCTAATGATGCGAGATTGTTCCCTAGTCCCTTGCCACCAAAGCAATGAACTCAGCGTGTGAAGTTCGAGATTTATGCCGAGTGTGACTGTCATTGATATTCCAATGTTCCTGATCCAGAATAATTAATAAGAATAATAGTTGTCAATACTATGATGGGACTTGGCGCACAAACATATCAGAACCTTAAAATGTGAAACTATAACAATTGTATTATATGCCGACAGAACAACTGTCTAGGAGCTATGTATAATCTCTAGTCTGATATCATATCGAATTAACCCTAGAGAAAATTCATATCATCTCAAACATTGAACTTTAGTTATCGATATTTGTATTCATTACCAAGCCTTTTCCTAGTATTTGTTATCTCCTAAGTCAATGTATGGATGGATGTTATAGGGAGCCTAGTAAGTTTTTCTTGTACTCTGCTAATGCCATCCACATGCTGAATGAATAGGTTCATTTTTGGGAATAAATGCCATCCACGTGCTGAATGAATAGGTTCATTTTTGGGAATAAATTAGGAAGGTAACTAACACCTTCCAGTTTTGGTGTATTTTCATTTTCGGAATATGGGACTAGGTTTGGAAGTTAATTAATAATTGTCAATTTTGGTATATCAGCATTTTAGGAATATGGGAATATGGGAATAGGTTTGGAAGTTAAGTAATATCTGCAAGTGTTGGTGTATAGTTATTTTGGGAATATGGGACTAGGTTTTGGAAGTTAACTAATAATTGTCATGGTATATCCTCATTTTGGAAATATGAAATTAAGTTTGGATAGTCACTTTACAAATATAAAACTAGGTTTGGAAGTTAACCGATATCAATTAATTTTAATGTAATGACAAGCCCAAACATAATATCATATTTGATTTTCCCAAATCTTTAAAGGGTACGTTTCCCTAACCATAACAACTCTGAAATATGAGAATTGATCCACCTCTATGAACTTTCGATTTATAGTTAGATGCATGTATTGAGGGCATATTATTACAAATACACTGATATAATTTTTTAAGATAATTGAGGAAGTACTTATCTTCATGCAACTATCACGCCCCAAACTAAAAAATCCCAACATAAGTCAGTAGAAATTTTTCGATGAGAAAATCATTTATAGTCGTTTTTTCGTGAACATGTTTACCTCGGGAACAACACTTCAGAAAATACGTAAGATTGGTTTGTTAAGTAAATTGAACAATTGAGATATTTTCTCACCAACAATTCTTCATTTTAGAAATAATTGGAATTTATTAAGAAAATAAATATATGATGTAATTGTGTGATTCAATGTAATAGAAAATAATTATGTGTACGCGGACATATCAAATTTCTCTCTTGGTATCAGAGTTGAAGCTCTAGGTTTACTGCTTAGAGGAGGCTCAGGAAAATGTGAAAGGTTGCATAAAGAATTTGTGATGTGTTCCTTAAATGTGCTAATTTGAATGTGAAAGATAATCTCTAATTGTCTTCGCCGGCGTAGCCATCTCCGGAATGAATTGTTTAGTTTTTGTTATGTGGCGTACTACTTGAATAGATCTGACTCTTGTATGATGACCCTTGGCACCATGACTGACACCATCTAGTCACTGCGTGGAATTTTCTAACACAGTGGTCGTTACAACATCATGGCTATTGTTCACTGTGGATCACGGGAAGCAGATTAACGTTCTCGAGGGATCGGTTGAAGGTTTCTTGGAGCTTGTCCCGTTGGATTTCTGCGCTATGAAGTAAACCCTGCCCTCTGTTGAAGAATGCCACTGCTTAGAGGAATTTTGAAAGCTGGTGTGAAAAGTGGGATCCGAATCTGGTGTTGGCTGAAGCCACACACTCTTATGTGCTGAGGATATATATTTTTTGTGGAACGATAGAGCGTGGAGCTACATGTGAGAGAGGCCACCTCGAGGCCACCTCGATATAATTGATGCGGGTTTATTTTTTTTAAAGTTTACAACAACATGGGTTTCATTTTTTTTTAAGTTTACAACAACATGAGTGTTTAAAGCTAGAATTACCAAGACAGTGCCAAGCTAGTCAAGTGCTTAGGTGTGCATTGAACTTTTAAGGTAATAATAATACTGTGGTAGTTTATTTTAATTTAATATGGAGAAAATAGTTGTTGAAAAAATCAATGGGTCAAACTTTTTTATCCGGAGGACTGGAACCAACGCCCCAAAATCTAAAATAACAAGTTGAGTGAAAAAAAACCGAAGAAAGTTAAATTTATTATGACTATTTTTGTCAGATTCACAACTTTACTTTAAAGACTTAGGAAAATCCGCTTCACAAATATGAGAACATTTAGGAGAAAAGGCTGTGAATGCAAAATTATCTTGCGCTCTGCCAGTGCCTGAAGCAAGCCCTGCCATGAGCACACAAGTAAGAATCCTCCTGTAATTTACTCTCCAGGATGGCGATTCACAATTTGATTGTCCGATGCTGCTCCCCTGTGCTTGGAAAGCAGAAAGAAAAAATGAGATGGAGAGCATGATATTAAGGAGTGGATCGATGTGGGGATCAAATTTATGGGCAACGTGAAAGCTGAACGGCAGCAACTCATAAGGCCACTCAAGTGTGAAAGGACTGTGAATAGTCTACACGGTAGGAAAGTATTCCATTGTCTTCTAATGTTTGTGAAGCCCACTTAGTTGAAATAGTAGGGACCAATGTAAATCCCACAGAATGGAGGATCAATCCAGGGACAACAGAATACCACTCAATGATGTTGATGGCTCTGAAGCCCGGTATAAAGAGGGATGACGGTGAATTCTTGGATGCATATATTTATGTTTTGAATTAATACAGAGTTCGAATTAATACTTTTAGCTGGTTTACGTTTTGAATTTCGCTGGCATGCATTCTGGTGATATGTTATTTTTGTTGACAATTGTTTTAAAAGACGCAATCGATGGTTTGCTTTCGTCTTTTTCTTTTTTTCTTTTCTTTCAAATATTTGAAAGTGATTTGTCGCTGAGAATTTGTTGATTTTTTTTTAATGTAAACCCAAGTCTATAGGAATCTTTATAGTGTCGGTTTCGATATTTTTTTTTTTATAGATATACTTTGCATTACGAGTAATGAGACAAGTGGTTTCTAGAAGACTTTTAATATTTAAACTAAACTAACTGTTGGTAAGGGTGTTTGAACATATAGATAAATGCAAAACAATGATATATTGTTTTATTAAAATTAAAATATATATTAAATTATTATAATATAAAATAATAGTTAATATATATAGATATATATAAACACGTTTATTTTCAAAATTTAATATACTGATTTTAAACAAAATTAGAAGGTCTAATTGTGTTAAAAGAAATTTCATTAATAATTCTAAGAAAGAAAACGAATGCAGATAGACTAAGTTTTTCAAATAATGAATTCTAATTACTTCATAAATTTTGTTGTATTAGGAATTAAAATAAATATATATATGTAACAATTTGAGGGAATCAATTCACACTATTGTGAGGGTTTATAGTGCATGCATATAGAAACAATAAAGGCACATTTCCCTGTTGAGATCTTTATTAATCGATTGGATAAAATTTTAAAAAGTTTGATTGAATCTGTTGAGTTGTAAATATTTGTTAGAGTTCAAAATACGAAGAAATGTTTGATTTCAAAAATACAAAATTACCAGTTTACATATTAAGATGAGATAGTATTTTAAACTTCTTTTTGAAGGTCATGTCTTATGAATATTAGTAAATTTTCTTTTTTAAGGTTATATGTAGTTAATTAAGAAATTGATATTCTTGTTTTTATGTATAAAGGGATTTTTTGTTTGGAGATATTTTAGAAGCGATTTTAGCTATTATATTAAAAATATTAATTTAAAAGGCGGTTGAAGATTAAAGAAAAATAGTATTATTATTATGTAATTTTAAGGTCACATGCAAGCTAAACATCAAATTGGTAAATGAGACTCCTTTGTTTGTGTGACAATGGACCCACCTCCGTGTAGCGATTTGACTGCTAAGTCTATGAAGGCATACATACTCTACCCCTCTCTGGTTTTGAACTTGTGACCTCTTAGGAGGAAACACATGCTCTTAACCATTATGCCCACTCTTAATAAGAAGTAACAAAATCGTCACAAGATAAGAAATAGAATATAAGCTGGAGAGTGAAATATGAAGTATATTTAAAGAATTATAGTAATAAATTTTCATTACCATGGCTTTTGATGGATATTTTTATCTTTTACCACCTTATATTTTTTTGAATTAAAAGTATGAATTTTTAACTATTAAGATGAAAACTAGACTATGTGGAAAAGAATTATGCGATGTTATGTTGAATGGAACCTTCATTTTAGGTTGTGTACAAAGCCATGACACAAGATCAAAAGGATCATTTCAGAAAGAGCAAGAAGGATGACGAAACAACATTGCTTCTCATTAAACATGATTTGGATGATAGAATTCTTCCTAGTAATATAGTAGTAACCAGGGCCAAAAACGTTTGGGATATTCTTGAGATGACATATAGTGAAAAGGGGAGCAACATTGATTAGCATCTAGTTGAGCCATAGAGAATTATAATTGTTCATAAACTTTTTGTTGCAATAGGAGAAGTGAGCTTTTCTTATATCAAAAAAGTATTTGGAAATGTTGCAGAAGAGCATGTCGAACCAGGATATCATATACAAGACATGGCAACTACGATTCTCCTAAGAAATAAATTGGAACTTGCTAAATAAATTATAGAAGAAAAACGTGACTGAGAAGCTCAGTATCAACAATGTGATACCCCATATGAAAATAATTTATTATGGTTTGTTATTAGTTTTCTAAAGAACATGTTAACTATGTAAAATTATAAATAAATAAATAAAAGTAGTTTTCATAACTTCCTACCTGTTATCACTTAGGGAAAATCCTGGCTGCGAAAAAACCCTAAGGTAGCCCCAAACCTCTTTTAAGTTGAAAATTGACCCTTCAACTTGGAGAGGGATCTCTCTATAAAACCCAACTACTCTATGGTCATTGTAGTAGTAGGTTTTCACAATTGAGTTCAGTAGCTAGATTTAGTTCATAGGGAAAAATTGGTTGGGATGTTTACAAAACAAACCATTGGGTCTAGAGTCCAGTTTTAAAAAAGTAAATTTACATATCCAATGAGAAAGCTATAAAAAGCATGACAACAACAAATCCTTTGACTGTTTGAGAAATTGGAAGAAAAGTACTGAAGTGAAACAATGTTTATAGCTGACTGAGGCAACAAATATTAATGGATGATAAATACAAGAAAGGAGCATCAATGAATCTCAATCTTACATGAAATAATTTTTTTATAACAAACAAGAAACTGACAAGGAACTACAACACATGAATTTCCTATAAAAAGGTTATTAAAAACTACAATATAGTCAAGACTGCTCATATATACTAGAATGCAAACTGTTTTTCAATAAAATTCCAATATTTTTTATATTCTACAGTCCATGTCTTTATAGAAAGGGCAAACTAACTAAAAACCCATTTTTAGCAAAGCTTTAATTACAAAGTCTAAATAATCACAACGTAGATCTCAGATACATGGATATAAAACTTTATAATCTTATCTGCAACTAAAGATCATGTTTTTGCTAGATTCATGGCTGGAGATAAGGATCAACAACTTGAATTTGGTGAGACGGCATCCAAGTCAACAACTGTCCATGAGCTTTTTCCTCACGAAATCCTGAAAAATAGGGTCTAGTGATCCCTTCAAAAATTTAAAACCGTGATAACTATTAGAAAACCAAGAGAAGTTTTTCTAAACGGGTTTGTTTTGGATAAAAACCTCTTTCAGTTTCATAAAATTCATTCTCATTTTTCTGAAAATCATGCCCTAAATTAATGTGTTGTATAGGAAAAACAATGTTTTAACTAGCAATTTCACTGAGAGACTAATTGTGAGCATTTCCTTTCTGCCTGTTTTTATAATTCGATGAAAACGGGAATGTTAACATTTCTCTTACCAAACTTTACCAATTTAAGAGAAAAGTTACCAAACTTAAAAATGGAAAAAAAAAATATAAAATGAAATGATTTTAATTATTACAACTAAAATACTGACACAGGTACTATCCGCATTTTCTGGATTTTTTAAAAAATAGAGTTAATGTGATAACACTACCTAAACCATGTATGAAAAAGAAAACACTCTATGTTGTAAAAATATTTAGTGGTGACACATTTAAGGTTAACCTGAATTTTGGAAAAAATATCGAAAACCTAATTTTCTCATTTATTATGCTTATAACAGCATGGAAAAACATTGGCCAAGGTGCAAAAATAGCCACTAATATTTTGTGGCTTGGCGGAAAGTTGTTATGAAAGCCTCATATTCTCCCCTAATGTGATACATCGGCCATTCGGTAGAATGAGTGTGGGTCGTCATATTGCGTTAGGAATTATAATCATAGCAAGATGTGTCTATGTTCAGGGGTGATGCGCCTTATTAGTGGTAGGATGAAGGGATTTATAACCACTTGATGATATTGGGCCTGGCAGATCACATGGAAGAAAAGAGGTTTCTTAAAATTACTTTTGAATCTATCCAAAACCCCACCTCTAGCTCAAGTGGGAATGGCATAAGGATGTCCATGTTAGATAGACCATTAAGGATAATGGATGAGATCATTTTGTAGAATAAATATCTAATATTAAAAATACTATTAATTCAAAATTTAAGGTGATAAAGAGTCAGAGGGAACAACGAAGGTAAGATATTATGAGGAGGTTATTAACCCCAACCTCAAAAATCAAAAGTATATATGTATATTTCCTAATGTAAAGGAAAAAGTGAACATTGTTAAAATAAAAACAAGCTCTCATGAGCTTCATAATGAAATTGAGCATGGTTAATTCTCCAAGCGCCATGGGATGAAATAATTTGTCACTTTTGTCACGTTAAGAGGGCTTAATATGAAAAGAAATTTGTCTTAAATTGTGCATATTACACTCACATTTGATATGATTTTCAAAAAACAAAAGAAAATCATACTACCAACCTTCTCAACATTTTAAGTGAGCAAAGATATGGCGATCTTGGAACTTGTACTACCTTTTAAGTATATAAATAAAATATTGATTCTAGGTAATATTTAAACTTATTAACCATATTGATCTTGGTAGAATTTAATCATCAACATCATCATAATTATATCAACCCATATAAAATATAAAATAAAAAGATAATATTGTTCTTATATATAACTAAAATATAATATAATGATTACAATTTAGAAATTCATAACATTAAATGAAGATTAATTATTTTATATTAAATACGAAAAAATAAAAATGATCATTTATAACCATTCAAGTTTATAAAAATTGAATCATAAAATGAAAATAAAAATAAAAATATTAAATTATGTTAATCCAATATTAAAGAAAGCTACCCTCGATCGGGGTGCAGTAGGTACGAAACGGTGATGGAAGTCAAGGTGGGCCAGAGGGTATGGGCGGCCGAGGTGATATTAGCCACCTAGATGGCTCAAAGGACAGAGAAGGAATTAGAGGGTGTGAGGACACGAGCACAGGTGGGGCAGCAAGGATGACAGGGCAGTGGGGCAACATACAACACAGGGTTAAGGCAGTCATGGCTCAGGGTGGAGGTGAGAGACGATGCTCCAGTGTGAAGCGCGGGAGCGGGCAGACAAGAGATGGAAAGTGGAAAGGTGGAAGGAGAGAGCCCATGGTAGGAGCAACTGACGGCATGAGTGGAGTGATGGAAGGCAATAATGGCAGTGGCAGGGAAACCACATCCCGAGTAAACTGAAAGAGGGAATGGGCAGCGGAAGGAGGATGAGGGCACATGGAATGCCCTTCGGATGATAGGCGAGATAGTTGGATAGAGAAACAAAGAGCTAAGGCAACCAGGAGAGAAGGAATTTAGATGGAGAAGGCGAAGGCAAGACATGTTGCGGAAGGTATTGGAAGTGGGTTGGAGGACGTTGGGCTGCAACCAGGTTTCATTGACAAGATTTGGTATGTTACCTCAGTCCCCATCCTTGATTGTGTGGAAAAATTGAGTCTTACAAAGAAGTATTGGTTAATGGCTATGGGAACTCAAGCCTCCAAATGAGCAGAGACTTGTTTCGACCGAGGCTCTGGCTTGTTAGCCTAGAGTGTTTTTGCCTAGAATGCCATCGAGGTGAGGGGGTTCGAGAACATTGTAATGTATCTCTAGGTAGATAGGGATAGAGGGAATGTGACCCAATGGTACACCCATTGGGGCCTCTACAATGGAGAAAGTAAGAAACCAGTTGCACCGGTATGGTGGAGTCTATGGTAAGCGAGGGAAAAAGTTATTGTCATGGGTGGGGGGACTGTATGCAGAGAATCATTGTCATGAAGAGAAGGGCAGAAGCCTCTTCTTCTCTGAGGAGGAAGGGGGGAAGTTGAGGTTTAAAGAGGAAAAACAGAGCTCTCCAATCCAGGAGTGTCTCGATAAGCTCAGGCTAAAGAAACCCAAGTTTACTCTGTTCAAAAGTATTTTGACAAAAAGAATTTTCATTCGTTTATGTTCTTGGTAATAAAATCACTAGAGTGCAACAACGGTCGGTGTTTCATAACCCATATCATGCTCCAGCCCAGGAAAAGGTGAGCAGCCCGGAATAGGCGAGCAACCCAGGAATAGAGATATTAAACTGGAAGGAGAACGAGATGGCAAAGGAAGGAAAAAAAGAAGGCAAGAGAGGAACTAGAGGAACGAGGAAGGCAGAAAAAAAGACAAAAGGGTTGGAAGCAACCTCCAGCAAAGGTCCAAGCAAAAGAGGAAGGAAGAATGGGAAAGAAAATATGCAGACCCTAATAAATGCATACATGGTTGGCACATCGTCGGAGGTAAAAGCTCAAATATCCAAGTGGTAGAGGGAGCTTAATGACAGTATTTCTAACCAGGAAATTGAGACAGAAGAATGGGAAGCCATGATTAAAGATTCGGGGAACACTAGAGGTTGTCACACACTATTCAGGAAAACAATTCAATAGTACTAGGTGATGAAGAATATCCTAGCCCGAGAGGAATCGGAGGAGGTCAATCCAGCGGAGCCTACCATGAAGGATTTGTACAGAGAGATTGTTGTTTTCCAAATGCAATTATACCGAAACAATATCACGGTGAATAGAATCGAGCAGAGCATCCAGGACATGAAGAGGAGTGAAATCCCGGGGTCTAGTGCGAAAGCCCTAACCTCGGTGGACTCATCAAACGAGGGAATCAGGTCTTCAAAATAGAATTTTTCTTATATGTTAGATGACTTTTACTATTTTAAACTAAAGTTTATAGTAGATAAAATTTCCAATGTAGCCTGGATTGTCATGAAAAATCTCTTTAAATTTTGGACCTTATTCGATGCAGACAGGTGGCCAATAGACCTGGTTTCCTACGGGCAGGTTGAGGCCACTTGCAATTTTTGTTAAAGAGATACTTATGTTCAGAAAATATTAATAAAAAAAGGGTCTACCAAGCTCACACAAAAAAAATATTACATATATATATAATTTGAGGAAAGTCTGTGGGATCAGCCTCATTATTCATTTGGAATCATGAGCCATGGCGGGAACACAGTTTCTGTGTGGCACAAAGAAAGGGAACCTTGCTACAGAGATGGCTATTGTATACTCGATTGACCTCTTGGGCATGATCTCCACGACCAGTAACAGGACGACCATCCACAGTGATCTTACCAAGGAGCCCAAGAAACAAAGGAACCTTGGGCACCGTCAGACTGGACACACACAATTTGCTCAGAGCGTAGCTCTCTCACCTGACGGCCAAAACTCATGATCCAACTTCTGGAATGGCGAGATCTATATCATTGTTGGCCGCAATAGAACCATCCACAGGGATGTGCAACCTGTCGATCTCCGATAGACTATTCCTGCATCCTGCGAACAAGACACCAAGCACCGAAAGGTAGATGCAAAGGAGAACGCTGAGGACATTAGCTCCAATCTGGGGGTCTAGATATTTGCAGCGGCAGAGCGGCAGGGGGGATCTGGACACCGATGGGGCCATATCTAACAGCCTACATGGCATTATCTCTGAGGTAAGGATCACCCTGTACTTTGTATACCCTCTCCTCATACCCAAAATTGGCAAAGATTCTCTTGCATGACCAATGCACAGATCTATTTTGAGCATACTGGTGGGCTCCAGTATTGCAGCAATAATGCTGCAACTCCTGGGACTCCCTTCTTTACTTTTATCAACCCAGTAGTTTGTAACAAACTTGGAAGCGACAGTGCTATATGCACAAGTACTAGCTCTTGCCGCAGGCTATCACTTGATCAGCTGGCACAAGTCCACTAGGAGCTTAAGCCAACTTCTATGAGCTCTCAGAAGAAGCTTTTAACTATGATGGACAAAAGCTAACTCTAAGGAGGCTAATCTATTTGCAGAAAGAAACTAAAAGCTGAAAGGAAATGCAAACCCTAGCAAACCCTAGTTTTACCGACTAACCCTACTGGTGCAAGAAAAGAGATGAAAGCTACTGAAATGGATGCCATTGACTCTTGGAAAGGTAAAATGCATGTGTATAAGCTACTTCTGAAGTAAAATCTGAAAAAAAACATCTTTTTGTATTTTTGAGTAATTTTGCATAATTATTATGCATGTGCTTTAACTGTTTTTGATTGTGCAGAGTTTGATGGACAAAAGGAGATGGGGTAGGCACTTTCAGGTGGCTAGGAAGGTGAGAAGAGGGCCTAAGGGGTCCCTAGCACCCTTCCATAGAGTTTCACAGTGATCAGATATCGAGAAACTGCCCACGTGATCTTCTACAGGAAGTCTGCAGGGGTTCTACAAGATGTTCTACAGGAAGAGTCAAGAGAGGATTTTTGAGGGTTGAAGGAGGAAAACAGGTGGGAAAGTGGAAATGGGGGTCGGATGAGGCTATGAAGAGGTCTAGGACCTAGTAAATGAGGCTATGGAGTGATGAAGATGGCTGGATTTGTTCAAGGATGGAGGGAGCAATGTTGCACAAAAATGTAGAAATTAGGTCAAATTGGAGAAGTGTGGTAAATGAAGAGGAGGAATCTGGAAGTTGGGGTTGGAGTAGGTTTTATGATGAAGGAAGGATAGGCAGGGATGTATTACAGGTGATTTGCACACTATTTCTCAAAACTAATCAAACAAAGACTATGCAAACCAAAGATCTAGCTATCTTGACCTAATTTGACCTAGAAACCCAGCAATCATGATGAGTAGAACTTTATTGGTAGAAAATCATGTAAGATAGCTATGAAAACTAAACAAGAACATATCTACGCATGTAATCACAACTGGTATCAACTTTTGCAACTGGGAATCTAACTCTAGCAATTGCATGAAGAAGCAAGAACAACGTTTTTGTGGCAGCAAGGACACCTTGGTCTCAGCTCATGGTCCCAAGGAGGGAGAGGTGAGATCAAGGGTTGCTTGATGGCCTTTTTTGAAGATCTTTTCTGTTACCAACCTATCAAATCAACTTGAACATGAAAAGCTATTTCAATCATCAAAAATGACCTAAGTAACAAAGCAATATGTTAATCTAAGTAGCAGAAATTATTCTAGGAATGTAGCAAAAACATATAAAAGTACACAAAAGGAGGTACTGGAACTTGGTTTGGGCCCAACCCCAAGAGCTATAGCCTCCTAAGAAAAATCTCAGAGCTGATGCAAAATGAAACTGATCTCCATTACTCAAAAAATAACCATGTCACAAAAATGTTTACAACAAAAGCTCCAAAACGGGCTGGAAGGCAGAGCATCACTAAAGTGCGAAAATACAACTGTTCAAAAGCTAACCTATGAAGGCTGGAAGCCTCCCAATTTATGCACTACGAGGACCTCCAACAACCCTCCTTAACTCAAGGGGCTTGGCTGCTCAAAAATGCAAGTAATCAACCACTTCACAAAAGTTTCTTGGCTTCCCTTAGGGATCATCTTCGGTGGGTTGTTGAACTCCGAGATGATGGTGCAGAACTCGACGAAGGGGCTATTTAGTGTAGGAGACACCCTTCCTACAAATCCTCAGCCTTGTTCCCTCATATTTGGTTGTCAACTAGCTCATAAATTCTTGACCTTGGTCCAAAAGATGTCAAAAAATTTGCAATAAGCACGTATTAGACTTCATGGTCAAGTGACTATTCTCATTCATTCAATTAACATAAATATACTCAAAAGCATGCATAAACTATGAAGAATGGTGGATTAATGGAGAACAATAGGAAAAATGAGCCCAATAAGTTACCCATTTCTGGGGCTCATCATCACCCCCTTGTTGAATGGGTTGCTCATCCTCTGAGCAACTAATTCAGCTCATCATCTTTGATTGCCTTGACTGCCTCTCTAACATCCCATGTTTCTGAGGTGATGTCCTCTTCTCGGTCATGAAACCCTGCTTTTCTCTCTACTTCCTCCCATTGCCCGTGCTCTTCTTCTTCTTTGACCTCTCCAACAGTCCTAAAAGCAATGGAGGACTAAAGTTTAGGCTGATCTAGTTGGCCTACAGATTTTCCATTGACTGTTTATAGAGTGGTACTCTTGCCAAGGCCTCCCTCATCCTTGTTGGGGAGTGGTATTCTCTGATTTTCAGACTGTGGGACAGTGTGTTCCATCTCCTTGTCCAAGCATGAATGCAGTTATCACCTAACAGTCTTTCCACGTCCTCAAAGTGAGCAATGGCCTGAGCTTGTCTTTCAATGTAATCTGGGTGAACCTAGGGGTTGTTTGCAAGTTGCTAATGGGCATACACTAAAGCAAAGGGATCTTCTGGTTCTGCTCTGATCATGAGTGGCTCCCATAGCTCCCTATCCATAACATTCTGAATTTCTACTACCCTCTCTTCCTCATGGTTTAACCAAGAGGCCATGGCCATGAGTTGTGCATCCCCCAATGAAGCATTGGGGTCGCACAGATTCATGTTTGGAAGGGCCAAGTTGTGTAAATAGAATTCTGATAACTTGGCTTTATCTTCTGCTGAGCTATTATCACACAAAGCCATGAATTGATGATAGTTCTGAAATGGAATGGTGCCCCTTTGCGCCAAGGTGTTAATCTGGAACTGCAACCATTGACCTTTAAGATATAAGGCATATGACTTGGTAGGTTGCCTACATTGCAAGGCTTCCACTGCCTAGCTTGCCATGCAGATCAGTTGGGCTTCTTTCTCTTGCACCTGTTGCTTTAGAAACTATATTTCCTCTACTGCTTGTGACTCCTTTTCCTGTGGCAGTTTTGTTAGTGCCACAATCTCAACCTACAGCTTGTCCTTTTTCTGCTGTTCATCAGATGTTTCCTTGTCTGCTGGAGGCTCTTCTAGCTGCTATTGTTCTCCCAAAATGGAGGGCCTATCTTCCCTATGACTTCCTTGTAGCTGTAGTTGCTGTTTCAGCAGCTCATTCTCTTCCTGCAGCTGGGCTCTTTTGCAGCTTTCTACATGTCTGACCATGGTGAGTTCTCCCCTTAACTCTTTTAACTTCTCCTCCATGTGGCCTATGTCCTCAATTCCCTTAGATTTGGCAATTTTCATCCATGTGTGTGTTTTGATCCTCTCCTGTTCCAATGCAAGGAAGAATGGCACAACAAATTTCATTGGGATGATTTTCCCACCCTCTAACAGGTTGTAGTATGAGCCCAAGCTAGGTTGAGGAATTGGTTCCAGCATCTTCTCGGTCTCTCCCTCTCCCTGTGATGATTTGGCTGTCTTTTCCTCCAATTTCTCGGTCTCTTTTAACTTAGACAGAGTTTCCCATAGAGACGTCTTGGCTTTCTGTAGAGCTATCTTTGAGTCCATCATCTTAATTTTGTCTCTCCAGGTGGAGGTTTTTGGGCTTCCTCGTTCATAGGTGATAGACATCTTTGAAGGAGACTCTTCTTTTGGTTTAGCTGTTGTGTCCTGAATGACAATTAGCTCTTTTGATTGTGGCTGGGGTCTGCCCACTTTTATCTGTGTGCTCCTCCTTGCCTTAAAGTACATGGAGGTTTGCCTCTTTCTCTTCCCTTTTTGTTTTGGAGGTGTTCTTAAGGCAGCAAGCAGAACTGTTGCCTCCCTAGCCAATATCTCAGACGATGACTCCTCTTGCTGTTCTTTTTCCCTACTTCCTGTAGAAATCCCCGTGTCAACTATTTCTGTCTGTGTTGCTGCTATTTCAGGATGTGTATTTTCCTTTTGTTTCTGTGTGCCTGCTTTGGCTGTGACAGCCTTCATTTGGTGATTTTCAGCCCTCTCTGCTCTATTGTGCATTCTCTTTTCCCTTGGTGTTTGTGCTGTTGTTTCTTCCTCTGTTTTATGCTCAGCAATCTAGCCCATTTCCCCTTTTTCTTTCTGTTCTTGCTGTGCTTGAATGTCCTGTGTTCCTTCACCATTGGTTTTCTCACCTTCTTCAGTGTGTTCTCCCTCCTCACTGCTAGATGAGGTGATTTTTTCGGCCAAAATTCTAATATTGTCATCCCTAGACATGTTTCGGAAGATTTCCCAAGATATGGGGACAATGTAGGTGTGCAAGGCATCTTCCACCAATAGTTTGATGAGCCCATGATGGGCCAATTGATCTGGGATCCCTTCATTTAACTTTGTTCCACATTCAATTAGTGACTGAAGAAGAAAATAGGGGATGCTTAGTTTCTTGTCTGGAGGCGAGTCAATTCCATGTCTTACTTCACACAGTAACCTGAAATGATAACCATAGATGATGCTAAATCTTCCTTCACATGTAATGTACTTCATGATGTGTAAACTGACTTCACTCCAGAGAGGAGGCAAGCTGGTTCTCCTAACCCCATTTTTGTCTTCTACAGGATGTTCCTCAAGTAGAAAGAATGTTTTCTTGGTAGCTTGGCCCAATGACCTCTCTTATTTGCTCTAAGGGAGCCCTAATGGTAGACCAGTAAATCGACTGATGAGCTCAGGGGTAAGTTATAGGGTCAAAGAACTAAAAATAACTGTGGCATGTGTCTTTGATTGAGGTCTTAGGGACATTAAAAATTCCTCAGTTATCTCCTCGTCATGACCCTGAATTTTGTCAAAGAAGGTCATCTAATTGGCTTGGGTGAAAAGGTCCACCACCTCAAGATGCTCATGCAGTTTGCTGGAGTCTGAGGGTTCTTTCATTATGAATCCCCCTGGCATGGTGAGAGTACTCTTTTTATGCTTTGATCAGAAAAGGGAATGTTGTTTATGGTTTCCCCCTGAACTCTAGAAGGAATTTCTCAGGTGTCCAATATCAGTTAGCAACAATTCCCTGGTTTTAAGACTACTATTACCAGAACTTGGATGTCTGTTTATGAAAGGAAGAATTTTGTTTTTCCAGACAGAGTACAGAGATCAAGTTTTCTTCTCAACACACATACAAATATGCAAATTCAAAATTTTTCATACACAGGCTGGCCCCCACAACTGCATATATCTTCCCTACAAGAGAATTAAAAAAAAAAGGAAACGTGGAGGAGAATCTTGATGCAGAAACAACTGGGAAACCCAGTGCAATACACAGGAAAACGTTTTACTTCCAATTCACAGGCAGATTTTTCCTCTGATTTCCCAACCTGATGCCGTTCAATTCACCACCTTTGCAAAACATACCATGCATAGAGGAGTTTTTTCGAGCCTACCTCGTTTGGAGCTCCAAATTCGACGAAGAAAAATCCCAGGCTTCCCTGCTCCAGAAAGTTGTGCAGTCTTTCCTGTAGAACTCTTCCTGTAGAAGACCCCCCCGATTCCTGTAGAATGTCACTGCGCCTCTGAGTGAGCCCGATACGCAGCAGATTTTCGAAAACAGGTAGAAAACCGATGGATGACGACCGGTTAACAGTTTTTGGAAGCGGAGGACTCGTACTCCAGTCAAGGATGTTGCAAGTGCAAAATGAACAGAAGGCAGTGTGATTTTTAGCCGAGCATCTTTTAACTGCGACATGATTCGTGGTGAGGGAATGAGGTGGCTAGACTGAACTGTTGATCCGACGTCACGACCATAATTTCCCTGCATGCTTCTAACTGCCATCACCTCCCCTCTGCCGTTAATTGCTGCCACCACTACCAGTCTTGACGATTTCTCCTTAAATGGACACTCCACGCATGCTAGCTGCACATCTCGTCAGCAATTTTGAATGTAACTGGTCTCATTCGGATCCCACGAGGCTATGTAACTGGCCGAGGGTGGCCAGTTGACTAGCCACCGATTCCACTCTCCAAACCATTTCCATAGGCATGCAACTTTTAAAATATAGTTTATGCAATTAACGAATGAGTTTAGGCACTTACCTGTGTGGTCATGGCTGCGTTATGTAGACTTCGGGTCTTGGAACCATGCCTTCATTTGCTGCTGCTTCATGCACGGGTTTTGGAACCCATTCCTTCATTCGTTGATGTTGCATGCATGAGTTTGGAACCTATTCCTTGTTTGTTGTCGCTGCATGCCCAGGTTTTGCTTGGCTTCAACAGCTGATGATATTCTCGCATTCAAGATCAGGCCTTTGAATTTCTCCTTTGTCATTTTCGGCTGCTCTTGTCTCCAGAGTATGTCTTCCAGAGGGATCAGCTCCTACAGGATTCCTGTAGGATGTCCTGTAGCTACTTCTCCTCCTGGAATGAAAGCTAAAACGAGCAGGGCTATACTGTTGATGAGGGATTCGGCTGATGAGGGGTCCAGATGGAGATTGAGAGGTATGGTGAGCGAGACTCTACTGCTTGATTTGTCACTAAAAGTTCTTGCTAGTAGTATGAGAAAAACAGGGTTTTTTGTGTGACTGTGTAGGAACAAATAATAGGATGGGTGCAACGGAGGTGTAAAGAGATGAAACAGGGTGACATATGGTGATGGACGGAAACAAGGGTGTTTCCAGGCCTAACAGGAGATTCCAACCTTCAGATTCCCTCCCAAGATCAATTCTAGCCTGTCTGAAGGCTCTACAGGATCTTCCTGGAGAAGACATAGAACTTCTTGTAGAAGGCCTAAAACTTCTTGTAGAAGGTGAAATCTTAACCCGAATGTGATCAAATCTTAGGAAAGGGGAGTGGTCATGGAGGAAGTGTTTGTGAGGGTTGCTCACAGCCTAGTGCTGACCTCTGTCCTTGTTTTTCATGACCCTCCTAACCTGAAATGTCTTCCCTGCAACCTGCAATTATTCAATAGAAATTTGGTCTATTTCTTGTTTTTTTATTTTCTTCTTCTTCTTCTTCTTTTTTTGAGAGACAGCTGGGGCACCTCCAGGAGGTTTTCACCCTCACTATCTACCCCCCGCACCTCTAAGAGGTTTTCACCTAAGGATCTTATTTATTTATTTATTTATTTTTATGATCAAGGTGTGGGTGGAGTAGAGACAGGGCCCTGCTCCACTACCAGCACTAATTTATCCAGTGTTTCAATGAACTCCTGCTTAGAAAGGGGCTTCCTGTAGATCTTCAAACGATGCCTATTAACGAGCAAGGGGATGGCTTCGTCATCAATGGTCCTAATAAGGACTGAACCATTGTCATTACATTTCTCCACTGTATATGGTCCCAGCCATCTTGTCCTCAGCTTCCCTTTGAAATCCTTGTATCTTGAATCATATAACAGTGCCCAATATCCTGGCCGAAATTGCTTCTTTTTAAGGTGTCGGTCGTGCCATACTTTTCTTTGAAGTTGGACTACCTCTGAGTGGAAGAGGGCCTGCATTCTTTGTTCATCTAGTCCATTCAGCAGAAGTAATCTTTCCTGTTGTGCATGGCTGAGATCTAGGTCCAGCTGAGCTGCCAACCTCAATGTGTTGTATTCAAATTCTATGGATAGCAAAGCCTTCTTCCTGTAGACCAGCTCATAAGATGTGAAACCTGTTGTAGTTTTCCAAGTGGTGTTGTAGGCCCAGGTGGCCTCAACCAAGCGATTCGGCCATTCTTTTCTGCTGCTACTCACCACTTTAGTCAAAATCTCCTCCAAAGCTCTGTTAGTGACTTCCACCTGTGCATTTTCTTGCGGATGATAAGGGGTGGACGTTTTGTGCTTAGTCTTTTGATGAGCAAGTACGTCTTCAATCAGGTTAGAGGTAAATTGGCTCCCTTGATCTGTGACTAATTCTCTTGGGTAGCCAAATTTATAGAAGATATTTTCCCTCAAAAACTCAACCACTTTTTCTTCTATTGCTGCCTTGATTGCCTTTGTTTCTGCCCACTTTGTCAGGTAGTCTGTGCACACAATGATGTAAGACTTTTGTCTTGAAGGAGGGTTGATAGGACCCACAAAGTCCATGCCCCACTTCTCAAATGGCTCGAAAGTCACCTGAGGTTGGAGGGGCATTTCATCCCTTGGAGTCGGTTTCCCCATCCTTTGACATCGGTCACATTGGCTGATGTATCTTCTGACATCTTGATGAAGAGTGGGCCAATAGTAGCCTGCCTGTAGAATTTTGAAAGTGGTTCTCTTTGCTGCAAAGTGGCCTCCACAAGGTCCATCATAACAGGTTAGGAGGATGTCAAAAACTTCCTCCTCCCTAACCCAATGCCTCAGAATCTGATCCGGGCCAAGTTTGAATAGGTTGCCCCCAATCCAAGTGAATGGGGTACTTTTCCTCACAATCTTGCTCTTCTCTTTTGAGGATAGGTGTGGCGGGAATTGTGCTGAAACCAAGTAATTTGCTATATCAGCAAACCATGGCGAGAGTACTGAAATAGCAAACAGGTGTTCATCTGGCAGTTGATCATCCACCACCCCTTCTTCTCCTGTAGGCAAATCTAGTCTAGACAGAAAATCAGCAACAACATTTTCCTTACCTGGCTTGTCAACAATGGTCAAATCAAATTGCTGCAATAAAAGTAACCATATAATGATACGAGCATTTACATCAGGTTTATTCATCAAATACCTAATTGCAGCATGATCAGTGTGTATGAATGTTTGATAACCAGTGATGTAGTGTCTAAACTTGTTTAGGGAATGGACTACAGCTAGGAGCTCTTTCTAGGTTACAGTATAGTTTAATTCCACCTTGGACAGGTTTTTGCTGACAAAGTATATGGCATATGGTAGCTTCTCTTCAACTTGTCCTAAGGCTGCTCCTATGGCTTTGTTTGAGGCATCTATGTGAATGTGGAAAGGCAGGGCCCAGTTTGGACCTCTCAAGATTGGGGTAGTTACGAGCTTATCCTTCAACACATCTAGAGCCTCTTGACAGTTGTCAGTCCATATAAACCCAACATCTTTCCCCAAAAGGCTAAATAATGGAGAGGCTAGCTTACTGAAATCTTTAATGAACCTTCTATAATATCCCGCTAAGCCTAAAAAACTCTGAACATCCCTTACCTTTTGAGGAGGCGGAACCCTTTGGATGATAGCAATCTTGTTCGGATCCACCTATAAGCCTTGCTGAGAAATTGTATGACCTAGCACGGTCCCTTCAGTCATCAGGAACTCACATTTTTCAAGACTGAGGGATAGGTTCATCTCAATACACTTGGTTAAATATTTTCCCAGGTTAGACAATGCTTCTTGGAAGTTGGACCCATAAGGGGTAAAGCCATCCATATAGATTTCCACCGAATCATGAACCATCTCAGCGAATATGCTCAGCACTGCTCTCTGGAAAGTGGCAGGAGCGTTGCATAACCCAAAGGGAAGGACCCGATAGGCAATGGTACCCCATGGACAAGTGAAAGTGGTCTTATCTTGGTCTTCCGAGCTGATTTGGATATGATTATACCCGCTGAATCCATCTAGGAAAGAAAAGAACTTCTTCCCTGCCAGCTCATCTAACACTTGATCTGTGAGCGGCAAAGGGAAATGGTCCTTCTTGGTGGCTTTGTTAAGTTCTCGATAATCTACACTGATTCTCCACTTCCCATTTTTCTTGGGCACAAGCACCAGAGGAGAAACCCACTTGCTGTCACAGATAGGGTAGATGAATCCTGCATCCAACAACTTTTGCAGTTCTTCTTTGACAATGTCTTTAAGGGCCAGATTCATTCTCCTCTAAGACTACTTGACTGGTTTACAATCCTCTTTAATGTAAATGTGATGGGTACAGACTGAAGGGTGGACTCCCTTCATCTCCTTGTAGCTCCAAGCAAAAGCATCCAAATGGCGGTTCAACAAGCTACACAGCTCCTTCTCTTGAGAGGGAGATAGGGACGAGTTGATCTTCAAGGTTCTTTCAGGGCCAAATTCCACATTCTTAACTCGGGAAGAGGTTGGATCAGCCACACAGAGGTCCACTAAAGCACTGGTTTGGGTACCTTCCACCAACTCCTCTAATGGCAGCACACTGGGAGGTGGATTTTGAATCAAATTCTCAATCAGGTCATCCTCGGTTTGAGGACCTCCCCGGGTGGCTTCCACTGTGCACATTGGTGCAGAGTAGACTTCATCCTCATCTTCCTCCTCCAACTAGAGAAGTAAGTCATGTTCTAGCAGAGGTTGGGAAGGATGGTATAGGACTAGCTGTTTGGACATAGGCCCATTCTTGACGGTCATGCTCCCAGCTTGAAAACTGATGTAAGCATCCGCAGTAGCTAACCAAGGCCTTCCCAAAATGAGGGGGTACCCAGTGAGTTTTGCCTTTGGCTGAAGGACCAAGAATTCTGCAGGGTACTCCTAAGAATCAACAGAGACCAGGACATCTTCCATAATCCCTTCAAGAGTCACGGTGGAGTGTTGTGCTAACTGCAGTACTGTCGAGGTCTTTCTCAGGGAATCCTGAAGGTTAAGTTTGAGCATAGTGTCCCTGGTCATCACATTAATGGCAACCCCTAGATCGATCAGGGTGTGGGGGATTATGGTGCCATTGATGTGGACATCCACTACAGGACTCCCAGGGTCCAAATATTACTTGTCCCAACATTAGGTCAGACAGTTGTCCTATGACATTGATAGTTGGGGCATCTCTCTTGCGCCTACCCGGGTGCTTGAAACACTTCTCTTTGATCAATTTGTTGTAGATTGGTACATATTTGATGGCCTAGAAAAGTGGTATTCTTACACATAGCTGTTTAAGTTCTCCCAGAAGTTCAGTCTCTTCTGGGTTTGGTTGCATGTTTCCAGTTAGTCTCTCAGGAAAGGGTGGAATGGCTTTGGGTTCACTTTCCTATTTCTCTTCTTCATCCTCTGGAGGAGGAGGTTGACGATCTGGGAGGACCTTCCTAGATCATAGGTTGATCTCTTGAATCTCCACAACATAGGTAGGGCATGTTGTCTCTCCAGTATACACCTACTGGGCCTATCTATTGTTGGGGTTCGGGTTCGGTTGAGCAAGCATCTAGGGTTGTCTTGGAGGAGCAGGAGGTAATGATTATGGTTGAGCAGGTGGTGGAGGCAGAATTGCGGAAGGAGAGTTGTACTGGGGCCTCCACCCTTGTTGTGGTGCATTCCACTAAGGTTCTAGCTGAACATGAGAATGAAACGAATGAGCAACAGGTTGAGTATGGTATTGAGGTGGATATGACCAAGGAGGGGTGTGAACCAGGAAGGATGAGTGGGGGGACCCCAAGAAGGTATGTGAGTGGACTGGTTGGGGTTGTAATATGTTTGGGATGTCCATTGCATCCCCTATTAGTAAGGTCTGGATCCATGTGGCCTCCTTTGGTTGAGGAAGTAGAGTGGTTCAATGGCTCCTTCAACCCCTTGGTACACAGCTTTAAGTCTGGGTAAGGTTGGGCACTGGTTTGTAGGGTGGTCTTCCTCACAAACAAAACATACCTCTACAAAGTGCAATGGGCACTCGTTCTTAGGATGCTTCCTTGTGCATCTAGGACAAAAGATGGCCAAAGCCCTCTCAGCTTCCTCTTTCTTTTGTTGGATTCAGAAAGTATCCAGTTGCATGGCAATGGTTTGTCTCACCTCGCTTTTAAGGTCTTTCATCTGATTTGTAAACTCATGTTTGGAGAAGGTTGCACTAGCTGAAAGTGGATTCCCCCTACCTCTTTTCCAGGCTGCCCTAGAATGGTTTCTAAACACAGCCTTTATGTCCTCATAAGGTAGTTGGTAGATGTGTCCTCCAGCTAGCAAATGGAGGGTATCTAGAAGGTCTTCAGGGACTCCTCGGAGCAGAACCAACTTCAGAGATTTGGGGTCAATTGTGCACCTGGCCCTTTTATAACTGAGTTGGAACCTTTCTTCATAGTCGTCCAGAGACTCATCACTTCCCTTAGTCATTCGAAAGATTTCTCCCTTCGTTTCCTTTGACCTACAATAGTCCTGGTATTTGTTGTTAAAGGCTTGTTGCATTTGAGCCCAAGTTGTGATACTGTTTCCACATAACCCCATGAACTAGTGTAGTGCTGCATCCTTGAGGGTCGAAGGAAAGAGTTTCAACTTTTGCTTATCTTCTGCATAGTCATAAGTTTGAAAAAGGACAACAAACTCAAATAAGAAGGTATCAGGGTCTTCAGTGGGCAATCCATGGAAGTGAGGTAAGGCTAAGGGACTTATGTTTTTCATTTTTGTGTCCCCATTTGTCTCTTGGATGGGAAAGGCACCTTCTATTCTTTCCTCATTCCCTATACCATTCCTGTGTTTAGCCATGGTCTCAAGAGGAATGTTTTCTTGCTCTTCTTCTGTTATAGGGTCTTCGTATATCTCTGGAGGTTCTCCTATAGGTTTTTTTGGATCACCGCCACTGAAGAAGAGAGAAGGGTGACTCAGTGATGTGGTGGGGGTGTTGGGTAAGAATTTTCCTGTATGGTCTCTGTTCCTATGAGGCATGAAAATGAAATATTTTTGGTTGATTTTTGCTTTTTCTACTTGTACCTGCAAAACTGAAATGGATTGAACTACAACTAACTAAAATATATCTTACTGAAATGAAATTTTTGAAAGGAAATGCTAAGCTATGCTTGCAGAATTGAAATTGCTGAATTGAAATGTTAATTTACGCTTGCGGAATTGAAATTGCAGAATCAAAATGCTAATCTACGCTTGCAGAATTGAAATGCTAGTCTAGGAAAGCAGGAAATTTCTAATCTACTTTTGCGGAAATGAAATTGCAGAGTGGAAATGAAACAACTACTCTACGCTTGCTGAAATAAACTACTGAGCGGAACATTGTAGTAGAAAATAGAAAAAAAGCAGCAATCACAAATACTTTGACGCTTCCCCGGAAATGGCGCCAAAAAGATGGTGGGCTCCAGTATTGCAGCAATAATTCTGCAACTCCTAGGACTCCCTTCTTTACTTTTATCAACCTGATAGTTTGTAACAAACTTGAAAGCGATGGTGCTATATGCACAAGTACTAGCTCTTGCCACAGGCTATCACTTCATTAGCTGGCACAAGTCTGCTAGGAGCTTAAAACAACTTCTATGAGCTCTCAGAAGAATCTTTTAACTGTGATGGACAAAATCTAACTCTAAGAAGGCTAATCTATTTACTGAAAGAAACTAAAAGCAGAAAGGAAATGCAAGCCCTACCAAACCCTAGTTTTACTCACTAACCTTACTGGTGCAAGAAAAGAGATGAATGCTACTGAAATGGATTCCATTGACTCTTGTAAAGTTAAAATGCATGTGTCTAAGCTACTTCTGAAGTAAAATATGAAAAAAAAAAAAAAAAAAAAAAAAACGTCTTTTTGTATTTTTGAGTAATTTTGCAGAATTATTATGCATGTGCTTTTACTGTTTTTGATTGTGCAGAGTTTGATGGATGAAAGGAGATGGGGTAGGCACTTGTAGGTGGTTGGGAAGGTGAGAAGAGGGCCTGAGGGGTCCCTAGCACCCTTCCAGAGAGTTCACAGCGATCAGATCTCGAGAAACTTCCCACGTGATCTTCTACAGGAAATCTATAGGGGTTTCAGAAGATGTTCTACAAGAAGAGTTGAGAGAGGATTTTTGAGGGTTGAAGGAGGAAAATAGGTGGGAAAGTGGAAATGGAGGTTGGATGAGGCTATGAAGAGGTCTAGGACCTAGTAAATGAGGCTACGAAGTGATGAAGATGGTTGGATTTGTTCAAGGATGGAGGGAGCAATGTTGCACAAAAATGTAGAAATTAGGTCAAATTGGAGAAGTGTGGCAAATGAAGAGAAGGAATCTGGAAGTTGGGGTTGGAGCAGGTTGTATGATGAAGGAAGGATAGGTAGGGATGTATTACAGGTGATCTGCACACTATTTCTCAAAACTAATCAAACAAAGACTATGCAAACCAAAGATCTAGCTATCTTGACCTAATTTGACCTAGAAACCCAACAATCATGATGAACAGAACTTTATTGGTAGAAAATCATGTAAGATAGCTATGAAAACTAGACAAGAACAAATCTACATATGTAATCATATCTGGTATCAACTTTTGCAACTGGGAATCTAACACTAGCAATTGCATGAAGAAGCCAGAACAACGTTTTTGTGGCAGCAAGGACACCTTGGTCTCAGCTCATGGTCCCGAGGAGGGAGAGGTGAGATCAAGGGTTGCTTGATGGCCTTTTCGAAGATCTTTTCTGTTACCAACCTATCAAATCAACCTGAACATGAAAAGCTATTTCAATCATCAAAAATGACCTAAGTAACAAAGCAATATGTTAATCTAAGTAGCAGAAATTATTCTAGGAATGCAGCAAAAACATATAAAAATACACAAAAGGAGTTACTGGCACTTGGGTTGGGCCCAAATCCAAGAGCTACAGCCTCCTAAGAAAAATCTCAGAGTTGATGCAAAATGAAACTGATCTCCATTACTGAAAAAATAACCATGTCACAAAAATGTTTACAGCAAAAGCTCCAAAATGGGCTGGAAGGCAGAGCAGCACTAAAGTGCAAAAATAAAGCTGTTCAAAAGCTAACCTACGAAGGCTAGAAGCCTCCCTATTTATGTAGTACAAGGACCTCCAATAGCCCTCCTTAACTCAAGGGGCTTGGCTGCTCAAAACTACAAGTAATCAGCCACTTCACAAAAGCTCCTCGGCTGCCATTGGGGATCATCTTCAGTGGGCTACTGAACCCTAAGCTGATGGTGGAGAACTCAAGGAAGGGGCCTTTTAGTGCTTGAGACACCCTTCCTACAAATCCTCAGCCTTGTTCCCTCGTATTTAGCTGTCAACTGCCTCATAAATGCTTGACCTTGGTCCAAAAGATGTCCAAAAATCTACAATAAGCACGTATTAGACTTCATGGTCAAGTGACTATTCTCATTTATTTAGTTAACATAAATATACTCAAAAGCATGCATAAACTATGAAGAATGGTGGATTAATGGAGAACAATAGGCAAAATGAGCCCAATAAGTTACCCATTTTTGGGGCTCATCACATACTCACCATAGGAAGCAGCCAGCAGCTCAGATCTGCTATTGAACCAGTAGATCAGGCACTTAGAAGATCGAGCAGCCTTCACAAAGTCCAGATTTGTGGGCACACAATCGACAAGTTAACCCTATGCCCTGAATCCTGGGCCTTCATTGCAAAGGAAATCCAAAAAGAAAACAAATGGGAGACGATGTAGGATTTGGGATCAGGACGATCTGAGCAGCAGAGTGGGGACAAAATCAGTCAAACTCAAACCCTAGAGAGGAAAATCTCACACAGATCTTCATCAAAGCACCGAAAGGAAGGCACCACTACTTGAGGTTATGGAAGGGCAGCAGCATACAAAATCTACGATATAAAATACAGAACCTACTTGGCATACCAGAACAGAGGCAAAATCTCATCTACACAGGACGTAGTTTACAGGACAACTACACCCTCCAAGATTAGAACATAACCATAGACTCAACCATTATCATCAATCTCTGTCTGCGAGGTGGATGCTCTAGAACCAGCTCAAATAATCCAAACTCCAAGAGCACAGGCTAATTCAAGGACGTTGTCAAGGGTAAAGGGAAATCGGAAGCCAATCCTACAATAGCCCTTGAACTTCCTGGACCCTACATTATTGAACAAAAAATGGAGGATCCTACTCTCAGCATTGTAATGGCTGAGGTAAATACTCTGTACTCAGATCTATTTTCCCACTTAGTTATCTGTAGATTCAATGGGTAATGGCCCAGATCTGGCGATCTACATCACTAGATCCACAATACCTAGACACCAAACTGCGAAATTTACTTATGCCCTAAAGGCTTTTTTATGGTAAGATTTAACACAGAAAAGGAAAAGGAATACATCCTTAATAAGGGGCCATGATTTTAGGGCACTCCATGGTTCCCAAATTTTGATGCCAATACAATGTTGGTATCAAAGATGCTAGTTTGGGTTAGGTTGCACAACCTTCCATTACACTTTTGGCACCACAAGGTTCTAATTGCTATTGGGAACACCTTGGGGAAATTTCTAAAGATCGATGAAGACAGACTAATGCAGGGAATATTTACCTTCGCCAAAATATGTGTTGAAGTAGATCTTAGCCAGGGACTACCGGCAAACATAATACTGAATTTCAATAACACTCAGTGGATACAATCCTTGGATTATGAAAATACAGCTTTCTGATGTTGAGGATGTCTTCGAACAGGCCACCTTCTTAGTGATTGTGCATAGGCAAGAAACACCCACAATCAGAACAAGCAGCAACAGAGAAAGCCTAAAGGATGGCAAAATACAGAGCCATTGGATGGAGATGAAGACACAACAGAGACTACAAAATGTAAAGTAAAAAACGATGACCAAAAAGTCCAACACAATACGCGAAAACAAGAGGAATCCCTCAGTAATCCTTTGAAGCAACAAGAACCTCAGACAATAGGAAAGGAAATATCTGGCAACAAGAGAACTCATGGATCAGATGGATCTGAATCAAACAAGGACTCACCCATAACTATAACAGAAAATCAGCTCTCCATCGTAACTGGATCTGAATCAGACAAGGACACACCCATAACTATAACAGAAAATCAGCTCTCCATCGTAACTACTACCCCCAACTCTGGAGGATGGCGAAAGGTGGAGAAAAAGAAAGGGAGAAAAGAATAGTCCTTTATATATCATTTTTTATTATTTTATGGTTTCTGTGAAAACTGGTATAGTTTCTCTGCATATGCTCTCTAGCATCTACAAAATGTAATTTTGTCTTATGAATAAAATTACGACTTCTTCCATGGATCAGAAGGATCTGAATCAGACAAGGACTCTCCCATAACTATAACAGAAAATCAACTCTCCATCGTAACTACTACCCCCAACTCTGGAGGATGGCGACAGGTGGAGAAAAAGAAAGGGAGAAAAGAATAGTCCTTTATATATCATTCTTTATTATTTTATGGTTTCTATGAAAACCGGTATAGTTTCTCTGCATATGCTCTCTAGCATCTACAAAATGTAATTTTGTCTTATGAATAAAATTACGACTTCTTCCACGGAAATATATATATATATATATATATATATATATATATATATATATAATTTTAATTAATTTTATTAATTCTTACAATATTAGTTATTTAAAAATATTTTTGCTTCTAAAAATTTATATATCTTTAGAGATTTTAATTTTTTTTTTTTGAAATAAAATATGTGGATGATTTAACAACTATTTCAAGGAGTAATATTAGAATATTACTTTAAAAAAATTGAGGTCCTCTCAATCCATGGGGCTGGAGTGTGTAACATTGAGAAAATGGTTTAGCACAGATAGTACAGGAAGACTCGGGTGGTTTCCATTGTCACATATGAAATCAATGAGTGAAAGGAATTAATCCCTCTACCAATTAGGGTAGAATGTCATGGTTCTAATGTGTGGTCTGACATTGCATCACAATTTACATAGGTGGGAAGCTGATGATGAGAAGCCCTCATTCGATTGCCAAAACACGTGATTTCCCCAATATGAAAAATATGACAGAGAAATGGACAGTCAAGCATTGGGAAGATGCATACACCAAATGGAATAGTTCCCATCTTCGATGCCCTAGGGTCGAGGGCTTCAAGAGCGACACCCTTTATCATGCGAAGAGACCAGGGAAGTTTCAGTGGAACGATATGAACAAGGGTTATAGTTTCATAAGCATTGAATATCGTAGCGAGGACCTATTGATACATTAGACTTTAATTCAATCCAATGGGATCTAATTCTCAACCAAGGGACAAGAGATTGAGTTCATAATTAAGCATGGGAATGATGAAAGAGTCAAAGCCCTTGATGTTAAGAGGTTTTATTCTTTTTAGGTATTTGTTAAAGTTCTCTATAGGAATTTGTTGGTCCTTTGGGTCTACTCCATATATTTGGTATGGGACCTCAAGATCTCCTTGCAGGTCTAGGTGGGTTTTCCCTTTGTCATACAATGCATACTTTTTGAAGGTAATAAAATGGATGATTCTTCCCCTCTTTTAGTCCATAATATTGATAAAAATGCCAGTATCTTATTGGTCCTTCATTTATTGGGGCGGGGGGCATGGGGGTTCAGGGTAAGATTTCCTCCTCTCGTGATTTTTATTATAAAGATGTCATGCATGCACAATCGGTCCCAAATGCAGCTCAGTGCTAGGTGGCTCTTAGGTTGTTTTTGGTCAAAAAATAAGAGGAAGTTTCGTCTATTGAAATTTCTCACCTTGGTCCTGAGAACCTCCATCAGATCTAAGCAGAGTTAACGCTTATCTACTATTTTAATGGTTTATGGACTTGCTCGACTGATGTTTATCAATGGATACATTCTTCATGGACCAAGGATTGCAAGGTTATTTTATACTCCAAATGCTTCTTCATGGAGGTTTTTACTGAACAAGGAGACTAGTAGAAAATTTTATGGTTTTGGGGCAATTCGAAAATATTACAAACCCCTAGCTTCCATATTTTAACCATTTTATAGTAGTCATTACCAAGTTTCCAAACTGGGTCCAAGTTCCTAATATGCTTGCTCATTTGTGGAATTTCTTAATATTTTGGGGCATTGGAAACTCCTTGGGCCATTTCCTTCCAAGTAATACTTCACGTGGGAAGTTGGGGGTTTACACCTATGGAAAAATATGTGTGCAAATTGTTATCAACAAAAAGATGCTAGAAAAATCAAATTTAAAAATAGGTGATTTTCATTGGACATAGGCTCCAAATTATGAGAATATTTCTTTTCACTACTACTTTTGCTAGCAAAAAGGTCATTTATATAATTATTTCCCTTTGTCCAAATCTTGCTAGAAGAAGAACAACTAAAATTCTAGAGCTAAAGGTTGAAGGCCATACAACCCACCTCTTATGGACAACAAGGCTTCCTCTATTTCAAAAAATCATGATAAAGGATCCAATTATGAAATGTATTCAATGGACAAGATACAAAGTTTAGATCCTCAAAAGTCTCATGAGGATCCTGTTGTGAACCATGCTCCTTTGGAAAGCACAAAGACAATGAATAACAATGGTTCTTTAGGAATAATGAAGCGAGCTCATCCGTTGTCTTCTTTGAATATGACAAGAATAATCCTTCAATGAGCAATGATAATCTTTAGATTTCCTTGACAAACCCACCTTCAGAATTGTGGGTCAAGGTTTCCAAAATGAAAGGAAGAAAGGTCACTCTGAGGAATGACCCCAATTTGGATGATGCTCTTTTGTAATTTTTTCTTTTTTTCCTCTATCTCTCCTTTGCTATCTTTAGTCTCATACATCTCAAAGATGTTTCTATCAGTGTATGGAACATTGTGAGAAAAAAGAGTCAGGGTTGTATGATATATTTCATTTCCGATTGATTATTAAAATTCACATCACAAAAAAAAGTATGTGGATGATATTTTTTTGGAAAGCTAATGTTTTATTGGTCTCTCACCAAAATTGTAACAACTAAAAGTCATTATCTGTCTTCAACCTACAACTTGAGAAACTAGACAAGAGACACAGTGGCATATTATTTTTCATAGACAAAACTAAGTGAAATTAATTGATTTTAGAGTTTGAAAGTTGTCCTTGTAGTGGGAAAACAATGATTATTAATTGTTGAATTCCTAAATAGAACATAAAATCACTTAAACTTAAACATCAAGAAAACAAATATGTCAAAAATTTTGAAATAGAATTTATTATTAAATTTGACATATTAAGAAGTTATATATATATATATATATATATATATATATATATATATATATAAAAGTAACCAAATGGATGACAGAAATAAAAAATTGAAAATAGCATATTAACATGATTAAACAGATATTTCAAAATCAAAATCACATCATCTTCTTTAAAAGTTTAAAACTTGTTCATGAAACATAACATCAAAAACATAAACAGGTTACATAAGTCTAAAAAGGTTTACACAATTTTCCATCTTCAAATAAAACTAGAAGTGGAAGACAAGTTTTAATCTTGATGTTCCTCTAGTCTACTTGTTACATCAAAAATCTCTATATCATCAAGAGCAGTATAAACAGTGAAACCAATAGAAGCATGACCCTGAGATTCATCACTAGATGTAGGACTACTTCCATAACTCCTAGTTTTAAAATCAACTTCATCCCTCGATGCAACTAGAACAGGCTTAAAACAATGAGCACAATTTGGAGGACAATATCCGTATATAAAAACAACATGACTACTCTTCCAGGGCTACCAAAAAACTTGGAGGGCAATATCCGAATATGACATATTGCATCAGAACACAATAACCATCTAGCCAAACGCAGCGAAATTAATCAGCCAGTGGCTGAAAATGAGGGTGTTGAACAAAATAACCTCGACTCCTAACTACCATTCAACAGCACTCAAGCCCTGCGAGTGAAGATCTCCGGAAAAGAAAGGAAAAAAGCTAATGATTTGTATGTTATATTTTTAAAACATTTGAAATATTGGCTGCAATACACAGACTTATCCCTACTGCATCAAGTATTGCAGCAAGAATGAATGCATTTGGCCAAAGTTGTTCCCATCCTTCTGAGCGATGAGAGAATCGGTGACACCATGGAAGCAAATACCTGCCTTTTTACGTTTCCTCGCTTCCGGGGAAGCCTATCCATCCTTCCTTGCGCTCTGCAAGTGCCAGAAGCAAGCCCTGCCATGAGCACACAAGTGAGAATCCTCCTATAATTTACTCCCCAGGATGGCGATTCGCAGTTTGATTGCCTGATGCTGCTCCCCTGTGCTTGGAAAACAGAAAGCAAAATTGAGATGGAGAAGCATGATATTCACGAGCGGATCCATGTGGGGATCAAATTTATTGGCAGCGTAAAAGCTCAACGGCAGCAGCTCATAAGGCCATTCAAGTGTGAAAGGACTACGGGCGATGATGATTAGTCTATCCGCAAGGAAAGTATTCCAATGTCTTCTAATGTTGGTCAAGCCGACACTTACTGTTTATTGGTTGAATTCAAACACCTGAACTAGTAGGGCCCAAATTCAAGCCCACGGAATGGGGGATCAATCTAGGGGCAATGGAATACCACACGATAATGTCGATGACCTGAATTCCTGGATAACGCGGGATGGCGTTGAATTCTTGGACGCATATGTCTTCATGTTAAAAGGGTATGAAATATTGCAAATTAATAGTTTGAGCTCGTTTATGGTTTGGATTCCACTCGAATGCACTCTGGTGATATGTTATTTTAATCGTCTTAAGAATGTGAGGATGAATTTTTAAAGAATGTGCATGCATTAAGAGATTATAAAAACACATTTTTTATTCAGTATATCAAATTAAGAGAATGAAATTTCTTGAGTTGCAAATATTGCATGGTGTTTAAAACATGAAGAAATAGTTACTGCTTGCATAAGAAATATCTTATGGTGTTTAAGATATTTGATCTTTTTACATTAATAAAATCTATACTAATATTATTATTAAATTTATATTATGAATTTAATAATACAACATGTAATTAATTTTGAGAATATTTTTTTAAGTATATTAAAACCCCATGAATTTAGTGAAATCAAATTCGAAAAGCAAAAGATATTGGTGTAATTAAAACTTCAATATGTTTGTATAATATTTTTTTGAATGAATAAAAAATATATAATATGTAATAAAATATAATCCAATATAATGTGTTTTATTTTATTTATTTAATATTTTTATTTTTATTTTTGAGAAATAAATATAGATATGTTATTTTAGATTCAGTGATTTGGTGAAAATTTCTTTTTGTAAGTGCGTTTAAGTTTCTAGAGACATGTTATAACTAATTTGTTTGCGGAATTTATAAAAGAGTTTCACTTAGTGTAATAGTGTTAGCCTCAAAGTTACTAATTCTCTTGAAATATTTCAAAAGAAATTAGTTTTGTGAAAAATTCATTTCCAGAAACATGTTGCAACTATTCCACTCTTGACATTTATGAAATAGTTGTGTGTGTGTGTATATATTTATGATTTGATGTTTTAAATTTAATGAGTTGAGAGTTAAATGAAAGATGTAATTTTTTAAATAAAAAATAACTATAGCCCCCAAGGATTTTTCTACAACCTAGTATTACTAGAATGTGTGATTCCATTAGTGCTCAATTTGGAGTTGAAACATTTCCCTTTTAAAGACAAAAAAAATATTATATAAATAGAAACACAATGTTGGTTGTAATAAAATAAATAAATATACATGTTTAGTTTTTTTTAATTAGAAATATTATAAAACAATAATAATATACAATTTTAAGCAATTTGCTCTATATTGCATTTAAGAATATAATTTAAATATTGAAAATTTACATATTAGATATTCTTTGGGATCTATCTAGGGATGAGAGGGATGCAAAATTTCTTTTTCAAACATTTCACTTTAAAAGTGATTTACACATAAAGATATGTAATCCCTCTAAGTGAACCTTAAATATTTAGTTAAGATGGATTTATACTTATTTTATTTTTGGAAAATTTTGTATATTAAATTATATTTTATTTTGGATAAAATTGATTATGTAACTTTAAAAAAGGAAAAATATTGCCTCTCCAAAAATATTGAAGTATCAAACTATATTTAATTTAATTGTAAAAACAAAATATATACTAGAGATTAATCTAGTGAAAAACATTTCTACTGTGGTTTATTAAGTGTTTTTTTGGTAATAAGCATAAATATTAATGTGTTTTTATAAAAAAAATTAAAATCATAAAATTAAAATTCTTATGATTTTAATTTATATATGTTTTTTTATTAGTTACATGTTCCAATCTAAAAAAGTAGAGTATATACATTTTTAAAAGTCTAATAATAAAATTGTTGTGTTAAGATAATCCCTTGTATCATAAGCATAAATATCTCAAATAACCTTAAAAAACTATTATGATATTTGTCATAATAAAATATTTTAATTTTTACTATAATTAAAAAAATTCTCTATATAAAGAATTAAAGAAATTCTTAGAACTAAAATATTTCGATGTTTTTGATTGGTTTAAAAAAATCAAAAAATTAAATTAAAAGAATATTACACTAACTATTGGAAAAAAATGAAGAGTAGATTATTGTGAAACCAAAAAATTAAAAAGACACAATCTACCACTTAAAAGACCATAAACACCGGTAAACAGACAAAACATAAATCATATAAAACACCTGTATAATTATTTTTATATTAAGAAACAAAAAAATCAGAATAATTGGGTCGTAACGATGGATTTTTTTACTTATTCTAGATATACATCATTATTCTGATATTTTATTCTGATCTTTTTGAGGGCTTGGAGTGTTGTTGCAGCTATAAAAACAAATATATCCTTTTTATGTTTTGACTTTCCGATTCTAAAATAGCCCTGAAATCTATAATCCACATTTAAAAAAAAATACAGGTTCCAAGGTTCCAATCTGCAATAAATTAAAAAAAATTGGAAGTGGCCGCGCGAAGCAGATAGTGCAAGAGGCGGCCACCATGGCATACTGTATCGCTTTGGCCAAAAATTGTTCCGAACCTTTTGAGGGTCAGGGGTGCTGTTGCGGCTATGGAAGCCAATACCTTCCCTTTTATGTTTCCGTGCTTTTGGGGAAGCCTAGGCGTCCTTCTTTGGGTTCTGCCAGCGACAGCGACCAGACCTGCCATGACCACATAGCTGTTTATTCACCATATCCTAGATTCAGGGGTTGCTCAACTGATTGTCTTCACAGATTGCTTGGAAAACGGAAAGCACACTGCAGATGGGGAAAAAGAGTAACATTAATGTGTGCAACTGGAAATGTGGTCCATTTATATGCATAGTAAAAGCTCAAGGTCATTTCATCAGGTTGGAAATAGATTCAGCTCTATCAAAAATTTCTAGAATACCTAAAATTTTAAAGTTTAACAATTAAAACTGGATTTACAAAAATCTTCGACAAATTTTCTCTAAATAAGACTTAAATTTCCATAACTTTCTTGACAATTCCTCCGGCTAGTTAGACTCCGGCTATTTTAACAAAGGGAAGAACATAAAACAACCGGAGCAGTTCGCTATATATCCTCATTGAAAGTGTCAATAAAGTGTGAAAGGACTGCGAGATCGTTTTAATTTTCAATGAGGCGTGAAAGGACCTCGGGCTCGTTTTTCTTCAGTACAATCTTAGAATTGAGACTGCCTTTAGATCGCTTTCGAATCTATGGAAAATCTGGTTACTTTTTCGTGCCACATGCATAACGCAGCTGACTCGCAAGTTATCTACATAGTGGATCAAATTTAAAACCAATAACTATTTCAAATTCTCATTTTAATTTTCAATATTGGACCTCGAGCTTGTTTTTCTTGAGTCCAATGTTAGAATTGAGACTGCCTTTCGATCGTTTTCCAATCTATGGAAAGTCTGGTTGCTTTTTCGTGTCACATGCATAACGCAGGTTACTTACAAGTTATGAACAAAGGGGATCAAATTTAAAACCAGTAACTATTTCAAATTCTAAATTTCATAAAGATAATATTCAATGGTAAGGGATCATAGACTTTGAAAAATCTTATTATTTTGATTGGCATGAATTAAGTAATTAATTTTATAAGTGTTCATTAAATTTCAAAAATATTTCAAGATTTGTAATTAATATATTTTAAAAATTTTATTCACATAAATGAAGTCAAATAGTTGATTTTATTATCGAGACTTAATAGTATACCAATTTCAAAAAAATCGAAACCTAGCCCATCAAATAGTACTTTCTAATTAGAGTTTACCTTTAAACACTTGCCAGAAAAACTAGATGTTCATCGAACTCATTGAATAAAAAGTTCACCAAAATCACCCAACTAACTCAACACATTTTATAAGATGATTTATAAGATGATTTTGGTTTTCTTTGTAAATCCAATCCAACGAATTTTATAACACTCGTGTCTAGTTGTGAAATTGATACTAATCAAAAGAATTCTAAGCTAAACAAATGTCAAATGTCAACTCAGGATGATATTTATATATAAACATGTAAAATTGAATAACAATACAAAAAAGATTATTACATATATAAATATGTCACTTTAGTATCCATGACAAATATATAAGATCTAAATTATTAACACCATATAAGAGAGATAAAATTAATTAATTTTATTTATTTATTTAATTAAGGTTATATATATATAACCTCCACACAAATAAAATTAGGTTATATATATATATATATATATATATATTATTCTACATTCAGTTTTTAATTGCTTTCACGTTATGGAACAAAAGTAGTCTTGGTTCTTCTTCTCCTAACTGGGGTATTTTTAAGACGATTGCAGATTTTTGGAATATTTGGGAATCGGACAGACATGAAAATTGACTGCATTCATATCTGTCTTATTCCTAACTATTCGGAAAATTGACCGCATTCATATCTGTCTTATTCTTGACTATTCGGAAAATCTGCAATCCACTTAAGCTCAACTGTATAACTAAATCAACTGTATAACTAAATTCTGTTGGGACAATAATTTTTTTAAGAGATAAACATGTCATTTGGTGATCACGATCATCTCTCGTATATATTTCGATTATCTCTGGTATATATTTCTGGGTTATTACAGGAAGTTCCAATGTTTTTCTTATAACATCTTTCATCCTCTCAGTAACGCACAAAATTTATGGATTGGAAGGCAAGCACTTTCATTTAAACTTTTATTAACATCTAAGCCTCACTGTACCAACAAAACACAGAATGGGTGTAAAGACCTTCGAAATCAGTCAGCCAGTTATGTTCACAGAAGAAAGTAATGGAAAATTATAGTCATGGACCATTATCAATTTACAACCGTGTATATAAAATTTAGTTTGTTTATTCTAAATTTCAGAATATTTTGAAAATTTGACTTATATCATACCAAGTTAATTTTTGAGATATTTTAGAATCTATCATGAGAATGGGTTAATATTATGCAGGTCTTCAATTCACAAAATCAGCCATAAACATAAAACAGGCATAAAACAGATACCCGCATGTAGACCAAAAAAGCTCAAACAAATAACGATTTCTCTTTCTATATTTAGAGAAACCTTTACAACATTGATTATATTTCATGGCCTCTGTTTCCATCATCAATCCAGAGCAGAAGTGGTGAAAGTGGCCTTTCCGCAGAGCGAGATAGTGGTATACTCTATTGCTTCGCCCAAAGTTGTTCCGGTCCTCCTGAGGGCGTGGTGTATTGTTGCGGATTGAAGCAATATCTCCTTTTTTATGTTTCCGCGCACTGGGGAACCCTAGTCATCGTTCTTTGGGTTCTACCAGTGCCAGCGACAGGACCTGCAATGAGCACCTAGTAATAACC